>CM075980.1:73536716-73849275 GCA_038087875.1 Malacoraja senta
ATCACAATCAATGGCAACAATTACATTGCTATTAACTTGGCTTCATTCTCTGTGGATTGGGCAAGAGAATCATCAGCCAGGGTCATTGGTTCTAAGCACTGAGCATGGTTGATAGTTGTGCACTTTAAGTGAGAACTATGATTGGGCTTTAACTATAGCCTTGATGAAATAACAACTGCCAAAATGCCAAAATGTCTGCTGAAGGTCTTTGATTCATATGCCAAGATGTTTGCAGAAGGAATTTGAGAAAGAATGAAAGAATGAAATAAAAACAGAAAATGGTGCAAAACACAGCAAGCTAGGTTGCATCTGTGGACAAAGAGACAGTGACTGTTCAAAACCCTTTAGTTTAGTTCAGAGATGCAGCATGGAAACAGGCCCTACAGCCCACCGAGTTCGCGCTGTCCAACAATCATCCTTAGTCTATCCTACGCACCAGGGACAATTTACAGAAGCCAATTAACCTATAAACATGCACCTCTTTGGAATGTGGGAGGAAACCAGAGCACCCGGAAGAAAACCCACGCGGTCACAGGGTGAACGTACAAACTCCGTATAGACAGCACCCGTAATCAGGATCGAACCCAGGTCTCTGGCACTGTGAACAAGCAGCTCTATGGCAGCGCCACTGTGATCGGTGCGGTCTCTATGGGCCAAAGGGCCTGTTTCCATGCTATTTCTCTAAACTAAGAGTCTTGATGTGTATTTGAATTGCCTAGGCATAGCTACTGGCCAAATGATTGAAGATGAAATTACTACAGATGGGTGCCTTCTGGTTGATGTGAATGTGGTAGGCCAAGTGGTTTGTATCCATCCTCTGGTTCTGAGACCATGGGGATTAGACATAAACAGGGTTATCCAGTGATTGAATGAATGGGAGCAGATAAAGAGCTAGAACATCGAGAAAATAATGCAGGAGTCGCAAAACACACATATATGTATATGAAGACATACCCACCATCTTAGCATGTCCTCAACTTAGCATGTCCTCAACTTCCAAAGAAAAAAAAGAAATAAGGAATAATAAACTAAACAAGATGAGCCAATATCACAGATGAATGAGTAAGAAGTGACTGCAGATGCTGGTTTATACTGAAGATAGACACAAAATGCTGGAACAACTCAGTGGGCCAGGCAGCATCTCTGGAGAAAAGGAATAGGTGAAGTTTTGGGCCAAGACTTTTCACCAGACTTCATCATACTTCATCAAGACTGATGAAGGGTCTCGACCCAAAACATCACCTTTTCCTTTTCTCCAGAGATACTGCCTAACCCACTGAGTTACTCCAGCATTTGTGTCTATCACAGATGATTGACCTGTGTGCAGGTAGAGAAATCAAACTATCTGAAGTTGTAGATCTCAATATAGTGTGGGCAACATCCTTGTAAATCTTCTCTGCATCCTTTCCAATTTGACAACATCTTTCCTGTAACATGGTGCCCAGAACTGACCATAATACTCCAAATACGTCCTCAACAATATCTTGTACACTGTAACATAACATCCCAAATTCTATATTGCATCTATAATACCCAGACTGATGAAGACCAAGGTACCACCATTCTTTACCACTCTATCTACATGTGATGCCACTTTCAGGGAACTGTGTACATGAACTGTGAGATCCCTCTGCTCTACAACACTTCCAGGGGCCTGTAAATGTCCTGCCTTGATTTGACATTGCAAAATGCAACATCTTACACTCATCTGCATTTACCATCACTCGTCATTCTTCAGCCCACATTCTCAGCAGTATTTTTTAACAACCATCTTCACTGTCTACTATAGCACTTACTTTAGTATCATCTGCAAACTTACTAATCATGCCTTGCACATTCTCACTGAATTGTTAATATACACCACGAACAACAATGGGCCCAGCATTGTTCCCTGAGGCACACCACTCGTCACAGACCTGCAGATTAAGAACAGTCTCTCTGTTGTCTAACAGACTTGTTAATATTCCTGATTGACTAACGCAGCCCATTCTCATTTGACACTTTGACTTTGCAGCATGGTATCTTAAAGTCTCAAATTAGCTGCTGGTATCTTAGGATCGTTGAAAGATCGCAGAGTGCAAACTACTCCCAAGAAATCCTTTCACATGCCCCAGTAAGCATCTCTGTTGAAAAATAAAGAACCACTTTCTGCCTGCTTCTAAATCCAAGGCATGACCTGTTTTGCTCATTTTTAAAGAAATTCTGCGCCCAAGAGTGTATAAACCTTGCAAATTCCACAGAATAGAATTTGATGGACCTTAGCCATTTGTCTGTAGGTTTGTTTTCAGACGCACACTTCATTTTCTTTTTAAACTTATGACTGATGCTAAGAGGGCACATCAAGAAACTGTGAACCCCTAGCCTGGAAATATTAATGATGGAAAATCACAAGCTGAGTGAAATGTAGTTAATCCCCCATATTGTTGGGATTACTGGAAGCATGACTTTGATACCTAACGATTTCGCCCTTTCTGATCTGAGGAGCTGGTTCAGGCAGAATAACATAAAGTAATGAACTTTGAGATGAGAAGTGAGGGTGAATACCCTGTAACGTTTCTATGAAGAAAACTCGAGTAATGAGAAAATGCTGGGCAATGCCTGAATGCGTACACTTAGCCAAGTGTAGCATGTCGCTTGATAAAGTACCTCGATGAAAAAAATAAATAAAGGCACCTCTCTTCAGACTGAATAAATCATGCTGTCTTTTACTAATAGAGGAGAGAAAGGCATCGAACATGCATTCTGTTCTTTGGAATTCACATTAAGTTGACAGTAATTAAGTACAACTTAAAAAATTCAGCTGGCATTTTACCAGCATGGTATGTGAGGAACTCAATTGGGTTACCTCCACTGGAGGTCTTCACACTTGGAAATATTGCAGTCCTTTGTTGCTATCTTAGTTTGAGAAAAAAAGCCCTGTGGCGCTCTGTAAAAGGTTATGGCAATATTTCAGTATTTGGAAAGAACTCTAGTCTAAATTAAAATCTGCAGAGCCTTGGAAATAAATCGCAGCTTCATCGTCAATAGATCATGATTAATCATAGTTATATCCAACTGAGCAAAGTTCCTCACCAGTCAACACTATTTTAATTTATGCAAAGTTTCATCATAATAAACTGATTCTATTAGTAAAGAGTTAATGCAAAGAATGAAAATGAAGGCATTTGGAATGGTTCAGTGATAAACATAGGATGTGGAGTTGTACTAAACCTGAAGAACAATTGAAATCATAATTATAATTTTCAGTGTTCCATATCTAAGAGAGAAGAATGACCAATAAGGGTTGTAGGTCCTGATTATACCATTCTTTCATTCTTTCATTGGATTAATAAGGATACTCACTCACAGTTGACATTGCCCACAATCTTTCATTTCCAGGGTCACACATAAAAGATTACACTAAAGTTGATAATGTTGATTCATCGGTGCACAAACACAACCTTCCAACAGCTGTTGTTAGGCTGCTGTTAATCGGCTGCGGCTCGCCTGCAGTCCGTCTGTTTTTACTTTTTTCTGTTGTTTTTTTTGTCTTGTTTTGGTTAGTTTTAGTTTGTTGGGTTGTGTTAGGGGGGGGGGAGAAACATGTTCTCTGTCTCTTCCTTCGGGGGAATGCGACATTTTCGTGTCGTATCCCCCTTCCCTGCCTCCGTCTGCGGTGAGGCCTAATGGCGGGGCTGGCGGCCTCCATCCTGCGACCGACCCTGAGGCTACGGAGGCAGAGCCAGCCAGGACTTACCAACGGGAGGCTGGCCGTCTTCGGGGCTGAGGCAGCGGTGGCCCGACTTGCTGGTGCGCCGTTCTGGCTTTCGGCGGCGGCCTGGAGCTGATGCAGCGGGGTCCGGAGCGGAGACTGCGGGACCTGGAGCTGGGGCAGCGGGGTCCGGAGCGGGGACTGCGGGACCCAGAGCTGGTGCAGCGGCCTGGAGCGGAGTCTGCGGGACCCAGAGCTGGGGCGGCGGGACCCGGAGCGGAGACTGCGGGACCCGGAGCTGGGGCAGCGGCCTGGAGCGGAGATTGCGGGACCCGGAGCTGGGGCAGCGGCCTGGAGCGGAGACTGCGGGACCCAGAGCTGGGGCGGCGGGACCCGGAGCGGAGACTGCGGGACCCGGAGCTGGGGCGGCGGCCCGGAGCGGAGACTACGGGACCCGGAGCTGATGCTGTGGCGGGCCGTCTCGGAGCGGAGACGGCGTTCCAGCTTTCGGCGGCGGCGACATCACCACGGAGGTCCGCTGGACTGGAGGGCGGCATCTTCGGCCTGGATCGATCGCCTCAGCGCAGAGGGAGAACAAGGAGGGAAGAGATGGAGACTAAGACTTTGCCTCCATCACAGTGAGGATGTGCTTGGTGAACTCACTGTGGTGGATGTTTTAATTTGTGTTTATTGTATGTTTTGTTATTATTGGTTCTGTGTATGACTGCAGGCATCACAATTTCGTTCAGACCGAAAGGTCTGAATGACAATAAAGGAAATCTTGAAATCTTGAATCTTGTTAATTTCATTTCTTGCTTCAAGATCTGCTGCAAGCATAAGAATCAGGAGCACCAGTGGTCCAACTGGCTTCTCGAGCCTGCTCTACATGAATGGTAGAGCTGCTAGATCCATCAATGGCCACACTTGGCCATGCCAACCCAACTCCGCCGCCAGGACATCGGGCCTTTGTGGTCGGTCAAGATCCCTGCACTTACAACAACTAGGAATTGAAAATGGGGTCAAACTGGGGACTCTGTATGGTGCCTCAGTGTACTACTGCTATGCACTTGTACTGTATATGAGGTGTTTATCTAAGATGTACCTAAATGCTTATGTATAGTGATACCTGTACTGAAAACTAATGAATTTCACTGTACCTCGGTGCCAGTGGCAAACAAAGTGCCATCAACATCATCATCGGCGGTCACTCAAAACGAGTATGACTGTCCTCTCCTCTCCATAGGGTCGTCTACTTGTGGGTCTGCAGATGTCTGTAGAGGCCGATCCATGATCCACACACCTTGGTGCAACGTGGGCAGTGGAGACTGGCGGTGGTTGGTAGTCGTCGAGCCCCCTTCTCTCTCTCTCCTTATGGTGCTGTTGCTTTGTCTCTGCGACATGGCGTAGTGCGTTTGTCCTCCCAGTTGATCCTCAGAACCTTTCGTAAGGATCTTTGATGTTATTGGTCCAGGGCTCTCAGGTGCCTGCTGTAGGTGGTCCATGACTCGGCTCCATACAACAGGGTGGAGAGGACAACAGCTCTGTAGACCAGCAGTTTTGTTTGAGCCTTTAGATTTCCGCCTTCAAAGACTCTTTTCCTGAGTCTGGCGTAGGCTCCGCTGGCACAACTCAGGCGATGGTTGACCTCAGAGTCGATGTCAGCTTTTGAGGAAAGAATGCTGCCAAGGTTGGGGAAGTGGGCAACGTTTTCAAGAGTGGTGTCGTCCACTTTTATAGTGGGCTGGGTAGGCGGCTGGTTGGGTGGAGGTTGATGTAGGACCTGGGTCTTCTTGATATTTAAGGCTACGCCCATGACTCTGTATGCCTTGACAAAGGCATTCAGGATGCCCTGGAGGTCTTCTGCAGAGTGTGCTGTAATGGCGCAGTCGTCCGCGTACTGAAGCTCCATGATGGCGGTGTTACTGACTTTGCTCTTGGCCTTCAACCTATCAAGGTTGAAGAGCTCATGGCAGTTCTGTAGAGGATTGTAAGTGCCATACCATACCAATTATGGCCATCTCGCTAGTTCTACATGACCCCACTAGGGGAATCATCTGCTCCCATTGACCCTGTCAACTCTCCTCAGAATGCTATATGTTTCAGAAAGATCACTTTCAATCTTCTATACTGCAGTGAGTGTAGAACCAATTCACTCAACCTTTCTTCATATATCGACGCCTTCATATCATAAATCAACCAAGTGAATCTTCTCTGCACTAGCTTCTATGCAGGCATATCTTTCCTGTAGTACTCCTGTGTGGGTTCAACACTATCCCGTAAAGTTGCATCATTTTTTTTCACAACAACACTACAAAAGCTGTAAAGCCATGAGCCTTACTAATTATTTGTTGTACCTGAATGTCAACTTGATAAGTTTCATATACTGAGACACCTAAATCTCTTTTAACTGCAATATTTTGCAGTCGCAATCCATTAAATATAATTTACTTCCTTTTTCTTACTTCCAAAGAACAAGAACATCACATTTTTCCACAATGTACACCATCTGTCAAAATTCTTAACCCCTCTGAATACCTTTGCAGTGTTTTTGAATGTTCCTCATAATCTGCTACTCATTGTTTGTAACACCATCTAATATGGTAACGAGGCCCTCAGTCCTTCCCTGCCGTTCATCAATGTTGATCTTAAGTCCTTGAAGCCTATTCATTGAATACAGCAGCACCCAGCTATTGATTACTGACCCAAGTATTACTGACCCAAGTATTATCCAAAAACGTGCTGTTTCTGTTAGATAGTCTTGGAAGTGGGCGGCACGGTGGCGCAGCGGTAGAGTTGTTGCATTAAAACACCAGAGACCCGGGTTCGATCCTGACTATGGGTGCTGTCAGTACGGAGTTTGTACGTTCTCTCCGTGACCTGCGTGGGTTTTCCCCGGGAGCACCGATTTTCTCCCACACTCCAAAGACGTATAGGTTTGGAGGTTAATTGGCTTGGTAAAATTGTAAATTGTCCTTAGTGTGTGTAGAATAGTGTCCATGTGCGGGGATCACTGGTCGGCATGGACTCGGTGGGCTGAAGGGCCTGCTTTTGCACTGTATCTCAAAACTAAACTAAACTAAACAAAAAATAGTCACTCTCCTATCCATGGAAATACAGTGCTCTGCACAATGTTTGGGACAAAGACTCATCATTTATTTATTTGCCTCTGTACTCCACAATTTGAGATTTGGAATAGAAAAAAATCACATGTTGTTAAAGAGCACATTGTCAGATTTTAATAAAGGCCATTTTTTAAACATTTTGGTATCACCATGTAGAAATTACAGCAATGTTTATACATAGTCCCCACATTTCAGGGCACCATAATGTTTGGGAAACAGCAATTTCATGTAAATGAAAATAGTCATGTTTAGTCATTTGTTGCATATCGTTTGCATGCAATGACTGCTTGAAGTCTGCGATTCATGGACATCACCAGTTGATGGGTGTCTTCTCTGGTGATGCTCTGCCAGGCCTGTGTTGCAGCCGTCTTTAGCTTATGCTTGTTTTAGAACATAGACATAGAACATAGAAAATAGGTGCAGGAGTAGGCCGTTCGGCCCTTCGAGCCTGCACCGCCATTCAATATGATCATGGCTGATCATCCAACTCAGTATCCTGTACCTGCCTTCTCTCCATACCCCCTGATCCCTTTAGCCACAAGGGCCACATCTAATCCCCTCTAAAATATAGCCAATGAACTGGCCTCAACTACCTTCTGTGGCAGAGAGTTCCAGAGATTCACCATTCTCTGTGTGAAAAATGTTTTTCTCATCTCGGTCCTAAAGGATTTCCCCTTAATCCTTAAACTGTGACCCCTTGTCCTGGACTTCCCCAACATCAGGAACAATCTTCCTGCATCTAGCCTGTCCAACCCCTTAAGAATTTTGTAAGTTTCTATAACAAGTTTTGGGGGCTAGTCCCCTTCAGTATTCTCTTGAGCATATAAAAGGCATGCTCAATTGGGTTCAGATCGGGAAATTGACATGGTCATTCATGAATTTACCCTTTTTTTGCTTTGAAAAACTCCTTTGTTGCTTTAGCAGTATGTTTGGGATCATTGTCTTGCTGTAGAATGAACGTTGAGGAATGAGCTTTGAGGCATTTGTTTGAACTTGAGTAGATAGGATGTGTCTATACACTTCAGAATTCGTTATGGGGTGGAAGATAGGAACCCTGTTTCGACGAATGCAATCAACTCGGCGTGCACAGTCAAATGAAATCAAATAGAACAAGTTGTCCGACAACTTTAGGCTGTGCACGCCATACGCAAGAAGAAGAAGAAGAATTCATTATGCTACTACCATCAGCAGTTGTATCATCAATAAAGATGTGAGCCAGTACCTTCATCAGCCATACATGACCAGGCCATAACACTCCCAGCACTGTGTTTCACAGATGATGTGGTATGCTTTGGATCTTGGGCAGTTCCTTCTCTCCTCCATACTTTGCTCTTGCCATCACTCTGATATAAGTTAATCTTTGTCTCATCTGTCCACAAGACCTTTTTCCAGAAATGTAGTTGCTCTTTTAAGTACTTCGTGGCAAACTGTAACCTGGCCATCCTATTTTTGCGGCTAACCAGTGGTTTGCATTTGCAGTGTAGCCTCTGTATTTCTGTTCATGAAGTCTTCTGCGGACAGTGGTTATTGACAAATCCATACCCGACTCCTGAAGAGTGTTTCTGATCTGTCGGACAGGTGCTTGGGGATTTTTCTTTATTATAGAGATAATTCTTCTGTCATCAGCTGTGGAGGTCTTCCTTGGCCTATCAGACCCTTTGCAATTAGTAAGCTCACTCTTTCTTCTTAATGATGTTCCTAACAGTTGATTTTGGTAATCCAAAGGTTTGGCTGATGTTTCTAACAGTTGTATTCTTGTTTCTCAGTCTCATAATGGTTTCTTTGACTTTCATTGGCACCACTTTGGTCCTCATGTTGATAAACAGCAATAAAAGTTTCCAAAGGTGATGAAAAAACTGGAGGAAGGACTAGGTGCTGAGAGCTCTCGTATACCTGCATTAAGGAGGCAAAGAAATATACCTGAGCAATTACAAACGCATGTGAACCCATGTATCCCAAACATTATGGTGCCCTGAAATGGGGGGACTATGTATAAACACAGCTGTAATTACTACATGGTGAAACCAAAATGTGTAAAAATACCAATTAATAAAATCTGACAATGTGCACTTTAACCACGTGTGATTTTTTTAAATTACAAATCTCAAATTGTGGAGTACAGAGGTAAATAAATAAACGATGGGTCTTTGTCCCAAACATTATATAGGGCACTGTATATCCTTCTAACAACATCCATTTTTAACGTGCAGCAATATGTACATGGTATCATATCAAATGCCTACTGGAAAACCAAACTAATACATGGTTCCCTTCATGTCACATCCTCAAAGTACCCTGGCAAATTTATGAAACATTTGTGAACCCATATTGATTGACTTATAATTTTCTAAATGTTCCACTATTACCTAACTGGTAATGGATTTAAATATTTTCCCAATGTCAAATGTTAGGCCAACTGGCATGTACTCTCCTGCTTACTGTCTCCCTCCTTTCTCTTGCACTGAATGTTATTTCTTGCACTAAATGTCATTCATGTTATTCCCTTAATCTGTGCACTGTGGATGGCACGATTGTAATCTTGTACTGCCTTCCCACTGACTGGTTAGCACACAACAAAAGCTTTTCACTGTACCTGACAATAAACTCAACTCAACTCAACTCAACTCAACTCAATTAAACTCAACTCAAACTCAAATCAGCTCTTGAAATGGGCCATTATTATTGAGATTTCCTCTGTGATCTCTTCAGTTTCCAGAAAAATCTCGTAGAATACATGTGAGATATCATCTCTTGTTACAACTAATAATAATAATAATAATAATAATGGATTGGATTTATATAGCGCCTTTCTAATACTCAAGGCAACTACCACCTATAAAACCCCAGGTCATGGACCATCAGGTCTCGGTGGCTTGGTTATACTTTGATCTTATTGAGCTGCCTGGTTCTTCCTCTGGCAAGCTAATCTTCTCCACACAAAGTAGTGCAAAGATAAGAAGCTTGAAGATGGCGGATGTGCAGGAGTGGGCGCCGTTTGTATGGCCGCCTGCCTGCAGTCCGTCCTCTAACTCTTTTATTGTCTGAACATTTATTTTTTTTGGAGTCTATTCTTTCTATGTGGGGGGGGAACTGTTTTAACCACAGTCCTACCTGGTCGGAGATGCGGTTTTCCTCCAAATCGCATCTCCGATCTCCCCATGCGGCCTTCCATCGGGCTGGAGCGGCGTTTCCTGCCGGGGACCACAGCTTCGGCGGCACAGCGCTGGGACACCAACAAGGAGCGGGCGATGCCTTGCCGGGTCACCGCTCCGGAGTGCTGTGGCCGCCGATCACCAACATCGGGCAGCCGCGGTCTGCGGTCTGCGGTCTGCGGTTTGAGGGCATCCCGCCACGGGCGGGCGGCGCTGGATCAAAAACACCACGGAGTCGAAGCTCCAACCGGCGCGGCCTGAAGTCCACGGGCGTCGCAGTCTCCGGGGAAGGAGCGGCCGCTCCAGACAATTCCAAGCTGCTGAGGACTTTTCCACCCGATGCGGGTGGGCAAACAACATCAGGCTGCCGTTGCGGCGACTGGCTGCAGTGGCCTCAAACTGGCCCCAACCTCGGGTGGACTAGGAGGAGGAGGAGGACTGGACATTTTAGTGCCTTCCCTCACAGTGGAGAGTGTAGATTCTACTGTGGGGGGATGTTCGTGTTTGTGTAAAATCTCTTATAGTGTGTTGTCATTTTTTCTATCTCTTTTTATTATTTGTATGGTTAGTTAACTGTAAAGCACTTTGGCTTTTGATTCAAATCAATTGGAAAATGTGCTATATAAATAAATTTTACTTACTTACTTGAAAACCTTGTTCAAAATTATCATCAAACAGGAAACATGTTCCCGATGTTGGGGAAGTCCAGAACCAGGGGCCACAGTTTAAGAATAAGGGGTAGGCCATTTAAACGGAGATGAGGAAAAACATTTTTACCCAAAGAGTTGTGAATCTGTGGGATTCTCTGCCTCACAAGGCAGTGGAGGCCAATTCTCTGGATGCTTTCAAGAGAGAGTTAGATAGAGCTCTTAAAAATAGCACTCAGGGGATATGGTGAGAAGGCAGGAACGGGGTACTGAATGTGGATGATCAGCCATGATCACAGTGAATGGCCGTGCTGGCTCGATGGGCCTACTCCTGCACCTATTGTCTATTGTTTATTGTCTATTGTATATTGTAAAATGCGGCTGCTAAACTGGGTTTCATTGGCATTTGATAGTTATATACATCCTAATGTCAATTGGATATACTAGAAGGCCACTGAATGAGAAGGGATCAGTGAAAGAGCAAATAAGAGAGGAGAAAGTATGAGGAACTACCTTTGTGCTGTGGTGACATTCGAAAAGTATTTTCTCTTCAAGAAAGAGTTGTCATAGATTTTCGTAATAACTGGATCAGAGCAATAAATTGCTTTAGAGAGGTGGATAGAGAGACTTTATATTTCAAATTCCCAATACTAGAGAAAGGTTACAATATAGATTGGGATACAAATAAAAACACACCAAAGAGGAGGAAGGGAGAAAACATGGGGATATAGAGCAGTTGACTAACATCTACTGGAGATTTTTCTTACTATTAAAGGTAATATAACATGGCATGATTGCAAGTGAGAATGGTTTTATAAAATAAAGTTATGTTTGACAAATTAGAGTTCAGGGGGTATTACAAATGTTAAGCTGGAATCGGTGCAAGGAACAAGATTTGAAGAGATTCAAGATTCAAGAGAGTTTATTGTCATGTGTCCCAGATAGGACAATGAAATTCTTGCTTTGCTTCAGCACAACAGAATATAGAAGGCATGAATACAGAACAGATCAGTGTGTCCATATACCATTGTATAAATATATACACACATGAATAAATAAAACAGATAAAGTGCAAATAAACAGATAATGGGCTATTAATGTTCAGAGTTTTGTTTGAGTTAAGTTCAATAGCCTGATGGCTGTGGGGAAGTAGCTGTTTCTGAACCTGGACGTTGCAGTCTTCAGGCTGTACCTTCAGCCTGTACCTTCTACCTGAAGGTAGCGGGGAGATGAGTGTGTGGCCAGGATGATGTGGGTCCTTGATGATGCTGCCAGCCTTTTTGAGGCAGCGACTGCGATAGATCCCCTCGATTGTAGGGAGATCAGAGCTGATGATGGACTGGGCAGTGTTTACTACTTTTTGTAGTCTTTTTCGCTCCTGGGCACTCAAGTTGCCGAACCAAGCCATGATGCAACCGGTCAGCATGCTCTTTACTGTGCACCTGTAGAAGTTAGAGAGAGTCCTCCTTGACATACCGACTCTCCGTAATCTTCTCAGGAAGTAGAGGCGCCGATGTGCTTTCTTTATAATAGCATCAGTGTTCTCGGACCAGGAAAGTTCTTCAGAGATGTGCACACCCAGGAATTTGAAGCTCTTAACCCTTTCCACCATCGACCCGTTGATATAAACGGGACTGTGGGTCCCCATCCTACCCCTTCCAAAGTCCACAATCAGTTCCTTGGTTTTGCTGGTGTTGAGGGCCAGGTTATTGTGCTGGCACCATTTGGTCTGTCAGTCGATCTCACTTCTATACTCTGACTCGTCCCCATCAGTGATACGTCCCACAACAGTGGTTTCGTCAGCGAACTTGATGATGGAGTTCGACTATTGACCGGCTACGCAGTCATGAGTATAGAGTGAGTACAGCAGGGGGCTGAGCACGCAGTCTTGAGATGCTCCTGTGCTGATTGTTATCGAGGCTGACACTTTTCCACCAATTCGAACAGTCTGTGGTCTGTGAATGAGGAAGTCGAGGATCCAATTGCAGAGGGATGCGCAGAGACCCAGTTCTGAGAGTTTGATAATCAGCTTGGAGGGGGTGATTGTATTAAATGCCGAGCTGTAGTCAATGAATAACAGCCTGACATATGAGTTTTTGTTGTCCAAGTGGTCCAGAGTGGAGAGCCAGCGAGATCGCATCCACCGTTGATCTGTTGTGGCGGTAAGTGAACTGCAGTGGGTCCAGGTTTTTGTCGAGGTAGGAGTTGATTTGTGCCACGATTTGTTGTAGGGTCCACCTGGAAGACTGTCATACAAAACTGAAGCGCCTGTGGTATGTTAGCATAAATTGACGATTGGTTGGTGGTCAGAAAATAGAGAGCTGGAATAAACAAGACATTCTTGAAATAGCAGATGTCAATAGTGGAGTCCTAAGAGGATTAGTAAAAGGAATATAGATATTTGTAATCTTTATTAATGATATAAGAATATACTCTGTTTAATGTGTACAGATTCAATAGAAAATCAGGTGATAAGTAAACTATGAGAATGTTACAGAAGTTGTAAAAGGATAAAGACCAATTAATTAGACAAGGATGGAGTATAATCCAGAAAGTATGTGGAAAAATAAATTCTGGTGGGAAGAAGGGAAACTGGATAGTTTTGTTAAAAGATTGGATAGTTTTTTTAAAAGACTAATATATGGCATTTGGAAAGATTTCGGTGCACATGTAATCATATAAGGTTTGGTGATTAGTTACACAAGCAAATTATATATTGGCTTGTAGAAACAAGGAACTGCAGATGCTTGTTAATACAGAAAAGGAAACAAAGTGCCAGAGTAACTCAGCAGGTCAGGCAGCTTCACTGGAAAACATGGATAGGTACATTTTCCGGGTCAAGACGCTTCAGAAGAAGAAGTAGAACCCGTCTGAAGAGGGGTCTCAACTTTAAATTCACCTATCCATGTTCTCCAGAGATGCTGCCTGTCCTATTGAGTTACTCAGCACTTTGTGTCCTTTTGATATATTGACTTTCCTTAAAAGGAATTGGAGTACAGAAGTAAAAACACCTTGCTACAAATATTTAAGGTATCAGCAACTCAATGTCTGGAGTAATGTGTAAAGTGCTGGTCTACTTCCCTAAAGAAAAATACGTTTGTCTCAGACAAGGTGCCGCATAGGTTGATTAGATTGATTCCAGGGATAAGAGATAATATGGCAAGATACAATACAGTAGGCTTAAATTTGCAATGAGTGATGATCAGGCTTAGGCACATAAAATTCCTTGGAGTCTTTGAATAAATGCGGAATGACTGTTCCACTTGGGTTGAATTAGGATTCATTGTCTTCTCGGTTACTTTCTGGTGGGTTATTTATTGAGAGGAAATGCTCCACATGAATTGTTGTCAAAGTTCAGTATTAAAATAATTCCAAGAATTTAAAAGATTGTTTGCCAGTAAGTTGAGGTATGATATCAGCCATGAATTCATTGAATGATAGAGTAGACATGCAGCCATATCTTATTTCTTATACTTTTATGTTGTAGTTTCATAGCACAAGAGGAACTTCTCTTCTGTTACTGGAAGAATGTGATTGTTAATTGTAGTTGTTTTATGTCAAACCCATGAGATAGAACTTTCATTCAGAATACATTTTGTTTTCCAGGGCTCAAGTTAGATCATCTTAGTTTCTGCGTCTTAAACTTCAATGACTTCAGTGATGACTTGCACAATAGGAATTTTTTCCTTATCATTGCATGTTGTTTTGAATTGTTACCAATGCGCTTGTTAATGTCGTTATTGTGTACTTCAGTATTGATGAGAACAGAGTGAAATTTTTCACATTGGGTGGAAAGGGAAGTTTAAATGGTGAATAACATCATTGCTGGCAGTTTTTGAGAACCTAAACAAATATTGATTTAAAGCTTTTTTCTATTACCTTCACAGCATAAAGAGCTTATCTTCAGTATTTTTCCTGAACATAACATTTTAATGATGGCTTACAACCAGCACTGAATTTTCCTCTCAATTTGGAAACTTATGAATCAGTTAACAATACATTGAAGGATGAATTTTGTAACTTACTGTATAACTGTTTGTAGAGACCATCACTTAATACAGTTTGCATATTCCAATTTAAAAAGTGCAGGTTAACACTAACTCGGTCCAAGAATCCACAAGTATATTTGTGTTTTCTCAGTAGCACTTGAGAATTGCTAATGTTAACATTGGATGCAGTTTGCAAAGCAATGACACGCACAAAGAACTGCAGACGCTGGTTTACAAAAAAACACACACAAAATACTGGAGTAACTCAGCGGGTCAGGCAGCATCTCCGGAGAACATGGATAGGTGACATTTCGGGTCAGGACCCTTATTCACACTGATTGTGCAGGGGGAGAAGATAGCTGGAAGAGAGGAGGAGCAGGGTGAGTGATAGAACTATAAAGGTGAGGGTGGGAGGTGAGTGGGGGGTGGGTTGAATGGCAGATGGTTGGATAAAAGTCAGAGATGAAAAGACTAAAGGTTGGAAACTGGGAGAATGGCTCTTTCGCAGCAAGCTGTGTTCAATCCTGACTTCAGATGTTGGTGCGTGAAGTTTGCCTGTTCCTTGTGATTGTGTGGTTTTCCTCCAAATGAACCATTTTCCTCCCATATGGCCCCATAAATATTGGTATTTTAGGTCAGTGAAATTTGTCCTTGGTGTGTGGGTGAGTGATCAATTCTGGTGTTTGGGGGGGAGTTAATGACAATGTCGAGTGAATAGAATGAGATCAGCATAGATTTGTATAAATGGGTGCTTGATAATTGATACAGATGGTAGGCTACAGAGACTATTTCGTCCCTGGCTGACTCTAACAATATAGTCTGGAGGTGTGTCGGAAGGAAATGCAGATGATGGTTTACACCGAAGATAGACACAAAATGCTGGAGTAACTCAGCTGGACAGGCAGCATCTCAGGATAGAAGGAATGGGTGACATTTCGGGTCGAAACCCTTCTTTAGACTGGAGAATTGTGTCCTGTGCATCTTTCTGTGTATGGACCTCTGTGCATTAGGAAATAAGAGGAAAGGCACTGTGAACTGTAGAGAGACCATTACTAGAGCCTGATAGATTTAAATACAGTAGAGTTTCTCTCCAGCCATTGGAACCATTTTGCCAAATTATGTGATTGGTAGTTGCAGCCTTTTTGCATCAACACTCTGATATAAAGTCGCTATTTAGAATAAATGTTGCTCAAGTTTGATCATTAGGGCTTCACTTGGAATTCCAAGACAACTTACATGATGCAAAACTGAATATTTACAAGCTTCTGGCTTCTGGACATCTGAATTTCCCTGAGGGGATCAATAAAGTATTTATTATTATTATTATTATTATTATTATTATTATTATTATTATTGTTAATGATCCATTTTACGGTTCAGTATTGCTAAGATCAGCATGGATCGTTCACATTGCTTAACAATAAAGGGCCTGTCCCACTTAGGCTATTATATTCGCTGAAGTTTAGAAGAATGAGAGGGGACCTCATTGAAATGTACAGAATAGTGAAAGGCTTGGATAGAGAGGATGTTTCCATTCGTGGGAGTGTCTAGGATTAGAATTATGGGGCATTCTTTTAGGAAGGAGATGAGAAGGAATTTCTTTAGACAGATGGTGGAGAATTTGTGGAATTCTTTGCTACAGAAGGCTGTGGAGGGAAAGTCAGTGGATATCTTTAAGGCAGAGATGGATAGATTCTTGATTAGTACAGGTGTCGGGATATGGGGAGAAAGCAGGCGAATGGGGTTAGGAGGGAGAGATAGATGTCATGATTGAATGATGGAGTAGACTTGATGGTCCAAATGGCCTAATTCAACTATCGTCTTGATCTACTATGATCTTATGACTTATGAACTCAAATCTTTGGACTGTCTCACTTACTTAAAAGTAAAAGCCAATAACTAATCGTACTAAGTAGAAAATGACATTAATTCTTCATGTATTTTTATATTCCTAAAGATACTCTTTCAATATCCAATGCCACAGTCCAGGAATTTTCAGTTGTCTCAAAAAGTTGGTCTAATTTTTTTTCACTTATGATTTTATGATCTTATGAATCAGTAAACAATGCAGATTTGGTATCATTGAAGGATGGATTTTGTAATTATTAAGAAATTGATATTTGGCAGGGAATATCACTTACTCTAATCAGCATTTTCCATTAAAAAAAAAACCCACTAGATATAATGTTGTTCCCTTAGCAGCATTTTAAGACAGCTTGTCTTGACATTTAGGAAGGTGGGTAAAGCACTCTATGTATCTGCATTTTTCTGACATTTTCCTTCAGCTTATTCTTGAATTTTTTCTTGGGCTAGTGGCACATTTAATGGAGCTCTGAGGTAGCTCAAACATCCTGGATTTAATCCCGATCTCAGCTGTTGCCAATGTGGAGTTTGCATGTAGGTCAACTCTGGGTGACCCATTTTCCTCCCACATCTCAATGCTAATTAGGTTGGTACATTAATTGTCCACTGAAATAACAAGATTATTTCAGTATAGGAGTAAAGAGGTTCTTCTGCAGTTGTATAGGGCTCTGGTGAGACCACATCTGGAATATTGTGTAGATATTTGGTCTCCTAATTTGAGGAAGGACATCCTTGTGATTGAGGCAGTGCAGCGTAGGTTCACGAGATTGATCCCTGGGATGGCGGGACTGTCATATGAGGAAAGATTGAAAAGACTAGGCTTGTATTCACTGGAGTTTAGAAGGATGAGAGGGGATCTTATAGAAACATATAAAATTATAAAAGGACTGAACAAGTTAGATGCAGGAAAGATGTTCCCAATGTTGGGCGAGTCCAGAACCAGGGGCCACAGTTTGAGAATAAAGGGGATGTCATTTAAGACTGAGGTGAGAAAAAACATTTTCACCCAGAGAGTTGTGAATTTATGGAATTCCCTGCCACAGAGGGCAGTGGAGGCCAAGTCACTGGATGGATTTAAGAGAGAGTTAGATATAGCTCTAGGGGCTAGTGGAGTCAAGGGATATGGGGAGAAGGCAGGCACGGGTTATTGATAGGGGACGATCAGCCATGATCACAATGAATGGCGGTGCTGGCTCGAAGGGCCGAATGGCCTCCTCCTGCACCTATTTTCTATGTTTCTATGTCTATGTTTCTATGTTTCTATGAAAGTTGAATGGTACAACCTGAAGGGAGTGGATGGAAATGTGGGCAGATAACATGGCAACAGCATAGATTTGTGTAAATAGGTATTCGATAGAAGGCATTGACTTGTTGGCCAAGAGGATCTGTTTCTATACTGTCGTAGATAAAAATGCTGGAGAAACTCAGCGCGTGAGGCAGCATCTATGGAGCAAAGGAATAGGCGATGTTTCGGGTCGAGACTCTTCTTCAGACTGAAGGGTCTCGACCCGAAACGTCGCCTATTCCTTCGCTCCATAGATGCTGCCTCACGCGCTGAGTTTCTCCAGCATTTTTTATCTACCTTTGATTTTTCCAGCATCTGCAGTTCCTTCTTAAGTGTTTCTATCCTGTAATGCCCTAGTAATGTGGCTTGGGGAATCTATTATATCCAACTTCCTGTTCATGAATCTCTGTCCACAGACAAATTAGAAGAAAAGCATTTTGAAGTATATGGAGAGAGAATCATTATGAGAGCTCACCAGATATAAATACATGAGAATTTCATTTCTGTCACTGGAAGCATCTTATTGGAATTGTGATTGTTATTTGTAGTACTGCTGTGGCAAAGATCTATGATAGAGCTGTCATTTTAGAATATTATTTTCCTAAGGCTCATTGTAGTTCCACTTGTTATTTTCTTTGAATTCAATGACAATTTGAACTTTGCCAATGGTTTTTATTGCGTATTTTATCATTGCTAAAAATACCTTGTATGTTGTGGAAGCAATGTTGTAAAGAGAAAACATCAGTACAAAACCATAAAATCAGTTGTGTCTTCCTTCACAAATATCATTTGAATGTTTGAGCACAATCAAAAGATACAAGTATTAGTTTAACTGAAATTGCTGTTTTAATTGAATAGCATTTAAGACCATCAATATGGATTACTTTCATTCACTATCGATGAATGAGGTTATTTAGTTAAATCATAAAAAGTATATTGTGCACTGATGTGGTCACAAATAAAAGTGGAGATCCGGTCCTAGGTTGACAACTCTTTCTCAGAGCACCATGTAAAAGCTAGCCCTTCATTGAATGGAGCCTGTCATAATTGGCGAGACAATATAAAGATTTGATTTCACAGACTAATACTGAGAGCTAACAGTCCACGAGAAAGAGAAATAGGTACTAAAATAAGGACTGCAAGGCTCTCACATTTTAAATTTGGTCTTGGATTGGCCAATTAAGTAGTCTAGCATCAGTTTGCTTTTAGTGAGCTTGATTATTAATTGTCATACAGCTTGGAAACAGGCCTTCAGCCCATCTCATTCATGCCGACCAAGATACACTGTCTAAGCTTGTCCCATTTGCCCGCATTTGGCCCATATCCCTCTGAACTTTTCCTATCCATGTACCTGTCCAATATAATTTAATATAATTGGAAGTTGAAGAAATGATATCTTGTTGTGTTGACCATTTTAGTGGTTTGGTTCATATCTCATCAGTAAAACAACTCGCAGATTTATCCCAGTGTTCTGATTTAGCACTTTTGAGTATCTAATCTGCTGCCTGTAGGGAACATGGAATCCACATGGTAACATGTGTTACGTCCCAAATCCAGTGAACACGTTCTTTTATAATCTCAGGGTTTCACTATCATTTGCTAAAATATTTGGCAAGGTGTACTCTGGATTAAGAAATACATCAGAATTGGTTAACGATTGGACAGTGACAGCAAACCCTAGATTCTTAGTGACAATATGCTCAGAAAAGTGGCCTGTATCCTACATCTTGTAGTTGCTTAGTTTACCAATATAGCTTAGTTTAGTTTAGTTTAGTTTAGTTTAGTTTAGAGATACAGCGCGGAAACATGCCCTTCAGCGCACCGAGTCCACAACAACCAACGATCCCCGCACATTAACACTACCCTACACACACTAGGAACAATTTTACATTTATACCAAGCCAATTAAATCACAAACCAGTCATCTTTGGAGCCTTTAAAAGAAATGTAGAATATGTACGATACGAGCTGTTTGTCTAACGTTTGAATATGATTTGAAGTTATGTATCATGCTGTAGATAACCATTGCAACAGTGCCTTCTGCTACAATGTAAAAATAAATGATTGCAACTCTGCCTTTGAACTGAGACAATATATTCTGCAGAACATATGATATGTCTTGAATTGGGGACCATTCTTCAGAGTTTTCGGCTGTCAGGCTAATTCGTCGGATAAGATGCACAGTGGAGATAAGCACGCCAGTATCATTTGAAAAACCCATAATAACCTTCTTCAAATGGCTCTGCTTTTTCTTTGATAGGTTCTTTGCTTGACATCTAATAGATTGTGATTTGAGAGTAGAATCAGTGGTGTGTAGGTGATGTGTGGGTGGGATATTGATGACTTTGTATCAGTGCATCTGACCAGCTTTTGATGCATCTTTATTCAAGAAAAAAACTGCAGCCTTGTAGTCAGAAGGTTATGTTGTCTGTTTCACCGTGTATCCCTTCTTAGTCAGAACTATCTTACCAGTTATTTTTGCAACAAACAGCAATGTAGTCTTCGAATTGTGATTTTTTTCCCCCCATTTTTCTTCATACATGTAAGATACGTTGCTTAGTTTAGTTTAGAGATACAGTGCAGAAACAGGCCCTTCGGCCCACCGAGTCCGCGCCGACCAGCGATCCCCGCACATTAACACTATCCTACACACTATCCTGGACAATTTACACATACGCCAAGCCAATAACATCCATACCTGTACGTCTTTGGAGTGTGGGAGGAAACCGAAGATCTCGGAGGAAACCCACGCGGTCATGGGGAGAACGTACAAACTCCGTACAGACAGCACCCATAGTCAGGATCGAACCTGGGTCTCCGGGTAAGGCAGCAACTCTACCTGTGCACCACCATGCCGCCCGGTGCTTTGATGCTTTACATGGCTTTCATTTGTACATTCCCCATTTTTACTGGTTCTGGGTGAATCAATAGATTTCAGGCTCTTTTACACCTCATGATAAAGCATTCTCGCTGACAACCTCCACAATATCTTCAGATAGGATGGCGTCTACTTTTCTTGTTTGAAATGGAATGTGCCGGCTAAACACGTCAAATTGCAGGATGGAGATGAGCATAGAAACAGCACTGCTATTTTCCAAAGTGATGAACCTCTCTTCATTTCCCTCTTTAGAGTCATAGTGGCCTAAAGTCATACATCACAAATACAGGCCCTTTGGCCTTGGATACTGACCAAGGTTCCCCTTCCCCGCTAGTTTCACCTGCCCAAGTGTGGCCCATATATATTCCTCCAAACTTTTCCTATCCATGTACCTGTCCAAATGTCCTTTAAATGTTGTTATAATATGGGGCTCAGCTACCTCCTTTGGCAGTTCGTTCCATATACCCACCACCTTCTGCGTGAAAAAGTTGTCCCTCAGGTTCCCATTTTAGATAGAGCTCTTAAAGACAGTGGAGTCAGGGGATAAGGGGAGAAGGCAGGAACGGGGTACTGAATGTGGATGATCAGCCATGATCACAGTGAATGGCGGTGCTGGCTCGAAGGCCTACTCCTGCACCTATTGTCTATTGTCTATAAATCTTTCCCTTTTCACCTTAAATCCATGTCCTCTGGTTCTTCATTCTACTCTGGCAGAAGACTTTCTGCATTCACGCTATCTATACACTTCATGGTTTTTAACACCTCTGTGAGATCATCCCTCAGCCTCCCGCTCTCCAAAGAATAAAGTCCGAGACAGCTCAACTTCTCCTATAGCTCAGATCCAAAGTCCTAGCAACATCCTCATGAAAAAAGACACAAAGTGCAGAAATAACACAAAGAGTCAGGCAGCATCTCTGGAGAATGTGGATCGGTGACGTTTCGGGTCAGGACCCATCTACAAATGGATTGAAGGTTGGAACGAAAGCTGGAAGAGAGGTAGGGCAGGACAAAGGCTGGCAGGTAAGAGGTTGATACAGGTGACGGGGAAATCTCACAATGTTGTTCAGAGATGCTGCCTAAAATGCTGAGATATTTCAGCACTTTGCGCTTTTTGTAAAAAGGCATCTGCAGTTTCTTATTTCAACATCCTCGTGAATCTCTCTGCAATCTTTCCAGCTTAATGACATCCTTCCGATAGCAGGGTGTCCAAACCTGAACACAAAACACCAAATGTGGCCTTATCAATGTGTTGTACAACTCTAACATAATATCTCACCTTCTATACTGAATACCCTGACTCTTCTTCTTCTTCTTGCGTATGGCGTGTACAGCCTAAAGTTCTAGGACAACTTGTTCTATTTGATCTTATTTGATTGTGCACGCCAGGTTGATTAGTTGAAACAGGGCGGACCACGTGAAGGTTGCAATCTCAGATCTCACTACCCTGACTGATGTACCAAAGACCTTCTTGTCCACCCTATCTGCCGGCAATGCCACTTTCAGGGAACTCTGTACCTGCGCTCCTAGATTTATCTGCTTTACTACACTTCACAGGGCCCTGCCATTCACTATGAAGGTCCTGCCCTGGTTTAACTTCCCAAAAATGCAACAGCTTGCACCTATCTACATTAAACTCCATTAGCCATTAGCTATTTCACAGCCCACATGCCCAGCTGATCAAGATCCTGCTGTAATTTTGGATAACCATCTTCACACTTTAGTGTAATCTGCAAAGTTATCAAAGTAAACCATAAACAGCATTAAGCCCAGCACAGATCCCTGGGACACACCACCAGTCACAGTCCTCCAGTCCAAAAACAACCCTCAATCTCTTGTACCGTGTACTTTGTACCTTGTGGTCATCACTTCCGCAGGGACCGCCAGGGACTATACTGGAAGCTGGACAATTTATACTGGACAAGTTTTACATTTATCAAGCCAATTAACCTACAAACCTGTACGTCTTTGGAATGTGGGTGGAAACCGAAGATCTCGGAGAAATCGGGATCGAACCCGGGTCTCCGGCGCTGCATTTTTGTTGTAAGTCAAGTCAAGTCAAGTCAAGTCAATTTTATTTCTATAGCACATTTAAAAACAACTCTCATTGACCAAAGTGCTTTACCTCAGTGCAGGTTCTAACGTGCTACATACAGTGGTACATAGATCTAACAATACATACATAAATACATACATACAGCGCTCCCTCAGAGGACCTCAAGAAACGCTTGTGAGTAGAAATAAGTTTTAAGTCCAGACTTAAATGAGTCGATGGAGGGGGCAGTTCTGATGAGAAGAGGGATGCTGTTCTAGGTGCTGCAACCGCAAAAGCGCGGTCGCCCCAGAGCTTATACCTGGACCGCGGGATGGTCAGTAAACCCAAGTCGGCCGACCCGAGTGACCTGGAGGTAGAATAGTGGGTTAGCAGAATTTTTATGTAGGTGGGGGCAAGCCCGTTAAGGGCTTTGTATACATAAAGGTGGAGCTTGAAATTGATTCTGAACCGCACTGGGAGCCAGTGGAGAGAGGCCAGAATCAGAGTGATGTGGTCCTTTTTTCGGGTGCCCGTCAGAAGTCTCGCTGTGGCGTTTTGGACCAAAGGCAGCAACTCTACCGCTGCACCACCGTGACCACCCTCTGCATCCTTTTATGACATCAATTCTCTATCCAGCTGGATAGCTCTCCCTGGATCTAGCCTTCCAGAGCAGCCTACCATGCAGAACCTTATCAAATGCCTTGCTGATCCATACAGACAATGTCTATGGCTTTGACCTCATCAACGTTTTTGGTTACTTCTTCAAAAAACTCAATCAGATTCATGACATGATCTCCCACATACTAAACCATGCCAACTATTCCTTATCCGCCCCTTATATATAAACGCATATATATCTACATTATATTATCCCTTTCTGTGTTTTTTTCTCTTGCTTTGTGTTTCCTTTGCTGACATGGGCAGCACATGAAGACCTATAAGCCCACCGGGGGGCGCTGGAAATTATGATGGAACCCATAGAGCTGAATATACGTCAGTGATTCTACCAGACCATTTCAGGGACAGAGCACCGTCAAGAGTTAAGAGTGTTGTATTGTCATATGTCCCAGATACAACAATGAAATTCTTACTTGCAGCAGCACAACAGAATATGTAAACATGTATAGGAAGGAACTGCAGATGCTAGTTTAAACCGAAGATAGACACAAAAACCTGGAATAACTCAGTGGGACAGGCAGCATCTCTGGAGAGAAGGAATGGGAATGAAATGTCACCTATTCCTTCTCTCCAGAGATGCTGCCGGTCCCACTGAGTTACTCCAGCTTGTTGTATCTATCTTAAGAATATGCAGCAAGTGGTTAGGAAGGCAAATGGGTTTTATTGCAAGAGTGTTGGAGTTTAGAAATATGAATATCTTGCCCAATTGAGCAGCATACTGGTGAAGCTGCACCTGGATAATTGTGCACCACATTTGGTCCCCTTATTTAAGAAAGGATATACTGACTTCAGTGGCAGTCCAAAATAATTTTTTGATAAACTCCTGGAATGAAAGGGTTGTCCATCATAAGTGGCTAAATAAATTAGATCTACATTCTTTGGAGAATAGGAGGATGGGAGGTGATCGTACTGAATAATAAAAATCCTTAAGGGACATACAGGGTAGTTGTCCACGACAGTTAGACGATTATGGGTTAGTAGTTTTAAAATTGCTTCTCACAGAACATGATGAATCCCTTGAATTCCTATCCCTGAGGTTTGGGGAGATGTGATCATTGGGGGAAGTTAAAGAAGAGAAATTAGAGCTTTGGGGAACTGACACCGAAGAAGTTGGGCAAGAGAAAGATCATCCATGATCATATTCAATGGTGAGGTGGGCTTGAGTGGCCAACTGTGACTGACTCTTGCTCCTGTTTTTTTCTCCATATTTCTATGTTCCTGTGATCAGGAAAGATGTGATCGTGTTTCTGGGGCTCAAACGGTCACATATCCATGTCTGAGTGTGAAGATTTTGTGCTCAGGTCCCTAACTAGGTTGACAGGGTAATGTTAATGAAACACACAAGGGTGGTGGGTGTATGGAGCGAACTGCCGAAGGAGGTAGTTGAGGCAGGTACTATCGCAATGTTTAAGAAACATTTAGACAGGTACATGGATAGGCCAAACGCAGCCAGGTGGGACATGTTGGTCTGTGTAGGTAGGTACACAAAAAAATGCTGGAGAAACTCAGCGGGTGCAGCAGCATCTATGGAGCGAAGGAAATAGGTAACGTTTCGGGCCGAAACCCTTCTTCAGAGGGTCTGTGTAGGTAACCTTACACAGACACTTGGTCTGTGTAGGTAAGTTGGCTTAAAGGGCCTGTTTCCGCACTGTATGACTCTATGACTCCACTACTCTATGAGCATGCTGACATTCCACTATATTGCACTTGATTTATAGTCAAGCAGACTAGTCATCCGGCACTTGACACTGGCTTACTCCCCCTCCCCTTACACAGGATCACTGTCAGCTCTCAGAACACCTCCACCTTTAGTGAGTAGTGGGCAGAGATCAGTTCCAGGGTCTTCTTGCACACAGTCCCCGATGCTGTCGGTTTGAAAAGACAAACAATGTTGTAGTTAATTTAATGCATGCTTCTGTGGAGAGCCTGTCATTGTTTAGCACTGCTGCGGTGACCAACTGAAACAAATTGAAAGTCCATTATCACAAACCCATTACCGAAAATTGTCATGAGTAAGGCCCTGAACCTTCGATGCACATTCTGCTGAGTGTATTTATTTTCCAATTATATTTTATTTTGCTAGCTCTGTGCCTCTTTCGTCCAGAAAGTTCAATTTCTGGGGTCATCAGTGTGTGAATTACTGTAGTGTCAGGACAATCACTGGCCTGCCAGTAAAACAGAAAATAAATTAGCTTGCACATTTAGTACTTTCCCCGGATTGAAGCCTGTTTTTCTGCTGACAGGAGTTGCCTGTCAAATGGCAAACAGCTATTGTCTCTTGGAATCCTCCCTATTTATTCATTTGTTTGTTTCTTTATTGTGGAGGACAAACAGCCAACTGCTGATGTTACGTTTTGTGAAATTCCAAACCAAAATCTGCACGTTAGAAAGAAAGCCCTCACATTTGCACAAATAAGCACGGGATCACCGATGTGAATCTTTGATCTGGGAGTGATTGGGGACTGAGTGACTGGAGAAACATGTTCCAGTGACTGCAAGGTTCCCTTGCTCCCTTTCATTTCATTCTCAGTTGTGCTGAGTTGCCAGTGGCCACTGGTCTCAGTGGATGTTGGCTGAACAAGGCAACTACAACTTGTAATTGTATATTTCCTGACAGGAGCGGTGCAATATGGGGCTTTTGTAACAAAGCTCCAAAAGTAGAGATATTTTCATAATAGCTTCATGGCACGGTTGTTAGGTACAACAAGAAAAATATAAATAATACATTTCAATGGTCTTTTGGGTAAAGTCACAAGTCATTTTGATGTCAATGTGGACTGCAACCGTCCTAATTTAATTGATCAAAACCAATTAGCTTAAGTGCACCTTTGGTTTGGTAAGGAAAGATCAGGCAAGACTGCGAGAATTTGCAAAGAGTTGTAGATTTCGCCCAGACCATCACACAAAATAATCATCCTTCTACTGACTAATCAAAGACGAGTCGCACCACGGTCACTCCTTCTTCTCCATTCTCCCATCAGGCAAGAGGTACAAAATTGTGCAAACGCAAACCTCCAGATTCAGGGAGTTTTTTTCCAAGCTGTTATCAGGCACCTGAACCATTGTATCACCAATTAGAGAGCGGTCCTGACCTACCATCTACCTCATTGGAGACCCTTGGACTACCTTTAACAAGATATTATTGGACTTTATCGTGCACTAAACGTTATTCCCATTATCCTGTATCTGTACACTGTGGAGGGCCTGATTGTAATCATGTGTTGTCTTTCAACTGACGGGATAGCACGCAACAACAAAAAAAGCTTTTCACTATTTCAGTACACGTGGCAATAAAGTAAATTAGACTATCAACATTCCTAATCTTCCCATTTGTGTGTGTGTGCGGGCGTGTGTGTGTGTGTGTGCGCATGTGTGTGCGGGCGCGTGTGTGTACGGGTGTGTGTGTGTGCGGGCACGTGTGTGATTACATAGAATGGTCAACCTCAAAACTTACTCAACTATTAAACTACTAAAGCGGACTGCCAATAATATAGGAATGTAAGGAAGATACTAAAGTTTGGTAAAGTCTCAGAACACTTCAGGGGTTTAGATGAAAGTCACAGATTGGTTTTGTATTGTGAGCCTTTGGTCAACATGGTTCGAATTTGCTGTTAATCCAATGTTCTAGCCTTTCTCTGGTGTTGTGTAAAATAGCTCCAGAGGACAGGATAGACTGATGTGATCGTAAAATGGAAAAGGCTGGAAAACCAGAAGGTTGACAACTGCCCGTTTCATATGGAATGTTATTAATGAAAGTTTCATGCCAGGCTTCACTGAATGTGCATCCATTTTGCTTTCATTCTGCTGCAATTTGAATAACTGCAGCTTTAATCTGAAGCACTTCAATGATTCATGAGTTGTTTTAGTTTCAGTTTAGACAATAGACAATAGACAATAGGCGCAGGAGTAGGCCATTCGGCCCTTCGAGCCAACACCGCCATTCAATGTGATCATGGCTGATCATCCACAATCAGTACCCCGTTCCTGCCTTCTCCCCATATCCCCTGACTCTTTAAGAACCCTATCCAGCTCTCTCTTGAAAGTATCCAGAGAACCTGCCTCCACCGCCCTCTCAGGCAGAGAATTCCACAGACTCACAACTCTCTGTGAGAAAAAGTGTTTCCTCGTCTCCGTTCTAAATGGCTTACAACCTTATTCTTAAACTGTGGCCCCTGGTTCTGGACTCCCCCAACATCGGGAACATGTTTCCTGTCTGTAGCGTGTCCAAAACCTTAATAATCGTATATGTTTCAATAAGATCCCCTCATCCTTCTAAACTCCAGAGTATACAAGCCCAGCCGCTCTATTCTCTCAGCATATGACAGTCCCGTCATACCGGGAATTAACCTTGTAAACCTATGCTGCACTCCCTCAATAGCAAGAATGTCCTTCCTCAAATTATGGGACCAAAACTGCACACAATACTCCAGGTGCGGTCTCACTAGGGCCCTATACAACTGCAGAAGGACCTCTTCGCTCCTGTACTCAACTCCTCTTGTTATAGAGGCCAACATGCCATTCGCTTTCTTCACTGCCTGCTGTACCTGCATGCTTATTTTAATTGACTGATGAACAAGGACCCCCAGATCCCGTTGTACTTCCCCTTTTCCCAACTTGACACCATTTAGATAGTAATCTGCCTTCCTGTTTTTGCTACCAAAGTGGTAGCATTTATCCACATTAAACTGCATCTGCCATGCATCTGCCCACTCACCCAACCTGTCCATGTCACCCAGCATTCTCATAGCATCCGCCTCACAGTACACACTGCCACCCAGTTTTGTGTCATCTGCAAATTTGTAATGTTACTTTGAATACCTTCATCTAAATCATTGATGTATATTGTAAATAGCTGCGGTCCCAGCACCGAGCCTTGCGGTACCCCACCAGTCACTGCCTGCCATTCCGAAAGGGACCCGTTAATCCCTACTCTTTGTTTCCTGTCTGCCAACCAATTTTCTATCCATGTTAGCACTCTACCCCCAATAGCATGTGCCCTAATTTTGCCCACTAATCTCCTATGTGGGACTTTATCAAATGCTTTCTGAAAGTCCAGGTACACTACATCCACTGGCTCTCCCTTGTCCATTTTCCTAATTATATCCTCAAAAAATTCCAGAAGATTAGTCAAGCATGATTTCCCCTTCGTAAATCCATGTTGACTCGGTCCGATCCTGTTACTGCTATCCAAATGTGCTGCTATTTCATCTTTTATAATTGACTCCAGCATCTTCCCCACCACCGATGTCAGGCTAACTGGTCTATAATTCCCTGTTTTCTCCCTACCACCTTTCTTAAAAAGTGGGATAACATTAGCTATCTTCCAATCCACAGGAACTGATCCTGAATCTATAGAACATTGGAAAATTATCACCAATGCGTCCACGATTTCTAGAGCCACTTCCTTAAGTACCCTGGGATGCAGACCATCAGGTCCTGGGGATTTATCAGCCTTCAGTCCCATCAGTCTACCCAACACCATTTCCTGCCTAATGTGGATTTCCTTCAGTTCCTCTGTCACCCCAGATCCTCTGGCCACTAGTATATCAGGAAGATCGTTTGTGTCCTCCTTAGTGAAGACGGATCCAAAGTACCTGTTCAACTCATCTGACATTTCCTTATTCCCCATAATAAATTCATCTTTTTCAGTCTTCAAGGGTCCAACTTTGGTCTTAACTAAATTTTTCCTCTTCACATACCTAAAGAAGCTTTTACTATCCTGCTTTATATTCTTGTCTAGTTTACCTTCGTACCTCATCTTTTCTCCCCGTATTGCCTTTTTAGTTATCTTCTGTTGCTCTTTAAACATTACCGAATCCTCTTGCTTCCCACTCATCTTTGCTACGTTGTACTTCTTCTCTTTTATTTTTATACTGTCCCTGACGTCCCTTGTCAGCCACGGTCGCCCGTTACTCCCCCTGGAATCTTTCATCCTGTCTGGAATAAACAGATCCTGCACCTTCTGTATTATTCCCAGAAATACCTGCCATTGTTGTTCCACTGTCATCCCTGCTAGGGTATCTTTCCAGTCAACTTTGGCCAGCTCCTCCCTCATGGCTCCATAGTCCCCTTTATTCAACTGTAACACTGACACCTCCGATTTACCCTTCTCCCTCTCCAATTATAGATTAAACTTGACCGTTATAAACTGTGCACCTCCCAGTTCTACAGTATAGCTGTGAACCTCTGGCATCCTCCCTCACTTTGACCAACCTGACCTTGAAATCGAAGCTTGAAGTTTAGAAATTGGAATATGCAGCAGCCAATTTGAATGTGCTGTGCCATCTAGTTAGGATTTTACTCAGAGGAGATCAATACTCTTGAGTAAATCCATGAGTGCTCACATGTGGAACAATATTGGGCCAGAAACATTCATGTGCTATTGATGGCAGAGAGCCAGAAGTTCTCCCAGCATCAGGAATGCATTGCATGATGCGTTGGTCATGTAAATTAGTCCCTGTACTAGCATCAACTGGAACTGACAGCTCCACACTATATCTGTTATGGAACACGTTGTATAAATAAGGAGCTCATTGCAATAGTTTGCTGCTTTTCTTGTTATTTAGAGGGACTCTCTACTGACATTGGGATGTGTGATTGTACGCTGTGCAAACACCTTCTAAGTCCCAGAAGCTTAGACTGATCGTAAGTGCTTTTTCAGCTGTTGGGATAATTGTTCAATTAGAGCCTTGGTACATCAGCTCACATTAGAGCCACCAAAGGCCATTGCAGGTGGAGCAGGGACCTTGGGGCAGAGGGCAAAGTCATAATCGTCAGTGGTCCACACTCCAGGGGGTATTCAGAGACACCACAACCTACCGACATTTTTCACAGGTCCAACTTTTGATCAGTCGTCAATGAGTTAGGGATATTCTGCAGAAAGATCTCCTGCAACGGCACCATCCAAGTGCACAACAAAAATTGCAGCGAATTGTGGACGCAGCCCAGACCATCACACAAACTAACCTCCCTTCCATTGACTCCATTTATACCTCACGCTGTCTCGGCATTTAGCTCATTGGAGACCCTCGGACTATCTTTGATCGGACTTTGCTGGCTTTATCTTGCACTAAACATTATTCACGTTATTCCCTTTATAATATATCTATACAGTGGATGGCTTGATTGTAATCATGTATTGTCTTTCCGCTGACTGGTTAGTGTGCAACAAAAGCTTTTCACTGTACCTTAGTACACGTGACAATAAACTAAACTCAAATAAACTAAACTACAGTAGCCAGCAACTTTGCTCCATCCCTCTGGGCATTCCCAGTGATGAACAAAGTACCTGATTGCTTACCAGCAGGGTGCTCTATCACCGTAGCTGAGTTTAGATACAATGAAATCTTCACAAGTTGGAGCGTCACAATGAAGAACGGCCCAGGTCCAATAGCGTCTGAAGAAGGGACCTCGATCTGAAATATCACTTATCCATTCCCCCCACAGATGTTGTCTGAACCACCCGGTTACTCCAGCACTTTGTGTTTTATTCAAAATTCCAGCATCTGCAGTTCCATTTGACTCTGATAAAGATTTGTCTGCATCAGTCTGAGATTAGACACAAAATGCTGGAGTAACTCAGCAGGACAGGCAGCATCTCTGGATAGAAGGAATGGGTGACGTTTCGGATCGAGACCCTTCTTCAGACTGAGCGTCAGGGGAGAGGGAATACAGAGATAAGGAAGTGTAAGACATCAAAAGAGATGCAGATCAAGCAAAATGTAGAATAAACCATTGTCAGCTAGGAGAAGGTGATAGGGACAATCAGACTGGTCAGAGAAATGGGAAGGGGGAGGGATGGAGAGAGAGGGAAAGCAAGGGGTTCTTGAAGTTAGAGAAGTCAATATTGATACAGCTGGTGTATATCCTGCCCAAGCGAAATACTGTATGAGGTGGTGTTCCTCCAATTTGCGCTGGGCCACGTCTGCTCGGTCTGAGGCTGCAGTACTGGACTGCAGGAGTCAATAGTTAATTGTACTTTATTTATCACCTATGCAACTCCACAGTGAATTTCTTTTGCAAATATTACACATGCAGGCGCCACCATTTTTGGCGCCATTATTCAAAGTTCAAAGTCCAGTCGGCCCGCAGGCTCGATGTACTGCAACAGTTCCCGCGAACCGACGTCCCGCTCCTCTTCTCGTCCAGCCATCTTTGTGTCCCGGGGGCGCCTCCTGCAGCCGACCTGAAGGCGCTGGAGTGGTAATGTCATCACCACCTGGTGCAGGCAGCACAACTTTGTCAGATTCAGACTAGCTGCAGGGAGGAGAGTGGCAAGTTGTCTTGGAGCCCTGTGTACCATGAGCCAGAGTACAGAGAGCAATATCAGCAAGTGGTGTTGCATCTCCCAGCTGGGCTGAGGAGATGAGCTTTGGCCACCCCGAATGTAGGAGATTAAAGTACACAATCTTATTTTCCAATGCAAACCACGTAACTGTCTCCACATTCAAACCACTCTGCACCAGTGGCATATTATTCCACCTCACATCCTGCTCTGTAGAGCCACCTGCACGGACTATAACACTACAATGAATGACTTTCTAACCCATTTAGTTATGAAAAAGCTTGGTACAACATCTCTGTATTTCCTAATGAGTGACACTTCATTTAAGGAACTCAGAAACCTGCATGGTATAGATTTACTGTAGTGATCTCCATCTGAGGTATAAATAATCATAGGCAGATCCCCTGGATATATTGTGCAAGCTCATGAATTTTCTATCAAGTGGTTTGATGTCTGAATTATTACTCCAAGAGAAAACCACTGTGGCCACCACCTGTCAGGTTCCTAACTTGCAAAGGACCCTAGGGTGGCACGGTGGCTCTGCAGTAGAGTTGCTGCCTTATAGCACTTGCAGCGCCGGAGACCCGGGTTTGATCCTGACTATGGGTACTGTCTGTACAGAGTTTGTACATTCTCCCCATGACCGCATGGGTTTTCTCCAAGATCCATGGTTTCCTCCCACGTACGTGTTTGTAGGTTAATTGGCTTGATAGGAATGTAATTTGTCCCTAGTGTGTGTAGGGTAGTGTTAATGTGTGGGGATCGCTGGTTGGTGCGGACTCAGTGGGCCGAAGGGCCTGTTTCCGCGCTGTATCTCTAAACTACACTAAATTAGTGGGTTTCCTCGCTGAGGTCAGGATTGAAGCAAGGACCCCGGGACTTTGAGGTAGCAGTATTATTAACTATGTTACCGTGCCACCAAAATCCACTGCCACTGGTTGACAGCCCAACAGGTCCTCGAGGGATCAATGATCGGGGACCTTGTGTCATTATTATTTAGAAGTAAGGAGGCCTTCCTTTAACCATCTCATTGAGCCGAAAACGCCTGTGAGCAGATACGATCAGCTGTTCTGATGTTGCATTTTCTGGGAGATCGCCCTCCATTTCCCCAGCCTCTCTGCCCTTTCTCCAATCGCACGCTGCAAAAGAATGACGCGTCCCCCTGAATCTGTGAAATGCCTTGCCACCGCTGAGCATTAAATTGTACTAAATTATGATTTAAGATGCTGTCTGTTTCCCTTTTATCACCTGCAGTACCAACTGAGATCACCACAGGGTTCATTCATCAAGCATCATCTCCGTCAGCTGAGTGCAGACAATTTATTTATATAATGTGACAGGAGACAGCAGCTGCTAATTACAGATAGATCACTGTGTGTGCGAGAGCTACATCAGTATTGCTGGAAATGAATGGCACAGTAGGTGGCTGGTGGCAGCCATTCTTCTCACATCAAATTGCAATCAAAATACACTTTCTTTTGTCATTAACAGAGAATGGGGGAGGACTTAATTGCCTTTGAGCCTCGCATCATTGTCTGCATTAACGCCCATGTTTGATTCACCCATTTATATTCCAGCTCTGCCTTGCGACGCACTGATGCTTTAGCAGCCCAGCACTGCCCATTCACCTGCAAAGCCACGGGAGCTGGTTCCACTCCTCTACTCCCTCGCTTTCCATCCGATAACCAGACGACAAGAAGCGGTCCATGCACCCGGGCTAGCGGGGGGGGGGGGGGGGGGGGTTTACTTCACACTGTGGGGAGCAGCAGCAGTCGATGATTAATGCAAAGTGTCAGGACCGACACTTGCAGTTTTGTCTCAACTAATTTACAAAATGCCGACCCGCTTGGAGATGCTGCTGTAAACCGAGCGAGGCTGCCAGTGACATTTCTGTAGCAGACTGCTCCACTTTGGTCCCTGGGTATCAACTGTGCAAATTTGAACGTTGGCATGTTGCCAGAGATGTCAGCTGCTTGAGCCTTGGAATCAATAAGGCATCTTCAACATACCTTGCCAACAACCCAGGAGAATGGTCTTTATTTGGACTCGCCTCTCTGTAATGAAAGCAGACTCTGTGGAGAATATAGAACAATTGAGCGCAGGAACAGGCCCTTCGGCCCACACACCTGGGCCAAACATAGTGCCAAGGCCTACACATGATCTATACCCTTCCATTCCCAGCATATCCATGTGCCTACCTGAAAGCCTTCTAAATACCAGCATCATATCTGCCTTGACCACCAAGTTTGGTTGCATGTTCCAGACACCCACCTATGTAAAAAAAAATTGTCCCACACATTTTCTTTAAACTTTGCCCCTCCCACACTTTAGAGTTGTGCCCTGCAGTCTTTTACATTTCCACTCTCGAAAAAAGGTTCTGACTGTCTACCCTATCTACACCACTTGTCATTTTATATACTTCCATCAGGTCTTCCCTCAAACTCCAGCGTTCTAGAAAATATAATCTGAGATTTTACAACCTCTTCTTGTAGTTCATACCCCTTAATCCAAGCAGCATTCTGGTAAACCTCTTCTGCACCCTCTCCAAAGCCTCCACATTCTTCCTGTGACAGGGCGACCAGAACTGCGCACAATGCTCCAAATGCAGCCTAACCTAAGAAGTGATAACTTTGTAAATAGGTGACCTTTCATTGGAATTTGAAACATTTAATCCTTGTTCTCTCTGCTCAGATTCAAGGCAGAGAGATAGATTCTTGATTAGTACAGGCGTCAGGGGGTATGGGGAGAAGGCAGGTTAGGAGGGAGCGATAGATCAGCCATGATTTAATGACGTAGTAGACTTGATGGGCCGAACGGCCTAATTCTGCTCGTATCACATGACCTTATTCTGCCGAACCTGCTGAGCATTTTTTATTTTTTTACAAATTTCCGAAATCTCTTATTTTCTTTTTTCCTTAATATCATTTGAAGGGGGGGGGGATCTTAGCAAAACATTGCTCATAGTCCGCAGATTTTTATTCTAAGCCTTGTACTGCACTGTTGAATATTTTCTGCAGTGACTATTGAGATGTAATTTTCAATTATTACAGGCCTTTACACACTTGAAGAAAAGCTTGTTAATGGTAACTGAATGGTAATGAGACAGATGTACTTGTTCGGAGGTGTAAATGGGCTACTTGTTTGCTGGGAAAGAGAACACAATAAATGGGCTTGAAGAGCAAAAAGATATGGGGATGCAATTCGCAAATGAAAGGATCAATTTGGATTATCCATATAATAGGCAAAGCACTTTAGTATGAAGAATGGTCCTGACCCAAAACATCACCTATCCATGTTCTGCAAAGATGCTGTCTGAGCTGCTGAGTTACTCCAGCATTTTGTGCCTTTTTTCTGTTGTTTCAATTTTTTTCCTTTCTCTGAGGTGTATTCCTCTTTTGATTGACTATGTGAATGGTAGGTAAAGTCACAAGAGATGCCATTTACGTTGGCAGGGCATGGACAAGAGAAGGATGCCATTTACTGATGAACTGACCTAGTGTGGTCCCTCAATACTTAAATGGTTTGGATGGACTTGTTGATATGGATGGTTTTGGAACAAAACACTGCTTTAACAGCATGAGAATCACCAATGAATACGATACCAGGCAACAGACTCACACACGCCTTATGCATGTCTCAAAAGTCTTGCATGGTGTTAATTTATTGGAAAAACTTTCATTTCATGAAACCAAATTTCAGACTGTAGCTTTTAATTGCACACACGTCTGAATATGAATGGATGTGTAATAGTAAGTAGATTAAATCCGTCTAACCAGACTTTTTAAGATATGTAACTTGGAATTATTCCAAAGGAATTAAAGAAAATTAGAGGAGCAATCAGTTGAAACTGGTGGAATGCCAAAGCAGCTTGCATCACCTTTAACATGGTGGAAGTAGCGGCGCGGCACTGGCTGCAGCGGCTCATCGGCAGTCCTGTTTGTTTGTGTTTTTTTGTGTTGTTTATTTCGTTTTGGTTAGTCTAGTTTTTGGTTTTTAGGTTGTGTTTTGGGGGGGTGGGGGGTTGTAATGGGGTTTGCAGTCTCTCCCTGCGTGGGGAATGCGACATTTTGTTGTATTCCCCTTCTCTGCCTCCGTCTGCGCTGAGGCCTAATGGAGGTGGCGACCTCGAGGCTCCGGAGGCAGAGCCCGTCAGGACTCGCCCTAAGCTCGCTCCCGTGAGGGTGGTCCGGCTCAGGGCTGGAACAGTGCTCCCGTCAGCGCCCAAGTCGGGGCAGCCCGGCCCGAGGGAGGTTCGGCGCCCATGTCGGGGCGGCCCGGCCCGGGGATGAAGCGACGCCCATGTCGGGGCGGCCAGGCCCGGGGATGAAGCGACGCCCATGTCGGGGCAGCCCGGCCGGAGGGAGAAGCGACGCCCATGTCGGAGCGGCCCGGCCCGGGGGAGGTTCGGCGCCCATGTCGGGGCGGCCCAGCCCGAGGCTGAAGACGGCACGGTACTCACGTGAGAGTGGCTGGGATGGTGTTCTGGCGGTGGTGGCCTGAGTCCGGGGTTCGGCCGCGGGCCAGCGGCTGCGTCTGCAGGACTGGTGGGCAGCAGCTTCGACCACCCCGGGCCGCGGTGTTTGAGCCGCGGGAAACATCGCCCGGGGGGTATCGCCTCAGCGCAGAGGGAGAAGAGGAGGGAAGAGATGGCAGACCTAAGACTTTTGCCTCCATCACAGTGAGGAGATGTTGGGTGGACTCACTGTGGTGGATGTTAATATGTGTTTATTGTTGTTTTATGTGTGACTGTTGCAATTTCGTTCAGACTTCGGTCTGAATGACAATAAAGGGCTATCTAATCTATCTAATCTAACATAGTAAAACATCCCAAGATACTTAATTTTTCACTGGTGCATACATGCAGCCATGTCCAAAAGTTTGTTCAAAGAGATAAGAGTAAGCGGGAGGGGGATTGGTGTGTAAAGGAAAAGAGGAGCTAAGTAAGGAAACTCCAGTGCTTGGAACCCAGGCAGATGTACATAAGTTCATGTCATTTGGAACTCGTAATCAGGGAAACACAGAAGACTACAATTAGAGAAGCTCAGAGCTTTTGAAGAGTTCTAGGCTCTATTGTAGACCGTAAAAGAGGAAGGAGTATTAACAAGGAGTTATATAGGAAGAAGAAAGATGCTCTTTATATTAAAGTGATGATGAACCGAGGGACAGTTTAGGTCTGTGAACACCAGTGCATTGTGAATATTATTTAGTTTGACATTGAATACGGGTGGTAGAATATTAGATGTTCAAATTTATGTGGGAACGGATAAGTCTTGAAGAAGCAAATAAATGCAAGAGAATTTCAGCACCAGATCCGAGGAGCCTGTGGAAGAAATGAGGAACATTAAGGAGCTGGAATTGTAGAAGATCATTGTTTTGGCATGGAAATTGGATTAGAAAGTTAACCGGGAGTCCAAGATCAAAACATCGCAGAAGCAATTCATTATTTCAAGAGAATTCAAGAGAAAGAAATGTGCTTATTCTGTTAATGATGATGGATTGAGATCCGTGGATGGGCAAAGTGATTTAGTTACCCTTATGCATTTTTTAATTAAAGCTAATGTTTTGGTTCAAAGGCTCATCGAAAAAGGCAGATTCAATGAAGATAACATTAGAAAAATGAGGAAGCAATGGTTCAGCTGAGTAGAAGCCACAAAATGTCAGGAAAGCTTTATTGTATTTATGCCTTGGCGAGCAGGCTTGGGGATTTGCTAACAATGATAAGAATTATAAGATTGCAGTGTTGCTTAACTGAGGACCAATGAAAGTCATTGAATATAGTGGGTAATGGGGGAATAGGACTTTGCGTGAGTTAGAAAAAAAGAAATATTGGATGACTTCAGGCTGTTGAGGCTAGAATGAGGGAGGCTTTCTAAAGGTGAATTAGTTAGTCAAGCCCAGGGCTAATAAAGGCATTGATTTCAGGAGCAGATGCATTGAGGCAGATATGAAGTCACCAAATATGATGGAGGTGGAAATAGGAAGTCTGAATAATGGTAGAAATATGAGGTCCTGAAATTCAAAATGAGGTCAATGGCAACACCAATTTTGCAAACAGTTAAATTCAGTCACTGTCAGTAACCAATGTAAGATTTGCCACTTTTACTTTTTTTCCCATCTTCGTGGTACAGTTTAACCTAGCTTAAGGGACGTGTGCCTGAGCACAGAAATATTTTCCAGTACTAATATATTGATCAAAGCCACAACCAATCTATTAATTAATTTGCATCTAGTTGGAAGTATTAGTTTAGAAACACATTCTGTTCCTTTAATGCTTAGGATGTAATCGCAACATCGTATATTTTCTTCTTGCTGATTGCAGTTTTTCTTCTAAGTCTTCTCTCTTCCTCTCTTACCAATCTACCCCTATCTCCTCTACTGCCTCTCTTCCTTTCAGTCTCTCTCCCTTGAACACTCTGCATTCCATCACTCTCTCCTCCTCCCCCTCTCTCCTCCTCTCTCCTTTTCTCTCACCCCTCTCCCATTAATCGCCCAACTCTACCCCCTCTCTCAATTCCTCTTCCTCCCTCCCCTTCTCTCTCCATCCCTCACTTCTCCCTCCTACTTTCCTACTTCCTTCCCACCTCCCTCCTCTCTCACTCTCACTCTCCCCCTCGATCCTCCTCTTCCTCCAACCATCCACTCTTTCTCCCTCCATCCCTCTCTCCCCCCACTCTCCATTTCTCTCTCCCCTCTCTCCCATTTCTGTCCATCCTCCCTCCCTCCCTTCTCCCTATCCTTCTCTCCCTCTCTCCCTCTCCCTCTCCCTCCCCCTCTCTTTCTTTCTCCCCCTCTCTCTCCAACTCTTTATTTTACTTCTTCTCTCTTTCTCTGTCTTCCCCCCCCATCAGTTTTACCGTTTCCCTATCTTACTCTCTATCACCCTTTGTCACTTCCATTCTTCAAAATGTAACCATTTTTCCTCCCAGATCACAAACTTTTGTTCAAGCTAATTACTGCATCATTAGTTTTGCATCCTGGCTCCAAGGCTTCTTCACTCCAATGTTATATGCTTACAATTGTTTCAATGTTTTTTATTATTCTCTGTGCTTTAATCAATGTTCTGCCCCCAAATCAGTTTGCCTGGCAACCATCTCCCATTAGTACATCCTTTGTTTATTTAGTTGGAGAATCATTCCTTGTTCACACAGGACTTGCAGATTTAATTAATGCTTTGTCCTTGGTTATCTATCTGTTTTGAACGTACGTACGTTGTTCATCTCTTCTTGTACCTGTACTTTGAGGTTTGCAGTCTGCAGGCATGAGCCCTGGTCCGGCTTCAGCAATTCATTTCATTTTTGACTTAATTGACGATCATGCTTTGCTTCTCAGTCTTATGCATAGTTAATATCTATTGTGGTTTTACTAATCTTTTGATACAGTTCTCTTTAGCGGCAATGAATAAAACACCTAGATATATTAGTATCATTACTATTTAAGCTGATATATTTAAAACATTACACTGTGTAGGAAGGAACTGCAGATGCTGGTTTAAACTGAAGATAGACATAAAATGCTGGAGTAATTCAGTGAGACAGGCATCACCTCTGGAGTGAAGGAATGGATGACGTTTTGGGTTGAGACCCTTCTTCAGACGGAAGAAAAGAAGAAGGGTCTCGACCCAAAATATCACCCATTCCTTCTCTCCAGAGATGCTGAGTTACTAAAACATTACACCAATTGTTTAAACTCTCTCTTATGCCAGAGACTATAGAGGCAGTGACTAGCGAATAGAATATGCAGTTGGCCCAAAGCCAATGTAGGTGATCTTTCCAATATATAACTGGAACTTTCTGCTCATGAATACTGGGTGACAGGTGAATAAACTGACAATTTGAAAAGGTGTCAGGAGAAGTGGTGTTGAGGCAGAACTGGGACTTGCCAACATACTATTCTTGGATACAAATTATTCAGGAAGGATAGGAAAGGAAAGGAAGCAGAATGACAATATTAATGAAAGAGGATGTTATTATTTGCGGGAAAGGACGGTGCAGTGGTTAAAGAGAAAATCTGTTTAGTTAGAGACATGAAATAGTAAAAAGAACATTAACCTGCTGAGTGTACTTCATCGGTCACCAGAGAGTGAGAGAAATGTAGAGGACATATATGTGGAGAGATTATAGCAAAATGAAAAAATTCTAGCATTGTACCAGAGGACTTTAATTATATCAGATAAGCGAGAGTATTGGTACTCAAATTTCTCACAGCACAGAAGGTGGCCATTTTGCCATTTGGATCCATCAATATAATTCTCCCACTTATTTTCCAATGACCTGCTCTCTGTCCCATGTCCATCAACTTCACCTCAATTCTCCCGCCACCCAACTACACTTGAGACAATTTACAGTGGTGAATTAACCTGTCGACTGGCATATCATTCGAATGCCAGAGGAAACCAGAGCACTACAGAGTCACAGGGAGCACACGTAAAGTCACACAGGCAGCACCCCAGGTCAGGATCCAACTTATGTCCTAGATTTGCAGTGCCAACAACTGCATCATTGTTTTAAATGGAGAGTCAAAGGTTTCTACAATGTGTCCAAAATGTTCTTCGAAAGCATTATGTCTTTGGTGCAGTGAGGGAAGAGTCATTGATGGGTCTGTTTTTTGGGCATGAGTTTGGACAAATGCTTATATTACAGCAAGGGAACATAGTGAATTGTAAGCATAGTGATCATCTATATAATTAAAAGTCTCATCTTGACCACTTCCTGTCTGTGCTATATATTGATTTAAGAAAAAACGCTACCCTGTATCACTGTGATTTTTGGCCATCTTACTCACAGTCCTCCTCCGCTGAGCCAGCCCCGAGGATTTTTCCCATCGATGAAAAATATAATAAAGTTACGAGTGTTTAAAAAAACTTGAGATCAGCTGATTAGTCCTCTCGCCTGTCAATCACCACGATGAAGGTAACGCCCCTTCCGGGAGGGGGGGGGGCAGGACCATAAAACCTCGGATGCCCGGACGTGAGTCAGTCACTCTGCAAGATCGTGAGGGAGAGGCCACGACTGTCATTCTAAGCTGTGAATCAACTGAACTGTGAGTCTGCAATGTACTTGCAATAAATTAGTTGTTTAGCCTGCTGCCCTGCCTGTGCTTGAAAGTGCAATGCTTAATTGGAAATTAAATGAAATGACAATGCAATGAGTTGTTTGACCTGCTGCCCTGCCTGTGCTTGAAAGTGCAATGCTTAATTGGAAATGAAATGAAATGAAATGACAATGCCATGAGTTGTTTGGCCTGCTGCCATGCCTGTGCTTGAAACGGCAATGCTTTATTAAGTCCGACTGTGTTTGGAAGGAATAAATGCTTTATTAGGTCCGACTGTGTTTGGAAGGAATAAATGCTTTATTAGGTCCGACTGTGTTTAATCCAAAAGTCCCGCTCATTTCATGACTTCCGTTTAGTGGACAGGTCGCGCTGATTGCGTAATTTCCGGTGAGTGCAGAGGTCGTGCTGATTGTGTAATTTCCGGTAAGTGCAGAGGTCATGCTGTTTGCGGAAGTGCCGCTGACTGCGGAAGCCCCAAAGTGGAGAGGCTATGCTCAGCCATGTGAGTAGATTCAAGAAAGTTTACTGTCATATATATGCTGTGTGTGTGTGAGTGTATGTGTGTATGTGTGTGTGTGAGTATGTGTCTGTGTGTGTGTGTGTGTGTGTGTGTGAGTGTGTGTGAGTGTATGTGTGTGTGTGAGTCTGTGTGAGTGTGTGTGAGTGTATGTGTGTGTGAGTCCGTGTGAGTATGTGTGAGTGTGAGTGAGTGAGTTTGTGTATGTGTGAGTTGAGTATGTGTGTGTGTGAGTGAGTGTGTGTGTGTGAGAGTGTGTGTGAGAGTGTGTGTGAGTGTGTGTGAGAGTGTGTGAGAGTGTGTGTGTGAGTGTGTGTGTGTGTGTATATTGGAATTGGTGGTGAGGTGGAATATTGCGTTGGGGGACCAGCCCTCCCATGTGAAGCTGGGACCCAACGGGTCCCACTTAGTCTAGTAACATAATAAGATTTAGATTAGCTACAGAAATAAAAGGAATAAACCAAAAGAAAAACAGTGGATGGAATGGCCAACTTCAAATAGATGGGAGTTAATCTGGCCAGGTATATTGGAGCTAAAAGCTGACAGGCAAAAGCTGCTGCCTCGCAGCTCCAGTAACCAGGGTTCAATCCTGAACTGAAGTGCTGTGTGTGCGAGATTTGTATGGTCTCTCTGTCACCATGAGAGGTTATTTTCCCCAACGTCCCAGATTTCCCCACATACCCAAGGTGTGTGGTTTGATAGGTTAATTGGCTACTGTAAATTGCTCCTATTGAGTAGGTGAGTGGTAGAATCTGAGGAGGAATTGAAAGAATGGAGGGTGATGGGGATATGGTAGTCTGAATGGCTTGGTTCTGTGCTGTATGATCTCTACCGCTAACAATGAGCAGCCCTTAAGATAGATTGTTGGCTGTTGTAAGATGGGACTGGTATCCCAGGAACAAAGTATGAGGGGTGACCTTATAGAGCAAGGGTTCCCAACCTGGGATAAATTTACCCCCAGGGTAAATTTGTTGATTCTGGATTTGTACATATTTTTTCTCATTGACTGACTGTGTTTGGTTCTGGTCTACCGGTATCTGTTCATCATTAGTTGTTCATAAATTAGTGAAATAACATTGTTATGTGCTATTAAAGTGGCCAGGGGTAAACGGGACAAAAAAAGGTTGGGAACCCCTATTATAGAGGTTTATAAAATTATTAGGGGCATAGATAGGGTAGATAGTCACAGTTTTTTTGCAGGGCAGAGTCTGAAACTAGAGGGCATAGGTTAAGATGAAAGACAAATGATTTGAAAAGGACCTGAGGGGCAAGGTGCTCATACAAAAAGTGGTGGGCATATGAAACGGGTTGCTGGGGGTGGGGGCTGGTAGAGACAGGCACGATTATAATGCTTAAAAGACATTTGGACAGGTGCAGGGATAGGAAAGCCGAAGAGGGATATGGACCAAACACAAGCAAATTGAATTAGTGTAGATAGGCATCATGGTTGGTGTGGTGAGTTGGGCTGAAGGGCCTGTTCTCAAGCTCCATAACTCTACAAATCTAGATTGGGTTTAATACCAGGAGGGACAAAGACCGTGCAAACTAATCTCGAGAGGTTTGACCCAAAGCATTGACCATCCCTCTGCCTCCGCAGATGCCGCCTGAACTTCTGAGTTCCTCCAGCAGTTTGCATTTTGCTCCAGCTTCCAGCATCTACAGCCTCTTGTGTCTTCAGTCCAAAGTTTTCTGGATGATGGAAGAGGTACAGAGGATGATAGAAAAACAAAGCATTGAAATGCAAGTGTAGGTTCATACACTAGAGAAAATGACTGATTACAAAAGAATTACAAGGGGAAATAAAAATTAAAATATGCGAGATAGTCTATGATAAAAAAATTAGCTGTCAAAATAAATATGAATCGGAAGCATTCTGTTGGCATATAAATACTAAAAGGGAAATACACAGAGGAATGGGGCCCATCAAGGATAAAAGTGGAAACTCCAGTCAAATCAATTTTATTATTATATGCACAGACAGTGATGTTTAGGTGCAATTAAAATTTTGTTTGCAGCCACATCAGAGGTGCATGGACTCATAACATACAACACACTAAAACAACATACATAAATTATAGCAAAATTACACATACATTTTACAACACAAAAGTCAAGACAGATTTAAGAAACATTAGGACAGGTATATAGATAGGACAGGTTTAGAAGGGTATGGGTGAAATGCAGGAAGCTGGGACTAGTTTAGATGGGACATGTTGGTCGGTGTGGGCAAGTTGGGCCAGAGGGCCTGATCCATGCTGCATGTCTTTATGACTCTGTGTGGAAAATACAATTAAAAACAAGTTATTCGTAGTGGTCTGTGGTGCTTCATTGCCGATTTTGGGTTAGGATTCAAACGTCATCTTTTCCTTTTCTCCAGGGATGCTGTCTGACCCGCTGAGTTACACCAGCTTTTTGTGTCTAACTTAAAGACCTTGATTGTTGTAGGAAAGTTTCTAAACCAGATTATGTGGGATTTCAGACCTCTGTACCTCCTGCCCGATGTTAGCACTGAAAAGAGAGCATGGCCTGGATGGCAGGGAATCTTAATGAAAGATGTCACCATCTTGAGGCAACACCTCATATAGATGCTTTGATTGGTGGGAGGAGTTGAGCTCACCATTCTCTGCAGCCTTTTGAATTCCTGTGCATTGGAATTGGGAGCCAGACCATCCATGATGCAGTCAGGATACTTTCTACAGTGCATCTGTAGTCTGTTAGAATTAGGGGAATCGAGAACCAGAGGACATGGGTTTAAGGTAAGGGGGAAAAGATTTAATAGGAACTTTAGAGGGTAACATTTTTACATAAAGGGTGGTGGGTGTATGGAATAAGCTGCCGGAGGAGGTAGTTGAGGCAGGCACTATCGCACCGTTTAAGAACCATTTAGACAGGTACATGGATAGGTTAGGTTTGGAGGGATATGGGCCAAATGCAGGCAGGTGGGACTTTAGTATAGATGGGGCTTGTGAGTCGGTGTGGGCAAGTTTGGCCGAAGGGCCTGTTTGCACGCTGTATCACTCTATTCGGTGACATCCAAAAAATCTCTTTAATTAATCAGTTAATTCATCTTTAACGTACTTGAATGTTGAGGATGTTAACTTACTAATTGAATACTTTGTATCTATTGTCACCAGAGAAGAGAGTGCTTCCAAAGTCATTGTGAAGGCGATATTTGAGACACCAAATACATTAAAAAAAAATGATTGCACTTCAGTATTAGAACAGTTGGCTGAAAATTTAAATTGATAGGTCAGCGGGACCAGATGGGAGCCATCCTCGGATTTTGAGGGAAGAATGGGAGGAAATCACAGGGGCACTGGCCTTGACCTTCCAGTGCTCTTTAGAAATTAGAGAGGACCGAATATTAGTCTGTTGTTCATAACAGGGAGCAGGGCTCTAAGACCAACAATTATAATGCCAGACAGTTTAACCTCAGTGGAGGGAGAGCTTTTAGATACATTGTCCCTGAGCAGGATCTGGAGTAAAATTGATCAATTAAGGCCAGTCAGCAAGGATTTGTTGAATCAATTTAAAAGTGTTTTTTGATGAGGTAGCAGATGGAGTAAACAAGAGTAATGAAGTTGATGTAATGTGAATGGACTTCCAGATGGCCTTTGATAAGGTGCCACATAACAAGCTAATCAGCAGTGTTGAAGCGTGGCATAGGAGACTCCGACAGGATGGATACCAGGTTGGTTAAGTAACCGCAGAGGTTTATGGTGAATGGTTATTTTTGGATCGAAGGAAGGTGAATCGTGGAGTTCCCCAGAGACGGGTGCCTGCGACCATTGTTATTTTTGAACTATGCTACTGGCTTGGCCTTGGGGCTGGGAGTGAAAGTCACAATTTCTAAACCTGCAAATGACACAAAACCTGGCAATATTGTGAACTGTGAAGAGGACAGTGGTGAATTGTAGCAAAATATAAATAAGCTGGTGGAATTGGCAGGTGAAGTCTGTGGGTTATGCATTTTAGTTAGAAAAATGAGGAGAGGCCATGTAGAATTAAGGATGCCGGTTTGAAAGGCTGCATGAGCAGAGGGTGCTAAGGGGCATGTGTACACCATTCACAGAAAGTGGCAGGGCAAGTTGAGGAAGTGGTCAAAAGGTATACACAGTTCTGGGATTAATCAACAGTGGCATAGGATAGTGCCAGGATAGTGCCAGTGGAATATATAAGCAAGGAAGTAATGCTGAACTTTTACAAAACACTGCTGTGGCCTTAACTGGAGCGCTGTATTCAGATCTAGTCTCAACATTGTAGAAGGATGTGAAATCAACGGAAATGGTCCAAAAAAAGATTTATGATGGTAATTCCTGTGATGGAGTTCATTTAGATTTGAGAGGCAGGGGGTGTTTTCTTTGAAGAAGAGAAGGCTGAGAAGTGAAGGATCGTGAAATGATGAGGGTTCTGGACCTCATAGTTTCATGACAGTGGAAGGCTGTTCCCTATATTGGAGTGGTCGAGTATCAGATTGCTGACCCAGGTGTAAAATAAAGGGGAAGAAAGTTAAGAATGATATGAGGAAATCTTTTTCTTCATACGATATGTTATTAGAATCTGAAATGCATTGTCTGCTGATCTGGTGGCAGATTCTACTGCAGGCTACAATAAGGAATTGGATAAATATATAGCGGAGAAATAAAATGTGTGGTTATGAAGGGAGAGCTGGTGAGTAGAAGTACAGAGTTGTTCTGGCAGACAGCTGGCATAGATGTGATGGATTTTACTTCGGAGTCACGTGAGTGACTACGTGAAGAAACCCGCCAGTGCGCCTGCGCGTCATTACGTCAGACGCCTTGACGCAAACGGACGTGAGGAGCAGAGCTCCTCGAGTGGTTTGTAGTTTTTCAACTACAAGGTAAGTAAAAACTTTTTTCAGGTTTTCCAGGTCCGTTTACTGTGGGTCTATGGGGATTTTTTCCACAGACGCCATGGAAAAAACGGACAGGGGGAAGAGGCGAGCGACACAGCCGACAGAAAGTCGGGAGTCTGCGGTTAGAGACCAACCGCCTCTAAACCCCGGTACAGTCGCCAGCGGTGAGCATAGCGACTGTGGACCTGGGGCTGGTGAAAACACAGTCAGCGCCTGTCGGGCAAAAGACAAAGTTTAAATCCCAACGGCCCACGGAGGGAGTCCCAGGCAATGGAAGTAGCTCCAGGGCTAGATACTGCTTTCGAGCATATTGCCTAAATAGAAAGCCTTTTTCATAGGCTGTTGGAGCAAAGTTCACTCAGGAAGGAGTGTACTGCAATCCAAGCTGCAGGAGCAGATTAACAGCACCTGGCTCAGGGCTGATGGAATGCACCCTCAGGAATGAGGAGCGTGCTACGGGTCATGAGATTTCAGACCCCGACTCTGACGGTGAGGCTGTACAAGGCGATGAACGGCAACTGCCAGATGTTCCACCCCTGGCAGTAGGATTCGCTGCCCCGTCAGGGTCAGGAGAGCCATTAGGAGAAGAACTGGCCTCCTTAATAAATTACTTGGTTTACCATTAGCTGGAACAGCAGGAAATGGATGAGACTGCAAGAAGTAACTGTGGGTTGCTGAAAGCAGCAGCAGTGAATCAAATTATCTGGAATCAGTTGCAGAGAATATTAAAGCTGCTGGGTTCTGGAATAACTGCTTTTGCCAGAATAGCAGAAAAAAGCCAAGAGATGTCGGAGTTGCATCAGGAAACACTGGGGTTGCTATGCAGCACCCACTTCGAGGTCAATTGTCTGAGGAAAAGTGTGATACGGCCTACTATGAATCCAAAATTCGCAGCACTCTGCAAACCAATTAATATACAATTACCCAACTTACTCTTTGGAGAGGATCTCGGGAGACGTATTAAAGAGTTGGAAGATGAAGCGAAAACAGGATTGATGAAGACATCAATGGTCGTGAAGTCTGTAAAGAGGAAGTATCCTTTCAGACGTCATACGGATCCTGGACCAAGTCGCTCATCAACGCAGGGACGTAGTTGGCGGCCTGCAGCGGGAGCAAGAACCAGTGGGCGTGCTTCCGGGAGAACCCAGGAATCTCAGGGTACTCAAATGACTCAAGAGGTAGGTGGACCTGGTTCTCATGGGAACATACTAACTGGATTAAGTCCAAAACTTGGAGGCAGGTTACATTTCTTTTATAATAATTGGAAGAAAATTACTTCGGATGTGGTAATCCTGAATCATATACAAGGATTTCGAATTGAATTCAATCCAAATTATGATTTGCCTGTTCAGCATGTTCCTAGCCGAACTCTGCACTTTGTACAAAAAGAAGTGATGGAGGTTCAGGTTGCACTTGAAACCCTATATAAAAAAGGGGTTATTGAAAAATCAGTCTACCAAAGTCACCAATTTGTGTGAAATATATTCCCTCGATCAAAAAAGGATGGAGGATGTAGGATTATTCTAGATTTGACAAATCTGAATCCTTTTGTGCAATTTAGACATTTTAAAATGGAAACATTTGTGACTGCCAAACAGCTTATTTCAGAAGCATGTTATATGGCAACTATAGACTTGAAAGATGCATATTATTCAGTGTCTGTTCATTCAGAAGATAGGAAGTATCTTAAATTTAAATGGATGAACCAGTTGTGGCAGTTCAAAGCTCTGCCTAATGGGTTAACATCTGCACCCAGAATATTCACAAAATTGTTAAAACCAATTCTGGGCTTGCTGAGAAGCCAGGGGCATGTACTCATGGCATATTTGGATGATGTCTTGATTATAGGAAAGACAAAACAGTCAACAGAAGCATCTGTTGCAGTTGTGAAATCAACTTTTGAAAATTTGGGGTTTCTAATTCATCCAAAGAAATCTAGGTTAACACCATGTACCTCTATTAATTATTTGGGGTTTACAATTGATTCAGTCCAAATGAATATTACTTCGCCCAGGGAAAAAAGGGTGGATTTGATTAAAGATTGTAGTAATCTCCTAAACGAGCAAAAACCCTCAATTAGACAGGTGGCTCGTGTACTGGGAAAATTAGTAGCAGCATTCCCAGCAGTTCAATTTGGACCATTACATTATCAATAGCTGCAGAGAATTAAAGAACAGGCACTGAGAAAGCATGTTGGTCATTTTGATAGAACCATGCAACTAACAACAAATGCAGTTTCTGATCTGCAGTGGTGGATTCTACATGTCTCAAGCAGTTCCAGCAAAGTGCTGATTGAACAACCTTCCATGATATTACAAACTGATGCCAGTGCACTAGGATGGGGTGCAACTGACTTAACATCTAGCTGCGGAGGCAGATGGAATCAGGAAGAGTCATTGTTACTGCAGACATGGGGAATTAACTATTTGGAGCTTGTAGGATGTTTCTATGGGCTTCAAGCTTACTGTTCTAACACAACTAATAAGCATGTTCAAGTTCAAATTGATAACACAACAGCAGTTGCCTATATTAATCATATGGGTGGAATCAAGTCGGTGTCATGTGACAAAATGGCTAATCAAATTTGGTCTTGGTGTATTGAAAAGAATATTTGGATTTCAGCTATCCATCTACCAGGTAGAATGAATACGATAGCAGACACCAGGTCACGAAAGTTCCATGATAATAAAGAATGGATGTTGAATCAAGAGGTATTCAACGATATAGTACCCAGATTTGGAATGACCGACATCGACTTGAATCATCAGCTATCGAGATATGTCTCATGGAAACCAGATCCAGGAGCAGTGGTGTTTGATGCTTTCTCGCTACATTTGGGTGGTATGTTTTCATATATATTTCCACCTTTCTGCCTCATAAGCCAATGTTTGCTTAAAATCAGGCAAGATGCTGCTTCAAGGGTATTGGTAGTACCAGATTGGCCTATACAGCCATGGTATCTGTTGATATTAAAATTAACAACACAAATGTTAATGAAAGTCCCAAAAAGGAGTAATTTATTGCTGCACCCTGTAACAGGGTAACAACATCCATTATATCATTGTTTGGATTTGTTGATTTGCAGGTTTTAAGAATGCCTTTTCTGGGACGAGGACTGTCTGAGCATACTGTGGACATGCTTACGGCCGCCGGGAGGAAGAGCACTCAAAAACAGTACCTTTCTTATATTAAGAAATGGGAAGAGTTCGGTGTACAAAAGAATGTGCAATAAAGTACTGCAGATATTTCAAATGTTTAGAATTTCTGTCAAAACTTTATTATGATGAAGGTCTGAGTTGTAGTGCAATTAATTCAGCCAGAAGTACATTGTTCTCATATTTGGTTCTGGATTCAGAAAGAAACTCAATTGGGTCACACCCAATTGTTTCCAGACTAATGAAAGGAATCTTTAATTCCAAACCACCGAAACCTAGCTACGTGACAATCTGGGATGTAAGTGTGGTACTGAAACTACTTCGTGAATGGTCATCAAGTGTGTCTTTACCTTTGGTCAAGCTCAGTATGAAAGTATTCATTCTTATGGCATGAGTGACAGCACAACGAGTGCAAACACTTGGAAAATTACAAATAGACAGTATAGAAGTAACTGAAGACAAGGTTACATTCTATATCTATGACCTACTAAAGTAAATTAGGCCAGGTGTGAGAGGATTTAAAATTATGCTAGCAGCATATCCAACTGATCCATGTCTCTGTATTAAGACATATTTATTACAATACATTGAGGTCACAAAGAATTTGAGAATACGGAAACTGGGTTGTTGATCACACACAAGAAACCACACAAGAGAGTTTCAATACAGACTATTTCCAGATGGATAAAAGAAGTCTTAACAGCTGCTGGTATTAACACTTATGTTTTTACGTCTCACTCGACTAGGGCAGCAGAAACGTCGGCGGCCAGGGCAAAAGACGGCCCCGTCGACCATATCCTCGCAGCCGCCGGGTGGTCCAATGAGTTGATGTTTCAACATTTTTACCATCGGCCTATTGTTAATGCGGGGTTGTTTGCAGAAACTATTTTAAGTTCTGTGTAAATTCCTCTGGTTTAAAGGGGATCTGATTCATTTCATTATTGAAATGAATTACTGCATTTGTGGTACAAATGTTATTATGAATGCATGATTGATTATTCTCGTTCCGAGTCAATCTATGCAGTGAGAAGCCGGGATTGATCCACGGCATGAAATCACAAAGCTTTAAAATCTTCACTTAGTCACTCACGTGACTCCGAAGTAAAATAGTAAGATTAAACGAGAACTTGCCTAAGTTTGAAGTTTGATCTTTATTTTATGAGGAGTTACGTAGGTGATTACGTGCCCACCACGACCCTACCCTCTATCATAAAGGTCAGATGGAAGTTCTTGTATTACTCGTTTTATTATGAGACTATATTACTTCGGTTGTTGTTTTTTGTGATTTCACACCGCTGCTTTGAAGATTGACACGCAGGCGCACTGGCGGGGTTCTTCACGTAATCACCTACATAACTCCTCATAAAATAAAGATCAAACTTCAAACTTAGGCAAGTTCTCGTTTAATCTTACTATTAAATGTTTAGTTTAGTTTAGAGATACAGTGAGGAAACGGGTCCTTTGGCCCACCAAAACCACGCTGACCAGCGATCCCCGTACACCAGCACTATCCTCCACACTAGGGACAATTTTGCACAAAGTTGAATATGAAAAGTATGAATATGAGAATGATCACGCAATTCATTTTGTGATTGCAGTTGAAAGTTCAGTATTAGTCAGGTTGCTGTGTAGAAGTCCTCCACACTATAAAATACTTGAGAGAGATTGTTTATAATAACCTGAAAGCGTGGATGGACATCTCAGTCCAGCAGCTCATCTGCTAAATACTTCTTGTATTTAGCAGATACACCACTGTGCTGGAGTGCTTGCCAGACTTTGTACGAGGTATTGAAGTGGGCCTTGGAACTGCATCCGTTAGTAGCTTGTTTTTCATGGGCAAATCATGCACAAAGTGTTTTTACTCAGATTATGTTTTCAGTCACAATTGCACCCAGTGGGAAATTGGCCCAGGATCTTTCAAATACAATCCATTTCAGCATGACTGACATTTTCCCAGCTGCAGTGCATGCCTGATAATGCATGCTGTGTGCATTCTCTCTACGTTGGAAGATGTTGGTGTTTCTTGATTTGTACGAGTATCAGGGGTTATGGGGAGAAGGCAAGAGAATGGGGTTAGGAGGGAGATAGATCAGCTATGATTGAATGGTAGAGTAGACGATGGGCCGAATGGCTTAATTCTGCTCCTATGACTTATGACCTTATAAAGCATTACACTGAAATTGCTAAGGAGACGTCAAAGCTTGTCTTCTCTTGCCCATCGAAGTTTTGCATGCAGCATTTGCCAGCTCCAGTTTTTAACGATTAACTGATGGAAGTCCCACCAGAGCCTTTTATATAATTCTCATCAGAATTGTATGATCTCTGAATCTAGATCATTCTGTCCTCTACAGTGAAGTGGAGTCATTCACGCCGCTGTGAGGTGCTATTCATAATATATTTATAGTCAAGTAGGTTCTATATTCAGGGTATCTCGTGTGCATCTGTACAGTTGCAACATGGTTTAGTGCACTAAACAAGGATGAAATCTAATTTCTAGGATCTCCTTGTCATTCCAAGGCGAGAGTGCTGATATTTAATACTGGAGTTTAAAGAATTCAAATGTGGTTTGCAAAAGCTTGCATTACTTATCATTTGAGCTAATGAAGGGAAGCCATGAAGAACTGGAGTAACTCAGCAGATCAGGCAGCATCTCTGGAGAACATGGATAGGTGACATTTCAGGTTGGGACCGTCCTCCCTGCTCAGAAACATCACCTATCCATGTTCTCCTGAGATGCTGCCTGACCCGCTGAGTTTCTCCAGCACTTTGTGGTTTTTTTCGTAAACCAGCACCTGCACTTCCCTGTGTGTGTACAATTACACATACGCTTTTGCGAGTTTCTTTCCATCATGACAGTAACACGGGAGTTGGGACATCATGTTGCAACTGTACACTTATTGGTGAGACCACACTTGGTGTATTGTGCACAGTCCTGGTCACCCACCAATAGGAAGGATGTCATTAAGCTGGAAAGGGTGCAGAAGGAATGCAAAAAGCTACCAGGCCTGCAATACTCATAAGTTCTTAAGACATAGGAACAGAATTAGGCCATTCGGCCCATCGGGTCTACTCCGCCATTCAATCATGGCTAATCTATCGTTCCCTCTCAACCCCATTCTCCTGCCATTCCCCAGTAATCTTTGACACTAACTAATCAAGAACGTATTATCCTCTACTTTAAAAATACCCAATGTTTAGTTTAATTTAGGGATACAGTGCGGAAACAGGCCCTTCGGCCCACCGGGTCCGCGCGACCAGCGATCCCGCATATTAACACTATCCTACACCACTAGGGACATTTTTACAATTACCAAGCCAACCAACAAACCTGTACATCTTTGGAGTGTGGGAGGAAACCGAAGGTCTCAGAGAAAACCCACACAGATCACGGGGAGAACGTACAAACTCTGTACAAACAGCACCCATAATCGGGATCGAACCTGGGTCTCCGGTGCTGCATTCGCTGTAAGGCAGCAACTCTACTGCTGTGCCACCGTGCCGTCCTGAAATGTTTGAGTTATAAGGAAGCTAGATAGGGTGAGACTTTTTTTGCTGGAGTGTAGGAGGTTGAAGGGTGATCTGACAAAGGTATATAAAATCATCAGGGGTGGATGGTCGCAGTCTTTTTCCCAGATTCAGATTAGTTCATTGTCATATTTACCAGGGTGCAATGAAATTCCTTGTTCACGTGAAGCTCACACAGTAAACGGTGTGCATGGAATGATAAATACAAATTATGTTATTCAATCATAGAAATTCAAGGCACAGAAGGAGGCCATTTGCTTACTGAGTACGTGCTAAATATAGATAAAACATAAGGCCTATAAACAGAGAATGGCTTTATAATAGTGGAACTTCCATATATTGTTTATTTTTCTTATAATGTTCCTCTTGTTAGCTTGATCTGTGTAGCCCAGTGGAGCAACCCAGCTTCCATGCTACCTGTCTGAACAGTAAGGGCTTCTGATACTGGCAGGTTATTCCATTCCATGACCTCAGTGAGAAATGCAGTGGATTTATGAATATAGAAACAAGGGAATAAAATAACCTTTCATCTTCCCGCAGGGGACAAAAAGACATCCCAGTCCAATAAAGCACACTTAACAATCAACTCTGATACAATTTAGGCTAAAATGAATCCCAACTGTTCAATTATTTTTCATGTCACTGAATAAAATGACACTTCTGTGGAACTGATGTTATTATCGCCTGTGTTTGTTGGAAATGTGAACCTAAATATTCCATTGTTTAGACTATAAAGGACAATGAATTGCATGTTACAGATCTATGAAAACCTGTGCCTCCAGTTACAAAGGCGCTAATCTCCATCTGTTCACCAACAAAATTGCTTAATTGCGCAAATGTATTCCTTCACATTAAACAGCAGATTTCACTCCTTTTGGAAATGGGTACTGATTTAGGTCAGGCGTATGATCTGGACCGGGAGGCAGAAAATAAATATATTTTTGATTCGGGTCTTTTTCTCATCATTGTCATTTCTCATCATCATCATTTCTCATCATTCCACCATTTCCATCACGTCACGTCTTGCCAACATGTCCCTCCCCACCAGCATTCTCCATCTCTTTCCTCCCTTGCTTCAATCGAGAAGGTGGAGTTCGGTGGGTAGAGTTTATATCAGAACTGAAGAATTGGACTTTTAATTTCTTGCTGTGCACCTGGAAGTCAATGTCGTTCAGCCAGGATGGGCGATCAGTCTGACAATGCCATAGTCATGAGACGTGACGGAGACATAGAACTGAGTGGCTTGATGACTTGCATGACTGGGAGTTGTGATGGAAGATGGACATGGTGAGAATGGAAATTTAGTTGTCGATAGTTCTGTAAAAATAGAATACAGAGCACAATAAATGGATTTCATGAAAAAATAATTAGAGTTGCTCGGGTGTTTTAGTGGAGAAGCTTTCGTGAGCCGAAGGTCCTGAGAGCTAAACTGTTTGGAGCTATGCTCCTGGTAAGGACACCTATGGTTGGCCGGTTGAGGAGGAGTTACCTGAGAAAGCACAGCTCAAGAAGAAGACTTTAACAGTGAAACAGACAAAGGATGGTGGATGTCCAATAGATGGAGCACCACAATGGCTGTGAAAGCAAATGAAGGCTGCAGCAGAGAGAGACTTCCAACTGTTGGAGCATCCATACCGTTGGACCCAGGTTAGCCTTGGTCAAACGCCATGAAGAGGCTGTTCGTGCACCAGTCTCCCCACATTAAAATATGTCACGCAAGGTGCCCACCTGGAGGATAAATTCTGTGGCTCCGGGATCAGCCTCTTCGGCCGAAGACACACTGAAATAATCCATCAGGAGGACAATCAGACACAACTTCGAGTGATCGCCGATGATGACATGATGTGCATTTGTTCGCCTGTATGTAGAGTTATGCACCTTGTCATGCATTTACATAGCATTCTCCGTATATTTGTGTACAAGTATATGCAATGTGAAGTATTCTCACAGTGTTTGCCTGCGCCAGTTCCATAATTAAAGTAACATTTAAATAGAACCATGCTCTAATGTCGTTAAATCTCATTACTTGAAGAAGTTCACAGCCAGGAATGATGATTGGAGTAAGTCCAAAGAGAAAATGACACTGAAAAATAATATATTTTAATTCCCAGGCTGCTGACATTTCTGGACTCTTTTTAACCCTTTCATTTCTGTAAACCGATAACACGATACAAACATTGTCTTAATTTTAAATATATTGATCAGAGGCTACATTCTTTATCCAAATAATAATTGTGCATATTTTTGTTGAATAGGTGTTAGTTGGTTCAAATGTTCAGCCTCAAGCTTTGTGCCATGTATTGGTTTAAGTTTAAACGATAGCTTGATTCCAGAATTCCCATCCTTGCCCTCCCAACCCTCCTTGGCCTCACCACGCCCCATGTCTGTAATGCCTCCACCTTACTATGCTTTAGAGTATATATGCTTCACCAACTCTGATCTCTTGAGCATAGCTGGATTTAATTACTCTATTGCTGGGAGCTCCATCTTCAGTTCCTAGCTGCCACCTCAATTTCTGGAATTCCCTTACTACATCATTTTTTCTCTTTCCTGTAATTGTTCGATTGATTGAAAGATACTGCATGGAAAGTCTCTTCAGCCCACCAAGCCAACGTCAACCATCGATCACCCATTTACACCAGTTCTATGTTTCACTTCCACTCTCCACACACCCAGGGCAATTTACAGAGGGCCAATTAACCTACAAACCTAGACACCTCTTAGATGTGGGAGGAAAACCAGAGCACCCGGAGGAAACCCACGCAGTCACAGGGTGAATGTTAACTTTCCACACAGATGGCATCTGAGGTCAGTAGTGAACTCAGATCTGTGGCAGTTTGAGGCAACACTGCAACACTGTGCCGCTTCTTTAAGATATGGCTTAAAGCACGTTATATACCTGTTCTAACAACCTAATTGAGAAGTAGACATTGGTCACAATAAAATAAACTCGGAGATCTTTTTTTATCTAGCGGAAAGTACAGAGCAGGCCCTAGTTTAACATTTAGTTCTTCCGACATTGTGGCACTGCCTCTATACTGCACTTGGGTTTCAACCTGGATTATATGCTCTGGTTTCTGGAGTGGCATTGAATGGACTTCTCCAAACAAATCAGAAAAAAAAATCCCCAAATAAATATGAAATGGCTTTGTTCACATTAAGGAAGGGCTAAAATAACCTGGAATTAAAACAACTTGACTTCATTGAGCAGCTTTCAATTTGGTAAGATCCCAGCACACTTCCTAAGATCACATTAAAATAAAATGTGGGTTATACAAGGAATTTTTAGACAAATGTCCAAAAGCTTGATCAATGATTTTAAAAAGCATGGGGTTGAATTGCAAGTGGTACAGCAATGAAGTTCAGAGATGTTCAAGAAGTCAAGTTGTGAGGCCATTATATGGTTTCTTCACATTTATAGAGTCGTAGTGTGGAAACAGGCCCTCAACTACCTCTCTAGCAACTTGTTCCATACACCCACCAACCTTTATGTGAAAAAATTACCCCTCAGATTCCTATTAAATCTTTTCCCCTTCAGCTTAAAGGTATGGTTCTCGATATACCCACTCTGGGCAAGAGACTCTGTGCATCTACCCGATCTAATTCCTCTCATGATTTTATACAATTTTTAAAACATATTTCTGTGATAGGCTTTGGAATACCTTTTGATTTAACATGTTTAAATAATTCCAGGAATTACTGGAGTGGGTAGTGAACAGGCGAGGTCAAGATTAGGAGCAACAGGTTTAATCCCCATTCCAGACCAATGAACAACAAATAACATGTGGTCAGATGTTTCACTTAAGTACAGTGGACCTGCTAACGTTTAGGCACTTAACACAACAGGACATTGGGATTCCTGCACATAGGTGAAGAGAAATCCTTCAGCTGCTGTTACATGTGTTGCACTGATAGGCTACCAATGGAGTCCATGAAGACAATGCAGGCCCCTGCAATTTCATAGCTCCCTGGTTGAGAAAATTAATTTTCCAGTCAAGTACAGCTTCTCACTTGAAATGAATGTGAATAAAAAATAGCTGTCCACAGAGAATTAAGTAGACCTACCAACTTGATTTGTCACTGAGGTTAAATCTGACATCTTCAAATAGTTGAACATCCCTGAATTTCCATGTTCCACCATTACTAGCTGTTCACTCAGCTTCTTGATCTCAGAGTTCTGATTCCCTCCTTAAACCACCACCTCCACCAACTATCTCCCTCTCTCTTGAAGATCGGCACCAAATGTTGGAGTAACTCAGCGGGACAGGCAGCATCTCTGGAGAGAAGGAATGGGTGGCATTTTGGGTCGAGACCCTCTCTCTCTCCCTCCTCTCTTCCTCTTTTGCTCTTTTTTCTTTCTCTCTGGTTCTCTCTCTCTCTTTCAACTAGATTAGTCTCACCCCAGTTCTGGTGCAACCCATCCCTCTTGTACAAGGCACCATTGACCTATATCATTTGTGCCAATGTGCACAACGACTTCTGGCTGTTCCCCCCCCCCCTTTTTTTCATGCAGTTTTATTCCACCAGGGAGGTCTTACCTTCCACTACCTGCAACCTCCAGCAACCACCTTCAACTAGCATCGCAACTGGCTTCAACTAAAAAATTACCCATTTTTAAAACGGCAACCTATTTCTAGTCGCGGCCGGTTTTGAATTTTTTGAAATAATCGCCGGAACATAGAAGAAGCAGATACCACTTCCAACCATTAGGGAGACTGACAAAAACCTCCGGGAACCGCACGGAAACCTTGGGTGGGGCGCAAAGTCTCCAGAGGTTTCCGTTCAGGTTTCCTAAGTGGGACAGGGGCATAAGGCAGCTGTATGGCAGCAACCATGCCGCCTGGTGAGATCCTCAGAACGAAATAGTGACAGGTTAAAGATGTCTATAGATACTCCTGTCAGCTGGTCCGCACAGGTCCTGAGGACATGGTCAGGGACTCTATAACGATCAATTGCTCTCTGAATGGGCTCAGGAAGGTCAATCTGGTATCTGAGAGTGACTGTGAATACATACTGTTTGGGCGGATGACATAATTCCACTGACCTTCCATGGTGTCCTGTCACCACGTCATTTGTCACTGATTCTAACATTTTCCCAACTACTGATATCATGCTAAGTGGCATTTGATAAGACGCCACATAAAAGGTTACTCCACAAGATAAGGGTGTGCTCTACTGCTGAGAATATATTAGGTGTTAAAGGGGTAGGTCAACTAGCATGAGAATGAGGATGAATAAGTTAATTTCTAGTTGGCATGCTGCAACTGTTGTGGTGATGCAATGATCAGTGCAGATGATAATGTCTTTGCCATTTAGAATTTTACATCAGAGTCATGGAGAGACACAGCATTGAAACAAACACTTTGTCCCATTGAGTTCATACCGACCATCATACAGCCACTTTCACTCATCATACCTTAATCCATTTTAGTTTATCCCAATTCCCAACAGCTCCACCCAGATTCTACAATTTACTCGGGCAATTTACAGTGGTAAATTAACCTGCCAATCAAAATGGATTTGGAATGTGGGAGGAAACTGGAGCACCCTGAGAAAACCCACAGGGAGAATGTGCAAACTCCACACAGACAGAGCTCAAGGTCAGGAATGAAACAATGATACTTTATTTGTCAGGTACAATAGACAATAGGTGCTGGTGTAGGCCATTCGGCCCTTCAAACCAGCATTGATCATGGTTGATCAGTGCAGATGATAATGTCTTTGCCATTTAGAATTTCAAACCAGCATTGATCATGGTTGATCATCCACATTCTGTACCCTATTCCTGCCTTCTCACCATATCCCCTGACTCCGCTATCTTTAAGAGCTCTATCTAACTCTCTCTTGAAAGCATCCAGAGAATTGGCTTCAATTGCCTTCTGAGGCAGAGGATTCCACAGATTCACAACTCTCTGGGTGAAAAAGTTTTTCCTCATCTCCATTCTAAATGGTCTACCCCTTATTCTTAAACTGTGGCCCCCTGCTTCTGGACTCCCCCAACATCGGGAACATGTTTCCTGCCTCTAGCGTGTCCAAACCCTTAATAATCTTATATGTTTCAATAAGATCCTCTCTCATCCTAAATTCCAGAGTTTACAAGCCCAGCCGCTCCATTCTATCAACATATGACAGTCCCGCCATCCCGGGAATTAACCTCGTGAACCTACGCTGCACTCCCTCAATAGCAAGATTGTCCTTCCTCAGATTTGGAGACCAAAACTGCACCCAATACTCCAGGTGTGGTCTCACTAGGGCCCTGTATATCTGCAGAACGATCTCTTTGCTCCTCTACTCAACTCCTCTTGTTATGAAGGCCAACATGCCATTAGCTTTCTTCACTGCCTGCTGTAACTGCATGCTTACTTTCAGTGAGAACAAGGACCCCCAGATCTCTTTGTACTTCCCCTTTTCCCAACCTGACACCATTCAGATTATAATCTGCCTTCCTGTTTTTGCCACCAAAGTGGATAACCTCACATTTATCCACATTAAACTGCATCTGCCATGCATTCGCCGACTCACCCAATCTGTCCAAGTCACCCTGCACCTCACAGCATCCTCCTCACAGTTCACACTGCCACCCAGCTTTGTGTCATCTGCAAAATTTCTAATGTTACTTTGAATCCCTTCATCTAAATCATTGATGTATATTGTAAATAGCTGCGGTCCCAGCACCGAGCCTTGCGGTACCCCACTAGTCACTGCCTGCCATTCTGAAAGGGACCCGTTAATCCATACTCTTTGTTGTTTGTCTGCCAACCAATTTTCTATCCATGTCAGTACCCTACCCCCAATACCATGTGCTCTAATTGTTCCCACTAATCATTTCCCACTAATCCCACTACAGTGAAATTAATTTTTCTATACCATTCAGTTTAATACGATATGTTAGAACTTTATTTATCCCAGGAGCGAAATTTATCTGCCAACAGTCACAAAACACAAGATACATGAAACATGAAATCAAAATTATGAGTCGAAAGGATTGGGGACGTGCAAAGATTTGGGGAGGGGGTCAGTCTACCCCACAAGTATCACTATACAAAAGCAGTTAGATTGGAATGGAATGGGTTGGGAAGGAATGGGTGATGTTTCGGGTTGTGACCCTTCTCCAGATACACCTTAGATAAGCATCTCAGATACAATACATGTGTATAGTGGCAGTACACTGAGACAGTAGGCAGAGTCGCAAATATTGGTGCCATTTTCCTTTCCCAGTTGTTATAGGTGTAGAGCTCTTCATCCATGAAGGCCTGTTGTCCTGGTGGCATTGCGAGTCGGCCTGACCGTTGGTGTCCTCCACCGCTACCACACCACTCTGTGTCGCTGCAGGCCGCTTACGGTCCATGCGGCGCCAATTCAGGTTGCTGGAGCTCTGAGTCAATGGCTCTATTCACTAGGCCACTGTGCAACACTATTTTAGTTAACTTACATGAAGGGAGCAAGTGCATTTAAGTGCACTTAAGCTTGCTGGGGTACACAAAGATAGGTGGGAAATAAATTTTGAGGAGGTCATATGTCTGCAATGGGATGTAGTTACAATAAGTGAGTGACCAAAAAGATAATAGAATATAATGTGGGGAAAGACTAGAAACACAGAGAATTATGTAAATGGTTTGAAATTAATGAATGCTGCTGCACAGAGGGACCTGGTGTCCTTCTACATGAAACAGGTGGCACGCAGGTAGATTAAGTAATTAGGAAGGCAAATGAAATGCTGCTCTTGGGTAGTCTTGCTACAACAGTGCAGGGATTTCGTGAGACCAGACACGGAATGATGCATACAGTCTTCAACTCTTTGTTTAAGTAAAGATCTACTTGCCTGAGAACCAGTCCAGAGAACATTTCCTGGTTGAGGAGATTGGACCTATACTCTGGGGATTGGGTGGAATTAAACATGATCCTGTTAATAAATATATGTTTCTGAGGGGACTTCATAGAGTGAAAACTGCAAGATGGTTTCCCTTCAGGAGGGAATCCAAAACCAGGTGTACCGTTTTAGAATAAGGATAGACAGTTTAAGAGATGAAGACTATTCCTAACTCTTTTGGAGACATGCAAAACTTTGGAAATTCCTGACAACCATGAATTCTCAATCGTTAAGAAACTTAATAATAAGCCAGATAGATTTTTGGAGAATAGGAAAATGAAGGACAACTGGGATTTGGTAGGTGAATTATTAAATCAGCCGTAAAGGTTTCAGGGTACTATCTAGACCTTTGAGCTCCAAAATGACAGTGATGATATAGAGATGATACCTGCCCACTCTCTATTTCTAATGGACATTACCTGAGCAAGCATACTAACTCTCATCAATGTAGCATTTGGTGTGGTTCACAGCCCAAATAGCTGAATGTGAACCATGCACCATTTTGATATGAATATGACCGAGGCAAATGTTGTGTCTTAGTGTGGCTGGTTATCCACTTCATAAGCAACATCTAAACGGCTTTCTAAAACATAAGAGTTCTACTTTTGAACCATTTTTCTTTTTCAATCACCTGATAAGCAAACTTAGTTATTTTCAAGTTTTTTAAAAAACATAGCCAATTTAAGAGCTCAAGAGACATAAGAGATTGCAGATGTTGGAATCTTGAGCAAAAAAACAAAATGCTGGAGGAACTCAGGAAGTCAGCCAGCATTTGTGGAGGAAAATGGACAACCTTTCCGTTCGGGACACTTCTTCAGATTGAAGTCAGGACTTGAAACTCCACAGGTAGAGTCATACAAGATGGAACCAGGCGCTTCTGCCCAACTCGTTCATGCTGACTAAGATATCCTGTCCAAGCTTTGCCCACACCTGGTCTTTATCACTGTTTACCTTTCCTATTGATTAGCCTATCCAAATGTCTTTTACATGTTGTTATTGTACCTGCCTCAACTACTTCATTTGGAAACTCATTCCATATACCCACAGCCTTCTGTGTGAAAAAGTTGCATCAGTTTCTTATTAAATCGTTTACTCTCACATTAAACCTATGCCCTCTAGTTCTTGATTCCCCTACTCTGGGAAAAAATAGGCATTCATCCTATCTATTTTCCTCATTACCTCATACACCTCGATAAAATCACCGCTCATCCTCCTGCACTCCAAGGAATGAAATCCGAGCCTGCTCAAACTCTCCCAATAGCTCAGGCCCTCTAGTTCTGGCAACATCCTCATAAATCTTCTCTGCACTCTTTCCAGTTAAATGACATCCTTCCTATAGCAGGATTACCAAATCTTTACACAGTACTCCAAGTGTGGTTTTAATAATGATGCCTAATCTGCTGACCGCTTCCAGCTCATTATTCTATACTAGACCAACTGGGACAGACATATGCTGAGAGAATGGAGTGGCTGGGCTTGTATATTCTGGAATTTAAATGAGAGGGGATTGTATTGAAACAGATAAGATTATTAAGGGTTTGGACATGCTAGAGGCGTTCCCAATGTTGGGGGAATCCAGAACTAGGGGCCACAGTTTATGAATGAGGGGTAAGCCATTTAGAACGGAGATGAGGAAAAACTTTTTCACATAGAGAGTTGTGAGTCTGTGGAATTCTCTGCCTCATAGGGCGGTGGAGGCCGGTTCTCTGGATACTTTCAAGAGAGAGCTTGATAGGGCTCTTAAAGATAGCAGAGTCAGGGGATATGGGGAGAAGGCAGGAACGGGGTACTGATTGTGGATGATCAGCCATGATCACATTGAATGGCGGTGCTGGCCCGAAGGGCCGAATGGTCTACTCCTGCACCCATCTCCAGACTGATGGGGGAGGGGTGCGGGGGTGGTGGGTGGGAAGAAGAAAGGAAGAGGCGGAGACAGTATGCTGTGGGAGAGCTGGGTGCAGATGCGGCGTAGACGGAGGAATTGGTAGTTGGGGATAGTCCTTACAGGAAGCAGCGTGGAAAGAAGTGTAGTCAGCCATGGGAGTCAGTGGGTTTGTAGTAGATGTCGGTCAGTAGTCTGTTACCTGCGATGGAGATAGTGAGGTCTAGAAACGATAGGGAGATTATTGCATTGGTGCCACCTCCTGCACCCATGCAGAACTCACTGACTTCATCCATTTCACCACTAACCTCCATCCGGCACTCAAATTCACCTGGACCATTTCCGACATCTCCGTACCATTTCTAGACCTCACTATCTCCATCGCAGGTAACAGACTACTGACCGACATCTACTACAAACCCACTGACTCCCATGGTTATCTGGACTACACTTCTTCCCACCCTGCTTCCTGTAAGGACTCTATCCCCTACTCCAAATTCCTCCGTCTATGCCGCATCTGCACCCAGGATGAAATGTTTCACACCAGGGCATCAGAGATGTCTTCATTCTTTAGGGAACAGGGGTTCCCCTCTTCGACTATAGATGAGGCTCTCATCAGGGTCTCTTCTATATCCCATAGCTCCGCTCTCACTCCCCATCCCCCTCACTCGTAACATTGTCTACCAGCTGTCACATACAACAGATAATCCTCTGACATTTTCGCCAACTCCAACGGGATCCCACCACTGGCCACATCTTCCCCTCTCCTCCCCTTTCGGCTTTCCGCAGAGACCCATCCCTCCATAACTCCATGGTCAATTTGTCCCTTCCCATCCAAACCACCCCCTCCCCTGGTACTTTCCCTTGTAACCGCAGGAAATGCTACACTTGTCGCTTTACCTCCCCCCTTGACTCCATCCAAGGACCCAAGCAGTCTTTCCAGGTGAGCAGAGGTTCACCAGCACCTCTTCCAACCTCATCTATTGCATCCGCTGCTCTAGGTGTCAACTCCTCTACATCGGTGAGACCAAGCACAGGCTTGGTGATCGCTTTGCCCAACACCTTCGCTCAGTTCGCATTAACCAACCTGATCTCCCAGTGGCTCAGCACTTCAACTCCCCCTCCCATTCCGAATCCGACCTTTCTGTCTTGGGCCTCCTCCATGGCCAGAGTGAGTCCCACCGCAAATTGGAGGAGCAGTACCTCATATTTCGCTTGGGCAGTTTACACCGCAGCGGTATGAACATTGACTTCTCCAATTTCAGATAGTCCTTGCTTTCTCCCTCCTTCCCCTCCCCTTCCCAACTCTCCCACAGCCTACTGTCTCCACCTCTTCCTTTCTTCTTCCCGCCCCCCCCACCCCCACATCAATCTGAAGAAGGGTCTCGACCCGAAACATCACCTATTCATTCGCTCCATAGTTGCTGCCTCACCCGCTGAGTTTCTCCAGCATTTTTGTCTACCTTTGAATGTTCATGTATTGCAACTTTGTATCGAAGTTTGTTGAAGCTCACAAGAAGTATTTTAACAGTAAAAATCTTGTTAAAGTTGGCTTTTTAAAAACTTTAATCATCAATAACGTGAAATATAGGATGAAATCTTAAGTGAACCTGATTACGTGGAGGGGAAAAATGTGAGTAAGAATATGTAAAAGTTTCAGCGCCATCACGTAGCGTTTTGAGGAAGATTCGTAGCATACAGACATACATACATACATACATACATACATACATACATACATACAATACACGTACAAGATGAGACTTTTATAGGTATACTAGAGCAAATGGGACCCGTTGGTCCCCCAATGCAATCCGTTCCCCAATGCAATATTGCACCACTAACCCATAGTCCCCATGGGAGGCGTGGTCCCCCAACTCAACACTTGGCTGAACGTAAGATTCCAGCACAGGTATATGGATCGATAGATAAGAACACAACTATTGTTCCACCCCCCAATTAGCCTGTATAACAATGAAAGCACACTAGATGACTTTGGAATGAAAATCAAACCCCTAGCTAATTATTGCAATAAGAAATATTGTGTAGACATGAGAAGCTACTGAAATCTTGAGCTAAAAACAAACCTCTGGAGGAACTCAGCAGGTCAGGCGGCATCTGTAGAGGGAATAGATAGACAATATTTATGTTGGGAACCTTCTTCTGACTGATGTAGGGGGAGAAAGGAGGAAAAGAGAGGTGGAAGTGGCAAAGCCTAGAAAGTGATAGGTGGATTAAGGAGAGGTGGGGTGAGGGAGGAAATTGGGAGCTGAGTGAAGTAGTGGCAAAGGCTAGAGATGAAAAGGAGACCAAATAATGTTAATAATGAAAGAAGTGGAGATGTGAAAGCCAGCTGGGTGGAAGAGAACGGGGCAGGGAGGAAAGGAAAGAGAGGGAATAGAAAGGAAATATTGGATTTGGAGATAGGAAATTAGCATACAAAGGATGGTGGTTAGCGAGGTGAGAGATGGTGGGAAAAAGGTGTGAGCATCAGGGCAGTTGTGGGATCAGGGGAAAGAAGAAGTAGGGGAGGTATTACTTAAAATTGGAAAATGCAATGTTCATACCATTGGGTTGTAAGCTACCCGTGGAATGTGAGGTGCTGTTCTTCCAAGAAATACTGTGTGATGGGTTCCCAATTAAACTTCAGTTCTCAGTTAAAACTCCAGTTAAACTTTATTTTTCAGGTGGGAAATTCAGTTTGAGGCACATGTGGGGATCCCAATTGATCTGGCTGAAGGGAATTATCTCCTTTTAAAGAATCCACGGAAGCTATTTTTCATCCAAAGAACAATCCATCAGTGGTGCTATTGGTAATACATTGCCCCTTCATATTATCTCACTGTGAATTCTGACAACAATAAATAAATCATACCGGTGACACATGCAATATATTGGGGTGCATGCAGTAAATTAATTTAGACTGTAGCATGTGCAATAAATATTATATAATGTGGCACGAGGTGAACATTGCTCACCTTAGTGCGTGCAATAAATACTTTGTACTGTAGCACATGCAATAAACATTGGATATTGCGGCAAGCAGAATAAATATAAGGGTTTTGTGAGTTATTGGATCCCGGGTTTAAACTGAATATATTAATGATAGTCCTCGTGAAATTAAAACAAGTAGAGATTAGATATATTTAATTCAAGAAAGTAAATAAAGATAATATTGCCGAAAATAGTCAGATTTCTAAAGGAACTTCACTGCATGGTTTCACCAAGCAAAATTTGGCATCAAACCACACAAGGAGATTGTAAAGTCAATGACCACATTCTTTTGTCAAGGAGATGAGCTTTAATCATCCTTAATAACATTTTAATTGCCACAGACAGCTGTGGATGCCAAGTTGATGGATATTTTTAAGGCAGAGCTTGACAGATTCTTCATTAGTACGGTTGTCAGCGGTGATGAAACGAAGGCAGGAGAATGGGGTTGAGTGGGAAAGATAGATCAGCCATGATTAAACGGCAGAGTAGACTCGATGGGTCGAATGGGCTAATTCTGCTCCTAGAACTTATGAATTTAACAAGTGTTTTGAAGGAGGTAGGAGAGGTTTGGGTAAGTCCAAACTTAAGGACCTGGTAACTGAAGGTTTGGTCATCAATGGTGGTGCACTTAAATCCTCTAGAACTGGCGGACAGATATTGCAGAGGTATTGGGAAGGAAGAGGTTAAGTAGATCGGGGTTAGTGAGAAGATGGAGGGATTTGATACAGGAAAGAGAATTTGTAAAATTAGGTATTATTTTTCCATGATTGAATGACGGGGTAGACTTGATGGGCCGAATGGGCTAATTCTGCTCCTATCACATGATATGAACATAGGTCACACTGAACACAAACATTTTTACCGACTTTGAACTACTGAACTCAACATAAGTGGAGCAACCATCCCAGTTACAAGATGCAAGAGAGTTTGATGAGTGCATTGCCAATAACATTCAAGAAGCTCAGACACTACCCCTAGTCTCATTCAACGGATAGTCAATGGATTAGCCGATGAGCTGGCACCACATGGCATGCTTTACGTTATGGGAGCAGGGAGAGTACAAGGCCTGTCCCTGGCACACTGCGAGTTGGGTCGGGGACTCTATGACTCTGGCTTGTGAATTCTTACTGGTTTAATGCTGTGTTTCTTCAGTCTCGGACTTGGGTTAAACATTACCCCCCCTCACTCGGTTATAGCAAACAATCAGACAATCGGCAATCACGTACGCACCCTCCCCCCACCCGTGGTCCTTTATTACGAGGGTTTACTGTAATACATTTACAATGCAATGTGAAGTCATATATCCAGATTGTCAAAGGCAGACAGATTGGCAATTTTACTACAGTGTAGTTGGAACCATTAAATTACAAAACGATTTTCATTAGGTTAACGATTGCATGACCTGCCCCTTTAAACTGCACACACATTAGCCCTAAACACTTGTGTCACACAGCTCATTAAGTACCCAGGTTAATAATTTACTTTCAATTTCATGAGTTTGAGTATCAGCTACCAGCACCTTGTGAGGGGCTCCTGAAAACCCACATGAATAAATCCACATTGTTTTTTTATGGACGCTGAGGGAGTTCCAAGCCTGAAAACTGGCTATGACCAGGCTACGCTACGACCAGAATTCTAGTTTGAAGCTAAGCATATTCTGAATGATCCTTCCCGAATCAAACCATAAAAAAATGCAAGGCAGCAGGATAGAAGACAGTAGCCCGAAGAACTCAGCATTACAAATTGGCTTCGTTGGGAGAAACAGCACATTCTGCACTTTTGCTTTAGCACTTCACTTATTGCAATAGACAATCTATATACATTGGATAAATGCTTCCTCTCATTTTCCTGCTGGGGTCCAAATAAAACTATTTGACGTACACAATGGTGCAGGCAAGCAAAATGAAACTTTTCTCAGCTGATGTTGTTTTCATTGAAAAAGACTGAGACAAAATAACATTGTAAAAATGTAATAGACGTCATTATATTAAGTATATCCTTCTTGAGTCCTAAATTTAAGTAAAAACATTAAGCCCTATTAATTATAAGTATCTGCTGGTACTCTCGCTTTGGAGAGATTATAGTCTATCAACCTATATTTCAGCAACTAATTCAGTTCACTACCATAGTGTCTATTGTGAATGGATTTAGCTGAGAATAATACTATTTTGACCAGTGGGTGCAGTGTTCCAACCAAGGAGAAGATACTTCCAGCTAACGGAGCAGTTTAAATAGTTATAATTTTGAATGAAGCTTATTTAATTATAGGTAATTTCTACAGAGGTTATCATTCACAAAGAATTTCTGAAAGACAAGTGTAATACAATATGAAGAAAGCATACCAAAGACTTGCAGATGAACAAGTTGTCCATCAGGGACAGAGGTAGAAGAGTGGATTTGATGTATTTTCTCTTAACTCTTGACCACCTTCACTGTCTTCTAACATTTATAGGTTTTTACACATTGACATCATCTGTATGTGATATTTTGCCACTACATTGACCAGGTCAAGTGGATGGCATGACTAGATTAACTCAATGTGGACCTTATCACAATCTTGATAAGTTTACTGTGTCTATTTTTTTATCAGTTCTTGCAACAAGAGGGACATCATCTTAAGATTGTCATGGTCAATATTATTTGTCTTGATAATGACTAGATGATGGGCAAAGTGTACTAGTCAGAAGTTTTTCTTAACTAAAAATAAGCCTTTTTAACTTCGGGTGCCTTTTACTGCCAAGCTACAAAACTGAGATCAGCAATAAGCCTGCTTGGCCTGGATGGTGAATATCTATCACAGAGGGGATGGTCTTTGTAAACTTGGGTTAAGGCACGTTGTTGAAGGGGGCAGCAGAGAGAGATTTCTGCTGCATTAGTGGTACTGAACTGGATGTACTGGAAGTAATTCAAGTCTTGGGGCTATGAATTCCTACAGTTGTGTTGCCATGTGGCAGCGGAAGCGGAAGAGCACATGCGGACCGAGCTATAAAACACAAGCATTGAGATCATGCTCCAGGTGTGCAATAACAATGGGGGAAACAGCCATAGCTGTAACAAGTAAAAAAGATGCAACTCACTGCAAGACCTGTTAAGCTGTTTGAAGTGTACCGAGAGATTATTAATTCAGTATCTAGTGCTGGAGGTCTCTCTCAGTACAAAACCACACCAAATTTTCAGATCTCACTTGGGTGAAGTAAAGAAACGGTATTATGTACAGCCTCACACACTCAGGGACATCATAAAATGTTTCATAGCCACTTTATAGACACAGTTTCAAAGGAAAACACCACCAGGTTGTACATAACACATTATCTTAAACAGCAAAGGTACATTTTCAAGTTAATTTATTTTGGTCATATTGGTTTCAAAGATAAATCATAGCAGTTTGAAGTAAGATCAGCCATGATATTGCAAATCTTTTTATCACTGCACTGATGAATATGTCTGAATTCTAAACCTATGACCTCCTGATGGCTACTTAGACCAAGATGATAATTAAAGCTGGAGAATAGCTTGAATTAGAAGATCTATAATGGCTTTGAGGACTTTGGGCTGGGCATAACTTCATGCTGTTCATTACCAAACCTGTGCCTAATATGGAAGTGGTTGACACCAGCATTGGGGATGGACAATTGCATTGACATCTGATCAGCCAAATTACACATTCATAAACAAACAGGTGCACATATAATTCATATTTCTGGTATCAAACTAAGGTGCACATGGTCGACCTATGAGACAGACTGACTTTGTTCTACTAAAAAACAACTTATCTGCCTTTGCTATAAAATACAGACTTGTATTTTGGGGGAAACCCAGTGTGTCAGAGGGGAAGTAATTTAAAGGATGCATTTATCTGCAATTCTCTAGAATAAACACAGTTTTAATCTGCATCTGATTTTCATTATATCTATTCTGGGGCAGATTGATGCTGAGAGTGTATCCAAAATATAGCTCAATTCCTCTTGTGCCTTGGATTCATGAAAGTGTGCACTCTTTCAAGAAGTAGGAACTAAGTCCCTGTCATAATCTGGTATTGTGATGAAGGGAGAGAAGTGTTCTTTCATCACGTATGAACCAATTTTGAGCATTGCCATCACTAAATCCAATGATAAGGGAGATAGGCTTGAGCAGAAAGTAAAGGTTCATCCTTGACATCACTGAACTTGGCAGCAACCAGTAAGTACCAGGGTCCGAGCTAAGGTGGACTGGCAACATTGTTCATGTAGGTTAAAGAGTAAATGACATTTAGCTTGTTCCACTGTCCTTGATTAACGCTAGCCCATTGTTAATTGTCTTGAGAAAACTTAAAGATAGCGGAGGCAGGGGATATGGGGCGAAGGCAGGAATGGGGTACTGATTGGGGATGATCAGCCATGATCACATTGAATGGCGGTGCTGGCTCGAAGGGCTGAATGGCCTACTCCTGCACCTATTGTCTATTGTCTACAGTCTATTGCCTGGAATATGAGTTATGATTTTAGTTTATTGTCACATATACTGAGGCACAGTGAATAGCATAAAGAGTTCAGCCTAACTTATTCCATTGGAAGATTGGGTAGCATTGCTTTGTTTTTTGTTGCTCCTTCCACCCCCTGCCCTCCCCACACTATTTCTTTAATCTGAGCCCCAGTTGCTGCAACCCAATGCTGCTGCAATGAGGGGGGACTTCATTGAAACTATAGTGAAAGGCCTGGATAGAGTGGATGTGGAGAAGATGTTTCCACTTGTGTGAGAGTCTAGGAGCAGAGGCTTTAGTCTCAGAATAAAAGGACATACCTTTAGAAAGGAAATGAGGAGGATGTTTTTTTAGTCACAGGGTGGTGAATTTGTGGAATTCATTGCCACTGACAGCTGTGGAGGCCAAATCATGGATATATTTTTAAGGTGGAGATCGACAGATTCTTGATTAGTAAGTGTGTCAGGGGTTTGGGGGAGTAGGCAGGAGAATGGGGGTGAAAGGGAAATATAGACCAGTCATGGTTGAATGGTGGAGTAGGCTGATGGGCCAAATGGCCTAATTCTGCTCCTAGAACTTACGAATTAATGAACCCATCAAATCATTGCCAAATAATTACTTTAGTCCGCCAACGTACAAGTGGTGACGTCTGCTTACCGTGGTTTAATATCTACAGTTAAAAATGCAGAGGGTGCGGGAAATCTCTGGGGAATGCAAATATATATATTTTTAAATTTCAAAATAGACTTTATTCAAGTAATAAATATATACAATACGTGAACCGTGCGGACATTATCGGAGGCTATACAAATTGTTCAATGCAGTTAATAAATTTTTTCAAATTCCACAGATCCGTCCCCCACCCGTGCCTCTCATGTGGCCCCCTGGCGTGGGATACCTTCCCTTATTTTGAGCGGCATCTCCACCATACCGTGCCCCCCATGTCCAGCTGCGGAAGGACCCTAGACTGTGGCCCTCCCCCACCGAGCCTTGGCGTTGGCTGCACCGAGCTTCAGTGCGTCCCTCAGCACGTACTCCTGCAGTCTGCAGCGGGCCAGTCGGCAACATTCCCTGATGGACATCTCGCTCTGCTGGGTGGTGAACAACGCTCGGGCAGACCAAAGAGCATCTTTCACCGAGTTGATGACCCTCCAGCAGCACTCAATGTCAGTCTCTGAATGTGTCCCTGGGAACAGTCCGTAAATCACAGAGTCCTCTGTGACGGAGCTGTTCGGGATAAAGCGTTCCAGGGACCCTTGCATACTTCTCCAGACTGTTTTTGCAAATCCACACTCTGCAAAGAGGTGGGCAACCGTCTCCTCTCCTTAGCAGCCATCCCGAGGGCAGCGTGCGCTGGCAGTGAGGTTCCGACGGTGCAGGAAGGATCTGACTGGGAGGGCTCCCTTCACCGCCAGCCAAGCCAGGTCTTGGTGCTTGTTGGTGAGTTCTGGCGATGAGGCATTTTGCCAGACAAGCTGGGCAGTCTGCTCTGGGAACCACGCCACCGGATCCATCGAGGCCTTTCCCTGCAGTGCCTGCAGGACGTTCCATGCTGACCACTGCCCGATGGACATGTGGTCAAAGGTGTTGGTCCGGAAGAACCTTTCCACAGACGACAGATGGGGCGGCAATGTCCAGCTGACTGGCACATTGCATGGCATCTGCGCCAGGCCCATCCTTCGCAACACCGGGGACAGGTAGAACCTCAGCAGGTAGTAACACTTGGTGCCCACGTGCCTTGGTTCTACACTCCGCCTGATGCAGCCACACACAAAGGTGGCCATCAGGGTGAGGGCAACGTTGGGCACGCTTTTACTCCCGTTGTCTGCTGACTTGTACATTGTGGCACGTCGCACCCGGTCTATCCTCGACCCCCAGATGAACTGGAAGATGGCCCGGGTGATCCCTGTGGCGTAGGAGGGAGGGACAGGCCACACTTGCACCAAGTACAGCAGCCCCGAGAGCACCTCACACCTGATAACCAAATTATTTCCGGTTATGGAGAGGGAGCGTTGCCTCCACAGCTCCAGCTTCTTCCCCACCTTGACTATCCGCTCCAGCCAATTCTTGTTACACGCCTCAGCCCCCCCGAACCAGATCCCCAGCACCTTCAAGAAGTCAGGCTTGATGGTGAAGGGGACAGAAGTTCGGTCGGGCCAGTTGCCAAAGAGCATGGCCTCGCTCTTCCTGCGGTTCACCCTGGCTCCCGTGGCCGACTCAAACTGGTCGCAGATACTAATCAATCTGCGGACCGACCCTGGATCCGAGCAGAAGACAGCGACATCGTCCATGTACAGGGAGGTTTTGACTTGAGTGCCCCCACTGCCTGGCAATGTCACTCCTCTTATGCTCGCATCCTTCCTGATGGACTCGGTAAAAGGTTCAATACAGCAGGCAAACAAGACAGGAGAGAGAGGGCACCCCTGCCTGACTCCAGACCTTACAGGGAAACTGTCTGATTCCCACCCATTGATTTGGACTGCACTACGGATATTGGTGTAGAGCAGTTTGATCCAATTTTGGATTCCCTCCCCAAAACCCATTTTGGAGAGAACATCCCTCATGTATGTGTGCGATATCCTGTGGAAGGCCTTCTCCTGGTCCAAGCTGACTAGGCAGGCATCCACCCGTCTGTCCTGCACGTAGGCGATGGTATCTCTCAGCAGCGCTAGGCTGTCTGAGATTTTCCTGCCAGGTACAGCACAGGTTTGGTCCGGGTGGATCACCTGTCCCAGAGCAGACTTGACCCGGTTGGCGATGGCCTTAGACAGGATCTTATAATCTACATTCAACAATGTTAGGGGTCTCCAATTCTTTATGTCCTTCAACTCCCCCTTCTGCCTGTAGATTAGGGTGATGCTGCCCTTCCTCATCGAGTCTGAAATGCTGCCGGCTAGAAGCATGTCATTGTACACTTCCAGCAGGTCGGGGCCCACCCAGTCCCACAGAGCCGAATACAACTCGGCCGGTAAGCCATCGCTTCCGGGAGTTTTACTCGAGTCAAAGGAACGGATGGAGCCAGTCAGCTCCTCTAGGGTCAGTGGTTGGTCCAGACTCTCCCGCTTGCTGTCCTCCAAGACCTCCGTGATAGAGGACAGGAAGTTCTGGGAGGCGGTGCTGTCTGTGGCCTTTTTGTCATACTAATCTGTGTAAAAGGATTTGCAGATCCTCAGCATATCCGTCTGCAAGGATGTTACCGAGCCGTCCTCCTCCCTAAGGCTGTTCATCACAGAGCTCCCCCTGTGAACCTTATGGAAGAAGAAACGTGAGCACGTCTCATCCTGCTCCACATGGCAGAGCCTGGATCGGAAGATGATCTTGGAGGATTCAGAGGTAAAGAGCCAAGCTTGCCGGTCCTTCACCTCTCTAAGTTCCTCCCTCACATCCACCTCTCTCGACTGCAGAAGGAGCAGTTGTTGCAAATCTGTCTGGAGTTGGCACAATTCTCTCTGACTCTGTCTTGCTCTCTGAGCCCCTTTAACTATGAAGAACCTCTTAATGTTCTCCTTGGTTGCTTCCCACCAGAGTGTCGGGGAGTCAAAGAGGGGCCTCCTCACCGTTCTCCAACATGCGTAGTCCCTCTTTAGCTCCTCAACGTTCTCTGGGGTCAACAGCTTCATATTTAACTTCCACGTCCCCCTGCCTGCTTTCTGGTCCTCCTGTAGGTGACAGGAAGCCTGAAGGAGGCAGTGGTCAGAGAAGAACACCGGCGTGAGGTCGGTGTGTCTCACCGTGACGGTCTTCGTCGTGAAGACGAAGTCTATCCGGGATCGGGCTAAACCGTCCGATCCCGACCAGGTGAACTGCGGCTGGGACCCGCCTGCAGGGTTGCTGAAGGCGTCGTGCAGCTTTGCGTCTTTTACTGTCTCCATCAGGAACTTGGACGTGTTGTCCAGTCTGTTGTCGGCACTGCCGGATCGTCCAGCCGCATCAATGATGCAGTTGAAGTCACCGGCCAGAACGAGCTGCCGGGACGTGGCCAGCAGCACTGGGAGCTGCTGGAGAACGGCCAGCCGCTCGCTCTGCATGGGTGAGGCGTACACATTAATCAGCCGGAGCGGAGAACCACGGTACATAACATCCACCACGAGGAGACGCCCCCCAACCACCTCCCTGACCTCAGTGATGGCGAAGTTCCCTCCCCGCAGCAAGATCCCCAGGCCGGAAGCGCGACAGTCATTGCCCCCCGACAGTCCGTGGGGCCACCATCGCGACCACCTCCGATAGCAGCGGAGGTGTGGCAGCCCGCACTCCTGAAGAAAAGTCACATCTGCCTTGACCTTGGCCAGGTACTGCAAGGTATTAACACATCGCGCAGTGCTCTTTATACTGCGCACGTTTAAAGATGCCAGTTTTAGCTCCATTGTCTTTAGAGTCACTGACCATTCTCGTGTCCCCTCATGCCCACCGCTTCGGTGAATTGCCCCAGCTTTCCTGGGCTCAGGTACCCGGTGCCGGCATCCTTGATGAGGTGGGTTTCCTGTGGCGTAACCCAAGGTGTTGTTGGGGGGGGCCTACTCGTTCCACCCCCTTCTGGGCGCGCTGCTTCCTCCGTCTCCTGTAGCTGGGGTACGGTGGTTGGTTCACTGCTCCAGGTATCCCGGAGCTGGGGCCCATTGGCCGCTGCAATGCTCCCAGTTGCCCGAAGCTGGGCCCCATCGACCGCTGCGATGATCCCGGTTGCCCGAAGCTGGGCCCCATCGACCGCTGCAATGCTCCCAGTTGCCCGAAGCTGGGCCCCATCGGCCTCTGCGCTGCTCCCGTTCGCCCGGAGCTGGGGCCCATTGGCCTCTGCGCTGCTCCCGGTTGCCCGGAGTTGGGGCCCATTGGCAGCTGCAATGCTCCCAGTTGCCCGGAGCTGGGCCCCATCGACCGCTGCGATGATCCCGGTCTCCAGGGGCTGGAGCCCCTCGGCCACTGCACTGCTTCCGATGTCCCAGCCCCTCGGCCGCTGCACTGCTTCCGATGTCCTGGGGCTGGAGCCCCTCGGCTGCTGCTCTGCTCTCGGTCTCCTGGGGCTGGGGGATGATCGGCGTGGCCTTTCTCTTTTCTTCCCCTGTTTTCTTCCTCTGCCTCCATCGTTGGGACTTCCCGGTCTCCTCATCCTCCGATGAGGAGAGGTTGCTGCCTTCTGTCAGGGAGAGAGATCTTTTTTGGGATTTAGTTTTGGACTTACCAGCCCTTTCCGACCTCGGCTCCTTCGGCTGAACCCTCTGGTGCTTTTTGTACGTCACCGTCGTCCATTTCTCCTGCTGTTCCCCCTCCTCCATCGACTCTCCCTCCTGGGCAGGATCCTGGGGGTCTCCTTCCGGCACTTGGGGGCTCGAGGTGGTCGGGCTGTCCTCGTCCCTGTTCCCCCTTTCTGCTGCAGTCTTGGCAGTGGTGAGGGGTGTCTCGCCCACCCTGGGGGTGCTGGCAGCGGCCCCTCTTGTCGCCTGTGCATAGGTGCAGGCTCTTTTAGGGCAAGCCCTGTAAAGGTGGCCTGCCTCCCCGCACAAGTTGCAGTTCTTGCTGGCCTGACAGTCCCTTGTCTCATGGCCCTCCGTCTTGCAGTTCTTGCAGACAATTGCAGTGTATTCGGCCACCATATGCCCAGGCTTGTTGCATTTCCTGCACAGCCTGGGTTGCCCAACGTAGCTCATGGAGGGTGGAGGAGTGCTCCGTCCTTGTCCACCCTCAGCTTTACCTTCACTTGCCGCTTGCTCGTCCAGATCCCATGCAGGTCCTTCACGTCCACGCAGTTCCCTGTTCCCTCGACGTAACGAGCAAGGAAGGTGAGGACATCCACTACGGGCACATGTGGGTTAAACATGTGCACCGTGATCATCCTTTCCTTCTGGGTGGGGAGAGTGAAGAGCGGCTGCACTTTCAGCAGCGACAGCGGAGCTTCATTTCCCTTCTCCCGGAAGTCTTCCATCAACTTTTGCCATCCCGTCGGATACTTGAAGGTAACATCAAAGTATCCGTTACCCAGGAAGTCCTGGAGGCAGTAGATGTCCTTCGCCTCAAATTTGCAGGCCCCCAGCAAGACCTTCTTCACGAACAGGTCCCGTGAGAAGGGAGTCCCCTTGCTGAGGTCCTTAACGCTGATTCTCAGGGTATTGCGGATACCCTGTACTCCCGCTCCAGTTGCTGCTGCCATTGTGGCTGAATAAGGTGTTAGGTTGGTTACCCAACCAGCATGGATCCACCTCTAAGCTCGCAGCCGACCGACTCCTCGTCACCGAATCCGCACCGCTATCCACGGCCCTTGTCCCCAAGGTAACGCCAGAACTGTTCTAATAAGAACAGAGAGTCTCTTTTACTCAAATACTCGTCCTGGGAGAACCTCCTTATTGATCAAGGTCTCTCCCCTGCCAGGTAAGTATAAAATGCTTGCTGTTGATGGTGGAAGAGCTGGTTGACACTCTTCAAGAACTGCGTGTGTCAGAAGAGCCTGAGGATTTAGGGCTTACCATAGAGCTACACTGAGGGTCCGGGCCCTGTTTAACAGCCCCACACAAACATTTGAAGGCTGTATTGTTCAAAGAGGCCACATGAGCGGTATTGATGTTTTTTGTACATTGAATTTATTAACTTGTCAACATTACAAATGTACAGACTTGACAACACAATGAATGTACAGGCTGGATGACAGCAATGTGAGAAAAGCCATGTTTTATTTTCTATTTCTTGGATACATATTTATTCCATGAATAAAAGTTAATTTTGTTTTAAAAACTGCCCTTTGTTCCCTGGAACTTACCATCCTGGTTGCTATGGCAATACGCAAGTATGGCCGGCTTGCTATATTACCATATCAATCCTGTCCAATGAAAGCAGTTTAAAAAAAAAATAAGAGCTGGCATTTCAGTCCTGCTCCTGTCAAGAGAAAGAAAAGAAGCAACTCCTTGTTTGCTTTTATTAACTGTCCCATTCAGACAGTGCTGATTGCAGGGTTTTTTTTTTCTCCCCCTTCTCTGTTTAAAATACTCTAAACCCACCAGAAAGGGGGTCAGAGCCCAGGTAAAGCTCCCTTTTATTCCAGCACTGCCTGCTCATTGGTTTGCTGACTCGCATGCCAGCGGTGCTTTGTTCTCCCTGTGAGGCTGAAAGGAATGTTTCGTGTTTTTTTTCTCCCCTCTCTCCCTCTCTGTCTCCGTGTGCAGCCACATTCACTAAAGCTCCTGGTGAAAGAGCAGGGTGGGTGGGGGGAGAGAGATTAGAGAGGAGTGCGGCGGAGTGCTGATGCAAGCTGATGGGGAGCATGTATCAGTGCTGGGGCCCTTTGCTCCGCCCCGACAGCGGAGGAGGCAAGAGAGGCAGCAGCCACCGAGGGGGCAGGCTTCACCCGAACCAGCGTCGCACTCGCCAGCTTCCAAGTTCTGCCGTGGGAGTCTTTCTATTCGGGAGTTTTTTTAAAACTCATGGCCAATGGCACTTTCAGGTAGGGACAGCTCTTTAACTTTCTATTTTTTTTTCTTCTTGCTTTTGCAAACTCTGAATGGGTGCGAGCGAAATGACAAAGCGAAACTAACCGGCAAAAACAACAACACACAACAGTGTGTGGTTTGGGGGAGAGACAGGAAAGGCTATCCACTGTCACCGGTGTAAAGACTCGAGGCAGAGAAAGTCACCAGTTATGTAGGTCTCTGATATAGTCCAGCTCCAGCCTCCGTCAGCTGGAGATTCTGTGCTTTTCAGACTGTGCGTTCTTTGTTGTGTTCTTTCTCACCGCTCCCTGAATCCAGGCGGTGCATCTTTCCCAAATGCTTGCTAGAAAACAGATAATGTCATTTTGCCGCTGCTCGTTTTCTTTATTTTGCACTCTGCACCATTGACAGCGAACCTCGGTGATCTATTGAATGCACCGAGTTGCAACTCTTTGTCATCCCTGACTTATCTGTCTTGCTTGTTTTTCGCTGTGCTTCAACTAGTTGAAAAACTAAAAGATTTCCTTTCACTGAGGGAAGGGAATGAATCATCAGGCACCGCTCATTCAATTTCAGATTTCCAGCAGTTCGTGTTTCCCTGCCGAGCGAGGCACCAGTTCTGCTGCTGTTGCGACTCTTAAACTCAGCTGATTTGGGCACCTCATAAGGTTGAGATTGCACCGCCAGCGAACGATGTTGGTGTGGGTATGAGTTGACGATTGGAAAGATGGAAAGGTATAAGTGAGGGTACTATTTCCCATTTTTGTACTTCGCAATAACTTAATTAAAATTATTATCAAGAGACCTTTTGCTTCCTTCTGCAATGCTTTCCATTTAAAATTAACCTTTTTTATTGAATATGATCCACCCAAAGGTGTTAGGACTCAAAACCCTCGGTAATAGATTTGTGCTAATGCCTAACAGTAACAGATGGATAAAAACATGATAGTGTAATCCATAATTGTTTTTATTTACTCCATAGGGTTACACTTACTTTCTTCCTTATCCTAGGAACCAAATAAATATACTTTCATTTAAACAACGAGTCAGTGTTTGCCACTTGTCTGTGGTTTTGTAAGGTTTCTGACTTTTGAGGATGTCTAAGGTATAACACTTTACTTCTCATCTGCCGAAAGATCTCAGGAGCACTTATGTTTTAGTCTGCCACTACAACCTCTAGCCCTTTTCCAAATGAGGTTTGAGTGAAATGTGGCACCTTTTGTCTCCATCACCAGCTTCAGCACACCAAAAAAACATATCTATACCTCGTAGAGTCTGACACAAAGAACCCAAATAGTTCTCTAAGATTTTAAATCGTAGAGTATTTCCAAGTAAAACAAAGAGTGTAGAATGATATAACATAATTTTGAGTATAACAGGACCGGGTTATGCGAAGATTGTTTTAATATCATGAAATAAGTCTTATAAACTCTTCTCATATAATAGCTTAATGAAAAACATTGCATAATCCATGAGACAATTAGTTTTGTATCATAGTTTTATGGATATTATTATTTTGGTTAATTATTTATTATTATTATTTTGATTAATAATCTGCATTCGATGGGTAAGGAGAGTCTTTTAATGATTATAGACAAATTAGTGCTCAGAATATTAACAATGAAACATGAGTTGACCGGGCTGTCATTGTTCATCTGAGAAAATCTTTTATTTGCCCTGTTAAATCATACCTTGCTTTGGATTCTGGAATAGCATCAGATAATTTTAATCATGTTATCTCCTCACTATGCCTCATCTTATTTCGTCTTTCCACTTCTCTCTGCGTCCCTCTGTTCCTTCTCTCAGATCTTTTCCTTCACTTCTGCCTTGATGTCTTCTCGGTATCTTCTTTCACCCCCTCTCTTAATCATTGAATGAATCTGAGGAAGACATGCCACCAAGCCCCATCAAGCATTCACCAGTTCTTACTGACAAAAGCGTACTATGAACACAATAACTTTAATGAGAAAGTTGATAAAGAATTGACAAAAACATAGAGATTAAACAAGGCAATGAGACAGAGGTGGTAAGGGTACAATAAACTGGCCTCTTTTGTGTTCTGTATAATTCTAAACCAATATGTGTAAGGCTGTGGGCGATGGTGTTATCACACAAACTGAAGTCATTTCAATAATTACCCAACTGGGAATCAAATCCAAGACCTTTGGATTGGCACAATTGTTTTTCACCTGCTGGATTTCTGGAGAGTTTTTGGAGCATTTTAAACTTGTTTTGACTTATTTACAACACCATTATTTCCCAGCTTAACCCTGTGTATATTCAGCATTGTATATCTGGATACGCATGAAGTCCTTTTGCTTAGATATAAATACCATGATTGAAGCATGACCCCCTGCGTTTAACACAAATAGTTACTTTTGCCATTAATTCAGTTTAACATTTCTTAAAACCACCCCTCCATGTCCCCAAAAGTAATTTGTTACAAACTTTCAATTCATGTATCAAAGATTAGATTGCTACTCAAATAGCAAACGAGTTTCCCAAATTGTTCAATACAGTCGTCTGATTCTTTCTTCCATCGATTTCCATTCTTTCATTGAGCCGGTCGGTCCAAGCTGCTTTTGTCACCGGTAGTTGATTCTGGTAAAAGAAACAAAAAGTGCAAAGTGCCTGAGATTTCTCGCATTTTGTTTTTGCTTTAAGCTGAAATAATATCCTTGACTGGGGTATTGATCTGACATCTCAGTTATTTTAAATTCTTATCTTCGATATGAAAAATTGGGAAATCTATTTCACAAGGTTGCAAAGAAATTGTGGAGAAAGAAGGTGAATTAGCCACTCTTATTTCATCCATACAAGTGCATTTTAAGATTCTGTTTCCTGCATAACCTCTACCCTCCCCATTCCCAGTTGTGTCTCATTTAATAAAGAGAGGACTTTCTCCAATTTTCATTCATGTTTTTTTTCTTTGTGATGAAGCACTCGGCACCAAACCTAAACTTGTTTTTTTTGGATGTTTGAATCAGCGTCTATTAGATTTATAGAAGGAAGCTTGATACTGGCTGTCGATATAATGACCCTGTCTGTTACTGACAAGATCTGGCTGTTTACTAAATCTTAGGAATGAAAGTTAGTCAGTAACCACTGACTGAATTTTATTGAATATTGTATTTTAAGGGAAGCCTCTGAACATGGACTAATTGTTCTTTTTTTTATGAGGAGTTTTTATGTACATGGTAAACATGTAAGAAGGAATATTCTGCAGTGAACATCATGCCCATTGTGGTTACTATGCAAATTTGAGTGTAAAGTGTGTACTTTTGTGGAAGCATACATGTACATGTTTACAGGAAATGTGTTTTGGGGAAACATGCAGTCTCTCTGCGGAAAATGTAGGTGTTTGTATGTCTCTGCCTGCCAGGCACATGACTGCAGGGGTATGTGAGGCTGACTGAAATGAAGGGCTGACTACAAGAAGCACGGAGTGTAATAGCTGATGTTAGTGAGCATCATCATGTGAGGCTCAGACTCTGCCCATGTGGGGAATGTGCACCGTAACACTGTAACAGGGTAGATAAAACTGCCTCCTCCACCAACATCCACATTTCACAAGGGCTTGACAACGATAGGAGCACTCTTAGGAATGAACACGTTATTAGATTCTACCATGTTGCACAGATGCTGAGGTATACCAATATTTTGCAATACCTGATATGCATAAATTCATTTTACCTATCATGCTGAAATTCAGGAACTTATAAGAAACTTCCTCGACTAATTAATTCTATGTTGCTCTCATTCACCTCTTAATCTAACCTTCTCCCTCTGCCTCTTCCTTTGGTTTTGTTTCACTTCCCCGATCCTTCTCTTCAATTTACCTGCTCAGCATTGTCCTTTTCTCCACCCTCCTATCCCTTCCATTATTGACCCAGGCTGCTTCATCGTGTACAATGTTCTCTAATGATGAGGTACGGAGTGGGTGAAAACTGAATCTACTTCATTTTCCTTAGACTTTTTTTGTTATTCCAGCATAAAGCACATAGCAACATTTATCCTTGCTATTAATCAGAGGTTCGACCTGGAAACGGATGCGTATGTCTACGTATGTTGTTATCAATGCCTCCATCCATATTATTGTTTTAAATGTGATGTACAAATCTGACTTTGATCCTTGTTAGTTGGTCTGTAGCATAATCCCAGGCTAAAGCATCAGCCCAGACTGTTCTAATAGTATATATGGTGTGTCACACTGACTCGTGATAATGTTTACTCAGATCTTTTGTCCCTGATATGCTCAGCATTTCTGTTAGACTGCTACAGACAAAATGCAGAACTTGCTGTATAATGGTTTGCTTTTGTAGGCCAAGCCGAGGTTAGTGCTATGATCTTCTTCCATGGAAGCAGATTGCAACCATGTTATATCAAATTTCTATTCGTGTCTTGCTTTTTCCCTCAACTTTTGGGCAAAGTGTGATTTGTAGTTTGTGGGTCTCAGCTGTAGCACTTTCATCAGAAGGTTGTGGGGCAATCCTACCACAAGATCCAAACAAAACATATTAGCAACACTGGAGGATGCCATCGTTTGGATGTGTCATATCCTCTCCAATCAATTGTATGTAAAATAACTGTTGATACTATTACAATGAAGAACAGGAGATTTAGTTTAGTTTATAGGTACAAGATGGAAACAGGCCCTTCGACCCACAGAATTCACACATACCATCAATCACCCATTCACCCTAGTTCTATGTTTTCTCATCCACTCTCTACACATTAGGCGCAATGTGTAGAGAGTGAAAAGTGGGAGGAAACTGGAGAAAAACCATGGGGTCACAGGGAAAATGTGCAAACTCCACACAGACAGCATCCGAGATCAGGATCACACCTGGATCTCGGGCACTGTGCGACAGAGGCTCTACCAGCTGTGCCACTGTGCCGCCCAATTCTTCTCAGTGTTCAAAGCAAATATTTATCCCTGAGTGGCCACAGTAATGTTTTTTAGTTACTGTTATGGCCAATTTGGCTGCTATTAATATTAATATGCAGTAATTACTATTCTTCAAATGGAGTTAATGGGCTGAAAAGCATGTTGGCTTGTCTGGAGATTATGAAATCTGCTTTCTTATTAAAAAAATCTGGATGTTAACAAAGAGTGGATGAGAAAGTGAGATAACATATAACTGGTGTGAATGGGTGATTGATGGTCAGTGTGGAATCTGTGGCTGGAGGGCCTGTTTCCATGCTATACCACTAAACTAAAATAAATCTCCCGCTCTTCATTGTAAATAGTATCAACATTTATTTCACATACATCCGCTTTCTTAACAAACCTGTTTTTAACTTTTTTGCCTCTGATTTAACAGAAGAAATGCTCTTCCATATTATCTAAGGGAGGATTGTCTAAATTGTATGTCTCCTGGACTGGCCAAAGGAACTGCTTTGCTTTAGGGCCACATCTAATGTTTAATTTAGTGTTTTTATTAAAGTGTATATATCACACGTCATGGGCACTAATAAGACTTGAGGTATTAATGAATAATTTAACTTGCACTTCTGTAAGTGAGGTAATTGCACTGAGAACAGACCTTTCTAAACACCATCATTCAACTGGAAAATAAGTAGTACAAGTACATACAACTGCACATTGACTAGAATTGAGGAAGAAACTGAATATCCTGGTCAAAGTATGACTCCTCCAATCTAGAATCCCAAAGCGAATCGAATTGTTTCCTCCCCTGCCACCAAGTGAAATGTAGAAGAACAAATTGTCTTTACTGTGTATTACTAACTCTAAAAACAAGGCATGAGGGGTTAAACATTTGTTCTTGGTCACCTCCCTTAATGCATAAGTCTGGATTAGTATATTAAATTCATTGGAACTGAAAGCAGAGTACAACTTCCATTTACTTCTATGATGTTGAAGTGATAAAGAGCAAATCCGTGCCTCTCATTTCAGTTTTAGAGTTTAAAGCTGTCATTGTTTTTATCTTGAAACTACTTTAAACAGATCAGTTTATTTCTAAACAATGCATAAAATCATTCATCAGATCATTGTTCCTGGAAAAACAACCCTCTGTATAAGTGGCCCTCATTTTGATTGATTAACTCTGATCGCTTTTAAATTATTACTGACATCTTAAGGTTACATCACATGAAGTGAATTTCAAAAATAAATCTTGCATTTCAAAGTGTCTTTGCTGATCTGTGTTGCCCCACAACACTTGCAACCATTGAAGCATTCTTGCAATGTTGTAATTTGAATCATATTCTCACAAAGTCCCACAAAAAGTCCCACAAGAGATAATGGCCCGACCATTTGTATTAATCAAAATCATGCTGGTGGAGGAATAATCTTTGGGCAGATCACTAGGGAATGTGGTTGCTCATTGTCAAGAATATTCATGGTATCTATTACGTCTATCGGAGACATGGCCACAAACTTGGTTTAATGGCAGATCCAAAAGGCAACACCACTGATTGCTCTCATAGTACTGCACTCCTTTAGTTTTGAGATAGAGTGTGGAAACAGGCCCTTCGGCCCACTGAGTTCACACCGACCAGCAATCCCCGCACACTAACACTATCCTACACACACACTCAGGATAATGTACAATTTTACTGAAGCCATTTAACCTACAAACCTGTACGTCTTTGGAGTGTGGGAGGAAACTGGAGCAAGCACCGTGAGAAAGCCCACGCAGGACATGGGGATAATGTACAAACTCAGTGCAGATAGCACGCATGGTCAGGATCGAACCTGGGTCTCTAGCGCTGTAAGGCAGCAACTCTACCGCTGTGCCACCCTGGTGCCATCATAAGTGTATGATCGCGATCATAGATTAGCTATCACGTGCCAGAATTCTCATGATACAAGGACAGAATTGTATCTGTGTTCATTCGAAGTGGATTTTGTTTGTTTGATGTTGTGATTGTATCAGCTAAATTGTAGCAGTTGGCAGCTCTTCGAATTATTGAGGAAGAAATGAGTAAGCTGCTATTGGCGTGCATTTAAACCTGTCAACTTTGCCAGATGGCTTGGGAAGTGTAAAGTTTGTTATACCATTCAGCCAAATAAAGATTCAGGTCTTGGGTTCATTCCCTGAGAGGTGTCATGTTATCAGGTTTTAGCTGAATAGAGATATATTTCAAAAGATTGTGGGAAAGCAAAGGAAAATCAAACGGGGCCCCCTCTTCTCACAACCATTTGTTGACATCTGCAAGTTTTATGCAAATAGCCTATGCTGCATTTGATCAAGGTTGTGATTATTCAGTTCAGTTTAGCTTATTTTCACGTGTACCAATTTTTTTTTGTGAAATTAAGTTTCAATCATAATTTCATGTAAGCTTCTGAAATAAGTAGATAATCCACAATGTAGAACCTTCAATCAAAAAACTTCCCTTTGGGTTGCTCCACAGGTTAACCAGGAATGCAGTATGTGGACAATCTGTCAATGCCAACCAATGTATCTTCCTGATCTAGTTCCATTTGCCTACAAGTGGCCCATATTCCTCTCAATCCTTCCTGTCCACGAACCTGTTCAAATGTTTTTCAAACATTATATTTGTTCCCAGCTTTACTACGTCTTCTAGCAGCTCGTTCCATATACTAACCATCTTCTTCTTATTGCCCTTTGTCACTTCATACATCTTTTGGCTGATTTTTCTATATGTTTGGCTACCTCGCAAGAAAATATATCTTCATATTTCATCATCAGAACATAGATTTCATATTTGTTGGGTTTTTATAGTATTTTACAATACATTTGAATGTTAGAGTTAACCAGCAGGTTACTATCTGATGCTCATATAAACCAAGTAATCTGACGCAACTATCCGCTACTTTCTGATTCAGCATTTAATATTTTATAGTCCTTGGTTTTCTCCATGTTAGCTTGTGACTTGGAAAATATTTTACATTTACAATGAGAATTTTTCAAATTCACAATAAGTAATAATAATTGCATTGGACTTGCATTGCCACCGTAAATTCACCTGACGCACCATCTTGTCTTCAACATCTATCACCAATCTTTCATTAACCTTGAATCAAATTCCTGGAATTTTCTCCCAATAACAATGTTAGGACTGCAATGGCCATGTAGCGGTTAGTACTGCTGCCTTGCAGCTCTAGGGACTTGAATTAGACCCTGCCTGTCAGTGCTGCCTGTGAGGAGTTTGCATGTTCTCCTTGTGACTATTAGTATCTGCCAGATGCTCCAGTTCTCTCCCCCAGTTACAAAGGTACATCAGTGGGTTAATTGATGGGTTAAGTTAACATTTATTGCAAGTAAGTGGCAAAAGAATCAAAGGGATGAGCAGATGAAAAATAATAGGTTGTAGGACTATTGGGAAATATGTAAAGCAGGAATGGTATTTAAGGGATTTCCTCGACTGGAAAGTGGCATTAGTCCTCTTCCTGTGTCATCATAAGCTTGCAAACCTTATGGATTACATTGGTTCAAGAAAACAACTTGACTACTATCTTCCAGGCATTTCCCATTTCCAGATGGTGATCTTTTTCAACTTCTTCACAAAGCAAAAATTGCAGATATTTGAGCTTGCCTAGCAAGTGAATGTAAAAGTAGGGAGCTGTAGACTTGCTCGCCTGATATCAGTCATCAGAAATATACTGGGGATTAATTATTAAGCAAGTGGTAATACAGCACTTGGGAAATCATAATATGATTAGGCAGTGTCAATGTGACTTTATTAAAGAGAAATTGTGCTTGACAAATTTAATAATTATTTTGTGGGTATAACTGCAGAAGCTCAGGTTATATCTTGAATTTTGATAAGTTGTCATAGTGAAGACTTACAAGGACCAAAAACAGAGACTATTTACAGGTTGGCAATTTTTTGCGAATGGCTATGACAAAGATCAGTGCTGGGAACTTAGTTAATTGCAATCCATATAATACTTAGAATAAGAGACCAAATGCAATGCATTCAATTTTACTGATGTTAATTGGGAAAGTAAGTTATGTAGGGAAGGCAAAGATATAAAGACTGACTCCAAAAGTGGGCAAGAGCTTAATGGATCTAATGAAATATAAGCAAATGTGGGATTATTCTCTTTAGGTGAATAAACAATAAAACATGGTATTTTTTAATAGGGAAAATAACATTAAATGTTGGTGTTGAAAGGAACGTGTTTTCTTGTACGTGAAACAAATATGCACGCAAATAAGAAGACATGGTATGGTGTATATTAATGCAAAGGTTTAGGTATATAAGGAAATTTAATGGTTTTTTTCTTGAACTGTTTTGGGCTTTGGAACGATTTAATATAATTTTAGTGTCTTTCGAAGACTAAGAAAGAACATATTTTTGCTTCGGGATAGATTGAGTAGTAAGATTTTGTATTCTCTGGTTTAAAAGAATGAAAGGTGATCTCATTGAAATATACCCAGGTTCTGATGGGGTTTCATTGGGGCTTCTCTCTGGGTTGCCACTCTAGAGTGAAAGCCAAACTCCCAGAAAAAGAGGATAATTATTTGAGGTGAAGTCTGTCTGTACAGAGTTTGTACATTCTCCCTGTTTTGTTCCTGATATCTTCGATTTCCTCCCACACTCCAAAGATGTACAGATTTGTAGGTTAACTGGCTTGGTACAAATGTAAATTGTCCCTAGTGTGTGTACGATAGTGTTTAGGTGTGGTGATCTGGTGCGGACTCGGTTGACCGAAGGGCTTGTTTCCACGCTGAGTCTCTAAACTAAACTAAGAGGGCTTAGACCTTTGAAATTCTTGACTGCAAAAAGTTGTAGATTTCCAATCATTGTTCATATTCATTTGAGATTAATAGATTTTTTGGATTTTACGGAAGTTGAGGTTTCTCGGAAACTGATGTGATCAAGGCTTAACCATGTTCTTATTGAATAGTGGGGGGCTCTATGCTCTATCACAGCATTCACTTTCTTTTTTAATTCTGTTTCTTTTGTTGGGATTGTGTAATATGCCTTAACAATTTGTGATTTCATTTTTATAATTGATTTACTTCCTTGATCTTCTGACCTGAAGGAATTTGTTACAGTGAGAGCCTACACTTGGGTATCTCAGGTAAATGGTCTTTCTTTTTCGATGAACTTGGACAGGTGGTCTATTCACTTTTGGTTTATCTTGGACTTTAACCCAAATGTCTTCTACACATGTCCACTTTATATCAGAGATCTTTGTATAACAATAGTGGGAAACCTGACTTTACTCTCTTTGCCTCTGTGTATTTTTGTAATTATTGACACCCCTAACAAGTTCAAATTGTTTAACATAGACAGTGATTCATACCTGGACTCAAACATTTTTGGGTGGCTCAAGCAGCAAGAATTTTTTGGTGCTGGCATAAAAGATCTCTCAATAATATTGGAAATCTTTCAAGCGAGTTGTTGACGTTTAATTTAGAGATACATCATGAAAACAGACCCTTCGGCCCACTGAGTCCATGCCGACCATTGAACGCCCGTTCAACTAGTTCTACGTCATCTCGCTTTTTCATCCACTCTCTACATACTTGGGCACGTTTACAGAGGCAATTAATCATTGCATTGCCCGAAACACTTCAAGAAAAATGCCATTATTTCCTTGCATGCCAAAAACCCTCCATTAATATACACCATACCATTTGTCTTCTTAACTGCATATTAACATGTTTCATCTACATGAAAACATAAGTTCCTTTCAACGCCAACATTTAAGGTTCTTTTTCCTCATTTAAAAATACCCAACGTTACTATTTATTTACCTAAAGAGAATAATTGCCTGCAAACCTGCACGTCTTTGGGATGTGGGAGGAAACTGGAGCATCCAGAGGAAGCCCATGTGGTCACAGCGAGAACATGCAAACTCCACACAGACAGCACCCAAGAATTGGTATCAAGCCCGGATCTCTGGTGCAGTGAGACATCAGACTTTACCAGCTGCGCACTGTGCCACCTGGTGTTCCACACTACCATTGATTTTCATTCTTATTGCAAGTGTTATCACACTCAGCTGATACTTGATCTATTGCCAGCTTTTCTACAGTTCATATCAAGTCTTTGGAGAACCAGCGCATAGGTAAAAAAAATGTTCTTGTCCAGGGTCAAGAATTAAAATGATGTAACAGGACGGAAAATCAATTAATCCCGATTAATGGGAAAAGAACAGAGTGAATGTTAACTTACAAACCCTTGCCCACAGCTGGAAAAGGTACGAACAATAGTGATGTTCTTTCAAAAATCCTAGACATAGACAATTTCTGTTTATGCTTGAAAGAGCTCAACTCTAATTGAGCACTCTGTCCAGCTGAGTTTCAAATAACTCATATATTCAGCAACTAATTAAGTTGTAACTTTAACTGTCTAACAACCAAACCACTGCAAGTCACAATACAACTGCTGGCACTGAAATAAGGGGATTGTATTAATGATAATGCGATCTTGATTAAAAATAGAGCATGGTTTATCATTTACCCAGTGTAAATTACGGGTGGTACTATAACTATAAATCATGTCATTAATGAAAGGGACACAGCCAAGGCCGTGGGGAAGAGAACTAACAAGCAGAGAGAGAGCATTTGGAAAAGCTGTCAGGATTTAGCTGTGATATGGGAACAGAACAGAGCTGAGTTATTGCAGGGATGCAGCTGCAATGTACTGTTGCAACCTGTACTGTTGTAGACCAGGATCCTGAGGCAGTGATGGAAAGATAACAAGACTGAAAATGAGATGGTATTAGAAAATGGAGAATAGAGTATAGAGATGAGATGGAGAGCACTGCTGGTGGTGAGTGACAGGACACGACTTTCTGGTTGCAAAACACTGACAGATAAACCCCAAAATAGAAAAATGTAACAAATAATGAAGGAAGGATTTGAAGGCTGCGAAGCAAAGAGGGTGATGGGAAAATAAAAAGACTGTGGATTGAATGGCAGGTTGGAGAAAGCAATATTGCCCTTATTCGAACATTGACTGATAAGACTTAATCCGTCAGAGTAATTGCACACAGAGTCAGAGAGTCGTAGAGTTATACGGCACAGAAACAGGCCCATTGCCCCAACTTTGAAAGTGGCACCAAAACCTGGCGACTCGTGTATTGTCTCGATACACTCTGTACTTAATCTAGGATTGTGCTTATGTATAGCAATACTGCTGAACTCTGTGCAAAACAAGAATTTCACTGTATCTTGGTACATGTGACAAGAATGAACCATTGACTCGACCATGCTGACCAAGACCACTATCTAAACTAGTCCCACTTGCTCGTTTGACTCCTATCCCTTTCAATCTTTCCTATCCATGTACCTATCCAAGTGTCTTTTAAATGCTGTAATAATACCTGACTCAACTACCTCCTCAGGCCTCTCATTCCATATGCCCACTACTCCCTGAATACTTTTCCTAAATCACAACCACCATTTCTTTTGTAAGCGCCCTTTATGGGCGACAATTTGCATACCTTGGGTATGCAAGCAAAAAAATTCACCGTGATGTCACATGTGACAATAAAGTATTTAATTCAATCAATTCAAATGCCAAACCCACTTATTTAAAACTATCTTTAAACCCAGACCGGTCCTGGAGGAGATCAAACCCAATGAACGCAACTCTTATACCAGACCGACACACTGGTGAAAGCGGTGATCACTGGGACACTCAGTGAGGAAAACCCTTTGACCTTCAAGCCCAACCCGGGGAACCTGATCAGCAATTTCCTTAACTAAGCTGTTGATTGTTCTTCTTAACATCTTCTTTCCTGACCCAGCATCAGTACCCATCTATTCTTCCGTAGAGCACACTGACATGGTTTTCATTTTATATTCACCATATAAATGCAAATCGTTACACAGTTGTGAGAGTAATTGCAGCACTGAGACTCGGACTCACTATGGACTGATACTGGCCCAAATTGTTCAGTAGAAAGTAATTTAATATTGGGTCCTCGGAGAGAGAGAGGAGAGGAGAGAAAAGATAAGGGAGAGGGGGAGAGAGAGAGAGAGAGAGAGAGATCCCTATTTAGATTTCAAGTGCTTTAAAATGGGAGCAGCCCTATTATGGAGAAATCTGACAGAACAGATTCATAGTGTGATTTTTGTTAATGGAAACCGACCATTCTTGTCCAGTACAAAAAGATCAAAGGAGCTACATCAAAGAGCCATCTTGTTAAATGGATGTGAAATCTGAACTGGCTACTCTTTTTTTTTTGTGTCATTAATTATTTGCAGTAGAAACATTTTCTATCATCCTATTTGTTTTCTCTATTTCTGACATTCAACAATGGATTCTGAGTGCAATCATATCCTAGCTGCTGTAAGGCGAAGGAGACATGCTTTATTTGCTGAAAGGCATAGTGTAGATTGACTATTCGAAAAGGTCAAACTGAGCAACCTTGGCTAAATAGGCATAAAACCGTTTAAATTACTTCTAGATCCCAGAGATTCCATAGTTTATTAATTGCTGGGCTGCCGAATTGATGACGCGCAGTTCAGTGTGACAGTGTTTTCACTTGAGTCCTGAGACTTTACTTTTCTGCATAACTATAGGATAATGAGAATCCCAGGATCTTGTCTTCATGGTTGCCGCAGTCACTTTTTAAATTACTCTTGCTTTTCAGTAGCTGCTCTTCGCAGCCGTTGCTTCAGGGCATTTGGAACAGTTACTGGAGACGAATTATCTTTCAGCTGAATGAGGATGGAGCTTATGAAACCTGATGGAAGTAAAAATACATATGAGATGGTGGGCTCTTCAACCTAACAAAGCCCGTCCCTTAGACCTCAGATGGTACCTTTAGAGACATTCAAATGACAAATTCAATTAATTATTCCAAACTATTAGCACTTTCTGAATGTAACAAGAGGTAATTACTTATTTATTAATTATTTTGATCAGTACTTTTCAGTGGTGCAGCCAATTGAACTATTGCCTCAGAGACAGGGACCCGGGTTCAATCATGACGGGCGGCACGGTGGCGTAGCAGCGGTAGAGTTGCTGCTTACAGCGCTCGCGGCACCGGAGACCCAGGTCCGATCCTGACTATGGGTGTCGTCTGTACGGAGTTTGTACGTTCCCCCCGTGACCGCGTGGGTTTTCTCCGAGATCTTCGGTTTCCTCCCACACTCCAAAGACGTACAGGTTTGTAGGTTAATTGGCTTGGGATAACTGTAAATTGTCCCTAGTGTATGTAGGGTAGCATTAATGTACGGGGATCGCTGGTCGGCGCGGACTCGGTGGGCTGAAGTTCTCCGTGCTGTATCTCTAAACTAAACTAAACCTCCATTGCTGTCGGTGTGGAGTTTGCACATTCTACCTATGACTGCACATATTTCCTCTTTTCTTCCAGTTTCTCCCATATCCCAAAAGATGTACAGGTTTACTTTAGAGATTCAGCGTGAAGAGGCCCTTTAACCCATCGAGTCCCGCGCCGACCAGCGATCACCCTGTACATTAGCACTATCCTACATGCTAGGGACAATTTGCAATCATTACCAAAGCTTGTATGTCTTTGGAGTGTGGTAGGAAACTGGAGCACCATGTCGTCATAGGGAGACCATAGACACTCCATACAGACAGCACCCGTAGTCAGGATCGAACCCAGATCAATGGCGATGTCAGATAGCAACTCTACCGTGGCACTCTGTGCTGCTCAGGGTATTTGGTTCATCATTGATGATTGTAAATTGCCACGTATATAAGTGAGCAGTAGAACTTAGGGGAAGCTGATGAAAATATGAGGAGAATTTAAAAAGGAAATTAATTAATGATTAGTGTAAATGAATGGTTGATGGTCGGTGTGGACTTATAGACTTAAGTGGATATTTAAGGCAGGGATAGATAGATTCTTGATTAGTACGGGTGTCAGAGGTTATGGGGGAGAAGGGAGGAGAATGTTGTTAGGAGGGAGAGATAGATAAGCCATGATTGAATGGTGGAGTGGATTTGATGAGCCAAATGGCATAATTCTACTCCTATTACTTATGACCTTTTGGTGGGCTGAATGGCCTGTTTCTGTGCTGTAGTTCTCTGACTTTAGTTATCCTCCTGTTCTTTTCCAAGTTTTGTATTGTCTTCCTTTCTCTTTGACCCACTGAAGCATCACTGAGCTCAATGGCTCATTCTGCACCCTGCTCTCGGGTCCCTGTCAAACCTGCTGCGACCAGAAATCGGGCAAAAGAGCCAGCACTATTCCTCACCCTTTCTTGTCACAATGCAGTCTGATGTTTCTCGAACATTTCCAGTCAGCTCTTCAGAGCTCAGGAGTACAATACGCACTTTGTACTCGCACAACAATGTACCACGTCACAGCACTGCCAGCTTCAGATTGCTGATCAGCGCTGGCCTGGCTGTGTGCACTTTGCTGAGCTAGACACAGGCCTTCATGAGAGCACAAATGCCTCGTCTTGGGACAATCTCGTGCAGTAATAACTACAATTTGTGCATCTGTTGCTTGTGTTCACATGCTCATTCAGTGGTATTGTGTACAGTTTGATAAGCACAGGATAATCTTCAGGTTGTCTCAAAGGTGAGGCTTTCCTTACCGTGAGAGTGAGGCTTTCCTTACTGTTTTTATTTTATTTGGATGTAATACGCTACTTCTTCACCATCACTGGCTCAATCTTCTAGAGGTTATTGTGGGAGAGCTGCCTCCTTTTAAACTGTAGCAGTTGAGGAAGAAGACCCTAGATGACCAGCTCAGGGTTGCTCGAGATTCACCTTAGCCTTGTCTCTCACGCCATGAGAATAATATACAAGAAAGGCCCCTCCGAGAAACCTTCAGACTTTTGGCCCATTGAGAATACTCTGCTATTCGATCATGGCTGATCTATTTTTCCCTTTCAACCCCATTTTCCTGCCTTCATAACTTTAGCCCTTACTAATCAACAAATATGATCACTGAGCTAGTGCATGTCCATTACTTTCCTTGTTAAAAGTTGATAAAAACATTTTCTGCAAGGCCAAAGGTTTTATATTACCAAAGAAGACTATCATCATCCTAACTCTTTACCATTATAAAACTGTTCAATGTCATTTAGTCCCTTCCTCTCAGGAGTGAGTGAGAGCCGTATGGTTATAAAGTCAAATTTCTGCAAGTCTACATCCTGAGTGTTGGTTAAAAGATGAACTCATTTTCAGGTCGGGGGAAAAAAGATAATTATTTTTTTCTGTAGATTGGTCACTGCTGAAGAACCAAGGCTGATCCACAAGGTCAGTAAAAGCAACAATGAATAGCACCACTTCCTTTTTATGGCATCGGGATGTGATGGACATGTAAAAGTTTCAAGTACTTTAGAATCTTATCAAGGTTTCCAGACCTTCTCTTCACAACTGTGCTTTGAGAAGACCTTTAAAGCCAGATTCACTTTCTACTAAGAGAAGTGAACCAACCCAAAACAATTTTTTGATTAGAACGGGCATCAAGGGTTATGGGGAGAAGGCAAGAAAATGGATTAGGAAGCAGAGATCAGCCTTGATTGAATGGTAGAGTTGACGATGGGCCAAATGGCCTAATTCTACTCCTATATTAATAGCAAAAGGATAACGAGGGATAAAATTGGTCCATTAGAGAGTCAGAGTGGACAGCTATCTGCTGAGCCAAAAGAGATGGGGAGATATTGAACAATTTCTTTTCTTCGGTATTCACCAAGGAGAAGGATATTGAATTATGTGAGGTAAGGGAAACAAGTAGAGTAGCTATGGAAACTATGAGGATCAAAGAAGAGGAAGTACTGACATTTTAAAAATATATAAAAGTGGATAAGTCTCCAGGTCCTGACACGATATTCCCTAGGACATTGAGGGAAGTTAGTGTAGAAATAGCAGGGGCTATGACAGAAATATTTCAAATGTCATTAGAAACGGGAATGGTGCCGGAGGATTGGCGTACTGCGCATGTTGTTCCATTGTTTAAAAAGGGTGCTAAGAGTAAACCTAGCAATTATAGACCTGTTAGTTTGACGTCAGTGGTGGGCAAATTAATGGAAAGGATACTTAGAGATAATATATATATTTATAATCATCTGGATAAACAGGGTCTGATTAGGAACAGTCAACATGGATTTGTGCCTGGAAGGTCATGTTTGACTAATCTTCTTGAATTTTTTGAAGAGGTTACTAGGGAAATTGATGAGGGTAAAGCAGTGGATGTTGTCTATATGGACTTCAGTAAGGCCTTTGACAAGGTTCCACGTGGAAGGTTGGTTAAGAAGGTTCAATTGTTGGGTATTAATAGTGGACTAGCAAGATGGATTCAACAGTGGCTGAATGGGAGATACCAGAGAGTAATGGTGGATAACTGTTTGTCAGGTTGGAGGCCGGTGACTAGTGGGGTGCCTCAGGGATCTGTGTTGGGTCCACTGTTGTTTGTCATATACATCAATGATCTGGATGATGGTGTGGTAAATTGGATTAGTAAGTATGCAGATGATACAAAGATAGGTGGTGTGGATAATGAAGTAGATTTTCAAAGTCTACAGAGAGATTTAGGCCATTTGGAAGAGTGCGCTGAAAGATGGCAGATGGAGTTTAATGCTGATAAGTGTGAGGTGCTACATCTTGGCAGGACAAATCAAAATAGGAAGTACATGATAAATGGTAGCGAATTGAGGAATGCAGTTGAACAGAGGGATCTAGGAATAACTGTGCATAGTTCCCTGAAGGTGGAATCTCATGTATATAGGGTGGTAAAGAAAGCTTTTGGTGTGCTGGCCTTTATAAATCAGAGCATTGAGTATAGAAGTTGGGATGTAATGTTAAAATTGTACAAGGTATTGGTGAGGCCAATTCTGGAGTATGGTGTACAATTTTGGTCGCCAAATTATAGAAAAGATGTCAACAAAATAGAGAGAGTACAGAGGAGATTTACTAGAATGTTGCCTGGGTTTCAGCACCTAAGTTACAGAGAAAGGTTGAACAAGTTAGGTCTTTATTCTTTGGAGCGCAGAAGGTTAAGGGGGGACTTGATAGAGGTCTTTAAAATTATGAGCGGGTTAGACAGAGTTGACGTGGTTAAGCTTTTTCCATTGAGAGTAGGGAAGATTCAAACAAGAGGACATGATTTGAGAATTAAGGGACAAAAGTTTAGGGGTAACATGAGGGGGAACTTCTTTACTCAGAGAGTGGTAGCTGTGTGGAATGAGCTTCCAGTGGAAGTTGGTGGAGGCAGGTTCGATTTTATCATTTAAAAATAAATTGGATAGGTAAATGGACGGGAAAGGAATGCAGGGTTATGGTCTGAGTGCAGGTAGATGGGACTAGGTGAGAGTAAGTGTTCGGCACGGGCTAGAAGGGCCGAGATGGCCTGTTTCCATGCTGTAATTGTTATATGGTTATATATGGTTATAACTTATGAACTTGTGAAAACGTCACCTGTCCTTTTTCTCCAGAGATGCTGCCTGACAAACTGAGTTACTCCACCACTTTGTATTTATCCACTCTCTACTAATTGGCAAGGCAGCCAAACCCTTTCAGAAGGGAATGATATATGTCTTTTGCAAACTAAATGTGCTACATTTGACTGGGACACAATATATCGAACCTACCAGAATAGGCCAGCAAAATTAGATTAAGAATGTTTACACTGCAAATTTAGGGGATTAATGATGTCCTACAGGGCTGGTGCAGATGAATGATGACTAGCTCCTAAGGGTTGTTCCATGAACAAAGAACATTCAGTGTGGTACTGTTACTCATAATCCTCAATTCATCACAGATGGCTAGCTTGATGAGGGTTGTGCGCGTGGAATGTACCAGTGAGCTGCTGCACAATTGTTCCCCAACATGAGGCAATACGTCAGGAAATTAAGCAAGAAAGGGGTTAGGACACAAATTAATTGCCCAACAGCCTTGTTTTTTTATGCCCTGTGATTAAGAACATCGAAGAACATAAGAAATAGGAGTATGTAGGAAGGAACTGCAGATGCTGGTTTCAACCGAAGATAGACACAAAAGCTGGAGTAACTCAGCGGGAAGGATAGACAATAGACAATAGGTGCAGGAGTAGGCCATTTGGCCCTTCGAGCTGATCATCCCCAATCAGTACCCCATTCCAGCCTTCTCCCCATATCCCCTGACTCCGCAATTTACTGAAGCCAATTAACCTACAAACCTGCACATCATAGGAATGTGGGAGGAAACCGGAGCACTCAGAGAAAACCCATGGAGAAGTACAAACCCAGAGAGAACGTACAAACTCCATACAGACAGCAACCGTGGTCAGGATCGAACTCGGGTCTCTGGCACTGTAAGGCAGCAGCTCTGCCACTGGGCCACTGTCCTGCACCACTGTCCTGTGCCACTGTGCTGCCCCTGTGCCTACCCTTTTGGGTAGAAAATGCCAAAGATTTACCAATCGCGAAATGAAGAACTTGCCTCTCATTTCAGTCCTCCATGTCCACCCCTTATTTTGGTACATTCACCTCTGGTTCTAGACCATCCTATCCAGGGAGAACATGAAATTTGAACTCTTCTTGTTAAGCTCCTTAAGAATTGTTATTCTTCTAAATTCCAGAGTATTGAGACCAAGATTACTTAATCAACGGTCAAAGAACACAATATCATCATGCCAGGAATCAGTCTGATATACTCATATTGCACCACCTCTGGTGCAAGTATATTACACCTTGGGATGTGAAAAGTAATATTGCAAGTGTGATGTCACTACAACTATAATAAGACACCTTGTATTTAAATCCACTTCAACCAAATGTCAATGTACCATGTTTCCCTAATTGCTTAGACATAAAGTGCTGGAGTAACTCAGCAGGTCAGGCAGCTTCTCTGGAGAAAAAGGTGGGTTATATTTTGGATCAGGACCCTTCTTCAGACCCAACACGAAACATCACCCATCCTTTTTTTCAGAAATGCTGCCTGACCTGCTGACTTACTCCAGTACTCTGTGTCTATCTTTGGTATAAACCAGCATCTGCAGTTCATTGTTTTTACATTCCCCCTAAGTGCTTGTATGTGCATGGTAACTTTCAGTGGTTTGTGTACGTGTTCACCCAGGCCACTCCATTTATCAAGGTAGAAGACCTCTCACTTTTCCATGTGTAGAAATGAACTACAGATGCTGGTTATACACCGAATATGGACACAAAATGCTGGAGTAACTCAGCGGGACAGGCAACATCTCTGGAGAGAAGGAATGGGTGAAGTATCTGGTTGAGAGTGAGAGTCAGGGGAGAGGGAGATGGAAGGGTGAGGTGTTAAAATGACAGATCAAAGCAGATGTTAATGAAGAAATGTAGAATGGTACATTGTTAGCTGAGGGGAACGCATACATTCAGTAAGATTAATCAGGACAGTGAACCGAGTCGGAGAACTAGGTTGGGGGAGGGACGGTGAAAGAGAGAAAGCAAGGGTTACTTGAAGTTAGAATCACTTTTCTATATTGTGTTCCATCTACTGGGTCCTCATCCATTCTCTTAGCCTGTACAAACCTTGAAGGTTTAGAATTAAACATCTTAAACATCTCAGCATTGTAGCCAGTCAAGATAGTCAGCTTAACATTAAGGTAAAGTTAAAGCATTTCTCGCTGTTCTATGTGGCAACTAAGCCACTTAGCATTTTTTATGGAAATCAAAGTAAGCTGATGATCCCTGAAAGGTCTCTTTTACCACCTCCAAAAATCTCTGGATTGTGGATATTGGGAACATTACCTAATGGAACATAGAACGATGCAGCACACGGAACAGGCCCTTCAGACCACGTTCGTGCTGAACCCCATGTCAAATTAAGATAATGTTTTCTGCAAGCACTTGCTGCTTATCCGTCTGTTCCAAGCATATTCATGTGTCTATCTAAAAGCGTCTAAAACGCTACAATTATATCTGCTTCCACCACAACCCTAGGTTGCATATTCCACACACCTACAACTCTGCGGAAACAAATATACCATGTAAACCTCCTTTAAACGTTCCCGTTTTTACCTTATAGCTATGTCTTGTGGTATTTGACAATGATTCTAGGGCATGAATTCTTTATTACTTGTTTGTTCCTTTTAGGAGATTCCTGCTGACAATAATCAGGTTAGGGTGGCACAGTAGTTCAGCTGGTATAGCTGCTGCCTCACAGTGCCAGACACCTGTGATTGATCCTGATCTCTGGTACTGTCTGTCTGAAGTTTTCACATTCTCCCTGTGACCACGTGAGTTTCCTCCGAGTACTCAGGTTTCCTCCCACATCCCAAAGACGTGTGGGTTTGTAGGTTAATTGGCCCCTGTGGGGGGGAAAAAAGGCCCTAATCTGTAGAGGGTGAATGAGAAAGTGGGATGACATAGAACTAGTGTGTGATCAATGGTTGGCGTGGCCTCAGTGGGCCGTAGGGCCTGTTTCCATGCTGTATCTCTAAAACTAAAACTAAAGTTAATAAAATTCTAGCATTTAAAATAATGATGCCATCATATTCCAACTTGTGGGACTCCATGTTGTCTGCTAACTTAGTTGACATATAGAACAGAGAGAAAAGCTTTAACTTTACCCAATGTTAAGCTGTCTATCTTGTTAAACTAGCTGCAATACTGAGATGTTTAAGATGTTTAATTCTAAACTTTCAAGGAGGTTTGTACAGGCTAAGAGAATGGATTATGGGGGGTGGAAGTGAGGGAGATGGTTTAGGGGAGAAGGTGGGGGGAGGGGGAGAGTTAGTGAGAGGTCAACTAAACGTGGAATAGGTTATTGGTTTAGCATGAATGTAAATTGCACCCGTAGTCAGGATCTAACCCGGGTCTCTGGCGTTATAAGGCAGCAACTTTACCACTGCGCCACCATGCTGCAAATACTAAAATTCTGAATTGGTTATTGATTCAAGTAGTTGGACTAATCATGATAGATCTGGTTTCCCTCTCTTCCTCGCATCATTGAATAACGCACGGAGTAAATTCCACGAGTACAATGTCTATTGCTCCCCGTTGTATAAAATGTTAATGTGTATTTTTCAATTGGTTTCCCTGATTACATGTTGCACATATTGCTGACACATTTTATCGGGGTGAACAATAGCAAACAGCAATAGATTTGGTTGAATGGCCCAGACTTGCATGCTCTGCAAACAAGAGATTTGTTTTCCCGGTTCTGATGCAGTGACGTTGGTTTTTGGTCGCGAGAAGTGAGCGAACTTGTAGAATATTATGATGTTTTAAAAATACTCTTAAAGTATGGTTGCTGTTGTCATGTAAACAAATAGAGCAACACGTGTATTCATCACAATATCCCACAAAATGCCAATGAGTTTAATGGCCTAACTGTATCTCCGCCAAACTTCGTCTCCAACAGTGTGGCATTTCCTCCATTATGCTTTGGTTTGTTGTGCTAGATCGTGGACACAATTCCTGGTTTGGGGGTTTCAAGCCACTACTCTTTGATTTGGAGGCAAGAGCACTCAAACTTAACTGAGTGCTATCACCTGCATGTATGTATGAAATTTTTCCTAGCAGTATAATTTGCATTTTCTAGCAAATCATACAAGATGAGTAGCTGATCTTTTTAAAGCTGAGGTGCACAGGAATTTCTTCTCGCAGAGGGTGGTGAATCTCTAGAATTCTCTATCCTGGAGGGTTGTGGACATTTGATTATTGGAGGAGATAGGCACATTTTGAATGACAAGGGAAGTAAGGGGTGTGTGGAACTTGTATGGAAGAGAAGATACGACCTGGGACTGATCAGGCATGACCATATTGAATGGCAGGGCAGGCTTCAGGAGCTAGGTGGCCTACTGCTTCTTGATTTCTTGTGTTTTTGCATGTGCATCACATATTGAATTAGATACTTGCATATAAACCTACGGTATTTTATCCATGTCAGAAAATAAAATTACAATCAAAGATGCGGTTGAGTATGCTTTTACATTTGGTTGGCAGAGATACAGCGCGGGAAAGGCCCTTCGGCCCACCGAGTCCATGCTGACCAACAATCCCCACACATTAACACTATCCTACACACACTAGGGACAATTTACAATTTTCCCAAGCCAATTAACATACAAACCTGTGCAGTGTGGGAGGAAACTGGAGCTCCCGGAGAAAATCCACGCAAGTCACGGGGAGAAAGTACAACCTCTGTACAGACAGCACACGTATTCAGGATCGAACCCGGGACTCTGGCGCAGTAAGGCAGCAACTCTACAGCTGTCCCACTGTGCCGCCTTTTAAGTGGTCTTTAAGTGGTCTTCTAAATTTGAGGAGAAAATCAACAACAAATTTACAATAACAGTAGGCAGGGAGACATACACAATAATTTTCAAAGCAAAGGCTCTGCTTTGTTTGGGTAACAGTGGTGCAGCGGTGGAGCAGCTACATCACAGTGCCAGAGACCTAGGTTTGACTCTGACTACGGGATCTGTCTGTGCAGAGGTTGTTCTCCATTGTGGGTTTTCTCCAGGTGCTCCGGTTTCCTCCCACATTCCAAAGACGTGTAGTTTTGTAGGTTAATTGGCTTCTATATGCCCTTATGTGATGCAAAAGTGGGGCAACATAAAACTAGTGTGCGGGTGATCGGTGGTCGGCGTGGACTCGGTGGGTCAAAGGGCTTCTTTCCACACTGTATCTCTAAGCTAAACTAAATAAAACAAAGTGAGGCTTGTTTCCTGTATAAAGGATACCACACAAATGTAGGTTTTTGCTCGAGTTGACTGTGAAGATGAAATGGAATGAGGCTATGTGGAAATTTGAAAGCAACTATCATCTTTGAAAGCATTAGGGATGAGGAATTGAAGCACCATCTGAGGTCGGGGTGAGATATGCTTCTGACTTTGATTAGATACAAATGAGCTGCATTGACAACTTACTCAAAGGCAGTCAGAAGGTCTGGTTTTGAGAGGAAGATGTGCACTTATTAGAACGTCAAGATGTTGATAAGATCACAAGATGCTGAGCAGGGAGCGGAGGCAAGGTTGTGGCAGTAATCCCCGAGTCACTGCCAGTTATTTGGGAGGGTGGGTGCTGTGATCGGAGGATGGCAAATGTCTTAACGCTTTGCAGACCTGGTGTTACAACCTTTGCAGCTCAGTCCACTTTCTTCTACAGCGACACGCAGTACTCTGCGATGTATAATTGGGACAAGATGTTGATAGGACCATCTAATCTTGTAGGCATTGAATTGAATATCAACAGACTTAAAGGTATAGATTGTGGTAGTGAAACTGCTGGAAACTTGGTGATGGATGATGATTAATGAAATTGTACTGGGGCACACTAATAGAGATTCCAACAACAGGCAATTATACAGATAGGTTTATCAATCAGCTTTGCTACTTAACAACCAATTCTCATGGGTGCAAACAAAGTGAGATCTTTCTAGTTTCTGTAGCTTCATCATCACTCCAGAGCATCACTAGTTGGGGTATTGAGGAGCATGAAAATATTACATTGTAGGTGCTTAACCGTAGAAGGAAAAGGGTCAGGAAGGTTGGAGAAAGGCAACACAGAATCAGAATGCTCAATAAATACGAATTGGCAACAATACATCCTCCTTTCTTCATCAACGAGACTGCAATGGAGAGAAAGTTTAAAGTTTAGAGATACACCGTGGAAACATGCCCTTCAGATTATTGAGTCCGTTCCTCCTAATAGATAAATTTGACCAATTCATAACGAGTTGGTCTCCATTTGTCGTCTTTTTGGAAACATATGGTGCAAAACAGGTGTAAAAGCTAATCCGTGACTGCAGATGGTCAAGATTATAAATGATCTCCTTACTTCTATTTTCTTTTCTTCTCTTCTCTTCTTTTATTCTCTTTCTTCTATTTTCTGTGTCTCAATTTTCTTTTTTCATTCTTTATTTTTATTTTTCACACTATATATCTCACATTTTTCTATTTTACATTATCTAACTTTTTTCTTTTTCTTCTTTATTACAAAAAATTTAAAAAATAAGAAGCTGTACATAAAAGGTATTATGAAAATATGATTGTATACAATTGTACTTCTAATAAAAAATTAAAAAAATAAAAACAAATAAAAAAAGATTATTGAGTCCGCACCGATCACCCTGACACTAGTTCTATCCTACACACTAGGGACAATTTACAGAAGCCAATTAATCAACAAATCTGCATGATTTTGGAATATGGGAAGAAACCAAAGCAACTGGAGAAAACCCACGGGGTCACAGGAAGAACGTACAAACTCTGTACAGACACCAACTGTAGTTAGGGTCGAACCCGGATCTCTGGCGCTGTTAGGCAGCAACTCTACTGCTGTGCCATTGTGCCATCCCAAGTGTAAACGTTCTTGGCCAGGCATATCTTTGAAGATCTGTTCTGGCCCCAACACATTGATGCAACCATCAAGAAAGCTCGGCAACATCTCTGCTTAATTTGAAGATTGAGGAGATTTGGTAAGTCATGGAATAATCTATCGAATCTCCACAGGTCCACAATAGAGAACATACTGACTGGTTGCATCAAGGCCCAGTTCAGTAACTCAACTGCCCAGGAACAAAGGAAACTGCAGATGTAGATGGGCATTGCCCGGTCCATCAGCAGTATTGACATCTCCACTATCAAAGGGATCTACAGGAAGTGCTGCCTAAAAAGGCAACTAAAAGACCCACACCACCCTGGACACGCTCTCATTTCATTGTTACCATTGGGGAAAAGGTATAGGCGCCTGAGAACCATGTCCGCCAGAGTCGAGAAGAGCTTCTTTCCAGCAACCATCAGGCTCTTGAACCACGATGTACATGCCTAGTCACCACTCTACCTCAGAAACAATCTGCTATGGACTTTGTTAGAGTTGTGCTGGCACTATTATGATTTGTCTACCTGGTATTACTGATTATTAATTTATTATTATTGATTTTTGTATATTTATTGACTGTTATTGCATTCATGGGCCTGTAAAATCTGCAGTAAGCATGGCATGGTGGTGCAACGATAGTGTTGCTGCCTTGCAGGGCCAGAGACCCAGGTTCGATCCTGACTACGGGTGCTGTCTGCACGGAGATTGTGCGCTCTCCCCGTGACCATGTGGGTTTTCCCCAGGTGCTCTGGTTTCCTCCCACACTCCAAAAACGTACAGGTTTGTAGTTTATTTGGCTTCGGTAAAAATTGTCCCTAGTGTGTAGGATGGTGCTAGTGTACGGGGATCGCTTGTCGATGTAGTCGATGGGCCAAAGGGTCTGTTTCCGCATTGTATCTCTAAAATAAACCAAGAATTTCATTTTTTCCTTTGCTGATACATATAACAATTAAATACGCTTGACGCTTGAATAGGGTTGATGTCTGCAAAAAGTAATTTCCTTGGAGGGTGAAATCACAGATGATCTGATGCATTGATGAACAAAGGATGCGCCTGAGAAGAAACTACAGAAGCAAGATTTTTTTGTGCATTGTTGAAGTTTATAGAAGAAATTCTGTCAATAGGACAAATCTAAGCAAAATGTTTTTACTGATGAGGGATGGTTTAAAGATAAAAAAATCTTTATCTAATGAAAGCACAGTTGAGCGTGGGCAGGAGATTGCCCTGACTCTCAGTCTGAAGACTGGTCTCAACCCGAAACATTACCTTCCTATTCTCCAGAGATGCTGTCTGATCCACTGTTACACCAGCTTTTTGTGCCTATCTTCAGGAAATTTTCACTTGTCCTTTCCCCCTACATTCTCTTCGTAAATGTTGTAATTTTACTCTAAATTGCATGTATTCTACTGTTTGATTTGTAACATGGGCAAAAGATTTTCCTGCTTCACATTATTCCCATTTCCTGACATTTCAGTGTTCTGCTGGACTCCCAATCATGCAGCTATCAGATATACCAGGATTCCTCAGTGTTTTTGCTCTTTTGCATTACTTACCCGTCTTTTTAAGTTTAATTTAGATACAGCATGGAAACAGGCTGTTCAGCTCACTGAGTCCATGCCGACCAGTGATCCCCATACACTAGCACTATCCTACATACTAGGGACAATTTAGATTTTTTTTACCAAAACCAATTAACCTTCAAAACCTGTACGTGTTTGGAGAAAACCAGAGCATACGGAGAAAACCCACGTGGTCACGGGGAGAACATACAAATTCCATACTGACAGCACCCATAGTCGGCATCCAATCTGGGTCTCTGGTGTTGTAAGGCAGCAACTCTACCGCTGCGCCACCAAGCCACAAATGTTACCATTGTCCGACTGTTTGCTCTCTGGTGACTGCCAGTTAGAATGTTGTTGCATAGTGGAGAAAGTGGACAGAGTAAGGAACAAGATGGAACCTATGAGTCATGAAAACTTCTGGTGTTCATCCGCTTTCCATCTAATGTAATTTGCATTTTATGACAAACCATACAAGATGAACGGCTGATTTCTTTTAAAGCGGAGGTGCACAGGAATTTCTTCTCACAGAGGGTGGTGAATCTCTGGACCTCTCTATCCCGGAGGGTTGTGGACATTTGATTATTGGAGGAGATCGACACATTTTGAATGACAGGGGAATGAATCAAGGGTTTGTGGAACTTGCATGAAAGAGCAGATAAGATGGGGAGAAAGTTAAAAGTTTTGTGATACAGCGTGGAAACCTACCCTTTGGCCCAGCGAGCACGCTCCGATCAGTGATCACCCATACACCAGTTCTATTGTACACACTAGGGACAATTTAGGGTAGCCAATTAACCTACAAACCTGCATGTTTTTGAAATGTAGGAAACCCACGTGGTCACAGGGAGAACGTACAAACTGCATACAGAGAGCACCCGTGGTCAGGATCGAATCTGGGTCTCTAGCGCTATAAGACAGCAACTCTTCAGTTACTCTGCCCCAAAGAGTAGGTGTTTCTGGCCGTGTATATCTCTGAAGATTTGTTCTGGCCCATATACCAGGATTCCTCAGCATTTTTGCTCTTTTACATTACCTATCAAAGAGATCTACTTTTTGCTCTCTGGTGTCCGCCAGTTGGAATGTGGTTGGGTGTGGAGAAAGTGGTCAGAGTGGGGAACAAGATGGATCGTACTCTAGAGTCGCAACAACCTCCTGGTGCTCATCTGCTGATGCTCATCTCATCTATTGTTCCATCTTAAGGACTGGACACCGGAACGAGAGGGCACTCTTTCCTGTTTCACTTAAACATACAGGTTTCGGATGGACGGTGATCTTTGAATCTTGATAAAATGCGAGATCATTTAACTAAGAATTTTTTATTGGCCCTGTAGATCAAGATTATTGCTTGGATCAGACTACTGTGGAGTTTATATATTCCAATTAAAAATTCCAGCAACGTTGGCACCTCTGCTCAATTCAAAATTCAGATCATCAATTAAATCAAATTAAAACCTCACTAGACGTAGTGCTGTTAGGAATGACAAATCTGCTCTTTACAAGAAGGTGTGAATGTGTTTGAAATGAATTGTTTAAGACTTGTCATTCTATCTGCCAGTCATTATGTGGTACATTGAGAAGATTCGGGTGAAGAATTTTCGAAGCGATTCTGAGCTTCATTCTACTATCTGCATATTGATGAAACAGAGATGGACACTGGATTTTCATCTTTTATTTCTGGATTTAAATTCAACTTGGGCTAATCCAAACTCATCATCACATTCTTCAATGCCCCAAACATTCTAGGAATAAGAGTAAGGGGAGGCACAGTGGCGCAGCTGGTAGAGTGCCAGAGTCCCGAGTTTCATCCTGACCATGGGTGCTGTTTGTGTGGCCAGTTCCCCCTGAGACAGTGTGAGTGCACTGGTTTCCTCCTACATCCCAAAGACATGCGGGTTTGTAGGTTAATTGGCCTCTTTAAAATGTCCCTAGAGTGTAAGGAGTGGATGAGAAACCAGGATAATGTAGAACTTGTGTAAACAGGTGATCGATGGTCAGTGTGGACATGATGGGACACAAGGCCTGTTTCCATGCTGTATCTGTAAAGTAAACTCCATAATTACTTTCTCAATGGCAATGGTTTTCAAACTGCTTCCCTAACGTCTAGTGCTTAATTGTGATGTTTTCATGCATTTATTTGATTTATGTTTACTGCCACGAGAGAACTTCATCACCATTTCCCACAACTCTAACCATAGGCCAACTCCTAATTCCTCACTCGTCCTAACATTAATTCCAAATCACAATCTCTTCTCTTTCTCACCAAACTCCAAACTGCTTTCCTGGCACCATGTTTATTGATATTGTTACATGGCAACCTGGAGTTCATGTTGGCCCTAGATAACTGCGGACTACTCTCCTCTCCTTTACCTCAGCTCCATCCCAGTGCTGACTCCACAACCATCTCTTTCTCAAAAGCCATAAATGTGACACTCAAATGTCTTGACTAGTTTGAGAGTTGCTGCTTTACAACACCAGAGACCCGGGTTTGATCCTGACTATGGGCGCTGGTTGTACAGAGTTTGTTCGTTCTCCCTGTGACTGCATGCGTTTTCTCTGGGTGCTCCGGTTTCCTCACACATGTCAAAGATGTGCAGGTTTGTAAGTTAATTGGCTTCAGTAAGTTGTAAAATTGTCCCTAGTGTGTAGGACAGTGTTAGTGTACGGGGTGATCATTGGGCGACATGGACTCGGTGGGCTGATGGGCCAGATCCCTGCTGTATCTCAAGTTTAAAGTCTGGCATCTTTTTCCTGAAGGTCAACCAACATCACATTTTTGGGAAGATTCTTGACAAACAGTGTTCGGCAACTGTTCCCTGGATTATTTTCTCGTCCATGCCTCTGTCTCAGTTATTGGTATAGCTTGAAACTTCTTCAGCTGCATCTTCTTCCCCACTGCCTCATGGGGAATTCATTTTAACATCCTGCTTGCTCTTTGCTCTTTTACCACCCCGCCTACTTGAAATCTTCCCTTTCCCTTTCATTTCACCAATGACTAGTCTGATATTCTCCAGAAGTCAGCCTGCTGTCTCTGTCAGCCTACTGGCTTCACCTGATGACACGATTAAGTTTGCTTCAGCTCATTACAAAGTAATTTTTCTTCTTCCAAAAGCAATTAATTTCTGGCAATATTTCTTATGGTTTCTGCAGTGCATTTTTCACTTTTTCTCAATTCTCAATCACTTTTCATTTCTTGGGTAGTTTCGTTGTAACCGTTGACTGAGTGTCTTTTTCACCCACTTGTTTCAAAGTTCAGGTGGTATCGCTTGTGTGCAGGTGGATTTTAAGCTGAGACTCCACAGCACCTTCTAAGCTTAACTAACTGAACCCTGATCAGTAGAGCTGAGGCAGTAGCTCAACTAGCTGCACCACTTTAGTTTAAAGATCAAAGGTATTTTATTGTCACGTACCAATTAAGGTACAGTGAAACTCGATTTACCATACAGTCATACTAAAAAAAGCAACAAGACACACAACTACATAAAAGTTAACATAAACATCCACCACAGTGGATTCCCCACATTCCTCACTGTGTTGAAGGCAATAAAGTCTAATCTTCTTTGCTCTTTATTCTCCCAAGGTCGGGGCAGTTGAACCATCCGCAGTCGGGGTGATCGAAGTCCCCACGTCGGGGCGGTCGAAGCTCCCTCGATCGTTGCGGTCGAAACTGCTCCTTCAGTGTTAGTTTAGTTTAGTGTTCAGAGAGCAATGATCCTAAATCAAGGGTAAGGTTCTTTGCAGTCCAAGGTAATATTCTGCTGCAAAGATGTGCCGCAGCCTCAGCTTTGATCTGTTTACCCACTTCTCACACTGCAGCCTCGAAGATAGAGGGTCAGGCAGCAGCTCTGTAGAAAATGGGTGGGAGACATTTCGGGTTGGGTCTGAAGAAGGGTTCCCAAAACATCACCCATCCTTTTCTCCAGAGATGTTGCCTGACCCACTGAGTTGCTCCAGCACTTTGTGTCCATCTTTTATATACACCAGCATCTGCGGTTCCTTCATACACATCCTGTAGCCTCGCTGAGATACATTTCCTGAAGGTGCTGAAAGACAGAAGATTCTGTAGAGCAGGCCTCAATCTCTTTGCACTGGATTGAGACGGCCCAAACTAATTTCACATCGGCGACTGACCTACTTTCAGGAATAGGTGATTGACATGTTTTCGATGGATTCTTAAAGCCTAATAGAGAGTTGGATTGACAGGTCTGAGCATTCAAATAAACTGGCAGCTGGGTTCAGGTCGAAAACTGTCCCTGTGAGGGACAAGTCAATTTGGAACTGATTGCGAGAACTAAAATTGTTTAATTCAGAGTTGATGCCAAGGCAAGATTCCAAAAATGCTTTGCACATGTTCGCTAATAACCGTTCTTGAACTTTAATACACCAGGACCCAAAAACAATCAGTATACTTGAGCTGCTGTTCTTTACCAGGGGCAAAGCAATGGGGGAGAACATGTTGCATACACAAGAGTTTGAATAATTCAATGCGTGACATTTGGGACAATATGATCCAGGAACAAATATTTTTGTGTCTGTGATTTTGCTTCATTTTTTTGGGGGGGGAGGGGAAGAATGTTGAAATTAAAACAACATTTTTTGCAGGTGAATTCTGTCGCTGTATCAGGTTTCCATGGTTACTCAGTGCACCATGATGTTGAGCCAGACATATTTGTATGGTCCTGGATTGACATCCATTGCTGTTCCATATTTTCTACGAGTTCGTGTAACATCAAAGGAGGCCATTCACCCTATTGAGTCAATGCTGGTTCATTAAGCAATCCCATTAATTCCCGTTCCTCCACTAACTTTCCCTGTCATCTATTCTGCCCAGATTCCCTTTCTACCAATGTAAGGAGTAATTGACAGTGACCAATTAACGCATCTTTTGCATGTGGGAAGAATTCAGAGCATCTGGAAGAAACCCATCTGGTTTAGTTTAGTTAGTTTAGAGATAGAGTGGGGAAAAAGGCCCACCGAGTCCACGCCAACCATCGATCACCCATTCACACAAGTCCTATGACATGTTATCCCACAGTGTCAATCGCTCCCTGCACATTTGGGCAATTTTACAGAGACCAATTAATGTGCAAACCCGCACATCTTTGGGATGCGGAAGGAAACCAGAGCACCTGGAGGAGAGAACCCTAGAGGTCAGGATTGAACCCAGACCGCTGGAGCTATGATACAACGGCTCTGCTAGCTGCACTATTCTACTGCTCCATGTCGCTGTAATCCAAATTAGCTGAGGTAGCAGCAGGAAAGGAGATTCATCCTCAGTTTCATCATATCCAACTCTGCCATACAAAAACAGGGAAAAATAAATTGACCAACATTTCCCTCTCAGACCAAATGCAGGTTGTTAACCTGCAAGTTCAATATTCGCCTTTTGCCTCCACAGATGCTGCTTGACTCCACTACGTTCCTCCAGCATTTGGGGGTTTTTTTGTACAAGATTCCAGCATCTGTAATCTTTTTTGTCGTCCAATAGTATGTTTTTAATAATATTATTACACAGATTCCTCTCCTAGGAAGTAGAATGTTGTCTGTGCTGGGCAAGACAAGGCTGATTAGACTGTTGGATAACAATGGGCTGCTCCTCACACAAAGAATGAATTTGCATCGTAGGACATTATTGATGATGTCTTGATGCCCTGAACTGCTTTGCATTTGAAGTGTAATCATTGTTGCAAAGTAGGGAACGTGACAGTTGTTAGCTTGACAAGTTTCCATCAAAAAGCAATGTTATATTGATCAAGTTACCTGTTTTATCGATATTATTTAAAGAATGCCCATTATGTTCACATGGAAGAATTATTTTTAAAAAGTGACAAGGAAAGAATTTACACATTAAAGCACTTTTGATGATGTCCTGATACCCTGAATCATGAGTGAATGAATGATATTTTATTGTCACATGTACCTAGGTATAGTGCAATTCTTTGTTTTGCATGCAATACACAAGTATGCAAAGAGTCGCCACGTATCGGTCATTGATAAAGTTACAAAGGTATTCAATATAGTATTCATTCATTCAAATTACATTTCAATGTATCAGGATATCAGAAGGGTACGGTCTCAAAAGGTCACCTCTCCATTTTCTCCAAAGATGCTGCCTGATCTGCTGTGTTACTCCAGCACTTTGTGTCTTTTGCATCTGCAGTTCTTTGTGTTCACAAAGGATTCTTTATGTCCACATGCAAGGATCAATTTAACATGTCACCTGACCGATGGTACCAAACAGGGATGTACGGGACAATACCTGTTTAGATATGGAGTGGAGCCTGAGCTTGCAAGCATCTAGGATGGATGTTCTACCACCATGGCCATGAGTGCCACATGATCAAGTAAATGCCGACCCTGACTAGAGATGATACATTTATTGAAACGAGTATCCAAAAATAAATGGCGCTCACATCACCACAAGTCTGCTGTGGAGCTTCATTGATGAACTTGGAGCAACACCAATGATTAGAAAAATTGCATGTAGAAAGTGACTCCTTGTGTTTGTCATTCTGTTTTGGAGCCTTGTCATGCAAATGGAAGCCACCATTCTGCATTGGTGTTTGCACAACTGGCATCACTGCCCTGAGCTGAAGTCTTGCTAATCTTACCCCTCACTGAGGATTAAAATGCGCACCAGGATCCGAGTGAACAGCTGTGAAGTGCGGAGCTTTGTTGCCGGGTATTAGCCAGCTTTAGGCTCTAGGGGTGGCCATCAGCAGTCTTCTGTTGATTCTTGTCCCCGAGGCAAAATGCCGTGGGAATCGCAGTCATTGGTTTGGCTCTCTCAGTAAGTTGACAATTTTGGCAAAGGATATCACCAGCTGTGACTTTGACCATTCGCAGCCTGACATGACCAGTTTTAATTCCGCAGTCAGGAATCTAAATCCTGGCAGTATCACAGGGCAATGAGTCAATGCAAGAAAGTGTAGGTTCGGCACCGCAATGCTTGCTCAGTAAATTCTAAGCTGGTCAGGAGGTTAGATGAAACTTTGAGATTTCTGCCTCTCTCTTTAAGGGAATACTGTGCACCACGCAGCAGACTCATTGTGTTGTCTTTACAATGTTAATAAAAGCACTATGGTATACATGCACGATGTTAGGTGGATATAAATGACATAATTTATTACATAGTGTGTATATATTACAATATTTAGTATATAGTACATATACTAAGATGTATATACTATACACATATACAGTGTGTACATGAGTTATACATATTTATAGTTTTGTGCATAATGCATAGAATGTGTGCTGTGTAGGAAGGAACTGCAGATGTAAAGGTAACTCATCGGGACAGGCAGCATCTCTGGAGAGAATGAATGGGTGACGTTTTGGGTCAAGACCCTTCTATTGTTTAATATACAATCTAGCATATAAATACAATATCATTAAACTCGGATATTCTGAATTGGTATTCAGAAATACCAATGATTTGGCATCTGGCTCTGTGGTTGAAGAGTCTTGTGATTCCTGTACCCCATTTGTACACACAGGGGATATAAAGTACTGCAGATGCTGGTTTACAAAAAAGATGCAAAGTGCCCTGGTTCCTTCTCTCACTTTAAACTCACCTGTTTCCCACACTTACTTATTGGGCTCACTGGAAATGTGTAATATCGAAATAAATTTTAATTTAAAGAGTATTGGAAATTCGATAAGATTCATTCCCTTATAGTCGGGAATACCTGCTTTTCCAGAACTATCAAAGTCCTGACCATGCTGCATTACTACTGTAGATATTTACTGTATATAGTAGCATGTTGTATTTTCAGTGCTCTGCATAATTTACATTTTACAAATATGGCCTCTAGTCTTGAGCATGAAAGAGATATCACAATTTGGCATAGATGTGCAGTACACAATATGCAAGAGAGAACTATGTATAAACTATGCAGTGAGTAATAAGATGTGTATGCTCTTGCAGTTTGAGCTGCCATATATATAGGTGCAATACATAATATGATGTAAAATGTACATGTGCAACACACACACACACCACACACCACACACCACACACCACACACCACACACCACACACACACACACACACACACACACACACACACACACCAGCTAGGAGTTTTGTGTATGTTTAGTATGGTGTTTATATATGTGTATGTATATGTGTATGTTTTTATATCTGCATGTGTATATATATGTGTGTATGTGTGAATTCTAAAGGGTAGGTAATGAATGGACGTTATATGCACCCATCACAATCTGTTGAGTAATATGCGTTCAATATTTAATGTATACATAGTATACAAGTATTTTTACAGTATATAGTATTTGCGTGCAGTGATTGGATATGTGTGCAGTAAATGGCTGAACATAGGACGCAGTGCCATTTGTTTATTGGGTCAATAATATATCGTATCATTTAAAAATGTTTAATGGGGAGATTTTGAAATGTTTGTAATGTTACTACAGTGATGTAATTATCTTATACATTAACATTTAAAACTGCTAGACAACAGGATGAAAGAAACAATAGCCAACACAACAAAGTAAGGAATGTCTTCAAAAACAAGAAATGGTGGATTTTGGAAATTTGGAATAATATGAAGGAAGTCTAAAATAAAAGCAGATAATACTGGAAATTCTCTGCAGACCAGAGAGAATCTGCACAGAGAGGAAAAAACACACTTGGTAATTCAGATTAATGATTTTTCACCACAACCAAAAAATTATAAATGTTAATTAAGTAATTATAGAGACAATGAAAAGGAACATTTGGTAGACTGGAAGGCAGAAAGGATGTATGACAATGTAGATGAGAGTGCAAGACAAATGGATCTGGTAATTTGACAAGAGTAGAAGCTGTGTCTGCAGGCAATAATGTTATCGGTATCTTCTGTTCTAAAACAAGGCAGTAGTTATGAGAATCTGAAGTTGAAGAACTTGATGTTGAGTTCAGAAGTAAAGAGTGTCTTCTCCATCTTTTTTTCACAGTTGTGTCAATGGGTGTTTGATGCCCTCTACTGGTCTACCCAGGGACTTTGGATTGATAGCTGGTGCAGTGGAGAAGCATGTTTTCAAAAGGACAAGTATATTTAAAGCAACTCGCACGGTAAGCTTACCATCCATTTATTTATGGATTTGTTCATAGTATACAAGTATTTTTATAGTGTATAGTGTTTAAATCTTAAATCTAAAGGTGTGGTATGAAGGAATAGATTGGATTTGACTACTGATTTATGGATAATCTACCTTTGGATAATCTGATGCACTTTAGATGAAAACAAATAATATTAAACATGGATGAAATCAAGATATCCCCAGACACTTCACAATTAGGTATTGCTGAACATTGATGTAACAGAGGAAGATAACAAGCAGTAATATTTTAACTGCATCTAATCTGTTTTGGTCACCTGGATTGTTGACGAGAACATGTACATTGGGGAGACCTACACTGCTCCATTTAAAAATAATATTCTTTAGGCTATAGACTTTAGAGATACAGTGCAGAAACAGGCCCTTCATCCCACCTAGTCCACACCAACCAGCGATTACACTAACTTGCACACACTAGGAACAATTTTACAACTTACTGAAGCCAATTAACCGACAAACCTGTACGTCTTTGGAGTGTGGGAGGAAACCAGAGCACCTGGAGAAAACCCACGTGGTCACAGGGAGAACGTACAAACTCCGCACCCGTAGTCAGGATTGAACCCAGATCTCTGGCACCGTAAAGCAGTAAATCTCCCATTGCACTCCCACTGTACAGCCCCCATGGTATGGAAACTTTTAATATTTGAAGACATGTAGTACCTCAGTTTTATGGCAAATTAGAAGAATAGTATCATTGTTAGTGCAACACTCTCTCATTATAGCAAAGGTCAGCCATGATTTTATGTTCAACTCTCTATTGGGGAATGATTTGAACACGCTTTATACTGTGGAGGTTAACCACTGGGTCACCAGCTTCCACAGTAGCTGTTTTGCTAATGCATACTGTTAATGTTTTTAAATATCTTTGTTCAGACTGGCCAAAGATTGTGGATAAAGATGTAACAATGATGCCTAAATTGTTCAGAATGAACTTGAAGGTTTAATTGTTTGGTGTGAAGCTTGTGAGTATTAAATCCATGAATAGAACTCATGTGGAACAGCATCCCCCTTCCCATCAGAATTGCCCCCTCCATCGACTCCTTTAAGTCAAGACTAAAAATGTATCTATACTCCCAAGCCTTTCTTGACGTCCTCTGAGCGAGGGCTACATGTATATATGTATGTAGTTTGTTTGTTTATACTATTAAACAAATGTAACGCACTTTGGCCAATGAGAGTTGTTTTTTAAATGTGCTATATAAATAAATGTGACTTGACTGACTTGACTAGAACTATGGTTCTATATGATGGATACATAATTCCATCCATATTCTTATTTAAGTAAGGTTGGCAACTTTCCAGGATTATTCTGGAATCTCCCAAAATTAAGCTTTATTCCTCTACTGCAAGCACGACCACAGAGTAATCAGATGTGTGAAAATATTGTGGATGAACAATTTCTGTTTGAGTCATGGAGTCATACACCATGGAAATAGACCGTTTGCCTCAACCTGCCCATGCTGCCCAACATGCCCCATCTACACTAGTCTCATCTGCCTGTATTTGGTCCATATCCCTCTGAACCTATCCTATCCATGTACCTGTCCAAATGATTTTTTAAAGGTTGTGATAGAACCTGCCTAAACAACCTCCTCTGGCAGCTCGTTCCATATACCCGCCACCCTTTGTGTGAAAACAGTTGCCCCTCAGGTTCCTATTAAACCTTTCCCCCCTCATCTTAAACATATGTTCTCTAGTTCTTGTTTTTCTCTACTTTAGGTGAAAGAGTACCCTATCTATTCCTCTCGTGATTTTATACACCTCTATATGATCACCCCCTCATCCTCCTGTGCTCCAAGGAATGAAATCCCAGCCCGTTCAACCACTCCCTATAGCTCAGGCCCTCTAGTCCTGGCAACATCCTCTTAAATCTTCTTTATAACCTTTCCAGCTTAATAAAATATTTTCTATAACAGGGTGACCAAAATTGAACACAATACTCTAAATGTGGCCTCAACACCGTTTTGTATGACTGTAAGAACACCTTCCAACTTCCACATTCAATATTCTGACTGATATGTCAGAATATGTGTCACAAACCTTATTGGCCACTGTGTGATGCCACTTTCAAGGAATTATGTACCTGCACTCCCAGATCGCTCTGCTCTACAACACTGCCCAGAGCCCTGATATTCATCGTGTACGTCCTGCCCTGGTTAGACTTCCCAAAATGTAACACCTTGCACTTCTCTGTATTAAATTTGATCAACCATTCCTCAGCCCACCTATCCTACCGATCAAGATCAAGCTGCAATTTTTGACAACTCTCTTCACTATCTACAATGCCACCCACTTTAGTATAATCTACAAACTTGCTCATCATGCCTTGTACGTTCTCATCCAAATCATTGATATAGATTACAAACAGCAATGGGCCCAGTGTGAACTCCAAGGCACACACTAGTCACAGGTTCTGTTCCGAATATGTGTTTGTTTATTGCTGTTAAAGATAATAGACAGGGAATAAAGCTTCTGATACTGCCAGTCATTGCCTATCAAGAATCGTGCAATCACATCATGAAGGATTAATTCTGAAGAAGTGTCTCGACCCGAAACGTCACATATTCCTTCGCTCCATAGATGCTGTCTCACCCGCTGAGTTTCTCCAGCATTTTTGTCTACCTTTGATTTTTTTCCAGCATCTGCAGTTCTTTCTTAAACATGAAGGATTAATTTGCAGGTTTTGCCATTGACTATGGGTAAGTTTGCTGACCAAAGGCAGAGATGGGGTGGAGAAAGGCAGAAGGTCATGAGATAAGGTGTGAGATTGAAGATGAGATGGTCTTGGGTGTGGATGAAGTACTGGCTTGAATTTCAAGCATTACCCCTCCTTGCAATGATATTCATTAGTCCAATCAGGTCAGGTCAAAATGTATCCATTAGACCTGCCCTGAATCACAAAAAGATCCAGACAAACAGTTTGAGATTGCACCTTCCCGAGCCCATAGTGGGCTCACCAGGCACCGCCAATTTGTGGCCAGCCTTGATTGATCCTGGTCTTTTCTAGCCTCCAGCTCTTCACCCCCCTACCCCCCTCCCCACCACCTACTTTCAGTCTGAAGAAGGGTCCCTACTCGAATTATCACACATCCTTTTTCTCCAGAGATTCTGCCTGACCCGCTGAGTTGCTCCAGCACTTTGTGTCTATCTTTGGTTTAAACCAGCATCTGCATTTCCTGTGTATGAAGGAACTGCAGGTGCTGGTTTAAACTGAAGATAGACACAAAAGGTCTGAAGGAGGGTCTCGACCCAAAAAGTCACCTATTCCTTCTCTCCAGAGATGCTGCCTGCCCGCTGAGTTACTCCATCTTTTTGTGTCCATCTGCAGTTCCTTGTTTCTACAATCAGTTCCACTTGCCTGTTCTTACCTCAATTTCCTGCACATTTTCCATTTTACGTGACATTGCCTTTTTGAAAGTTACTGTTACTGCTATCATCATCCTTCTGATAGTACATTCCCGATCATATCTTGGTATATAAATTGTTATATCTCCCCTGACTCTTTCTAAAATCTGTTTCTTCTGATTACTCATCTCCTCCCAGTGGAAACAGTTCCACCATATTAGTTCCTCCTCTATTAAAACTGCTTTGAATTTTGAAACCCTCCATTAATTTTCTTTGTGTCTTTTTGCTCTAATGAGAACAGCACCAGTTATATTTTGCTTACCTCGGGGTCTGCAGTGATGTAATTTCCATCTTATGATCTGCCCACAAAGCAGCAGTTAAAAATTTCATATCAGGCAAAACTATTGCATCCAGCCAGGATTCAGCAGATGTCAAGACATATGAATGTATTTGAATTCCTTTATTGGAATTAATGCTACACCAGAAACAGCCAGGTGCAGGGTGGAAAATCGCAGATTGTTGTGATTTATTTGGCTGGACATGCAGAGATCTGTCATGGACACAAAATGCTGGTGTAACTCAGCACCATCTCTGTAGAAAAGGAATAGGTAACGTTTTGGGTTGAGACCCTTCATCAGACTGAGAGTCGGGGAGAGGGAAAACGGAGGTATGAGAAGGTACAGAACAAAGCAGAGCCTGCATTGATGACTCAAGAGGTGGAACCGACAATGGTCAATTGTTGGCTGGGGACGAGGTGATAACGAAGGGTTACGAATGGTGAAAGTAGCAAGACGACTGTGGTGGTGGAGCAACGGAGAGAGAGGGAATGCAAGGATTACTTGAAGTTTCTGCTTACACATGTAGGGATCTGTTATTTCCCTGAAAAATCCAGACATACGTACATATACATTCCTTGTATCTCTCTCTCTTGCTCATCAATATTCTGAAAGTTTGGGTTTACTAGTAAACCTATCTAAGTTTGTTAATTTGGTATTTCTTGGTATTTCTCCTTCGCACAGAGCTATCACTCTCAGGAGAGCCAACTTGGGTGCATAAATATCCTGGCAGACCTCTGCCAGATGACTCTAAATCAATGTTCTGGCAGATGGAATCACTGCATCCGTCACCGACTTTCGATGGTGCAGAGTTTGAACAAACTTTTCTTGACATCATCTAAGGGTTCCCAACTCCAGAAACGACAGAGTGACTCCTTCATGCCCAGGGCACATCACTGCATGACATCTGCACCAGGTTATCAATGAGGAACAGATTTTTCATAGAGAAGGTGGAGAGTAGGTATGGAACCAGCTGTCAGAGGGGGGTGGTGAGTCAGGGACAATCACTGCATTTAAAAAGCATTAGGACAGGTACATGGATAAGAAAGGTTAGAGATATTTGGGGCAAATTTGGGAAAATTGGGTTAGCATTGATACACATCTTGGTACACATCAGCATGGACGAGTTGGGTCAAAGGGCCTGGTTCCTCGTTGTACTTTATGATTCCATTAAATATACATTGGATTCCAAGTCATAAACAGGTACATGATTAATTGAGTGGAAATTCAGGTACATCTTTCACTGATGTTTATTAAATGCAGACACTTGCCTTTGAGGATAGAATGAGACATGGCCTTGATGGCCCATATAGCCCCCTTGATGGGTAGATCACATCAAAATGTAGAAACAAGAAACTGCAGATGCACGAGAAAGGACCCCCATGAAGAAGGAACCGGACTCCAACGTTCACCTATCCATGTTCTCTGGAAATAACTGCCTGACCCATTGAGTTACTCCAGCACTTTGTGTCCTTTTTTCTTGTATCAAATCCAAGGTGACTGGTGGAAGGGGCTGGGGAAAAAAATTGAAGATTCTAATTTAGACAGGAAATCGTTCCCTGCATGATAATTGTGCCAGATTGTCAAATGGAAATTTTGCAGTCAAGAGTTAGGTAACAATCTGTAGCTGATGTAGATATATATATTAAAAAACAAATTCAGCTTGCTTCTCATCCTCACATCTTTAAAATAAACTCTTAAGGACGAACTGCTAACTTTGTTTTGCAGCATTTCATGAACACTCTCTGATTGCCCTATAAACTAATATTCCTTGAACTATCAGTGTAATGCTCAAAATGGGAACAGCCATAATATACTGAAAAACAGATTAAATAAAAGTACATTTCATTAATAGCAGGAAGAATGCTATTTATTTCCCATTTGAGACTTACTATAATATAAGCATATCAATCTTTTTCTTGCTTTCATGAAGTTAATGTGAATTTAATTAATGTTGCAATATAATCCCTTTTATGCAAAAATCATTATTACTTCACTATTCAAATGGGACGGAGTATCCATTGAAATAATAGAATGGTTCTTAAGGGACTATTAAAAACCTATTCTGATTTCAAGGCCATGATTAAAGATTGACCTGTTTTTATCAGAGTTTCTGGTGCCATTAGTGTTAATGCTGAGAGCTGCGTCTCAGACATTAAGGTCATCTGACTCCCAAATTAACTTCTTCTCCTGGCCCCTAGAGCACCATGAATCTCCCTAGTCTAAACAAACATTTTTTTAAATTTGAGAATAATGCTTTTGGGATCTTCAAATATGTGAAGGCAGAGCAGGGAGAAGGCCATGGAGAGTCAGAATCTGGTCTCTCTTGCAAGATGGCAGACTGATGATAACAAAAGGCTTTGCATGCACACACAGAATTGCTGAAAAGGTCAGGATTTCCCAAAGGGCTCTACAAACAAATAAGTACATTCAAAAATGAAGAACAGTTGATCAGTGCACATCAAGATGTCAAATATTGGGTGTGACTTTGGAGTGATTCTCTTCAAAATGCTACTCTGCGATCCTCAAGTAGGGAGGAGGGACCATGTTTTAAAGCCACATTCAAAAGATGGAGCTTGGGCAGGGAAAAAGTGCCTTGTGTGTCAATGTTTTGCTCGTTCCTGGAGTTAGACTTTGTGCTACAGCCTTCAGATGCTGTGCCACAGCTGACAATGAAAGGAGTGCAGGCATCAGGCTGATTTCTCTTTCTCGAATCGAGCTACCCTAGGGTAATACACCCTACCTCAGATCAGACTCAGATTGGTGACTGAATCTGTAGACCTCCTGCCTGTCTAATTCAGATCCATTCTGTCATTCCCACAATCTCTGGATCACACGGCAAACGCTTCCCAATGCCAGAGAAGGGAAGTTCAAAAACAACGTCCAGCGATCTGATGAATTTGCGTTTGAGAAGCTGCATCCAAATTGTTCGTCCATCTGTGACCTATTTGCGAGAAAATAATTGGATGCTGTTTTACAAAGGGCAAATTCAGAACATAATTTATGATTTAAATAGGCTGGCATGGAAAGAACTTGTGTGCAGAGAGTGCAGATATAAAAGGAAGTGAAATTGTTTTCCTATTTAACGTGGATTAACGTTTTATTCTGTTGGCAGTGTGTTTCTTTGCTGTTTGAACACTGATACTCTGAAGGGCTCTTGCATTATTCATTACCTTCAAACATGATATTCTGTGAAAACCAATATTCTTAATGCCACAAAGGAGCATGATAATGAATTTATAATTACATTGAATATTTATAAGGAGCAGAGCTCCCTCTGTGGCACAAAAATGCATCAATTTTCATAGAATAGTGGCAGGTTTTCTGTCAGCGATCCACTGTTTTCCTCTGAAGCCAGAATAATTAAAATTAAACTGAAATATTTAGAATAATTTGCAAGTAAATTAATTTTAGAAAGCACTTTAGTCTCTTGTCAGTGGGTGAATATGCTGTGCAGTGAGGTACTGAGCCATAGCAAGCAGCAGGGATTGTGCTACATTTTCTACTCTATAATGGCATCTGTTGGTCTCTTCCAATCGGCAATATGATTGACTTAATTTCCCCAGTCGAGGGGTGATTGCTGTTTACACTTCAGCATTCCTGCTGTCAAGTGAACGAGTCAGACAAAAACAAAAGTTTGGCTAAAACAGCCAACTAATAATTTAGTGTCCATATGGGTGACTGAACTTCTATTGAAGATGAGATGAAGGGTCTTCTTATGAGGAACAATTGAGCAGGTTGGGGGCCAATATTCGCTGGAGTTTGGAAGAACGACAGCTGATTGTATTAAAACATGCAAAAATTGGAGCCAGATACTCTGAGGTTTTCCCCCTCATGTGGAAGTCTAGAATTAGGCAGAATGTGTTATCCAGTTAAGAAGTAACAGAGGTGGAATTTCCTCTCTCAAGGGCTCATGGATCTTTGAAATTCTCAACCAGAGCTGTGGAGACAAATTCAGGTTTTTGGATTCCAGGGGAAATAAGGCTTATTGGAAGCTGCCAGGAAAGTGGAGATGAGGTAGATTGGATGCAGGACTGGCTTACCCATAGAAGACGGAGGGTTGTGATGGAAGGTTGTTTGTCTGGCTGGAGGTTTGTGACTAGCGGTGTTTTGACATAGAGAATGGTGGGTGCCTGGAACACACTGCCGGAGGTTGTGCTGGAAGTAGATACGATAGGCACATGGATATGCAGGGAATGGAGGGATATGGATCACCTGCAGGCGGAGAAGATTAGTTTAACTTGGCATCATGTTTCACATGGACGTTGTGGCCAAGGTGCCTGTTCCTGCACTATACAGTTCTATGTACTATGAAGCCAATCAGTGAATGAGTCTTATAGTCCCAGGCTGTATTCCAAATGAATGCCGATATATCTGGAAAAGGTGACATTGTTAGGCTGTAGTTGATTATTCTAATGTTAATTTCCCTGTGCTCTGGTTCAAAATTAAAAGGGTAGGTCATGCTGCTGACCTATTTTCATTAAGAAATTGCCTGCCACTATCATCATTGTTAGTTTTCACTTCGGCAGCACTCTCGCGGGAGTTGTAACATTGATCAGTGGCAGCAATCAATCAGGACACACAATATTGACCCAGTTGTGGGATATAATTGCATTTCTGAAAGTTCGGAGTTAATCCTTTAATTGACTCTGAAGGGTTTTGTTTTGCTTCATAAAAGGCATGCGCAAGGTGGAACTCTTGCACATTTAGTGACCCTGAACAAATATGGCTGCCCAATGATAGATATACAAACCACATCCAGGTAAGGGATACTGAACCAAGGCAAGGAGGCCCTCAGTGCTGCCAGCTGAGCATTGTGATCAGTTCCAATGTGACTTCAACAAATCTCTGCATCAACCAACAATGGCGAGCATTCTCAATGTCAGGATAGCATCCACCATTGCAGCAGTTCAGTGATTTTACTGATTCCCACAACAGTTATGACTTGGCCTCTATCTGAGTGCTAACACTAGAAGGTGGTAAATTAGGTAGCTGTTTCTCACAAGTTCTCATGTCCTTCTCAGAGGTTGGCAATATCTACTCTTTTTTTCTGTAGCCGATTTTCTTATAACATGACAAATGACATAATTCCACTTGATGTTGGAAGAGAATGTGCAAACTCTGCATGGACAGCGCCCAAGGTCAGAATCATACCCAAGGTCCTAAAGCTGGAATAATCAGTATCTACAGGTGGCCTTCGAAGCTTTAGTGGACCTTTGAATCACATTCCCTAATGGAGCCTGGTCAACGAGTAACTTTGTGCATCCTTATAGAATGTAGCAGCACAGGAATGGCCCCTTTAACCCACAATGTTTGTGCCATATATGATGGCAAGTTAAACTGATCTCATCTGCTTGTAAATGATCGATATCCCTCTATTCCCTGCACTTCCTTGTGGCTATCCAAGAGCCTCTTAAATGCTGCCATCATATTTGCCTCCATCACCACCCCTGGCAGTGTATTCCAGCCCCCCACCACTCTCGATGCAAATACTTGCCCCACATATCTCCATTAAACTTTCCCACTCTCACCATATATCGATGGCCTTTAGAGTTGGACATTTCCACCTTTGGGGAAAACAAAGGTTCTTAACCTCTACCCTATCGATGCCTCTCAAAATTGTATACACTTCTATCAAGTGTCCCCTCAACCTCAGACGTTCCAGCGAAAACAATCCAAGTCCATCCAACCCCTCCTGTAGCTGAAACCCTCTATTCCAGGCACCATTCTAGTAAACCTCCTCTGCACTCTCTCCAAAACCTCCACATCTTGAATGAATATGAATGAATATGAATATGAATGAATGAATATAACTTTAATTGTCATTCAAATATACACATAGACACAGTGCACATTGAATGAAATTTTGTTGCATTGACTCTTCCAAGTAGCAGCAGAATATACCATTTATATCAGGCGATCAGTAAAAATGCTTAGTGTGTCCATAAAAAGTGCTTCATGTGCATAGTTAAAAAAGGAAAGTTTTTAAAAGTGGCAATGTATAAGACAGTTTTTTGCATCGGTTTGATTGTGAGTTCAATAATCTTATGGCCTGGGGGATGAAACTGTTGCAGAACCTGGTTGTCCGGCCCTTCATGCTGCGGTACCTCCTCCCAGAGTTCAGCAGTGTAAACAGTCCATATTGTGGGTGTGTGGGGGCTCTGGTAATGCCCTTAGCTCTTGACAGACAGCGTTTGTAACCAATGTCCATGATGGAGGGAAGAGAAGTCCCAATGATTTTTTCCGCTGTCCTCACCACTCTCTGAAGGCACTTCCAGTCCGCAGCTGTACAGCCGCCGCACCACATAGAGATGCAACTGGTCATGACTGATTCAATGGTGCTTCTGTAGAATGTGGTGAGGATGGGAGGGTGGAGGTGTGATCTTCTCATCCTGCGGAGGAAGTACAAACGCTGCTGTGCCCGTTTTACCAGAGATGTGATGTTAGTAGTCCAAGTTAAGGTATCCGTTATATGCACTCCCAGGAACTTGATGCTTTTCACCTGCTCCACTGCTAAGTTGTTGATGCACAGCGGAGTGTGACTGGGCTGATTTTTCTTTCTGAAGTCGACGACAATCTCCTTGGTTTTGTCCACATTTAGGAGAAGGTTGTTCCTGCTGCACCAGCTCACCAGCTGCTCCACCTCCTCTCTGTATGCCTGGTCATCGTTGTTGCGGATGAGGCCCACTACTGTTGTGTCATCCGCGTATTTGATGATATGGTTAGTAGTGGACTTGGCGACACAGTCATGTGTCATCAATGTGAAGAGCAGCGGACTCAGGACACAGCCCTGAGGGGAGCCGGTGCTCAGTGTGATGACCGAGGAGGTGTTCTTCCCCACCCGCACAGACTGGGGTCTTTCAGAAAGGAAATCCATGATCCAGTTGCATAGTGTGGTATTGAATCCTAGGGGTGCCAGTTTGCTCACCAGATGCTGGGGGATTATCGTATTGAAGGCTGAGCTGAAGTCAACAAACAGCATCCGCACGTTGGTGTTCTTCTCCTCCAGGTGTTGTAGGCTCAGGTGGACCGCAGAGGAGATAGCATCCTCTGTGGAGCAGTTCGGGCGATAAGCAAACTGGAACGGGTCAAAACTGGGGGGTAGTTTAGAGACCATGTGCTGCTTAAAAAGCCTCTCAAAGCACTTCATTATTATTGGTGTGAGTGCTACGGGGCGATAATCATTCAGGCAGGTTATTGTAGACTTTTTGGGAACTGGTATGATGGTGGCTGTCTTGAAACATGATGGAACAATGGCCTGGTTCAGGGAGGTGTTAAAAATGTCTGTCAGAACCCGGGCCAGCTGGTCGGCACATGCCCTAAGCAGACGCCCCGGTATGTTATCCGGTCCGGCTGCCTTTCGCTTGTCAATGCCCTCCAGGATTCTGCGGACTTCAGCAGTTTCAAAAGACAGTGTCTGTTCTCCTGGTTGAAGCTCTAATTTCCTCACTATAGTGGTGTTCAGTGCCTCAAACCTGCCGAAATGATTATTGAGTTCATTGAGAAAGTCTGTGTCATCCTTACAAGACCTTGTAAGAGGGGCCTTGTAGTTTGTTATGGCCCGGATGCCTTCCCACATGTTCCTGGCGTTGGTATCATCCTGGAAGAAACCCTGGATTTTCTGTCCGTGGGCACGCTTTGCTTTCCTTATTTCACGGTTAAGGTTGGCTCTCGCTGTTCTCAGAGCCCCCAAATCACCAGATTTAAAAGCCGCATTCCGTGCTTTCAGCATGGCACGCACCTCTGCAGTAATCCAAGGTTTGTGGTTGGCCCGGGTTGTGATGTTCCTGATGACAGTGACGTCCTCCATGCACTTCTGTATGTATCCCGACACAGACATGGCATACTCATCCACATTGATGTTTTGGTTGTAAGTGGCTGCTGTCCTGAACATGTCCCAGTCCGTGCACTCAAAGCAGTCCTGGAGTGCTTCTATAGCTCCCTCAGACCAGACTCTAACCTGCTTCACAGTGGGTTTCTCTCTGATCAGCAGGGGCTTATAGGCTGGGATGAGCATTACAGAGAGGTGGTCAGAGGAGCCGAGGTGAGGCCGGGGTGCTGCTCTAAAAGCCTGCTTGATGTTACTGTAGACCCGGTCCATCGTATTCTCTCCACGTGTGTTCTGGTTGCCCCATCTTTCCTGTAATGGGGCAACCAGAACTGCACACAATACTGCAAAATCTCAGAAATGTAAACTTGCACATGGATCAACGTTGACATTGACATTTTTCTTCTCTGATTTTCTCCATTATTATTTTGGACTCCAAATTATTTTTTTATTTTTTTATTTTTTTTATTACGAGACTGAGACCTGTCATAATAGAGGTAATATAGACCTCTTAAAATTCATTTGAAATCTATGATATGCCTCATGAAATAATATGTTATAGAGGGCTGAAGATTGTCTTTTGGCAATGTGTCTTTTGTTTCCCCATTTTCTTCCTTCATCTCGGAAGCTCCGAGGCCCCATCAGCTACTCTGCAACCCAGCAGTCACTTCACAGCCAAATAGGTACTTCAGCGAGTATTAAGATGTCTGAGTCATGCTGGGATAAGACTGATAGGAGAGTACTTTTCCTCAACGGCACGGCAAAGAAACATTTGGAATTTTTAGTTGAGTTTGGTCAATGTTATTATCTTTCCAGTTGCTTTTCCCTAAAATTACCAGATTTTGATATTTTTCAATTCCATTTCATAAAATATTGCTTTCATGGAAATTTCAATGTAGCATCACAATTGTTACAATAATGTATGATACCGGTGACATGGTGATTGCATTGTGGAAGTCATCATGGTTCAGTGCAGTCATCCACCCACACCTGCACATGTTCTAACAGGCAGCATGTTGTTAATCGGAAACATGGCAGTCACTCTTCATTTAAGACCTAGGGTCCATTCAGGAGAATGAAGTTAATCCCTGTTGGAATAGGATCTCAACCAACAACCAAGTTTAATCTGGAACCATAGCTCACTGATAAGGTATGCAACCTAAACAGGGATCTCAATAGAGTGGGGGGAAACATTGAGGGACAAGGACAGGACTCCTCTCTTGAGCAGTAGATTTGATTAGAAGCCACTAATGAATTTCCCTTTCCCCTCACCCTTGTATTAATGCCGATTGTAGCATCTCAACTGCCTCTCTGGCTGATTTTCCCAGTGGATATATTTAGGGCAGAAATAGATAGATTCTTGATTCGTACAGGTGTCAGAGGTTATAGGGAGAAGGCAGGAGACTGGGTTTAGGAGTGAGAGATAGATCAGCCATGGAAGAGTAAACATGATGGGCCGAATGGCCTAATTCTACTCCTATTACTCATGACCTTATGATTTATACCTAGAGTCATGCAGCATGGCGACAGACCAATTGCCCAACCGGCCAAAATGTCCCATTGCCAAGGGACATGCCATTAAATAGCTGTCTATGTCCAATGACTGTAACTATGTTTGCCTGTTAAGGTGTTTATGCAAAAATACTGAAGGGAGTTCACCTTTTCACAAAACATACACATAAAATTAGTTCAATTAGTTTGATTGCAACACTTCAATAATAATCTGTTTTACAGTTAAAGACATCCTGTGGATTATAGTGGCGCAATGTTCAGCATGCTCCACCTCAAAGTGACGCAGTGCAATCTAGTGACAAATTGAAAGTTGCTGAGCTCGTGTGGCAGTGGTAGTTTGTTTATTTGACACCCGCTGTTCGAAAGATGCCATGTATGAATGATGAAGTCCCTTTCCAATTGCTTCTGTGGCCAATTTCTACAGCAAGCTTATGCATCTATTACAGGATGTCTGCCTCTGTCTAGCTCCCAGTTGGTTTAAACTGGTAACCCCTTTATCCACTCTTCGCTATACATGCAATGTAAATCTGTAATGTTAAAATAAAACCAAAAAAAGCTGTGCTCTATGAAATACAGGTGAGTTCTGTCAGTCAGTATCACAAGCATTGGCATATCCCATAGTCCCTTGAAGTATCATATTGACAACACTCAGAATGTTCTCACAGTAAGTTGAGGTAGTGTTTCATAGATATTATAAATCAATGTCAAAATGAATTGAGTTCTGCCAGGCTACTTCCTTAATGGACTCGGTGGGCCGAAGGGCCCATTTCCTTGCTGTATCTCTAAAGCAAAGTATTGCAGAACTAAGAAGGAAGAATAAGTTGAACACAAATGAGCAAGCGTTATTTCGGATGCTTCACATGGGAAGGAAGGAATTGGAATTTGGATGTTCAGAAGATATTGCCTGTTGGAAATGTCTTAGTGTATTTAGTCTAATGGTTTATTTATTATCACATGTACCCAGGTACAGTGAAATACTTTTTTTGTATACAACTTAGCAAGACTATCACCATACATGAGCTCACTCCCCTGGTTAGGCCAGAATGTACAGACAGCCCACTGAGTCTGTAGGCAAGAGGTGCCATTTTACAGTCCCAGCTGCAGCTGGCCACAAAGGCCTGTTGCAGCCATCGGCTCCATCCTTCGAACCGTTGTCCTCTCCTTGCGCGGCACTATATATTCCTCTCACCCCATGTTTAAAAATACTGCAGCTTTTTGTGTATCTGTGGTAACTCAGCGGATCAGACAGGATCTCTGGAGAAAAATAATACGTGACCTTTTGGGTCGAGACCCTTCTTCAGACAATACAAAGCACAATTCCAGCAGGTTTGATGTAAACTGCAAGCAGAGAACTGAAGAGAGAAGCTCAAGTAACTACCAGAGATCTCATCATGGTCATCACATTAACGAGTCATTCATGCAGTCCACCGTGAGGTGTATGGCAGCTTCTGAAATATTTACAGAACACGCTTTATGATTGAGGTGTATGGATTCTCTTTGCTTTATGTACTTCCTACATGAAAGGTCAGACTCGTGAACAGCAGGGTGCTCTTAATAATGCCAGTCCCTAGTGTAATTGGCTGGCAAAAAGATTCACAGCTAATGGTGCCACCTCTGCTTAATGGTACTTGTGAAATCTCCCACTAGCCCTCCGTGACTGTAGATGGTGCAGTAAGAGAGCACGGCATCCTGAATGGGCGGCACTGTGGTGCTGACTGCGGTGCTGTCTGTACAGAGTTTGTACATTCTCCCCATGAACTGCGTGGGTTTTCTCCGGGAGCTCCAGATTCCTCCAACACACCAAATAACGTACAGCTTTGTAGGCTAATTGGTTGGTATAATTGTAAATTGTCCCTAGTGAGTAGGATAGCATTAGTGTGCGGATATCGCTGGTCGGTGCGAACTCGGTGGGCTGAAGGGCCTGTTTCCCCGCTGTATCTCTAAGCTAAACTGAAAATCAAGAAAGACACAAAATGTAGGAACAACTCAGTGGGTCAGCCAGCATCTCTGTAGAAAAACACAGTTAATGTTTTGGGTCGGAACCGTTCTTTAGTCTGTTCCTTTTCTCTCGAGATGCTGCCTGATCTGCTGAATTACTCCAGCATTTTGTGTCTTTTTTTTGGTAAACCTGCAGTTCCTTGTTATCACCATATTCAGAGCTAGTTTGAATTTAAGAGTTCAAATATTATACATTGGAACTAACGAGAAGCATATAGAAACATGAAAGCTGTATTTTATTATTCATGAAATAAAAGCAGAAATAGCTGGATAGTGAATCTGATAGTGTGAGGGCAAATGATCCCAATGTTCACAAAGTCATCTTGTTCATACATTAAAAAGAGATGTTAGAGAGAGAATAATATATTACATGTTGATGTTGATTACATGTTACATCAACATGTAATCTCTTTTTAACATCTCTTGTTCTGCATGCAAATGCACTTTAGGTTTGAAAATGGCATGGTTTGATGCAGCGCAAGTGTGAAATGTAAGAGATCGAATGTTCAGGGAAGGACTGCAAATAATGCAAATGAGGAACACTGCAGATGCTGGATATCTGAACCGATGCTGGGAAACTCTGCAGGTCAAGCAGCATCTGTGGAAAAAGAAAATAGAACATAATGCCACGTTCAGGTATTAATGGGGAGGTTATAGAAATATTTATTTGTGTTTACTTAAGGGCCTGTCCCACGATGCGAGTTCACCCAAGACCTCTCCCGAGAATCAAACTCGTGGTACCTCATCATGAGTATTTTTTAACTCTTGGAAATGTTTCACACTGTTGAGAAAACTTCACGAGTTTCCGTGTTTCCTGAGTACCTGCCGTTAGCATTATGAGCCGCTAAGAGACATCCTCGAGCTCCGACGTACCCGCTACGTACATTCTACGTACTTACCACGAGTTTGATTTTTTTTTTTTAACTTGGGAGAGCTCTTGGGTGAACTCGCATCATGGGACAGGCCCTTTAGAAGAAAGCTATGGACTGTCCACCACTGATCACTTCTGCGCCCATCTTGTTGCATTCTCTTTTATTGATCGGCTTCCATTGTATTTGTCCTCAGTGTTGGCCTCTGGAAAGATCCCCCTCCGCCCTCCCATGCTATTGAAGTTACTGGTGAGTTTAACAGCTAACGGAATTGCAGTCAAACAAACCAGGTGGGATACAGGTCGGCATTGAGCATGTGATATAAAGGTGACAACTTTTTGTTGTAGTCTCGTCCTTGTTATTAACCGCTAATAGACACAGTTTTAATCGTTTGCATTAGGCAGTTGACTTCATGAGCCTAGGTGCAGCTGCTCCAGGTTGGAATTGATTCACTGAAGTATTGTACTCTGAGAAGTAAAGTGAGTACGGAATCCCAGTGGGATCCTTAATGTGCCTTGTCTGGCATGAGAGCAGATAACTGCAGCCCACTATCACTATCAATGGATATATATCACACTGAAAAAGAATAATAAAAATTCCACAATAAAGCATAACCTTTTAAGTGTACATCTACCCTGAAGGGAGCTCGCCGACTCCAATGTTACTTCTGCAATGGTGCGATTAAACATTAGTTGAAGTTATTATGCCACTCCTATTTGGTTTACTCATAACCAAAGATATAGGCGGGGATAGTATAATGGGGATTGAATTCCCACTCTTGCCCATTCTATTACTGTTGGGTATGAATATTGATTTCTCTAACTTCAAGTAGCCCTGGCATTCCCTCTCTCTCCATCCCTCCCCCACCCAAGTCACACCAGCTTCTCCTTTTCACCCAACAAACAGCTACCAATGGCCTGTTATCATCGTAACATTTTTGCATTTCTTTCATTCATTGTTCTCTATCTTTCTATATCTCTCTGATCAGTCTGAAGGAGGGTCTTGACCCGAAACGTCACCCATTCCTTCTCTCCAGAGATGCTGCCTGTCCCGCTGAGTTACTCCAGCATTTTGTGTCTATCTTTGGTTTAAATCAGCATCTGCAGTTCCTTCCTACCCTATTACTGTTCTAAATGTGATAGACCAGGTCATTTAATGCTAACTTGATTAAACTATGCTCACAGAGAGGTTGTAAGAGAGCAGGATTTAATGCAATCATGGAAATAACAAAAGTGCATGATGCCCTACCATGTTAGCATGCTGCATTAATGTCAGTAGATTGTAGATAGACACAAAAAGCTGGAGTAACTCAGTGGGACAGGCAGCATCTTTCAGATCGAGACCCTTCTTCAGAAGTACACTGAGTGTCCATCTTCTGCTGAGATAGTCATCGTCACTGGCATATCACCTGGGAGTACTTCACAGCGGGTTGCATTAACTTGAATGGTGCATTGTTCAAACAGTTGTATGCAACAGCAGTGATGGAGCAAAAATAAGTTGGTGAGAAGACCTGAAGTAATGAGAGTAAATTTACCATTTCCTCATGCATTGACATGCTATTATTTCTATATAAACCTCCTTTCCTGATGCTGGAGTAATCAGTTATTATTTCTATATAAACCTTTCCTCCTCAAAAATGCTGGAGTAATCAGTGGCTCAGGCAGCAACTCTGGAGAAAAAGGATGGGTGATGTTTCGGGTCGGGACCTTTCTTCAGACCTTCCATTGAAGGCTTCCCTGCAGGGATGGAGTATTGTTGACTTTGTCAAGGAATATCTACTGTATGCAATGAAAAATTTAAAAAAAAATCTTGCAGGTTCTGGAAATCAGAAATAAATAAATAAACATCAAATGCTGGATAAACTCAGCAGGTCAGACAGTGTCTATGCATATCAGACCCTTGATCAGAAGAGCTCAAAGAAAGGGTCTCTGACCTGAAACATGAACTTTGTTTCTCTTTCCATTGATGCTCCCTGAACTGTGAGTTTTCAGCATTCATTCTTTATGCCAGATTTATTTATTAACAATGGGAGATGGAATGGTTATTTTTGCTGTGATTTCAGAGTTAGCCCAGTTGTTGAGTTCAGAAAGAGAGCAAGAAATTAAAGCAAATGTTACCAGAAAGTCCTGGTTTCACTGAGCCAGCTGATTTCAACTTTGTGAAGTGGAAATCCAACGCGAGTTTTCACAATCATGGACCAAACCTTTCATTGTTCCTTCGATCCTGACTGTCGTACTGATGTGAAACATGTTACATGCATTGCTACCAAAACAAAAAATATGAATGGTTACATTCGAGCCCTACACCAAGTCGAACATGCACTGAACAAATCCCCTTCAAATTATCCCAAGGGTAATAACAACCTGTAACCACTTTTTGGACTTTAGAGCTACATGATGGAAACAAGCCCATCAGCCCACTGAGTCCACGCCGACCAGCGGCCACCCCATACATTAGCATTATCCTATACACTAGGGACAATTTACAATTTTACAGAAGCCATTTAACTTATAAGCCTGTATGTCTTTGGAGTATGGGAGGGAACCAGAGCACCCGGAGAAAACCCACACAGGCACAGGAAAAATGTACAAACTCCGTAAAGACAGCATTCATAGTCAGTATCGAACCCGGGTCTTGTGATACATACCAGACTGCTCAAACTGAGAAGTATAAACTAAATCTGTGACTAAGTACTCTTCATTGTTTCGGCTAATGTAGGCAAAAACAAAAAACTGACCGGTGCCAGGATTAGCAGTTCATCTTGATAAATCAGATTGCTTCGATGCATAAAGCTCACAACAGCAGATGCCTCAAGAAGTTTTGCATTAAATTATGTTGTGTTTGATTTTTTTGCAGCCAGAGCAGGAAGACCAGAGAAATATCACATATTGGAATTAGCTAGATTTATCTGGCAGTTGCTATGCTCAGACATTGATGGTGAATCTATAAAGTTACTCTTCATTTGCAGAATACAGACACAGGAGCAACTTAGCCAATTTTCAATCAGTGTTATTTTGTGCCTGCATTCCATTTTGTAAATGCATGAAATTACCCATTTCCGTCGAAACATTTATCCAAATTTCTATGAAGTTTTATGTTCAATACCAGTATTGTGCAGTATTTTGGAGCTGTTTCTCAGTTAAGATGAAGTATGATTTTGCAGCAAGGAAGAGAATCGGCTTTCCATTCAATAAATAAAGTTATTTACAACTTTCTTTGTTACCACATGACCCAGTCAATGATGTCTCAGGAGTGGACTGGCAGGAGTGGCATTAGTTAGTTGCACTGTCCCAGACTGTCTCTAACCGCATATATTATATATCTGAGCAAAAAGAAATTGCGTTAACGTTTCAGCGTTGAGTTGCTTTATCAGAAGTGGCAAATGTGAGAAACCAATTTAGTTTTATGTTTCAGGGATTGGGGAGAGGGATAATCTTCGAAGAATAGAGATCCAAGAGAAGGATAGGTCAGTTCCCATGGTGATCCTGCTGTTAAAAAGCCACCTGGTCAATGCAACACTGCCTGTCTTGATTTTTCCACTCTCCTCACTCGCTCTAATCATTCTATATTTGCATTACTCTACTCTGTAGACCAATGCTGATGTTGTCATCAAACGTGCTTACAACGGGGATGTTTTTGCAGTTGACAAACTAACCTTTATCTCACAGAGGCGAAACATCAGCTCCCGGACACCTCCTCATGCCTCCCTTTGGACAAAGTACAGGACAGTAACTTCTTAAGTCACTGATGCAATTTCCACAGATGATATTCCCTCCATAGCTTCCAACCTTAATATCCTCCCAACATTCCACAGCCATTCCCTATGTCCTACCTCAGATCCTCAAGTAGGATTGTCCCATTAGACTCATCCTTTTAGTCTGCTCTTACCTTGCCTCCATCCCCTCTCCTCCAGATCACTGCCTTTCCACTTGCATCTGTGTCACCTCTGATTCCCTTTATCACTTGGACAGTTTCCCGGTCCCAACTTTGCTTTGTCCATGAGCCCAGGCCTAAGCCGTTCCACTTTATAAATACATTCATCCACTTGGCTGTTCATTCTCATATTGAAACAGATCCCAGTTTAGTTTATTGTCACGTGTACTGAGGTACAGTGAGAAGCTTTTGTTGTGTGCTAACCAGTCAGCGGAAAGCCAATACATGATTACAATACCTTTCAACTTGGCTCACTTTCCCAGATCTAAGCAGTAGACATGGAAATGTTCATGGCCCAGACTCTGTGCCTGTTCCTTTATCGAATACATATATGGAACAGATTTTTTTAAATTTTAGTTCTACTCATACCACTGGAACTCTTTGTTCCAGTACACTGTAGCTGTTTAAGGGCTGCTTGGTGGTCTCGTACGGAACTGAGAAGCTTCGTCACCGTTGCTGCCCACTTCCACTCTGCTCCACTTTAACATGGCCCATCTCTGACTCTTCCATTGTCTTAATCACTTTGCTTTCATCTAGGCTAGCCACAAACATCTATTACAAGCCCATGGACTCCCACAACTCAACCACATTTCCTCTGCTTCATATAAGGATTCATTTTCATTCTTCTTCTTCATATTTCTCCATCATATCGATCCGGAGGATCAGGCTTTCTACATAGGAGTCTTTTCTTTCTTCCTTACTGTGGCATCCTCTCAACCATTCTTGACATCTTCCTTTCTCATGGCAATTTCCCAATGAAACTGCAGGAGATTAAACATTTTTTTTGTTATTTCATTCCTTCCCATTATCCAGTGAGACAAGCAGCCATTGTGCATTAAACAGTGATTTGTCTTCCAATTTCGTGCATTGCATTCGGTGCTTCCAATGCGGTCTCCTCAACATTGGAGAAACCAAAAGCAGATTGGGTGACTTCTTTGCCACACCCCTTTTCTCTCTGCAATGTGGACTCTTTCACTTTAATGATCCATCCCACTCTCACCCTGCCCAATCGGTCTGTAGAGTAATGAGGGCTAAAGTAAGCTTGAGGAACAACACTTTATCTTATGACTGGGCATATTGCAGGGTACAGTATCATATTCAATTAATTAATAGACAATAGGTAGGCCATTCGGTCCTTCGAGCCAGCACTGCCATTCAATGTGATCATGGCTGATCATCCACAATCAGTAGCCCATTCCTGCCTTCTCCCCATATCCCCTGACTCTGCTATCTTTGAGCCCTATCTAGCTCTCTCTTGAAAGTATCCAGAGAACCTGAGAGTTGCATCAGCACTGGTTGTAAGGTGATCCTTCTGTCATATTAACTCGTATTTTCTCTCTACAGAAATAGTCTGATCTGCTAGGCATTCTTGACACACTCCATTTGATTTTGTATCACAGCAACAGTGCTGACCTTGATTGTTGCAGCAACAGTTCTGACGTGCATTGTTGCAGCAATAGGTGTGGCCTGCATTTTTGCAGCAACAGCTGTGTCCTGCATTGTCATAGCAACAGCTGATCTGAATTGTCACAGCAACAGCTGATCTGAATTGTCACAGCAACAGCTGTCTCCTGCATTGTTGCATCTACAGCATTGTCGCAGCAGCAACTGTGACTGGCAATTTATATATTTTACATGTTCCTTTGTTAATTTTCCTTCTTGTTATTCACCTTTGTTAATCTACCAACCTACAGCCCCACAAATCAGCTTTTATTCCTCCTCCCTCTCCACTTAATGTGGGCCTGAAAAGTAACTTGTTTTCCAGTTCCAGAGTTCCGATGAAGGGTCTTCTTTGGTCAACATTGCCACACCCAATGAGTATTTCTGAAACATTTAATTAGTGGATCTAGAGTAATGTTTATAATACGGAGAAATAGAAAGCTTTCAAAATATGAAGGGTATATATTGTAAGGAATGTAGGTGAACCTGCATGGAATCCTTATTTACACATGTACCTCTTAAAAAGAACCACACTTCAATGATTTCCACCTGATCTGGTCATAACCCTAAAAAAAACAAAAGGATTCTTAAGTAAAAATATTAATTTAAAAAAAGGAAAACTGAAGAACAAAATTATTGTGTGTAATTATAATGTGACTGAAATCGAAATGACAAAGGATTTGAGGGTGATTCTTAATCAGACTATAACAATATGAAGCAGTTTTGAATGAAGAAAATGAGTTCTGGGATTAAGGCAAGTTCTACTGTCCAGGCAGGTAAAGTCTATTTTGGAAATTATCATTCCTATTTGCTTGTCTTTCCTCAAAAGAGATATTATAGCCCTGGAAAAATATTCAGGGATAAATAACTGGACTAATTTCTGGATTTAGGTGCCAACCTTTGTGACAAAGTCTAGGAATTTTGTTTTGCATTTAAGGCAAAATTAAGAAAACTAAGAAAAGTTGGAGATATAAAATAATGCCATTCTATCCACAGGATTCTACTAGTGTTATCTCCACACTGGCTGCCTGACGAAATTCCATCTTCCTGATCAGCCCCTATTTCTAATAACTTTCCTCCTTTTTACTATTGTCTACTGTCTATTAAACAAATTTCTGACTGTTTAGAAATAATTTGTGATTTGAACCATTGAACTGTAAATTCACATAACCTTTTAAATTATTTTTGAATTTCTGCATGATTTTCTTGCTTCTTATTCCTTTGGTGGCCATATTGGCTGGTTGAAAGAAATACCAGCCTATCCAAGCCCTGACCTGTAAAGGCACCCAATTATCTTTTAGTCTAACATCTCCTCCTTCACTTCTGTGTTTCTCCATTCCTATCATAGTCATAATGAATCCATGCTGCTCATTTTCAATTACATTTATAGATATTTAAAATGGAGGTGTCTGCTACTATGGACAGTCTCTCATCTATGACTTAACTAAGCTGTTCTGAAAATGTATCCTTACTTCCTTGCACATATTTTAACTCTCCAGCTAGGAAACATATTTTTATAAGGCCTTAGTTATGCGGCAGCGACATTAAACTATTTATCTGCAAGATATATAGTCCATATAAAATTTGGCCACATGTCTTGTATAATTCTTCCTTTTAAAATGCATTGTTTAATTGTTTACATTAACTGCTTTGACAGTCTGGTCATTCACCCCATGACTAAATCATTGCATTGTAATTCCTCATTATTGTACCCCATTAACCCTAGCATCCAATTTGATTTCATATGTTCCATATATATCTGTAACGCAATGCAATGTAACGTATACTCAACGTTCAATATATATTCAATCTTATATCCAGGCTGTGTGTATTAAATGAGCAAAAACAAGAACTGCCATTCAACCCCTATTTAACGAGAATTAGCTTTTTTCTGAACTTTCTTTGATGGCATTTTATAAATTAATGCAAGATGTAGATCCAAAAATAAATAAATTAACTTGATTTAGCAATAGCAGAGAGTGTAAGAACTGGATACAAGATTCATCAGGGTTGAGCAAGAAAAGTGATTAGGATGCCTTTAAAAAATATATATTTTAGAATAGAAAAGATGATTGATCAAAGTATCATTCAAACTGTGTGAGCCATCCCTCTTCACAATAGATGTTGAAATACCTTTCTTTCGAACAAATCAAATAACACACGATTTGTTCGAAAGAAAGGTATTTCAACATCTATTGTGAAGAGTGATGGCTCACACAGTCTGAATGATACTTTGATTTTTGTCAGGGAAGCTGAAGAAAGAAAGGTATTTTTCAAATAAGACCAGTTGATAGATCCATCAAGGATGGATATGAACTCCAGATAGATTTACATCAGCACATCTGTAATTCAAGCTGTTTTTTAACCCAGAGTTTAAGAAATATTGCTATAGCATGCGGTAACACCAAATGATTCATCAACGTAGAGAGATCAGCTGTCTGAATGCATGTGAATGCCAGAGTAATGCACCCATTAACACAAATCTCTGAATCCCTATGACGATCAGAGAAAAGCACCCATTAGCTCAACTCCCTGGATCCCTCTGACTACCAGATTGATGCACCCATCAACTTTCCCTTCTTTTCTGTGGTGAAACACTAACCCACTATGACCGCAATCTGACTGAAATAGATAAAGTGAGCACTCTGCAGTCCACCTGCACTATGGCACTGAATATTAGAAATTCAAGATAAGACTATTCTTCAATAAAAAAGGCAACTTCAAATAAAAGTGTAAAGAAACTTTGGTGAACATATGAAAATTTAAACAGCCCTGCCAGATTCCTTTACTATAGAAATTGAATAGGAACAGCTACTCCAAGAAAATGTGAAAAAAATTGCATAGTTTGTCCCATGCCATAAATTCACATTCTTTACACCATGTCTAATCTACCGCACTGTGGCTCCAACATACCCATTTAATCTCCATGAGGAATAAGTTTGGTGGAAGAACCACACGGTGCTCCGTGGCAACTCAAGCCCATATTCCACCTCAGACTGTCTCCAATTCCCATACAGAGGTATAGCAGCCCTTCTGATAAGTGACAGTAGCAGAATTAGACCATTTGGCTCATCAAGTCTACTCCGCCATTCAATCATGACTGATCTAGCTATCCCTCCTAACCCCATTCTCCTGCCTTCTCCCCATAACCTCTGACACCTGTACTAATCAAGAATCTATCTATCTCTGCTTTAAAAAATATCCATTGATTTGGCCTCCACAGCCTTCTGTGGCAAGAAGCCCACAGATTCACCACCCTCTGACTGAAGAGTTCTTTAGTTCTGTGCCTAATGTGTTCTTCTCATGCCTATCCATCAAAGTCATTGGCAGGTACAGTGCAAACTCCAGTAGTGGCACCGTTTAGAGATACAGCTTCAAATGAGGTAAATTGACCACAGTAAATTGCTTTGTCTGGGAATCCAGTGCAAGGGAAAATATATGAGTAGAAAGGACGGCAGTCTCTCGGGATAGTTGGAATTTTATTGCTGTTAACTAGGTTATAGCCTCAAAGTCACGACCTCTAAAGCAACTGATAGCTTCTGAGTCTCTTATATATCAATTAGGTGGAGAATAATTAGAAAGTATTTGAACTAAAGCGCAAGATCTATATTTATCTCTGGAAGATGGTAACAAAGTCTGTCATATATTGCAAATCATCAAATAGTTTTATTTCATTAAATATACTGCGTTTTGGCCCACTGAGTTTGCAGTGCATGGCAGGCATCACTGATCTTCATTATATGTACATAATGTGGATGTCCCTCGGTGCACAGATAAAACACACGGAGGCTCTTTCATCTGCCCTTCATTCTGTGAGTTGAAAGAGCAAGAATGTCGAATTCAACGCTGGACAGTGCTATTTATTCGTTTTTTAAAGCATTCATTTTAAAACGCAGCAGACTGCTTTAGCGAGAGAGTACTTTAGCCTTTGTGAATTCCGGCATTATATACGCTGCCCTAAATGATTCTTCTTCCGGATGTCGATAAATTGCACCCTTCTTGCAGTTAAAGAGTCAAGAAGCAAGACTTCTACATTCTGAGGGGAAGAGACACAAAATAAAATGGCTGGGCCACCACATTCAACCTTTCAAAGTAAGTGAACTGTTTATATTATCTATATATTTTTTGGTTTGTGAACCAATTATGCTGTGTGGTAATTGCTTTAAAAAACAAACCTTTCTGATAACCTTCTTAGATAAATGATTTGAGATTCAAGAGTATTTATTTGTCATATGCACCTCATATGAACCGGAATAATGAAATTCTTGCTTACAACAGTTTCACAGGCACAGTAGATACAACAACAAAAATAAATATACAATAAATGATCAGTTATTCTGTCAACTAGACCATGATAGTGCCAAAATCAAAGATCGTGGAGCAACCATGGTGCAAAGTCATTCGTGGGTTTGGTGCAGAGGTAGGGTTGTATTTAAGGTTGCAGGACAGTTCAAAAATCTGATGGTTGGTGGGAAGAAACCGTCCTTAGCCATGGAGGTAATGGTTCTCAGGCTCCATCTTCATCCCAATGGCAGTAGGGACAAGGGAACTTTGTCAGAGTGGTGTGGATCTTTGGTGATATTAGCTGCCTTCTTGAGGCAGAGCTTCTTATAGATCCCTTCAATGGTGGGGAGGTTAGTACCTGGAATGGATGAGCAATGTTCACCACTTTCTGCAGCCTCCTTCATTCTTGAGCATTCAAATTTCCAAACCAGTCTATGATGCAACCAGTCAGCATGGTCTCCCGCCATGCACTTGTAGAAGTGCGATAGATTCATGGCAATATGCCGGATCTCCTCAGATTTCTGAGGAAGTAGAAGCATTGGTGGGCTTTCCGTGTGATTGCACCAATTTGCTGAGCCACGGAATGATCATCAGGAATGTGGATGTGCAGGATCTTGAAACGGATGACTCTTTCTCCTGCTGTCTCACCAGTGAAGATGAGTGAATGGTCCCTCAGCCTTCCCTTCCTGAAGTCAACAATCAGCTCGTTGACCTTACCAATGTTGAGAGCAAGATTATTGTTTTGGCATCTCTTAACTGTATCGTTGTTCTTCCTCCTGTGCACCAACTGATCTGGTCAATAATGGTGATATCACCTGCAAATCTGAATATGGCATTGGAGTTGTGTCTGACGACACAGTCATGGGTATAGAGTGAGTAGAGGACTGAACACAGATCCCTCAGGTGCTCTAGTGCTGATAGTCTGCATGGAACAAGTATTAATCGCCAATCCGCAAAGACTGAGGTCTGCCAATCAGGAAGTCGAAGATCTAGTTTCATCAAGAAGAGCAGAGATCCACTTCTCGGAGTTTGATGATGTGTTTGAAAGGGAATAACTATGCTGAACTGTAGTTGATTAACAATAACCTGATGTACATGTTTCTTTTGTTCAAATGGTCTAGTGTAGAGTGGAGAGCCAGTGAGATTGTATCCGCTGTTGATCTGCGGGCAGTCGGCATGACATTAGGAAAATCGAAGTGGGTCCGGGTCTTTACTGAAACAGGCGTTAAGTTGCATCATAACCAACCTCTCGCTTCTCTTTTTCACAAAGGATTTGAATGGTTGCGGTAGTTGAGGCATGTCACCTTGCCCTTCTTGTGTACTGGATGTTCTTTTAAAGCAGGTGCGGACCTCAAACTATCATAGTAAGAAGTTGAAGATGTCTTTGAAAACTCCAGCACTTGATCGGTGCAGGTTTTGAGAATGTGGCCAAGTACACAATCAGGGCCAGAGCTTTCCGAAGGTTCACCCTCGCAAACTCCCTTATGATATTGTCCTTGAAAACTGAGATCACATGGACATTGATCTCAGGCTGAGGCGCCCCATGAAGGTACATCATTGTTCTTCCTTTTAAAGTGAGCACAGAAAGCATTGAGCTCAGCTGGGAGGGATGTATTACTGACACTGAAGCTGCTCAGTTTCACCTTGCAGAAAGTAATGGCATACTTTGCCACAGTTGGCTAATGTCCATCTGAGCCTCTAGTTTAGTGAGTGAGTGAGCAGCCAAACCGTGCACAATAGGTCAGGTTTTATCTTAATTAACAAACCTTGGTTAAGTTTGGGGAAAAGAAAATAAGCAGGGCTTCCTGTTCCTGATTGCTACCCAATGATTCTGACTTGAAATGAACGTGACTGCATGGCTGTGTGGACACATTCGATCTAAGCTAATAAATAATGGATGCCCACTTGTACCAATTACAAAGCACTCAAAAAGTCACTCGGGTAATGTAATCAAAGGATTGGTAGTGAATCTCATCAAAAGTTGAACATTAAACAAGACTTGCATTCATACGGCTGCTTTTCCATTCAACGCAGGATGCCTTGAACACTTTACAGACAGTAGTGTGGCCACTGTTGAACAGTGGCATCCAGTTTAGGTGGAGTCAGATCACGCCACCAGCAATGTAACAGTTAAGTTGGTCTCATAATTTTGGATGAGGGACAAAAATTGGTCAGAACACAAAATAAGATAGACCCAAAATGCAGGAGTAACTCAGTGGGACAGGCAGCATCTCTGGATAGAAGGAATGGGTGATGTTTTGGGTCGAGACCAGCCTGAAGAAGGTGTAAACCAGCATCTGCAATTCCTTCCCACACATTTGGTCAGAACACAAGTTCAAAATAGTGCCAGAGGGACTTGAGCATCTGATAAAGCTAGTGGAGCCATTGTTTAGTATCTTATCTAGACGAGAACACCTCCAATACCACCTGGAGCTACAATGCCGTCTGATTTTCTGTGCGAGTCTCTGGAATGAGTCTTGGTGCTTCTGACAGAGACAAGATTGCCACCCACTGAGCCTGATCCCATTTGAACAACTTGTTCGAGCTTCATTATTTGCACTTTTATAAAGTTTGACTATCAACTGAGACTGCATAATGTCATGCCAAGATCTATACTTTAAAACATCTTGTTTTTACTGTTTGAGGTAATGTATTAAAATTATTTGAAGGAAATGGTTCAGATTCAATCTCTGCGGTGTAGCAATAATCCCTCTGTTTTTGGTTTCCTCTTTGGACTGTGATCCCAAGGTGAAGTAGAATCGTATCCTCCCAGAATACAAACAAAAAATATAGTTCGCCAAAAATATAAGGGCGGCACGGTGGCGCAGCGGTAGAGTTGCTGCCTTATGGGCCTGTCCCACTTAGGCGACTTTGTAGGAGACTACGGTTGCCACACGGTCACCACATGTTTGCGGGTGGTTGCCGGGGAGTCTCCTTCATGGTCGTGAGTAGTGCCCTCAGACTCGCAACAAGTCGTAACGGCATTCTAGTCGCCGTTCATTTTTCAACATGTTCAAAAATTAGTGGGGACCAGAATTTTGACGCCATGGAGAGTAGCGAGAATTCTCTTGACGTACGTGCAGTGGTAGTTGGTCGCCCGGCGGTCGTAGGTTGTCGCCGTTGGTGATCGGTGAATTTCATTGGCTCATTGGGGAAAAAACCCGTAAACAGTAGTTTTCTGAACCAAGGATAACCGACCGGTAATGTTAATTACCGCCGAGCTTCACAGCCGTGTATCTCTGACTACTTAAAAGTTGTCTCCACTCCTCCCCCATTCTTCTCCCCTTCGCCCCCCCTTCCCCACTCCCCCCCCTCGTTTATAGGACTTAAGTGACCCTTCCCATACACTGTGCTTTCACCATCTTAATTACAGTGCCAACCTTCCTGTTCATCGTGGTGTGTGTATGTGTCACATTGGCTTTGCACCTTGTGAATTTCATTCAGACAGCGCTCCCCCCGCTTGCCCTGTCCCCGCCTGCATAACTGGCTGGTGAAGGAAGCGATGTGTGTATGTGTGTGTGTGTTCCACTCTGACAGTCGCCGTTCCCGTCGCCGTTTTTTCAGCGACCTGCTACGACTTGACAGTCACCTGAAAAATCGCCTAAGTGGGACAGACCTATTACCGTGCTTGCAGTGCCAGAGACAGTGTTCGATCCCGACTATGGGTGCTGTCTGTACGGAGTTTGTACATTCTCGCCGTGACCACATGGGTTTTTTCCGAGATCTTTTCCCTCCCACACTCCAAAGACGTCCAGGTTTGTAGGTTAATTGGTTTGGGTTTGTATACTTGGTATAAGTGTAAATTGTTCCTAGTATGTGTAGGCTTGTGTTAATGTGCGGGGATCGCTGGTCGGCGCAGACTCCGTGGGCCGAAGGGCCTATTTCCACGGTGTATCTCTAAACTAAACTGAAACTAAATATGTTTACATGGTTGGTTTGTTGGTTGCTTTGGTCAAAAGCTGTTTGAAGTTTGAAGGCAGAATATTTTCTTTCATAATTAGGTATGTTAAATTTCATAATTAGGAGTTAAATAGTAGCTCCAGTCTTGGGAGCTGCTCGATCCCCACAACAACCCTCAATCAGGATTAACTTGATAAGTTTATCTGCACAAAGAAAGCTTTCAAATATAGATCATTCTCACTGTCTGGCTGCAGAAATTCCCAGCTTCAGACACAGACAGACACGGCCTGTCCCACTTGGGCGTCAATTGCGCATCACACAGGTGGCGTGCGAAGATTTTGTGAATCACAAAATCCTGGGGCGCCGCTCTCGACCGTGCGTCACTGCCTACGTCACCACGCACCACACGCGCGTAATGCGCACCATGCGTCGTGACGCGCAAATGACACCCAAGTGGGACAGGCCCTATATGCCCTGTTCCAGAGAATTCTCACTGACTGACAGCAACCATTCCCAATTTGAGAGGGAAAAGTATATGCTGTGCCGATGCTTGCCATTTATGATTTCAATGCAGAAAGGCTGGTGTTAATAACAACGAAAGAGGATTTTATTTAATTCACAGATTGCATGTGGAAAAGCCAATCTTGCCAAAGAGAAGAAAATAAAATAGCCTGTGGTGGATCAACACATTTATTGACAAGTATGACAATTTATTAAATTATATATTTCTTTTTGAAAGCAAATAGCACTGTTATAAAATATATATTAACTTAAAATAATGATGACAAAAATTGCATCTGGTAATTTGGTAACAAATTATTTGTGACAAAATTCCTTGTCACACAACTCCTTTCATTTCAAATTTGACACAGCAGCCATTTGCTTGTGTAACAGCAGCAATCAGGCTTCCAGGGATTAATTATCCTTATTTTTGTGTGTGTTCTGCTGATTAATTTTCTGAATTCCTCCAGACAGCCGCAGCTAGCAGGTTGAAGTTCGAATATATTAAAAAATAAGGAGATTTTTTTTTTATAGATACAGCATGGAAACATGCCCTTCAGCCCACCAAGACTGTCCGACCAGCGATCACCCCATACACTAGCACACTAGGGACAATTTACAATTTTACTGAAGCCAATTAATCTGCAAACTCGCACCTCCCTTGGTATGTGGGAGGAAATCGGAGCACCCAGAGAAAACACACGGTCACAGGGAGAACGTGCAAACTCCGTACAGACACCACCCGTAGTCAGGATTGAACCCAGGTCTCTGGCACTGTAAGGCAATAGCTCTAATGCTGTGCCACTGTGCCACCCTAATGAGTAGGGAAGGGCTGCTCCAAACTCTGGCCAGTCACCCCATCTTTGAATCATGGAAGATTTGTCCCTTAGAAGTATTTTAGTAATATATCCTCATGAAAGAACTGCATTCTGGTCCTGTTTACAGTGAAGGTTGCAGGACACAAGTGCTTCAAATATGGGGGCTTACTCAACTATAACAGCAAGAACTTTACTAACATGCTGTTTGCATCATTTTCACAGAGAAAGTGAGGTACTCACAGGGACAGTGGGATACCCATGGAACTAGTGTGAAGGGGTGATCGATGGTCAGCATGGACTCGGTGGGCCAAAGGGCCTGTTTCTATGCTGTATATCTAAACGAAACGAAACTGAGATGATGGCAAAAGACAGAAGGAAATAAAGTGCTGGAGTAACTCAGCAGGTCAGGCAGCATCTCTGGGGAACATGGATCGGTGCTGTTTCAGGTCGAGACCCTTCAGTCTGATGATGGCACTGAACTAATTAATTCACTTTTCAATATAATGATGTGCACATACCCCCTGATAATCCTCCTGATTACTCTGTGTAAAAAAAAAACCACAACAAAAATGAGATAATGGAAACAGAAAATACTGGAAATCCCGAGCAAGTCATGTGGGATTTGTGAGAGAGAAACAGAGTTGCCATTTCAGATTTTGCAGAAGCTCGTCAACTCTGAGGCCGGTACTATTGCAACGTTTAAGAAACATTTGGACAGGTACATGGATAGGATAAGTTTAGAGGGACGTGGGCCAAAAACATGCAGGTGGGACTAGTGTAGATGGAACATGTTGGTCGGTTTGGGCCGAAGGGCCTATTTCCTGATTATGTGAAAGTGCAGATACCATCCCTAAGTATCTCGATGCATCTCCTTGGACCCTCAATAGTTCGTAGTCTTGGCTTTTCATTGCTGTGCAAACACAGATGGGAATTCGTTTCTGAGGAACACAGAATGGATTATAGTATTCAAATGGGGATTGGACTAAAACATTAAAAATATTCATCATCTCTATCCTCTGACTCGCATTCTATTGTTTTGCCTATGTTGTTGATTGCTCCTCTGTTTTGGGAGAACAGAATTAGTGATGGGTCTGACAAACATGATGTCAGCAGATAAACTTGGCCCCACTGCTCTTTTTCTGGGTAGAATGAGTGAGCTTTATCTCCAATGATCCTGGATGGTCTCCGGGTACTGACCAATCACCATTCTGTCTATAATCATTCCCCATTACCAGGATACTTCCTTTGATAATCTCAAAACTCATAGAAAAGAAGATATGTTATAATTTAGAATAAACAATAACTGAAATACAAACTTGAACAAATTGGATTCTTCTGAACTTTTAGATGAAAGTGCAGGGTTCTCATTAAAAGCTACTCTGTCCCTGTCAAAAACAGAGAGTGATTCCAGGGAGGAAGCAGTTCACTGCATATGCTGCAAGGCCCAAGGGAAAGTTGCCTGCCAAAAGGACTTTGAACGTTGTAAAGGCTGTTGTCATCTTCAGACATTAAAGACTGGAAAACTATTTAGCAAGGCGCTGAAGCGTATTCGAGAGAGAATTGGTGTGATACATTTTTAATGATGTTGCAGCAGTAAAGATGTCTGCATTCGAACTGCCTTAACTGAGAATAGCCACAGGAGCTTCAGGGAACTGTCAACAGACCACAGAAAGCAAGACTGAATTGAGGGCTTGAGACTCAAAAGGTTGCCTGCTTCATCTCGTTTGCAATTTTTCCTCTCCAGAAACCACAGGTTTTTTTGTGAAAATCTGAAAAATAGAAGTTGAATATGTTCATATTATCCCTTCTGAAATAATAGAACATAGCATATAGAACATAGAACAGTACAGCACAGGAACAGGCTCTCCGTCTCTTGGAGTCTGTGCTGACCATAATGGCAAGTTAAGAGGCTGTCCTACTTGGGCGACCTAATCCGCGAAGGTGGGGGCCAGGGAAAGCGGGGGAGCGCTGTCTGAAATTCACACCCGCGATGAAGAAGAAGGTAAAATGGCTGCACATTGTACGGTAAGTCCTTTAGAGAGCGCGGATGGGGGGGGGAGGAAGAGGGGGAGAGAAGGGGAGAGAAGGGGGGGGGGGGGAAGGAGTGGAGACACTTTTAAGAAGTATAATAAAGTTCAGCGGGCATTTTACCTACCGGTATGTCTTCCTTGGTCCTGAAAACTCCAATGAGCCAATCAAAATGCCGGGTCAGCGAAGGAGATTGCCTACGGCTGCCCTCGACTGCCTGTAACTAAATAGCTACCCCACTCCACTGCACTACGAGTCAAAAAGAACCATGCCAACCAGATTTTACTCGTGGAAAATCTTTCAACATGCTGAGAAATTTTGCGCAATCTAGCTAATGCCACGACTATTCGGGAACTTCCCTCGAGCGTGAAGGAGAGTTCCAGCGACCTCATAGGACCTCCTAGCACCTTGTGTCGAGCATGCTGCGAGTTTGAAGGTCGAAGACACTTCTAAACTCGCAGATTAGGTTGCCCAAGTGGGACAGCCCCTTTACAGATCTAACTTCATGTGGTCTTGATACCTCCATTCTCTGTCTATTGATGTTCCTAAATGCCTCTTAAAAGTTTCTATCATAACGGTTTCCACCAGTTCACACGGCAGCGTGTTCCAGGCACCTTCCACTCCATATAAAAGAACTTGCTTAGTAAGTCATTTAAAAAACTTTCCCGTTCTCACTAAAAGATATGGCCTCTAGTATTTGACATTTCCACCCTGGGAAAATGATGCTGACTATCTTCCTCGCATCATTTATTATACTTCTAATACATTGTCCCTAAGCCTCTGATGATCCAGAAAAAAACAATCTGTTTGTTCACTCTTTACTTACTGCTGATACTCTCTTATCAAGGCAACATCCTGGTGAACTTCTTTTGCACCCACTCCATAAGCTCTACAGCTTTTATGTAACGGGGTGACTAGAACTGCACACAATATGGCCCAACCAATGTCTTATACAGCTGCAACATGACTGACTGACTGACGTTTACAATCATGAGGTCATAAGGAATAGGAGTAGAATTAGGCCATTCGGCCCATCAAGTCTACTCCGCCATTCAATCATGGCTGATCTATCTCTCCCTCCTAACCCCATTCTCCTCCCATCTCCCCCTAACCTCTGACCCCTGCACTAATCTAGAATCTATCTCTGCCGTAAAAATATCCACTGACTTGGCCTCCACAGCCTTCTGTGGCAAAGTATTCCACAGATTCACCACCCTCTGACTAAAGAGCTAACATTGGTCTTATGGAGATCATGGATATAAGAGGAGGAATAATCAACAACCAAATTGACGCAGGCTACATGCCTTATTTACCCTGTCCACATTGCTGCAATAAAGTCCAAAGTCAGAGAACCAGCACAGCATCTTCCATCTGAAAATGTTGTATCCCTTGGAACTCAAATTTGAATGTTAAGTGTTTCAGATAACCAGCTTTGTTTTGTTGTCTGGTTCTGGTGTAGGGTCACTGACCTGTGAAATCAGCTCAGTTCTCCTCACTCCCCAGCTGCTGCCTGACCCGCTGGGCATTTTCAGCAACATCTTTAGTCTCAGGTTTCCCGCATCTTATGTTTCCAGTGTGTCCTTCATTTTGTTTTCTCTCCAACTATCTTGTACCCTCTTATCTATTAAACAGATAGCAGCAACAATATTGTGCTACCTGGATAAGCTTGCTTTCCATATATTGCTTTGAATATATGTCCTATATTCCCTTTGTTCTAAATCAGCTGTCCAGAGGAAAGGCCATTGACCTGAAATTTTAACTCTCTCCTGCCACAGACGCTGCCTTATGTTGGGGCACAGATGTTGAGTATTTCCAAGGAACTTTCACTGATCAGTATTTCTTGCGCAGTCTGAAAAAAGGTCCCGACCCAAAATGTTATCTATTCCCCTCCACCGATGCTGCCTGACCCATTGAGTTCCTCCAGCAATCTGTCCTTTACCAAGATTCCAGCATTTGCACTCTTGTGTCTCCATTTCTGGTATTTTATTGGCTTCTGTAAGTGTTCGTTGTCTTTTGATCTCTTTCCCAACATTAAAAAATCATTACTTATCCCTCGTCTTCAATCAATAATCTCCATAAGACCACCGTAAACTCAGGAAACAGCAACATATTCCACCTTGGCTTATTGGAACCTTTGTACCTCGGTACTGCTGACAGGGAGTAATGAAATTAGCTTTCTCCTGGTTTCATCAGTAGAAGTAGCTTCATCTTGTAACGAAGGAAGGGATGGACGTTCTAGAACAGTAAGAAGTCTCTTTAGTTTAGAGATACAGTGGGGAAACAGGCTCTTCAGCTCATCGGGTCTGCACCGACCAGCGATCCCCGCACACTAACGCCATCCTACACACACTAGGGACAATTGTACCAAGCAAATTAGCCTACAAACCTGTACGTCTTTGGAGTGTGGGAGGAAACTGGAGATCCTGGAGAAAAGCCACACAGGTCACGGGGAAAACGTACAAACTCCTTACAGACAGCACCCATAGTCAGGATCGAACCCGGGTCTCTGGCGCTGTAAGGCAGCAACTCTACCACTGCACCACAGTGCCAAGTCCTCGTTTGAGTTTGCAGATTGGGATCTGATGACATCTCCTGAGTCCTGAGTTCAATGTTAATTAGAACCTGAATAGGAAAAGTGCCAAGTAAAACACTGGGAAACAAACGTGAGACCACAGGAGATCACTTAAGGGAAAGTCTATTGATTTACTGAAGGCTACTGCAGAAGTGAATTTACATTTACTCAGCTAGAGGAAAGGAAGAACTGTCTGGTGCCCAATCCCCGTATGTCCATCAGAATCTTATTCCCAGTTATAATTCCCAGTTAGGAGGATGTGCTGGATTAGACTGGATAGGTGGATAATAATAATAATAATAATAGATTTTATTTATATAGCACTTTTCAGGACTCAAAGTCGCTAATGAAACAAAAGCTGTTGAAGGAATGTGAATAATTATATAAATGAATCCATTGTTTCCATTGAGGGTACACGGAGACGTAGACTGGGTGGGATGACATTGAGCATAGTAGTATTTGGCAACTAAATTTTGCTTTTGCAATTTTCATTTGGAGCCTTAATACATGTAAACATAGGGCAGGAACAAGATGTGAATATGGCTGAGCTTCTCACTGTTTATGTCTGAATAATTCGACCCACATTACTGGGTTTCCCTGTAAATCATGCACCATCCTGACTTTGAAATATACCACTGTTTCTTCCTCACTGAGTTTTTATATCACCAAATTCCCTCCCCAACAGCCCTGCTGGAAAATCTTCACCAGAAGGAATGCAGTTGCTCACCACTATGTTTACAAAGATAAACATTAACTAGGAATAGATGCTGGCCTGCTGAGCACTGGGTAAGAAAAATATTTGTTATCACAACCCTGTATACATGCAGAGTCTTAGTTTTAACATGGGCTCTCCATTTATTTTTATAATGCTTGACAGTGGACATTTTGCTGTTGGTACAAAACAATAGGTAAGAAAGTCTGCTGAAAATAGTTTTAAACATGGAACAGTACAGCACAGAAACAGGCCCTTTAGCCTATGATGTCTGTGCTAAATGTGATGTCAAATTAAACTAATCTCTTCCCTCTGCACATCACCCATTTCCCTCCATTCTATGAATATTCATGTGCCTATCAAAAAGTCTCTTCAATGCCACCATCATACCTGCCTCCACCACCACCCCATTCCAGGCACCCACCATTCTCTGTGTAAAGGGATATGGGGAGAAAGCAGGAACGGGGTACTGATTTTGGATCATCAGCCATGATCATATTGAATGGCGGTTCTGGCTCGAAGGGCCAAATTGCCTCCTCCTGCACCTATTTTCTATGTTTAAAGAAAGCTTGCTCTGCACAATTCCTTTAAACTTTCCCCCTCTCACCTTTGTTATGCACTCTCATCTTTGATATTTCCACCCTGGGATGAAAGGTTCTGAATGTGTACCCTATCTATGCCACTCATAATTTTATTAACTTCTAACTAGGTCTCCCCTCATTCTTCAACACTCCAGAGAAAACAATCCAAGTCTGTCCTTATAGACTTCTCCTTATAGTTAATACCCTCGAATCCAGGCAGCATGTTGGAAAACCTTTTCTGCAACCTTTTCCAAAGCCTCCACATCCTTATTGTAATGGGGTGACTAGGACTGCACACAACATTCCCAATGCAGACTGAACTAAATTTTACAAAACTGCAATATGACTTCCTGACCCTTGCACTCAATGATCCAATCAATGGAGGCAGGTATACCATACCCTTTCTTTACACTCTACTAATTTTGCTACTTTCATGGAGCAATGGACTAGGAGCTCAAGATCCATTAGTACATCAATACTGTTAAGGGTGTTGCTTTTAATTGTATACTTTCCCGTTACATTTGACCTCCCAAGGTGTGGCACGTCACACTTCCCCAGGTTAAGCACCATCTGCTATTACTCCACAAATAATTGTAACTGATCTACACCTTGCTGTATTCTTTGATAGCCTTCTTCACTGTCCTCAACATCCATTTTCGTACCTCAGCAAACTTACTAATCAACCCATCCCCATTTATGGTCAAGCCCATAAGCCCAAGGATTCCAGCGTAGGTCTCTGTGGAACACCATTGGTCACAGACATCCAGACAGAATAACATCCTTCCACCACTATCTTCTGTTTTCTATGAGTAAGCCAGTTCTGAATCCAAACTACCAAATCACCATTGATTTCATGCATCTTAATCTTCTGGATCATCCCACCATTCGAGATCTTACCAAATGCCTTACCATAATCTATGCACACAACATGCATTGTCAAAGACGAGAGTGCACCTCCTTCGCCGCCTCTCTGATCAAGTTTGTAAGTCATGACCTACTCTGGGCATGGTTGGATGTCCCTAATTAACTCACTCTCTTCCAAATGTCAGTAAACCCTATCCCTAATAATCCTTTCTAATAGCTTCTCTACCACTGATGTGGGCACACCACCCTATAATAGCATGATGATCCCTACTTCCTATCTTAAACAAAGGAACAGCCTTAGCTACTCTCCACTCCTCCAACACCTTGCCTCATGGCTGGAGAGGATACAAAGATGTTCATCAATCCTCCAGTTCTTCCTCTCTGAATAATTTGAGATAGATCGCATCATATTTTGACATTTAATCTTAATTAAATATAGGCCAAAAGAGTGAATTTTGTATCAGCTAAAATAACCTTTATTGTAAAAGTCATAGCAACATAAGTGTAAATAATGATCTGTAAAATTGCCTCATAAGAATGTTTGACCCTTTCTATCGTAGAGACCCTCCTTTCACGTTAGTGTTATTTGTTCACCACAATTCCTGCTTTTCTTTCTCGGCTGCGGCTATGTCGACCGTAAAAGTAAGACCTGCTGGCTGCTAGAACAACAAGAGTGAGCTGGTATACAATTGCTACAGCAATCACCAAGGCATGAAGAAAATCAGGCCAGAGAGCTGCTGTTTTGTTAGCAAGTACAGCAGGCATTTGTGCAAAGTGCCTGCAAAGTCATTAGCTTGACTCTAGCCCAGATGAACCGGTGAGAATTGCATTTGTAGAGTTAATTAATGGTAAAATGAAATGCTGTAGAAACATAGCACCAGCTGTCAGGTTTAAAACCTGACCTTACTGGTAGAATCCACCATTAATTCCAGCACTTCCTAGCGTTCCCTTGATGAATCCAATACTGCATCCGTCATGCGGTACCTTGATACCTTGAAACAAATTCTGTTCCTGAGTTTTTTTACAAACTCCAGGGGAGTGTTTGTTGCTCCTCTTGTGCTTGTGCCAATTCCTATTTCAGTTAGCAATCAATTGGTTACCTATCCATGACCAATGAAACATAACCTGTATTATGAAGAAGAAATCAAGTGAGAATGCTCCACCATTATTCCAACCTATGTGTGAATGTGAAGAACCATCTTGTTATCCTGAAAGACACATGGGCATAATCTGGAGGGTAACTATACTGCTGCACCACTGTACTGCCCTATGTCTTAAATCATAATATCTCAGTGGGGACTAGGACACAGTTGCAAAGGATCTGAGGTCCTCCAATTGCAAGGAGAGGCTGGAGTTTCTTCTCGTAAAATCATGCAATATGGAAACAGATTCTTTGGCCTAGCAAGTCCACACCAACCATCAAGAACCCAATTACACTAATCCTACACTGATCTCATTTTATTCTCCCCATCTTCCTATCAACTCCATGTCCAGATTCTACAACTCATGTATACACTGGGGACAATCTGTAGCGGCCAATTAACCAACCAAACCGTTTGTCTTTGGAACATTGATGGAAACCTATGTGGTCAAAGAAGGAATATGCAGGCTCCACACTTACAGCGCAGGTCAGGATTGAACCCGGGGCACTGGAGCTTTGAGGCAGCAACTGTACTAGCTACTCCACTATGCTCCAGTTCATTGTTTCTTGAATACTGAGTGCTTTGAAAGTACTGGCATTGAGGCAGCAGACTGTAGATCTACATTAACATCATACACTCTCATATAGAACACTGGACATATAGAACATCTCCAGTATAATACTTTAACTGCTGCCAATGGTTCCTATTGCTGTCTTGGTAAATGCTTTTGAATGAATTCTAGCTCATGAAACAAAATTAAACATTTAAAGGTTTAATAAGTTATTGTTACCCCTTTTTCAGGAGTCACAGGGAGCATCGATCTAGTCTGAAGAAGGGTCTCAACCCGAAACGTCACCCATTCCTTCTCTCCAGAGATGCTGCCTGTCCCGCTGAGTTACTCCCTATCATCAATCTAGTAGTTCAGGAGCGGAACAGGTGAATATTTTTTAAGCACATTCCATTGTTTCAGCGAACTGCAAAGATCTGAGTCTATCTGACTGCTCTCCCAACTTCAAATTACAAACAGTCGTTAAACTGCATGGTCCCTGAACAGAGAAAATTATTTGCATTTGGTTCTTGGTTGGAGTGTTTAAGTGAGAACAAGGTGATGCCATTAGGTGTGGCAAGCTTAACTGTTTATTATAGATTTACCTCACCAGCGCCCTTCTCAATGAATCTCTCAGAGAACCATATTTAATTGCATCCTGAAGTCATTTAACCAATGTGCCTCCATGGTAATAGTTACCATTCAATAACAGTTTGTTTGGAAAGGTACAATTTCCTTTGTCATAAGAAAATATAAAAATATGAAAGGATGTGAAACCGGCGCAGAGTCCCTGATTAAACTTTCTTCTCAGTTTAAAACTTAAATTTACTCATACTGCAGGGTTTAGTGTATTTAAGTCTATCTATTTAGAGTCATCAAAAATGTCTTATTGACATATGTCCTGAAAGGGAACAATGAAATTCTTACTGGCAATGGCAGCACCAAAAGTTTAAGCACAGTACTCAATGGATAATGTAATAAACAATAAAAAAGTTCAATAAATAACAAAAACAATAAAGTACAAAAACAAAACAAAGCCCAAGGTCCCTTTATTCACGTTATCAATCAATTGATTAACTTTCAGATCCCTAATGTGCAGAGACTTGGCAAAATCCTGTAAATAGATCAAATATGCAATATCAGCTTCATTTCTCCATCTACTATCCATTAATCAAGTGAGTCCCTAAAGCCTATTGACTGTGACCAACCTTTACTGTGCCCTTGCTGGCTGTTCAAAGACAGGCTGTGCTCATTCAGTTGAATTCTTTAAATGATTTTAAATGCATCGATAGTAGCCAAAGTAAAAATAGGGTATATTTCTTTACAAATTATATTACCTAAAAGTGGGAATATTAAAATAGGAATAAGTGGGAAGTGGGAACACTTTTTTCTAAATTTCAAGAATCTGTGTCATGTTAAACAGGCTAACAAAATGTAAATGAATATATTATTCATATAATTTTGCATCCGAGTGAATGTCTAAACTGTGCTGCTCTAATTCTATGAAACATTTGCAAGTTTAATGTTTTTTTTCCCTAGAAAATGGCGTAACTGCGAAGATAGTGGATTCATGAGGATTCAGCAATGCAAGATCTGGGTCTGATTAATCAGTCTGGAATATGTAAAGCTAATTGTAAGCTATAATGATGTTTCCATGATAGTTATGGCAAGTCAATGATCCTTCATCATCATGAATGCAAAAGATGATTTGTCTCCACTGTGTCCTATGGCTTTTTATTCCTATGTGATTTGACATGTGCTTCATATAGGGATGAAAGCCATGAAATACATTGTGAGCTATCACCAGCGGATGATGTAGCAACATCTAGCATGAATGTTGCTTAAAGACTTGATGATATTCTGCCAGTAAAGAAGCTTGCTGCTAACATGGACTGTGGAGTTGTGGATGTTGACAACCCAGCAGCTGGTGCCTGACATCCAAGTACCGTGATGATGAAAAAGCAGTTGCTGTCATTTCAACCTCACATTGTTACGAGCTTCCAGAAATCCTGGCAATATTATTTTTAGCCACCGTGTACAGCTGAGTGTACTGAGGCATCAAAGATATTGATCCTTCAACAAACCATGGAGATCTTTGATTTGGACTGAGGAAAAAACATCCTGTAAGGATTCCTGCACATAATTACATAGGAGTACAGCTCCTGGAAGGATCTGAATCCATCTAAGCATGAGAGGCATCTGAGATAAGTAACATGGTAAAACTCTGGAGTTCAACTCCACTGTTGTCAGAAGGGCGAGAAGAAGGGACGCAAAGGCAAAGGCAAAAGAATAGAGGAGTCAAAGGAAGTGTAAAATAAAGGATGTGACTCATTCCTCCAAATCAAACAACAACAGCAACGCCAACTACCTGCCAACCATTTTATTGATCTGCCTATTTTAGACTGTTATCATCTTGCTACAGCTGCTCGATGTTTGCACAAGAAAAATGTCCTGCACCTCCTACAGCCAAGGATATAGAAAATGGAAGACAAGGAACAAGCCCATTGACGGACAATGTCCGCGCTGCCCACGATGCTAAATTAAACTAACCCGGTCTGTCTGCACGTGATCCATGTACCTCCAATCTCTGCATGTTCATGTGCCCAAGTGCCTCTTAAACACCACTATTGTATCTGCATCGCATTGTATTTGACAGACGAAATGTGGCCTGCAGGTTGACATTGAGTTGTTAATCTCCCCAGATACCCTATCGGTATTTCCACTCTTATGGCACTTTGAATTACAGGTTATTTAATTTAACTTGCAACAAGTTTGGACAAGCTACAGTGAGTACATCTGAAACAGTTTCTACAGTTCTGTTCAGAGATAACTTCCTGAAGCAAATATAAACTCGGCGGTAAGACTGATCCTGAGGAGTGCGGAGAAACCAGGAATACTCAGCTTTTCCTGTAGGAAGATTCCCAATAATTCACCTGACTTTGATATGCAAGCTCTTTGTATTTCAAACATGGAAAACAATCAAGGACTCAGCATTTATTGTCAATGTATAGAGCAGCCACTGTGGGTTAGATGAAATTAGTTACTGTTAGCCACTTCCACATAATTCAAGTGCCTAAATATGTATTTCTTTACTAACGAAGACCAGCACCTTATTTACCACTTGGGTAGCTACAACCCAAAGGCATGAGCACCAAATTCTTCACTTTCAAGTAACATCCCTCCCCCCCTTCACGTCTACCCAGCTTCCTCAACCCCAGCACACACCTTTCTTTCCCTCCCCCCCCCACCCCTTTTTGTTCCTCCTCTCTTCCCTATGCCCCATCTGGAAGCACACACATTTTCCCTTCCCCATTCTGCACCCTCCTCCCCTTCCACCTCTATTCATTCCTCTGGCTTCACATATCGTGCCTCGTCTATGCTTCTCGCCTTATCTCATACTTTTTGTCTTTTCATCTCTGGTCTTCGTCCAAACATCTGCCAATCAACCACTCCCTGCCCTCCACACCGCTATCCACCTAACACTTGCCAGGCTTTGTCCCACTCCCACCTCTCTTCCAGCTTTCTTCTCCTCCCTATCCTCCTCCCCCCCACTACAATCAGTCTGAGGGCTTTACTGGGCATGAGTCATCCTTGGATCCGTCGCCTACCCATGTTCTCCAGAAATGCTGCCCGACCCGCTGAGGTACTCCAACACCTCGTATCTTTCTTTCCACTCCCCCTCCCTCTGACATTGAGTTTCTTAGCCCTCCTTCATCCACTCATTTCCCACCCATCCCTACTCCAGGTCCCCCATTTTCCTTCCACTCCACATTCCCTTCCACCCACTATCCCTCCCTCTAGTGCTACATTTCATTCCTCTTTTTCCTTCCGCATCCGATTTCACATTTGCATCCTCTTGTCTTCCCTGCTTCACCTCCAGCCTTGGTTCCTATCCCCACCCATCTCGCCCCCTCCTGGCTCATCCACCAATCAACCTCTCCACACCTGAATCACCCTAACACTTGCTAGTTCTAGCCCCACCCCACAACTCTTACTAATAGTTATCTTTCATGTTTTCCAACAGTCTGAAGAAGGATCCTGACCATTTCCCTCCTAATCTATATTGTGGATGATCAGCCATGATCATATTGAATGGCGGTGCTGGCTAGAAGGGCCGAATGGCCTACTCCTGCACCTATTTTCTATATGTCTATGGAGTTCTTCCAGCTGTTTTTGAGGCAGTGAATTCTTGATGTCAAACACTCAACGGATGCTGTTTTGATTTATACTTCACGTCCTCTCTAATCCTTTCAATATTTATTTTAACTGTTTCCCTCTAGTTTTTGGCCCCTTGGCTATGGGAAATTGATCTTTCTCTTCACTCTAACTGGTCTTTCATAGTATATGGTATAAGTATCATCTACTGCAGCCTCCTCTGTTCTGAACAAAATAACTAGCATATGTGATCCTTCCACAGGCTAAAATCTTCTAGGGTTTGTGTATTTTACAGTGAATGGCTCATCTCATAACTTCAACGTTTTTCAACCATTTGCAAATATACCACTAGTGTAATGAACATTCTCCATATACCTGGCTGAGGGCAGCTCCAACAAACTTAAACTCCGCATTATCCAGGAAAGAGCAAATATTTTGATTGCCATCTCATTCTCCACTTTGAACATTCATTACCTCCTTTATTTAGTGGATTAGAACAAGTTGCACTGAAGTTACTCTCCAAGAATTCCTGAGCAGCTCCTAACAAACCCACAACCTTTACTTGGAAGGAAAAAGCCAATGGATACATGGGAAAACCATGAGCCATTTGTTCCATTCAAAACCACGCACCAACTAGACTTTGAAATATATTCCTTTGCTGACCTAGGAGTTAAATCCTGGAAGTTATATTAGATTTAGGACTGCAGTGTGGGAATACCTCCACTGCAAGACAATGAACAGTACAGTGCTTGAACTCATGACTCCAAAAAATTATAGATGAATGATATAAATTATGTCTAACCCAGCAAAATCCACATTCCTGTGTATGATTAAAAATCAATCATATTTATGTATACAGTGTCTTATTCGTGTGACATATCAGCATTGTATCATATCCAGTTAAAATGTTCTTTTAAGCCAATAGCATTATAACATTAACTGCCTCAACTTTTCCACTCCCCTGATTTACTCTAACCTCTTCCCCCCTGAACTTACAGCCCTCCGCTCACTCTGCAGCAACCCCAACTTGATAACCAGACCTGCCGACAAAGGAGGAGCCATGGTAGTCTGGCGCGCTGACTTCTACCGGGCTGAGGCCAGGCGACAACTCTCAGACATCTCCTCCTACTTATCCTTGGACCATGACCCCACTGACGAGCACCAGACCTTAATATCACACACCATTTCTGATTTTATTACTTCCGGCTCTCTGCCCTCTAAAGCCTCCTACCTTATCAGCCCCGCACGGATCGATTTTATCTTCTCCCCACAATCCACAAACAGAACTGTCCTGACAGACCCATTGTTTCTGCTTGTTCATGTCCCACCAAATTAATTTCTACATACCTCGACTCCATCCTATCACCCCTGGTCCAATCCCTCCCTACCTTTGTCCAAGACTCTTTGTCTCAACAACGACTTCTGTTTTTCCAGGCCCCCACTCCCTCATCTTTACCATGGATGTCCAGTCACTCTACACCTCCATCCCCACCAGGAAGGTCTTAAAGCCCTCCGTTTCCTCCTCGACCGCAAAACCAGCCAATTTCCGTCAACCAGTACCGTTTCTGGATCTCACCATCTCCATCACAGGAGACAGACTATTAACCGAGATGTGCTGCAAACCTACTGACTCCCATAGCTATCTAGACTATGCTTCTTCCCACCCTGCTTCCTGTAAAGACACTATCCCCCTACTCCCAATTCCTCCGTCTACGCCGCATCTGTGCCCAGGATAAAATTCCATACTAGCTCATCGGAGATGTCCTCATTCTTTAGGAAACGGGGGTGCCCCTCTTCCATTGTAGATGAGGTTCTCACGAGGGTCTCCTCGATGTCCCGTAACTCCACTCTTGCTCCCCCTCCCTCCATTCACAACAAGGACAGAGTCCCCCTTGTCCACACCTTCCACTCTATCAGCCGTCGCATAGAGTATATTCCGACACCTTCACCACCTCCAACGGGATCCCACTACCAGCCACATCTTCCCATCTCCACCCCGTTCTGCTTTCCGCAGAGACCGTTCCCTCCGCAACTCCCTGGTCAACTCGTCCCTTCCCACCCAAACCACCCCCTCCCCAGGTACTTTCCCCTGCAACTGCAGGAGATGCAACATCTGTCCCTTTACCTCACCACTCGACTCCATTCAAGGACCCCAACAGTCTTTTCCGGCGAGGCAGAGGTTTATTTGCACCTCCTCCAACCTCATCTACTGTATCCGCTGTTCCAGGTGTCAACTTCTGTACATCGGCGAGACCAAGCGCAGGTTCGGCGATCGTTTCGCTGAACACCTCCGCTCAGTCCGCCTTAACCTACCCGATCTCCCGGTTGCTCAGCATCTTAACTCTCCCTCCCATTCCCAATCTAACCTTTCTGTCCTGGGCCTCCACCATTGTCAGAATGAGGCCCAACGCAAATTGGACGAACAGCACCTCATATTTCGCTTGGGTAGCTTACACCCCAGTAGTATGAACATTGACTTTTCTAACTTCAAATAGCCCTTGCTTTCCCTCTCTCTCAATCTCTTTCCCTTTCCCAGTTCTCCCACTAGTCTTACTGTCTCTGACTACATTCTATCTCTGTCCCGCCCACTCTCCTGAAATCAGTCTGATGAAGGATCTCGACCCGAAACGTCACCCATTCCTTCTTTCCAGAGATGCTGCCTGTCCCGCTGAGTTACTCCAGCATTTCGTGTCTACCAGCATTACAACTTGTTGGGGCTGGAGTGTGGGTCACAAGTGGGGCTTCACTATTTAAAAGAAGAGGGGAAACAAAAACAGGAAACTACTGACAAGGTCGCCTATCACAATCACAATCACAATAATACTTTATTAGCCAAGTATGTTTTTGCAACATACGAGGAATTACATTTGCCAAGTCAGTCATACAAATAAATCACACAAAGCACATTTTAACATAAACATCCATCACGGAGACTCCTCCACATTCCTCTCTGTGATGGAAGGCAGAAAAAAATTCAATTTCCTTTCCCACGGTCGTAAGTCTCGAGCCCTCCGTTGATGGGATGATCTTGACTCCCGTAGGCGGCGGCAGGCCCTCCACATCGAGGCGATCAGCTCCTGCATCGGGGGGATGACATCTCCCCCATGCCGGACGATCGATCCCTGCGTCGGGGCTGGTCGAACCCTCCGCGACGTTGGAGCTCCCGACATCCATGGCCTCCCCCGAGACTGCGAGCTCCTGATGTAAAGTCCACAGGGCATGGATGGAGCGATCCCAGTCAAGGGATCGACCCCAATGTAAATCCACGCCCCGCGGTGGGGCCCAATGTCAGTCCGAGGAGGCCTCCAGCTCCATCCATGTTAGGCTGCAGAGTGACCGGAGAATGCGATCCGGAAAGTAATCGCATCTCCGGCAAGGTAAGAAACTGAAAAAAAAGTTTCCCCCGACCCCGACCCCTCCCTTCACATAAAACAAACCAGAGAACATTTACACGAACTTTTAACACGCACTAAACATTTTTTTTAAGACGAAAAAACAAACAGACTGTTGGCGGGGCTGCCAATCGTGTGGCGCCCCTGATGGTATTTTTGGTATCATTGGTAATAATTAAAATATTGGAACCTACTATAATGAACAGACCACATAAAAAATAATTTAAAAAGCCTATTTCCTTAGCTCCGTAGATGCTGCCTCACCCGCTGAGTTTCTCCAGCATTTATGTCTATCTTCGATTTTCCAGCATCTGCAGTTCCTTCTTAAACATAAAAAAGAATAATAGGATTGAGCAGCCAGTATGGGTTTTAAAAAAGGAAACTATGTTTGACTTATACATTGGAGTTGTGATGAGTAAAGTAAGTAAGAGGGAGCTGTTGGTTTTGGTGAATTTAGATTTTCAGACGGCTTTAGATAAGGTCCCAATCAGGAGGCTGGTCAAAAAGGTTAAAATGCGTGGAACTGGAGCTAATATACTGACGAAGGTTGAGAACTAGTTCATAACCATAATCATAATCATACTTTATTAGCTAAACAAAGAATAAGGAAGTGATCTGTTCATCTTTATTTCAAGAGCAGAGATGTACTGCAATTGTATAGGGGTGTGATTGAACCTAGATTTAAATTGAATGCAAACAAGTATTCATTTCCAGTAAGTTGCATGAAGGGATCTCAGGGGATTTGTCCAAAAGCTAGGTCAAGGAGGAAGACTAAAAATTAAAGTAAATCCACAGAGGAAAGAGGTAGTTGTGAGACATGGGACATGGTCAAAGATATTCCAACAGAGCTAGTACAGGTCTGGGAAGGGAAACATGCTGATGATTTTCTGCTGGGGATCAGGATAGAACAAGGCTGTTTTGTTCCACCCAAGATGAATGGAAGTGAATATTTGTGGGAGGAGAAAGAGTATCAGGAATAGGACAATTCACTTGAGCAACTTGATCGGTAAATGATCCAAAATAAATTATCAGGGGGGCAGTTGGTAATGTAATTAATCATTCAGTGGTTCGACAGCCCAATGAGGGCTGGTAACGGCTAATCTCCAGGTGAAGTCGCTGTCTGAGTTCACTCTCAGGAATAAGCAAATGATCAATACCCTCAAGAGAAATTTAAAGTCGTGTCAGAAGATTAATTTTTAATGCAACAATGAGAAGTAATTGTTGACTAATGATCTCACCAGCACTGAACTTTTGATTTTACAAACCTTCAGAATGTAATAAATGGTGGAAAATATATAAAATATTTCAAATAAAACTGCACCATCTTACATTTTCTTTCTGTCTTTTTTATTTCTCTTCCTTCATCCCACTTCTCTTCCTTCACTCAGACTTGGGGTCATTGCCCCTCACTACACCCTTCAGTTGTGCTCGAGGCTGTTCTGAGGTCACTTTGGGATGGTCTGATTAGACCTGTACTGTGACTAAGGTGGTGGTGGAGATGGGTGACATTGGAGGCAGCCACAATGATGGATGCTAGCTGGGTGATTGGTGGCACCAGAGACCCGGGTTCGATCCTGACTATAGATGCTGTCTGTATAGAGTTTGCACGTTCTCACTGTGACTTCGAGGGTTTACACGTTTCCTCCCACATTCCATAGATGTGCAGTTTGTAGGCTAATTGGCTTCTGTAAATTGTCCCAAGTGAGTAGGATGGAACTAGTGTACCGGTCGGCATGGACTCAGTGGACTGAAGGGCCTGCTCCTCTAAACTAAAATAAAATAAACAGATCAAGTTGGAACTTTGGATTTTGGCAATACTGTTGAAATGGTGTCATGTGGAGGACAAAAAATGTAATTGAGAGAGAAGTAATGTGAAGAGGCTGACTGGAGGTACAAAATGTGAGTTCTTAACTGGCTGATAACACAGTCCCATGTTGTGCTGGTATGACCACGTTGATCCCTGGAATTTAGAAGGATGAGAGGGCATCTTACAGAAACATATACATTCATAAGGCATTGTACAGGCTAGATGCAGGAAAAAGGTTCCTGATGTTGGGGGAGTCCAGAACCAGGGGTCACAGTTTAAGAATAAGGGGTAGGCCATTTAGGATTGAGATGAGGAAAAACTCATTCACCCAGAGAGTTGTGAATCTGTGGCTAACGGAATCGAGGGATATGGGGAAAAAGCAGGAACAGGGTACTGATTCTGGATGATCAGCTATGATCATATTAAATGGCAGTGCTGGCTCAAATGGGCGAATGGCTGACCTTCTATGTTTCTGTGTCAATGTTCTAAAGGAAATATAGTCTCAGCCTCACCACTATGCTTCAGAAGGAATATTGCGAAGGGACCAATATTATTTTAGGTGTTTTTGACAAAATAAATTGTGCTGGGTCCAAAGATGACTCATGCCCAGTAAAGCCCTGAGACAGGGCTGGAAAATCATAATTTTCATGTTTCACTTTTTAGGTTTGGTTTATAATTGCATAATTCCATTAAACATATAATGTTGTGATTAGTTTGATAAGAGGAAGGGTATTGAAACACTTGATTTGATCAGTTGCTCAGGGAGAGAGGTCAGATGTCCAATGAATGTCATCTGTGAGGTCGCGACAGAATAAAACACGTAAATACCTAAACAACATACTTTAAATTTAAAGACTAACTGGCAAGAACACTAGGCTACAGCTGTTGGGACTGCAATGAATTTCCAGGACCCCACAGAAGTAGCACAGAATATCTTGATTAATGATCAGGTTTTAAAACAATTTGTGCACAAAAGGCATTGCGTTAGGCAAAAACAATGAATAAACCCATGCGTTTTAGGGTAGCAGTGGCGGCACGGTGGTGCAGTGGTAGAGACCCGGGTATGGTCCTGACTAAACCATGGTACCTGTGTGGCGTTTATACATTCTCCCCGTGATCTTCATGGGTTTTCTCCGGTTTCCTCCCACACTCCAAAGACGCACAGGTTTCTAAGTTAATTGGCTTCAGTAAAATGCTAAATTGTCCCTAGTGTGTAGTATAGTGTTAATGTGCAGGGATCGCCCGTCGGCGCGGATTTGGTGGGCCGATGGACCTGTTCCTACGTTGTATCTCTAAACTTAACAGTGTGCATACAGTCACATGTCAGCCTACCCAGCTGACACTAGGGCAGTTAGCCCACTCAAACTCATTATTAAGGGCCTGTCCCACTTGGGCGTCATTTGCATGTCACGCAGATGGCGGGCGAAGATTTTGTACATCCCAAAATCCTGGGGCACCGCGCGTCACCGCCTACGTCACCACACACCATGTGCGCGTAATGCGGGCGTAATGCTCACCATGCGCGCATCACGTGCGCGTCGTGACGCATAAATGATGTTGCATAAATGACCCGCAAATGACGCCCAAGTGGGACAGGCCCTTTACTGAACACGCTCAATCAGCCCAGAAAGTGTGAGATTTGCATGGGGCAGGAGAGGTCGGAGGGTTTAAGACGACACATGATTATTTTTGTAACTCTGACATAAATGGCATTGTTTCAATGCAGAGTTGAGCTGGGGGAAGGAGAGGGCAAGCTTACTGCAGGAGATAAGTAATTCAAGTTAAGTTTCTCTGCTAAATACCAGCGAGCAGCAACACTAACAGCATCCTCAGGGAGCCGAGCTTGAAATTTGTGCCGATACTTCAGACTAATACTGACAGAGGTCTAAACCGTCAGAGGTGCTGCCCTCCAGACAGCAGGTTAAACCAGGAGAACTCAATCTCTCCAAGTAGGAGTGAAATCCCCAATCGGGCAGGAAGGAATGTACAACAAATCTACTTTTTCTATTAGAGAGACACAAAATGCTGGAGTAACTCAGCGGGTGAGGAAGCATCTCTGGAGAAAAACGACGGATGACATTTCAGGTCAGGACTCGGAATGAAAAAGTGTCCTCAGAATGAAATGTCACCTATCCTTTTTCCCCAGAGATGTTGCCTGACCTGCTAAGTTACTCCAGCATTTTGTGCTCTCTAATAGAAAAAGTAGATTTGTTGTACATTCCTTCCTGCCCAATTGGGGATTTCACTCCTACTTGGAGAGATTGAAGTTATCCTGGTTTAACCTGTCTTTGGTATAAACTAGCATCTGTGATTCCTTGTTTCTACCTTCTTACTTTCTCTATTAATTCATTCTTCACCCCTCCATCACACAAAATAAACTGACTGGTCATTTACTTCACTGATGGTTGTTCCGTGTGCACATCACATTTGTTTACATTAATGTAACTATATATTAAATTAATTCACTGCTTCCAATCAGTTTTTGATGAACTGGGAGATGGGATGAGATCCGACAGGAAGTTTACTTAACCACCAGCCCCACCTGGTGTCGGCTCACATTCATTACAGCAGTAACATGGTTTATATACCAGTTCTGATCATTGTAACGTTGGCATAACCCAAACTTTTGTTTCACTTTGCTCAACAAAACACAAAATGTGGAGTTTTCTCAGACTTTCTTCATTCTCCACTGAGTTTCCGCCTTCAATCATCTCCCCAGACTTCACTCAGCTTTTTGCTGTATTTCCTGTACTCAGCATTACCCAGACTGAAATATTATTTTTCAGGCACTTCTTAAAGAGCTTCCTGGATAAAGAAATTTGCTGATAATGGAATCTGCTTCAGAACCTGTCACCAACTGCCTCACAGTCAAGCAACCCACATTATATGCTGAAGAAAGTCAAGCTAGGCTCCTTGTAGAGAAAATTATATTATGAAATCAAATTCCTGGCATTAACCAAGGTTTTAGCATTACTTATATTACATTGCCTGGTTGGCAATGGGTCAATTAAGTTAATCCATTGTGTTCTTGTCTTCCTTTTAAAACACATCAATCCATCAGAAGTTCTAGTAAAATTTGGCATCATCAGGTGTTATGTCAGAGGTCAGGCGACGAATTAGATAATGGGCCAACTACAGACGGGAAAGAGTCTGGACTAGCAACAGTATCGGATTAAGTGTTGCTGTGACCACAATTCTTTACTGCTTTTATAAATGGCTTGGAGTCACCCCATGATTGCAAGGGGTGGGGTGGGGAGTGTGGCTGATACATAGAAACATAGAAACATAGAAAATAGGTGCAGGAGGAGGCCATTCATTGTGATCATGGCTGATCGTCCCCAATCAATAACCCGTGCCTGCCTTCTCCCCATATCCCTTGATTCCACTAGCCCCTAGAGCTCTATCTAACTCTCTCTTAAATCCATCCAATGATTTGGCCTCCACTGCCCTCTGTGGCAGGGAATTCCACAAATTCATAACTCTCTGGGTGAAAACGTTTTTTCTCACTCAGTCTTAAATGGCCTCCCCTTTATTCTAAGACTGTGGCCCCTGGTTCTGGACTCGCCCAACATTGGGAAATTTTTTCCTGCATCTAGCTTGTCCAGTCCTTTTATAATTTTATATGTTTCTATAAGATCCCCCTCATCCTTCTAAACTCCAGTGAATACAAGCCTAGTCTTTTCAATCTTTCCTCATATGACAGTCCCGCCATCCCAGGGATCAATCTCGTGAACCTACGCTGCACTGCCTCAATCACAAGGATGTCCTTCCTCAAATTAGGAGACCAAAACTGTACGCAATACTCCAGATGTGGTCTTACCAGAGCCCTATACAACTGCAGAAGAACCTCTCTACTCCTATACTGAAATCCTCTTGTGATGAATGCCAACATTCCATTAGCTTTCTTCACTGCCTGCTGTACCTGCACGCCAACTTTCAGTGACCGGTGTACAAGGACACCCAGGTCTCGCTGCACCTCCCCCTTACCTAACCTAACCCCAATGAGATAATAATCTGCCCCCTTGGTTTTGCTGCCAAAGTGGATAACCTCACATTTATCTATATTATCTATATTTATCTGCCACACATCTGCCCACTCACTCAACCTGTCCAGGTCACCCTGCAACCTCCTAACATCCTCTTCACAGTTCACACTGCCACTCAGCTTTGTGTCATCCGCAAACTTGCTAGTGTTGCTCCTAATTCCCTTTTCCAAATCATTAATATATATGGTAAACAGTTGCGGCCCCAACACCGAGCCTTGCGGCACTCCACTCACCACTGCCTGCCATTCTGAAAAGGACCCGTTCACTCCTACTCTTTGCTTCCTGTCTGCCAACCAATTTTCTATCCACATCAACACTCTACCCCCAATACCATGTGCTCTAATTTTAGTCACCAGTCTCCCGTGCGGGACCTTATCAAAGGCTTTCTGAAAGTCTAGATACACTACATCCACTGGCTCCCCTTCATCCATTTTACTTGTCACATCCTCAAAAAATTCCAGAAGATTAGTCAAGCATGATTTTCCTTTCATAAATCCATGCTGACTTGGACAAATCCTTTTACTGCTATCCAAATGCCCCATTATTACCTCTTTAATAATTGACTCCAGCATCTTTCTCACCACCGAAGTCAGGCTAACTGGTCTGTAATTCCTCTCTCTCGCTCCTTTCTTGAAAAGTGGGATAACATTAGCTATCCTCCAATCCACAGGAACTGATCCTGAATCTATTGAACATTGGAAAATGATCACCAATGCGTCCACTATTTCCAGAGCCACTTTCCTGAGGACCCTGGGGTGCAGTCCATCAGGCCCCGGGGATTTATCATCCTTCAGTCCCATTAGTCTACCCAATACTATTTCTCGCCAAATGAAAATTTATTTCAGTTCCTCGACCCCCTGTCCTCTGTCCTCCAGTACTTCTGGGAGATTGTTTGTGTCTTCCTTAGTGAAGACAGATCTGAAGTACCTGTTCAACTCTTATGCCATTTCCTTGTTTCCCATAATAATTTCACCAGTGTCTGCCTTCAAGGGACCCACATTTGACTTTGCTATTCTTTTTCCCTTAACATATCTAAAAAAGCTTTTACTGTCCTTTATATTCCTGGCCAGCTTCCCCTCGTACTTCATCTTTTCAGCCCGTATTGCCCATTTTGTTTCCTTCTGTTGTCCTATGAAAGTTTCCCAATCCTCTGGCTTCCGGCTACTCTTTGCTGTGTTATACATCTTTTCTTTTAGTTTTATTCTATCCCTAGCTTCTCTTGTCAGCCACGGTTGCCTCCTACTCCCCTTAGAATCTTTCTTCCTTTTTGGAATGAAATGATCCTGTGTCTTCCGGATTATTCCCAGAAATTCATGCCATTGCTGTTCCACCCGTCATTCCTGCTACTATCCCTTTCCAGTCTACTTTGGCCAGCTCCTCTCTCATGCCTTCATAATCCCCTTTGTTGAACTGCATCACTGCCACTTCCGATTTAACCTTCTCCTTCTCAAATTGCAGATTAACACTAATCATATTATGATCACTACCTCCAAGCGGTTCCTTTACCTCGAGTTCTCTTATCATATCTGGTTCATTGGACAACACTAAATCCAGAATTGCCTTTACTCTGGTCGGCTCCATTACAAGCTGCTCTAAGAATCCATCTCGGAAGCACTCTACAAACTCTCTTTCTTGGGGTCCTGAACCAACCTGATTTTCCCAGTCTACCTGCATATTGAAATCCCCCATCACCACAGTGGCATTACCATTGTTACATGCCAGTTTTAACTCCTGCTGCAACTTACACCCTACATCCGGGCTACTATTTGGGGGTCTGTAGATAAACCAATTAGTGTCTTCTAGCCTTTGCAATTCCTCAACTCAATCCACAGTGACTCTACCTCGTCAGTCCCTATGTCTTCCCTCGCAAGGGACTGAATTCCATCTCTCACCAGAAGAGCTACCTCTGCCCACCTGCCTGTCCTTTCTATAGGATGTATAACCCTGAATATGAAGTTCCCAGACCCGATCCTCCTGCAGCCACGTCTCGGTAATCCCCACAATGTCATATCTACCAACCTCTATCTGAGCCTCAAGCTCATCTACTTTACTTCTTATACTTCGCGCATTCGAATACAGTACTTTTAATTCCTTGCGCATCTCACCATTCACATCGATCCCTACTACACTTCGCCATACTCTCCTATCTGGGGAGGAATGGGGTAGAATATAGTCTGAAGAAAGATCTCGACCCGCAACGTCAGCCATTTCTTGTCTCCAGAGATGCTCCTGTCCTGCTGAGTCCCCCCCGCATTTTGTGTCAATCTTTAGTATTTAGCTAACATGGATAAGGAGAGCCAGAGAAGACAATGAGTCAGAATCTGCTGGTGGATGTCCACAGCTCCCTGTGTTTTTCTGCTTTTAACTGTCAGGAAGTTTACTCTTGAGATTTCCTGTTGGATTCTTTGCCAAGTCGGAGGTGGAACAGAATTGCAGTTTCATTGCCTTCAGTGAGCTGTTTAAAGGAAACCATTTGGACCGCAATGCTAAGAGGAACATCACGACCACAAGGAGTGGGCGGGAAGGGGCAATTGAGAGAAGTCTGGACATTGCACTTAAAACCAACAGTTGGCAGAGTTATGCATGAATAGTGACATCCTGCCATGAACTATTCACTGCAAAAATCTACTAACTGTGAAAAGTTTAAATTGGCCAGGGAATGTGCACTCATCTGGATTTATCCAGCCCATTGCTCAAGGCTGTTCCAACAGCCTCCCTCATGTATTGTGACTCAGGATTAAATTATCCCGTGAGGAAATCTGGTTGTGATACCAGAACAACAATTTTCAAAGAACAAAGAACAACAACTAACTCAAATATGTAAGACCAAGGAGCTGATTGTTGCCTTCAGGATGGGAAAGCCAAGATTCCATGAACCTGTCAACATTGGCAGGATGGAGGTGGAGCGAGTCAACGGCTTGGTTCCTGGGTGTGTACATCTCTGGGCCTCTGCTTTTCAATGTGGTGCTAACTCAACATTGGGTTTAGTAGTGATACAGGTGTTCAGAAGGTCAGGCATCTGTCCTCCAGTATGTTCCTAACTCCCCCGTTTCAATATGAGGCAGAGAAGACAGGAAAGAGTGGGCCCATGCATTGTGGATAACCCAACATGCCATTGGCTACTGAGAAACATTCTCTGCTTGTTAGTTTAGTTTAGTTTAGTCTAGAGATACAGCGAGGAAACAAGCCCTTCGGCCCACCGAGTCCACACTGACCAGCGATCCCCAAACACTAACACTAACCTACCCACACATATAGGACAATTTCCAAGCCAATTAACCTACATACCTGCACATCTTTGGGGTGTGGGAGGAAACTGGAGCTCCCGGAGAATACCCACATAGGTCACGGGGAGAACGTATAAACTCCGTAAAGACAGCACCCGTAGTCTGGATCGAATCCGGGTCTCTGGCGCTGCGAGGCAGAAACTCTACCGCTGCACCACCGCACTCTAACAGCTTTTCCAAATTTACCACAAAAAACAAAGTGCTGGGGGATCTCAACGGGTCTGCATCTCGGGTTGAGACCAGGCCTCGGGGAGAGGGAAGATAGCGGAAAGGTGGACGATTGGGACGGGGGCTGGTAGGTGATAGGTGGACCGAGAAGATGTGAATGATTATGGACCGATGGTGCCAGGTGGGGGAGGATGAGGGGTAGAGCTGGGAGACAGAGGTGAGTGAATTCATGGAAGCAGACGAAGACGAGAAGAAGGCAAATGGAGCCAGGTCCTTTCACTCACCAGATGCTAGATACAAGTCCATGGTAGTCCATGATATGCTCCATAGTGTTCCATTGCTGGGGTAGATTTAGTGTTGTGCGGATCAGTTCAAGAACCTGATGGTTGCAGGAAAGTAGCTGTTCCTGAACCTAGTGTTGTGGAACTTTAGGCTTCTGTACCTCCTGCCTGATGGTAGCATGCAAGAAGAGGGGATGGCCTGGAGGTGAGGTTACTTTGTTTAATTTAGTTTAGTGTAGTTTAGTTTATTGTACAGTGAAAAGCAGTTGATGAAAGAAGCTGCCTTCTTGTGGCAGTGCCTCTTGTAGGTGCATTTGATGGTGGGAAGGCCATGCCCATGATGGATGGGGCTAGGTCCTCGTGTGTCTCCTCTTTAAATGTTACTAATAGTTTGTGGACATTTTTAAACAGACGTAAAAAAGGGTTGGGAGACTATTACTGCTGTATAGGACATTTAAATTGTAGCAACATATCTGTTTGGGGTGGATGAACATTCAGGCCATTCGGGAATTTTGATGCACATTTTGGTCCTGGGTGCTCAGCTGGCTCATTCACACTTGCCACTGGGCTCTGTGCACACCATCCCTTGCCCAGCCACCTTCTCTGCTGACTTTACAAGCAAGTCGAAACTCCAGCCTCACACACAGCTGGTGTCACACAACAGAGGGTGGTGCCATTTTTCCATCATCAAAAACTTTCAAAGAATCTTACAGTCAATGAAATGCAGTTGGAGTGTAGTCATTGCTGCAATGCAGTGTAGCAGGCTGTTAATTTGTGCACATTGGTTTAATGTAGTGAACCAGGTCATTCATTTGTGCAAAGTAAGATCCCACACATGACAGTGAGCAGATAATATTATTAACAGTTGAAGGATCAATGCTGGTCTGCATACTACCTGCGTCCCCCTTGGAAACAGTGTAATAAGCACCAATTACAGCAATAAACTATATTTTAATGACTGGGTGTTAATGTGTTTAAAAATGAGAGTGTTAACTTGCATGCAGAATAATTTCAGCTCTGGACACTTCGTGCCACATTATTCCAACAACCCATTTGAAGAATGCTCTTAATCCCTCATCAGTGAATTCTGACAAACACCAAGGGAATATGTTGAAATCTTTTCACACTAAGCTGTCAGGAGTAAGCAGTGCTTTACACAGTACCACTAAGTTTACAAAAAAGACCCAAAGCTAATAAGACACTGTAAAAGCAGAGCCGCAGTAGTTTTGGTTCAATCATAATGGCATCTTTTATCATCAGAGGAGGGCACTTGTAGTAATGGGGTGCAGAAGGTGCTTAGTTTGAAGAACTGCTTCTAATGAAGGTTCATGACTGCTTTTCGTAAACAGGAGCATTTCCCATTGCGAGGCTGGCTCCACACATCAGCAGGCTCTTTGGTCCTGGCAGGCCACTGCTGTTCTAGCACGTCTGCCAAATGTCAGATCGATCTAGCGTAGAAAACAAATGTAACAATATCCTCCAACCCCACTTATCAACTGATGCAGCCATCATCAGCAATAATCTCAGCCCAGCAGCATCCTGTCAGCAATAACCGTCTGTCAGCCCCTTCCCGCTGCTGCCAGATTGGAAAGTGTTGGCTGTCCTGAGGCAAAATATGCCTTTGGATATGATTTATTACAATCAGCGGGTGTTGTGATGCACCAAAATTGCATTATCCTTTTTGCACTTCAACACTAAATTCAAATGTAATAACACAATTTCCTGTCATCGCCCAGCGGTTTTCAGGTTAACTCCATGGTCGCCGTTTCCGAGCAGTGCAATCTTCAGCGGTTCTTTCAACGCAGAAAGGTTGTGCATCTGACCATGGCTTATTTCATGATCGCTGAACCAGGCAATCGTTTATTTTGCAGCAGGCAAGACACGGGAGGGTGGGGGGTGGGAATAGGGTGGTAAATTCTGAATGGGTTAACTCCATTGCAGGCATTGTCTCTCGAGCTGTTATGCAGTAATATAGAGAACTATATTCTGAACTCTACATTTTCCTCTTTGCTCTACCTATTGTTTAGTTTAGATTAGTTTAGTTTAGAGATACTGTATGAAAACAGGCCCTGCGGCCCACTGAGTCCACACTAACTATCGATCACCCATTCACATTAGTTCTATGTGTAGGAAAGAACTGCAGATGCTGGTTTAAATCGAAGGTAGACACAAAAAGCTGGAGTAACTGAGCGGGACAGGCAGCATCACTGGAGAGAAGGAATGGGTGACGTTTCGGGTCGAGACCTTTCTTCAGACTGGTGTCAGAGGAGTGGGCGGGACAAAGATGGAATGTAGTCGGAGACAGTAAGACTGGTGGGACAACTGGGAAGGGGGAATGGAGAGAGAAGGAAAGCAAGGGCTATTTGAAGTTAGAGAAGTCAATGTTCTTACCGCTGGGGTGTAAGCTACCCAAGCGAAAAATGAGGTGCCATTCCACCAATTTGTGCTGGGCCTCACTCTGACAATGGAGGAGGCCCAGGACAGAAAGGTCAGTTTGGGAATGGGAGGAGGAGTTATAGTGCTGAGCAACTGGGAGATCAGGTAGGTTAAGGCGGACTGAGCGGAGGTGTTCAGCGAAATGATCGCGAAACCTGCGCTTGGTCTCGCCGATATCCAGAAGTTGACACCTGGAATAGCGGATACAGTAGATGAGGTTGGAGGAGGTGCAAGTGAACCTCTGCCTCACCTGAAAAGATTGTCGGAGTCGAGGGGGGAGGTAAAGGGACAGGTGGTACATCTCCTACGGGTGCAGGAGAAAGTACCTGCGGAGGAAGTGGTTTGGGTAGGAAGGGACGAGTTGACCAGGGAGTTGCGGGGGGAACGGTCTCTGCAGAAAGCAGAAAGGGGGACCACGGAGTCGCAGAGGGAACCGTGACCTCACACAGCGGTGACTTTCCCACAGTATATAATCCTCCAACATTTTCGCCACAACAAAAAATCCTCCAACACTTTCACCACCTCCAACGGGATCCCACTACTGGCCACATCTTCCCATCTCCACCCCTTTCTGCTTTCCACAGAGACCGTTCCCTCCGCAACTCCCTGGTCAACTCGTCCCTGTGTGCTGTGGTGGCCACCAAGACCGTGTGGTGTGGAGAAAGGATGGATAAACATTGAGCCACAGGAGATTGCAGATGCCAGAATCCGGAGCAACAAACAATCCGACGGAGTAACTCAATGGGTCCAGCGGCACCTGTGGGTGAAAAGGGAAGGTCAGTGGTTCCGATCAAAACCATGCATCAGGAACGAGGGTGAAGAGGGGAGCAGTAAAGCCAATATAAATTGGAGAGACGGTGAATGGTGAAACAGAAGCGAGAGATGATTGCTAGAGCAGGGAGGGGTGAAAAATGATGCGTGTATGGAGCTAAATAGGGTAGGGATGGGTAGGAAGGCAGAGGCAGATGGATGATGGATGGAGGTAGACAGAAGGAAAATAAAGGAAAAAAAAGAAAAAGAAGGAAGCATATGGAGTCAGAGGAGGGGAGGGGAAAGTCTTGAGATGGAAGGTGATAGGCAGATAATTAGTCCCAGGTCAAGGAGCTGAATGACCCACTCCTGCTATTATGTTCTCATGAGATGTCATGTCTACTATGTTTTAAATTAAGATGATAATAAGCCACTGTGCTTTTGTTCCAATGGCTGGAGTGCACAGTGAGTGTTTGAGTAACAAGGAAGAACGAGGTAAGTTGCTGGTGTCTGGTCCTGCCCACTCTTGAAACATATTATACCTGGCCCGACTATTCATCTTTTTTAAGCCAACGTGAGGCATACGTTTGGCAGTGCGATTCACCCCTGACAACAACTACTTTTGAGCCGTCCAGAAGAAAATTTAAATTGATTGGGCAAGATCTTTACAAAGGCCGGTAACACCATAATTGAGGGCAGTCCAAAAGCACAAAGCACCATTTTACTGAAGTAAACGTAACAATGTGGAACAGAAATACTTAATTGTGACAGAAATACTTTATTGTGAAGAAAGCAGTTTGTGAATTCATCTTACTGATTTAACCCAAAATTCGATTCATTACAAATGGCTGCAGCGTCTAGTCGGATAGGAAATTAAATTGGATCATCTTGTATTGGAGGTCAGAATATGTAGGGTTTATACTTCAGAGAGATACAAAAGGTTGGAGTAACTCAGTGGGTCAATCAGAATCTCTGGAGAAAATGAATAGGTGACGTTTCGGGTTGGAATCCTTTTTCAGTTTATACTTTGGTTGAATGAATGAATGAATGAATACGTTTATTGGCCAAGTATTCACATACAAGGAATTTGCCTTGGTGCTCCGCCCGCAAGTGACAACATGACATACAGTGACAGTTAGGAATGACACATAAAACTTTAAACATTCAGCCAGTCTCCATCTGTTGTATTTATGTTACTCCACACACAAAGTTTATTACAAACTCCCATGAACTCTAGCTTCATAGGTTTTTTGATCTGATTGAGATTTATAAATGTTAGTTCTCCTAAAATTGTTTCTGCTGCTACTGATCTCAGTTTTATTGCTTGCTTTTCCTGCTTCTAACACCAAACAACCAAAATCAATTGCACTTAATCACCATGTATCTGGTTGGCCTCGTGCATATTTATAAAGGACAACATAAGATTCATGCCTTTGTATAATGGTGAAATTAAGGTTGTGCTGTTTCAGTGTTTGTGTCGGTGAGTTCCTCTCTGTAACTATCTCTAGAACAAGGGCTTTGTTTTGCAACAGTCTTAAAACATCTTAAAGCAGCATTGACATGGAAATTTTTAGATTAAAGGTTAATTAATTCCCTGACACAGCAATGAACAGCCTGCTCCGAACATTTCTCCTGAGTGAGTATATATTATTAGCCCAAGTCCTGTAACATGACTGATAACACAGGCCGTGCCCTGCTTGAAATCATGTACCAGCTTTACGCATCCTGTTTTAGCACTAATGTCAGCATTTCAGAACGACGATGGTGGCAAACAGTGGTATCAGGTCAACGAAGAGCATTCCCAACATTTCATATTTCCATATTCCCTCCTGATGTAGAAGGAGGCCATTCTGTCCATCTAAGCGATGCCAGCTCATAGGGTATTCTCATTCCCCTTCTAACTTTCTCCGTAACATATATACTTCCACCCACACTACAATAGGGGTACTTTACAACAGCCAATTAACCTGCCAACCTGCATGTCTCTGCACTGCAGGAGGAATTCTGAGCACTGGGAGGAAACCTGTGTGGTTATAAGGAGAACATGCAAACTTCACACAGATAGCCCCCAACCTCATGATTGAACCCGGTTTGCTGGAGCAGTGAGGCAGCGGCAGTGCTGTGGAGCTGAATCATTTTAAAAACTGGGAAATGATTTGCAGAGGGAAATGGAGAGACTTCTGTCTTTGCTCACTGCAACACTGAAGCTGTAGAGATGGTGAAGTTACACTGGCATTTCACCCCATTGTGAAGGAGGGTACTGCCTTGAAACGTCACCTGTCCATTCCCTCCCCCGAATCTTGCCTGACCGACTGAGTTCCTGCAGCACTTAGTGTTTTGCTCAAGATCTCATCATCAGCAGCCTGCACCCATGGAGATGGCGGCTTGCATTCACTGTAAACAATCTCATGTTCCTATGTAGCTGTAAAGTAAATACTGTTTCTCAAATCCCGATCTACACTATGTGTTAATAGTTCAGCAAGGGTGTATCAGCAGGGTGTCAGCGGTTATGGGAGAAGGCAGGAGAATGGGGTTAGGAGGGAGATGTAGATCAGCCATGATTGATTGGCAGAGTGGACTTGACGGGCCGAATGGCCTACTTCTGCTCCTATCACTTATGACCGTATGAAATCTATTTTATTGGAGACACAAATTATAACTCTTGCCCACCAGTGTTTGCAAGATGGACGATCTTTGGTGCCTCTTGTGTCACCATCTCACCCCATCTCCATGCTGGGTTCATTACTGCCCCCGACTATGTGGAGGCTGAAGGGCCTGGATCCCTTTCACGTCAGGCCCCTTATTTTTATGTCATCCATGAAAACTGTTCCTCCATTTATATGAACAGGGTCACTGATCTTCATTCAGGTTAAAGGTTGGTTTATTTTTCTATAATTGGCTTTTTGTTTTCAATTATTTTACAGTGGTAATTATATTTTTATTCTTTTTATTTTAAATTATTTATACCATAATTTGTTTTTTTCTTTATTTAAATCCATTTAAAGTATTTTAAAATTTCTCTCAGTACCAAAGGTCAGTCATCAGCATGTTGCCTCCAGTTCTGGCTCCTGAGGCCTAGTTGGAACTGAAAATGATAGAACTAACCGGCACTTTGGGGTCCCTGGGCCCCTTTCAAGCAGGCCAGGTGGGATTGAGAAGCACCAAAGCGACCATATTACAAACACTGGTGGACCAGGGTTATAGTTTGTAGCTCCAACAAAATAGTTCTTTTTTCTTTCTTCTTTTTTTAATTTAAATTTTTATTAGAGGTATCTGCATATCATAGTCCATACCAATGTTAAACTTTGTTTAACGATTACGTATTAAGTATCCAGGGTTCCGGGGATCCAGTTACCAAAGTAGCTGGGATCCTCCTTTATCGGTTACATATTAGCATTACCTCTAATTATTTATTTATGTTTATAGATAAGAAAAATAAAGAAATAAAGAGAAGAAATTAGAAAAAAGATTAGATAATCTATCAATAATACAACTTAGGAGATAGGTCTGTAGGTCAGAAAACATAACTATTCATCTAGTCCTGGGTTCAGGTTTCAGTCGGGCCTCCGCGCCGGCCCAGTCTACCCCTTCAAATAATCTATAAATGGAGACCATATTTTAGTAAATAATTCTGGTTTGTCAATTAAGACATATCTAATTTTTTCCAAATGTAAGGTCTCCGACATCTCCATAATCCACATCTTAATTGTGGGGATTGCAGGATTTTTCCAAAATTTTACTATTAATTTTTTCCCAATTATTAAAATTTTTCCCAATCAAGGAAATTTCTTTGGTTTGTTGTAAGTTTTAGGTATTGTTCTGATATGCCCAATATTATTAATTTAGGATCGGGATCCAGTTGAGTATTAACAACTACAGAGATTATTTTTAAAATATCCATCCATTAATTTTTAATTTTTATACAATTTACAAAAGTATGGGTTAAATTAGCCGCCGAGTATTGACATTTATCACAGATAGGAGAGATATTAGGAAAGATTCTATTTAATTTTGTTTTTGAATAATGCAGTCTATGTAGTACTGAGATTGGACGGCATGGTGGCGCAGCAGTGGATTTGCTGACTTATCGCGCCAGGGATCCGGGTTCGATCCCGACTACAGGTGCTGTCTGTACGAAGTTTGTATGTTCTCCCTGTGACCTGTGTGGATTTTCTCCGGGAGCTCCAGTTTCCTACCACACTCCAAAGACCGTACAGGTTTGTAGGTTAATTGGCCTGGTAAAATTGTAAATTGTCCCTTCTGTGTAGGATAGTGTTAGTGTGTGGGGATCACTGTTTGATGTGAACTCGGTGGGCCAAACGACCTGTTTCCATGCTGTATCTCTAAACTAAAAATAAAATATTTACCTTACAACTACCTGGGAACATGAGACCATTTATAGTGAATGCAAGCAGCTATCTCCATGGTGGCAGATGTGATAATCGAGAAGCAGGTACCGAGGCACAAATGCAGATTAAATTTAATGGTGAGGAATTGTAAAACCACACCAAAAAAGCAGCTAAACCATCAGACGTGGGAGCTTACAGGGAAGAGGTAAGTCAACAGTTTCAGTGCATTAGAATTACATTTACATTTCATTGTGGAGCAGATGTAGAAATCAAATTAACTCCTGAGAATAACCAAATTTAGGACAAAAATGTCATAACTCCTCGATTGAAAGAATGGAAGGAGGTTGTGAGATCAATAAAGGCCATTTACAGAAATTGGTGAAACTTCCTCCAGTTTTCACACAGCAAAGTTTATGCCCATTCGAACTCCTGATAGCTTGAAACTGGAAAGAGCTCCTGGGCGACTGATAGAGGCAGCTGATGAAGATCCGTGTGATGTGTTTGCCTGATACAAATAGCAGGCAGATCCCTCTCTATTTATTCACTCAGCCTCATCTCCTTTCTTGAAGATGGTCATAATTGTGTCCATGAGATCCCCGCATGGACTTCTCTTCTCAAATGATCGATTTATAGTCATTAGTTTGAGATAGATCTTTCTGAGATACTTCAGCAGAGATTCCAGCTGCTTTGGAGACCTGGTTGCCTTTTAGCTGTTGGATGGTCTTTTCATTCTCTTGCTGGATCTGGTAGAGCGAGGTGGATAGCTTGTTATGAGATGGAGTCAACAGCACTTTCTGTCATTGTCAGAGCTTTGATTGAGCAGTTCTTCAATGTGCTCCTTCCAGGAGGTACTGACTGCCACCTGTCCTTCATAGGTTTTCCTCTTACCTTGGTTCTCAGCCAGTTGGGGTCATTTGGCCTGTAGATGGTATTCAGAGTTATGAAGAATCTAGGCACATCAAGGTTATCAGCAGGTTACTGAATCTCCTGTCCTCGTTTACACCCACCATCATTCAATTTATTGCAAACCCTTCTGTTTATATCAGTTTATTAATGTAATAAATGTCAAGTCACAATGGCTACTGTGAGCTCCAGTTAGTTTAGAGATACAGCCCGAAAACAGGCCCTTTGGCCCACCGGGTCTGCTCCGACCATAGGATAACACTATCCTACACATACTAGGGACAATTTTGACATTTACCAAGTCAATTAACCTGCAATCCTGTACGTTTTATGGAGTGTGGGAGGAAACCAAAGATCTCGGAGAAAACCCATGCAGGTCACGGGGAGAACGTACAAACTCCGTACAGACAGCACCCGTAGTCGGGATCGAACCCGGGTCTCCAGCGCTACAAGCGCTGTAAGGCAGCAACTCTATCGCTGCGCCATCGTGCCGCCCAGTTGATGATGATTGACATAAGCTGTGGATGGTTTTAGTAGTTAGGGTTCCAATGTTATTATCCAGTGGAGATAGAGCATTGAGAAGTCCTGTGAACTTTTATTGTCAAATATTAGAATCAGTGATCCAGCGTAATAACATTACAGAATGTAATTAATTCTATTTCATAAGGCTGCGTATTGGCAGCTCTAACTGTGTTTGCACAGATTTAGACAAATATTTTTCTGAGATGGTTATGTTTCACCCACTGTTTCTGTATCGCAGCCATATCTAGATCAGCCTGTGTAGGAAGGAACTGCAGATGCTGGTTTACATCGAAGATAGATACTAAATGATGGGGGGCAGCAGCACTCTGGATAGAAGGAATGGGTGACGTTTTGGGTCAAGATCCTTCTTCAGACTGAGAGTCAGAACAGCCTGGCTGTTTTCCAGTAGGATAACCAGAAAAGGCATAAAATAAAGCTGACATTGACCTTCAGACATATTATCATGCTAATCTATTGACTTATGAGGTTTTGTGGCTTGCAAGCAGTAGATTACACTGCAGCCTTGCCATAAGTATTTTTTTATTTGATTTTAATGGCAATGAAATCTGTAGAATTAGCTGTTATCACTTCAGTCAAAATTTGAAGTATAAAATCATTACCATGATTGCTCATTTAGAATTTAATTTAGATTATATTGCTTTCCCGTAATAACACCAGCTTGCCTTTTTGGAATAATGTGAATACACAGAACTGGAGTTTAGAAGGATGAGGGGAATCTTATAGAAACATCTAAAATTATAAAAGGACTGGACAGGCTAGATGCAGGAAAAATGTTCCCAATGTTGGGCGAGTCCAGAACCAGGGGCCACAGTCTTAGAATAAAGGGGAGGCCATTTAGGACTCAGGTGTGGAAAAACGTTTTCACCCAGAGAGTTGTGAATTAGTGGAATTCCCTGCCACAGAGGGCAGTGGAGGCCAAATCACTGGATGGATTTAAGACAGAATTAGATAGAGCTCTAGGGGCTAGTGGAATCAAGGAATATGGGGAGAAGGCAGGCACGGGTTATTGATTGGGGGGGATCAGCCATGATCACAATGAATGGCGGTGCTGGCTCGAAGGGCCGAATGGCCTCCTGCTGCACCTATTTTGTATGTTTCTATAATCCACAGAGAAGAATGTGGAGATTTTGAGATTGAAGCAATCTTGCAGTTAATTAAATGAAATGTGGGTATCACAGCTCATTCAACACTAAAAGTTTGGAAGTCCATTTTTGTAGGAATAGCATTGAGAATCATAAAGAAGGGAGATCTGTTTTCACAATGGTATGAATAATGATATTGTTTAGTTTGAGTTTCGTTTATAGTGGTTTTTTTAACTGGGTATGTGGGGGGGGGGGGGGCGGGGGGTGGGGGAAACTTTAAAAATCTTTTCCCTGCACGGGAGACCCGACCTTTTCCCTGTCGGGTCTCCGTTGTCGTTGGGGCCTAGCACCGTGGAGCGGCATCCAACGGAACGACCTGGGGCTCCAGTCGCGGAGCCGGCAGACTTACTCACCATCGCGGAGCTGGCCGAGTTCGGAACGGGAGGAGCTGTGGTGGCGCGCTGCTGCTGCCCGATCCCGGAGATTCGGAGGCTCCAGCCGCTGGCCCGGTGGACGGTGACATCGGGAGCTCGCGGGTCCCTGGTGGGAGACCGCTTTTCGGAGCTCCCGCAATGGCAACTTCTCCCGCCCGAGTTGCGGGGTTGAAGATGACCTGGAGCGGGGCCTTACATCGCCCGGCGGGGCTTTAAATGGCCCCGGGACTTGCTAGCGCCCGCCGGGGGCTCCAACATCAAGACCCGGAGCGCGGCCTTGCATCGCCCGGCGTGGCTTTAATGGCCACAGGACTTATTTACCACCGCCCGCCGGGGCTTTGACTTTGACATCGGGAGGAGAATGGGGAGTGCAGTGGAGAGACAAGACTTTGCCTTCCATCACAGCGAGGAGGAGATTCACTGTGATGGATGTTTGTGTAAATTGTGTTGTGTCTTGGTTCTTTTTACTTGTTTGTATGACTGCAGAAACCAAATTTTGTTTGAACTGTTGACAACAAATAAATTGTATCATTGTATCAACACAGATTCTGAGAACAATTGCTCCCATCTGTGCATTCTTAGCACTGCATGGGACATTTACACAGGAGACCCTGCCTTTCCATCAAGATTTTTGTGCCTGCCAAAAACACCGTCATACTTTATGACTTTTCTGGCTATCCAATTGGAAAACAGCCAGGCTATTCTGACTCCCAGTCTGAAGAAGGGTCTCGACCCGAAACATCACCCATTCCTCCTATCCAGCATTTTGTATCTATCTTTGGTGTAAACCAGTATCTGCAGTTCCTTCTGACACAGGCTGTTCTAGATATTGAATGAATGAATGAATGAATACTTTATTGTCATTATAACATGTAAACATGTACAATGAAATTAGAAATGCCAACCAGTCAGTGCACCATTCACACCTTTTCTAAGAGCAAAAGTCTAAGATAAACAACTAAAATAAATAACATGAAAAAAACCCACATTCTTCTGTCGATTTCACAGTCCCTTTGGTGTGTAGCGCACCTGCACTCATTTGGTGGCTACATTAAGTGTAGTTATTGCTGTGGGATAAAAATTGTTTTTGAATCTGTTTGTCCATGTCCTCATTGATCTGTACCGTCTGCCTGACAGCAGCAGTTCAAACAGGGAGTGACCGGGGTGGAAAATGTCCTTTATGATCTTCTGGGATTTTTTGAGACAGTGGGAACTGTGTAGGTCCTCCAAGGTGAGGAGAGGGCAGCCGATAATCTTCTGGGCGTTGTCAATAGCTAATATGGCTGTGATATGGTTGCCAATATGGCTGCCAATATGGCTGTGATACATAAACAGTGGGTGAAACATAACCATATCAGAAAAATATTTGTCCAAATCTGTGCAGCACACAGGTAGAGTTACCAATATCTGGCCTTATGAAATAGAACTAATTACATTCTATAATGTTTTTATGCTGGATCGCCGATTCTAATATTTGACACTAAAAGTTCACAGAACTTTTCAATGCTCTCCTCAAGTAGATGGTAACATTGGAACCCTAACTACTAAAATCATCCACAGTGAATGAATCTCACCTCAATAATGTCAGTAATAACGCAATCACCTCCAGTGTTCCACTGCTCAACCTTGACCCTTTCTTGCACCTTCCATTACATTTCTGCATTGAAAATGCATTTGCATTGGAAATTTGGCTACACCTGAATTACACCTGAAATTTGTCTACACCTGAAGAACCTCCTGTAGGATGACTTGGAGATGCAACAACATCACAAGCAGAGTGGAAAGAAAAGTGGCAGGGAATGGCTAATCTTCCAAAATCTTACCCACCTAAATTTTCAAACAACACATACTAATATCCATGCTGTTTTTCCTTTGGAAAAAATGACTCTATGGCTTGTGCTTCAACAAGATGATCCTCACAGAGATCTGTGACTTCCTGTCACATCTGCACATACTACCTGGATTGCTCTTATAGTTAAATTCAAGGTGCAGGTACTCCTTTTGGATCCGACATTAGACTACTTTCTTTGGCGGACATATCGAGGAGCAGTGTTTTGAAGAATAATAGGGGAGCTACTCTTGGAATTGAAAATAAAAAAATCCGAGGATGCTGAAAATCTGGAACAAAAATAGAAATTGCTGTAAACGCTGAGGAGGTCAAACAGCATCGGTGGAAAGAGAAAGAGAGATAGTGGTGTTTCAGATGCTTTTGGAAGGCATGTGAAGGCAGATAAGAGCTTACCTTGGCACCATGTTTAGCATAGACATTGCTAGCCAAAGGCCTGTTCCTGTGTGTAAGCAGTGCAGGCTCGAAGGGCCAAATGGCCTCCACCTGCACCTATTTTCTATCTGCTGCACTGTTCTATGTTCAATGTTTTATATAGTTTATTGACTAATGGGCCATGATCTCCATTGCAGCATAAACTCAGTTTGTAATATGTTATGTTACCAGGAGATGGCGCTGATGTGCTGAGCTGTTGGGCGATGTTCAATCCCTCTGAAAATCCATTGAAAGTCCAAAGTGGTGATTAAATGTAACACAAGTCTATTGTGGAGGGCAGGTAGTCACAATAACATGGTCTCTCCTGAAAGGAAGTAGTAAAGTGGCAATGTAAATGCCGCTTTATAGCACTGTCTTTGACATCTACCAATTCTTTGTCTAACCTTAAGAGTAGGCTAATCGGGTAGATTACAATTGCCCTAGTTTTGGTGAATATGACATACCTGGGTAAATGTTCATATGCTTAAGTAGATACCAGTTTCCTAAATAACTGGGCCAGTTGGCGGAGTGGCTGGTTCTGGGGTGCATATCTTCAGCTCCACTGTCTATTAATGTTTAGAGTCAAAGATAGATACAAAATGCTGGAGTAACTCATCGGGGCAGGCAGCATCTCTGGAGAGAAGGAATGGGTAACATTTCAGGTCGAGACCCTTCAGTCTGAAGAAGGGTCTTGACCCGAAACATCACCCAGATGCTGACTGTCCTGCTGAGTCACTCCAGCATTTTGTGTCTATCTTTGGTTTAAACCAGCATCTGTAGTTCCATCATACACAATGCTTGGAGTCAAACAGCTTTGCTGTAGCTAACGGTCCCAGCCTTTTTTGACATCACATGGGGAGAATCAAATTGGACAAAGACTGGTATCTGTGAGGAAGATGCGCAGATCGATCATTCACTTGGCACCTGGCCGAAGATGCATGCAAACACTTCAGCCTTGTTTTGGATCTTGTGCTGGGTTTTACTGCATTGAGGCTATGGATATTCATAGAGCCTCTCATCTTTTAATTCAGTCAATGTGAACATTAAAGCAATTCATTGAGTCATAGAGCCATAGATTCATGCAGCACAGAAACAGCCCCTTCGCCCGTCCATGCTAACCTATTTGCCCATCTACTGAATCCCATTTGTCCGCATTAGGTCTGTATCCTTCTATCTCTTGCCTTTTTAAGTCCGTCTAAATGCCTCTTCAACAGTAATTGCAGTTGATTCTACCCTCTCTTCTGGTAGACATTTCCAGATATCAACCACTCTCTGTTAAAAAAAAAAAAAGCTCTTCAGAACAACATTGCTTATATGATCTATTTATAGCATAGTACCTCCATAGTTTCGCAGTCTTTTAGTCCTGTGATATAGTTTGCCAGATTTGTACTTGTGATTTATGTCTGCCTGGTATTGCTGCTGACACACTCACATTTGCGGGCGGCACGTTCGCGCAGCAGTAGAGTTGCTGCCTTACAGCATCAGAGACCCGGGTTCAATCCTGACTACAGGTGCTGCCTGTACAGAGTTTGTATGTTCTCCCCGTGACCTACGTGAGTTTTCCCTGGGACCTCCGGTTTCCTCCCACGCTCCAAAGACGTACAGGTTTGTAGGTTAATTAGCTTGATAAAATTGTGAATTGTGCATAGTGTGTGTAGGATAGTGTTAATGTGTGGGGATCTCTGGTCGGCGTGGACTTGGTGGGCCAAAGGGTATGTTTCCATGCTGTATCTCTAAACTAAACTAAAGAAAACTACTTCTCATTGAATTAATGTTAGCTCCTGGCTTGATAGCAATGGTGAGATAAGGAAACAGCCAGGCTACAAATACTGGAGAGATTTTCTGGTGTCTGGAGTCAATATTGAGACTTCCACTTGTAGATCTCTCCTGCCAATGGATGATGATAGGGGTTCTGGGACACTGGCTGACACCCATGATTCTGTAAGCATGACCCCAGTAAGGAGTAGTCCCTGAATAAGCAATCCCAGTGTTTGCACCTCCCCAGGTGTTAATATAGCATGCTCTGACTCTGGCCATGACTTTGAGGTATCCAGTCCCAGGACAGATTCCCTTTATCATGTATCTGTACACTGTGGATGGCTCGATTCTAATCATGTATTGTCTTTACGCTGACTGGTTAGCATGCAATAAAGCTTTTCACTGTACCTCGGTACACATGACAATAAACTCAACTAAAAGGATGTGCACTGACCTCTGTACATTTTGTACCTGTGAACTGGACGTCTAGTTACCATTTTTAACAGTTTGCTTTCTGCCTTTGATCTCCTCTCTCTCTGAACCAATTCAGGGAACACCACCTCATCTTCATGTCAGGCATTTCTCAGCCTTCAGTCTTTGTTGATGAGTTCAACAACACTAGATTTTGGACATTGTGTCACCACCTACACCTCCAACTGTTGTTTGTATACTAGTCCAGTGTTAATGTTTTTCTACACATCCTAATCTCCTTTGACATCTGATCACTGCCACATTCTATCACATCAAACACTCTTCACAGTTTGTACTTTCTTTCTTTCTTTGCACAGATTTTTTTTTCAGGGACAGTTTCTTCCCAGCAGTTATCAGGCAACTGAATCATCCTACCATAACCGGAGAGCAGTGCAGAACTACTGTCGACCTCATTGGTGACCCTCGGACTATCCTTGATCGGACTTTGCTGGCTCCACCTTGCACTGAACATTATTCCCTTTATCATGTATCTATACACTGTAAATGGCTCGATTGTAAACATGTATTGTCTTTCTGCTGACTGGTTTGCGTGCAACAAAAGCTTTTCACTGTACCTCAGTACATGTGACAATAATCTATACTGAAATGAAACTAATTCAATTTAAGGAATCAACGATTGAATGATTCAAAGATTCAATGATACTTTATTGTCACATGTACCTAGGTTCAGTGAAATGCTTTGTTTTGCATACAACCTGGTAAAATCATACAGCAGACCTCACCTAGGCAATGCACAGAGTTGTCATGTTTCCGGTGCCTTTTTAAAATTTCTTTAAAATCATCCACAGTTGATTCTGTTGAAGGACCATCAATCTGAAATGTTTGTTTTTCGTTTCCCAGGCGGGTCCTGACCTACTGAGTATTTCCAACAAGATGTGCCGTCTTATCAGTGTACTATTTGACTCAGCCTGCCAGCCTATTATTGGACTTATCCAATAGTAAGATGGACAATGTACAAAATGACTGCATGCACAGATTTTCATAAGAACTGGCATGTAATTGTATCATTAATACTGACTGACATCCTTTCATAGAATCGTAGCAGTTACTTTACCTTGCGCTAAACGTTAATCCCTTATCATGAATCTATACACTGCAAATGGCTCGATTGCAATCATGTGTGGTCTTTCCGCTGACTGGTTAGCATGCAACAGAGAGCTTTTCACTGTACTTCGGTACACGTGGCAATAAAATAAACTGATAAACTCATAAAGAGGAGGCTATTTGTCCCATTATATCCGTGCCATCTCCTAGTATTTCCTATTTGCCCATTCCACTACACTGTAGCCATGGCCGTAGAGGATCTAAAAATAGTTGGCAAGGTCCTCTGACAGATTGAATGAACCATTCTGAGGCGATGGTTTTTCACAACTGACAAGGTATCTTTTGAGTAGGAAGGAACTGCAGATGCTGGTTTAAATCAAAGATAGACACAAAATGCTGGAGTAACTCAGCGGGACAGGCAGCATCTCTGGATCTTCTGTCCAAGGTATCTTTTGATCTCACTGACCTGTACCCAGATTTAAGCAGGCAAATAAATGTTTCAGTTCACAAGGAGCCTTCAGATCTGATTATAAAGTGGATGTTGGTTGTACCTACGCTGAATAGAGCATCTGGTATAACAGTGATTCATATAATACACCATTCACTACGATACAGAGACATGCGGATAACTCCAAAGCATGCTTCATTAGACAATGCATGTCTGTCAGACTTAAAGATTAATTTATAGAAAAGCTGCGACATTTTCCTGTAAACAAAAATCAAAATGCAAACTACAGATGCTGGAAATCTGAAATAAAAACACAATTACTGTATGCACTTGTTTAAGAAGGAACTGCAGATGCTGGAAAATCGAAGGTGGACAAAAATGCTGGAGAAACTCAGCGGGTGAGGCAGCATCTATGGAGCGAAGGAAATAGGCAACGTTTTGGGCCAAAACTCTTCTTCAGTCAGTTGCCTATTTCCTTCGCTCCATAGATGCCGCCTCACCCGCTGAGTTTCTCCAGCATTTTTGTCTACTGTATGCACTTAGCAGGTTAGAAAGCAACTCTGAAAAAAGGAAACAGTTAACGTTTCAGATCTGAGAACTTTCATTAGAACTGGGAAAGAGAGAAAACAATTCTGTTTTCTGTAGCAGAGCATGTGGGGAGGATTGGAAAGAACAAAGTGAATATCCGAAATAGGGTGAGACCAAATGAGTTAACATAGCAACTAGAACAGTTAGGATCAGATTTTGTATTGCGTTGCTCATAGCAAGATCGTGGGACATGTCTATAGGCCTGACCACACTCATGGGGGTAATCAGCATGATATTCTGACCTCAATCATTAAAAACGAGTTGTCTGGCCTGCAGTACAATTTCTGCCTTACAGTGCAGGAGACCCTGGTTCGATCCTGACTATGTGTGCTGTCTGTATGGAATGTGTATGTTCTCCCCATGACCTGTGTGGGTTTTCTCCGGGAGCTCCGGCTTCCTCCTACATTCCTAAGATACACAGGTTTGTCAGTTAATTGGCTTCAGTAAGAATTGTAAATTTTCCCTAGTACATAGGATAGTGCTAGTGTATGGGGGTCACTTGTCAGCATGGACTCGGTGAACCAAAGGGCCTGTTTCCGTGCTGTATCTTTAAACTAAACTAAACTATACTAAACTAAACTAAATTATCACATGATCCTATATGGAATCTTGTTCTGCACAAAATGAAGACTGTACGTTCTGGATCACAGCCCTTCAGGCAGTGTCTTTAGAGGGTCTTTTTTAAAAAACCAAAAATAATGTAATCAATTATTAACAATAATATTTACCTACAGTACAAAATAGAACAAAGCAAAACCCCCCACCAAAATACGTCAAACAAACATACTAAATAAACTCCTATACAACAATATCACCACCCTTATTGAGGGTGACTTTAGAGTGTCTTTAGGGAGGTCTGAGCTTGTGAAAGAGGCACTGTAAACACAGGTCTTTTAAACATGTCCAGGAGATGGCGCAGATGTGCTGTAATGTGGAGTGAAAGCACAACAGCTTCAGGCCAGCTGCAGGCAGCTCAGACCATAGAAGCTCGCAGCAGGGGGAAGGAAGGCAATTGTGTACAACGTCAGACGTTGTGCATTCTGCCAAGGCCCAAGGCCTATTGTGGAGGGCAGATGGTCACAATAGCATTCACTTCCCTGAGACCTCTTGCAGAAAGGAGTTATTAATGATCACCTAAAGTATGTGGAGTCATTTGTTATTACAATATTAGCTTTCCTGGCAAATATGCAGAACTTAAATTGACCTTATTACCCCATGTAGGTTTTATAATGTCTGAACCATCCAGGTTTCTGAAGTGTCTATACGAAGGGTTAATCTTATGGACAAGACTGTGAGCACTTTCTGTGATATTACCATTCTACGACTTAACTTTGGAGAATATATATCAGTGGGATTTTTACACTGGAGCAGCAAGCACAGCTTCTGGCAAATGGAACATCAGTGTAAAAGTAGCAATTGTTTCAGTGAGCTCAGTTTCAAATCTATTTTCAATTCAATTCAATTCAACTTTAATTGTCATTGCACAGATACAAGTATGGGTACAACGAAATGCAGTCTAGCGTCTGCTCGTAGCAATATTGCAATATAGAAATAAAAACACAGAACAAGAACAATATACAGAATAAAATACAGAATAAGCAAACAATGTGGACGGAGAGACTGGAGAAATCTATCGGCGGGACTCCGAGTTCAGCAATGTGATAGTGTTGTTAAAGAAGCTGTTCCTCATCCTGCTTGTACAAGACCTGAGTCTTCTGTACCGCCTCCCTGATGGGAGGAGGGCAAACAGTCCATGGTTATGGTGGGAGGGGTCCTTGATGATCTTCCCGGCCCGTCTCAGACACCGTTTTCGGTGGAGGGCACCCATTGCAGGAAGCGGGGCACGGATGATGTACTGAGCGGTCTTCACCACCCGTTGTAGTGCCTTCCTGTCAGCTACCGTGCAACTGCTGTACCATACCGTGATGCAGGTGGTCAGGATGCTTTCGATGGTGCAGCGGTAAAAGTTGGTCAGGATCTGGGGGGACAGGTGAGCTTTCTTGAGCCTCTTCAGGAAGTAAAGGCGCTGCTGCGCCTTCTTGATCAGTTTGGAGGTATTGAGGGACCAGGACAAGATGTGTACCCCGAGGAATTTGTAGTTGGAGACGCGCTCCACCTCAGTCCCGTTTATATGGATGGGGGTATGTCTGCCCCCTCTGTTCTTCCTGAAGTCAACAATAATTTCCTTCGTCTTCTTGGAGTTGAGGACGAGGTTATTGTTGGCACACCAGACTGCCAGGTGCTGGACCTCCTCCCTGTAGGCTGACTCGTCGTTGTCACTGATCAGTCCTACCACCGTGGTATCGTCGGCAAATTTAATGATGGCGTTGGAGCCATTCTTAGGGATGCAGTCATGGGTGAAGAGGGAGTAGAGGAGAGGGCTGAGCACACAGCCCTGTGGCACGCCGGTGTTCAGTGTTATAGTGGAGGAGGTGAGGTTGTTGACCCTAACAGACTGTGGTCTGTTGGTGAGGAAATCCAGTGTCCAATTGCAGAGGGAGGTGGAGATGCCAAGTCTGCTGAGTTTGGTGATCAAGCTAGCGGGGATGACAGTGTTAAAGGCGGAGCTGAAATCAATAAACAGCAGCCTGATGTAGGTATTATTGCTGTCCAGGTGGGTCAGGGCAGAGTGTAGGGCCGCCGATATGGCGTCCTCTGTAGACCTGTTGGTCCGGTAGGCAAACTGATGGGGGTCCAGTGTGGGGGGGAGGCTGGCTTTGAGGTGAGCCAGGATCAGCCGCTCAAAGCACTTCTTGAATGCCATTTCCCAATGATTGTTCCTGATGCAGCAAGGTAAAGTGGAACTAACTTCACCGGAGGTGTTCTCAAAGCACTGGATTCTAACTTGTAATCGGAAAGTGGGACTGAAGTGGAAAATAATTGTTCCTTTGTTCCCTGTTAGCTGTACTAATGTCCAGGAGAGCGGCAATCTGGTGTTCCTATGAAAGAGTGTGCTGCTAATTCAGGTTTAGCAGAACTCTGGAAGAGCGGGACTGTGCCTCAACATAAACAGAGACCTGTTCCCTTGGCTGCTGGATATCCTTAACATTGTAGCTCTGGCCTACTTGTGCTTGCTTGATGTCATGCTTGTTTTTCATAAGTTCATAAATTCATAAGTTACAGGAGCAGAATTAGGCCATTCCGCCCATCGTCTACTCCGCCATTCAATCTTGGCTGATCAATCTTTCCCTCTCAACCCCATTCTCCTGCCTTCGCCCTATAACCCCTAACACCCTTACCAATCAAGAATCTGTCAATCTCTGCCTTAAAAATATCCATTGACCTGGCCTCCGCAGCCATCTGTGGCAATGAATTCCACAGATTCACCACCCTCTGACTAAATAAATTCCTCCTCATCTCCTTTCTGAAGCTACATCCTTTTATTCTGAGGCGTTGGGTTCTGATCCTAGACTCTCCCACTAGTGGAGATATCCTCCCCACATTCACCATTTTTGTGGTGTAAAATCACACCGACCAGCAAGATATTCTCCAAACATGATTGGCTTTGTTAAATAGTAAAGTGTTTTATTACAGTAATGGCATGTATACAGCTATGTCAGCTTTACAATCCTGTCGACAAAATGAACCTGCCTTGCTTGACTGTACTGGAACTTTGCAAGAATCTGCTGAGAGTTGTGGACCAGCAATCCCCCATCGACTCCATATACATTTCATGCTGCCTCGCCAACATAATCAAGAAGGTCCCAGTCATTGTCTCTTACCCCTCCCCTGCTGGGCTGAAGTTAAGCATGTATCACCAGATGCAGGAACAGCTTCTTTCCTGCTGTTATCAGTCACTTGATTGGACCTCTCATATGCTTAAGGATATGTTCCCAATCTACCTCACCGTGGCCCTTGCAATTTGTTTTTAATCTGCACTTTCTCGGGAACTATCTGTACCACTCCACTTTGCATAGAACATAGAACATTGTTGCACAAGAAGAGCCCCTCGGCCCACAATGTCTATCCCAAACATGATGCCGAGAAACTCTTATCTGCCGGCACATAATCTATATCCCTCCATTCCCTGTCCAAAAGTCTCTTAAATGCCATTTTCATATTTGTCTCAATCACCACCTCTGGTAACATGTTCCGGGTACTCATCACCCTCTGTGCAAAAGGATTTGCCACATATATCCTTAAACCCCTCTTCAGTCTGAAGCAGGGTCCCGACCCAAAACATCACCCATTCTTTTCCTCCAGAAATGCTGCCTGACCCGCTGAGTCACTCCAGCACTTGCTATCTATCTTACCAAAAAGGCTAGCTGGATACAAAGAAGGTAAAGCACCTTGTCCAGATGAGATAAACTGTAGATTACTGGGGACAGTGTGACACAATATAGAGAGATACAAAGAACTTCAGATGCTGGAACCTTGGGCAAAGCACAAAGTGCTGGGGGAACACAATGGGTCATGCAGCATCTGTGGAGGGAATGGACAAGCAATGTTTTGGTTTGGGACCCTTCTTAAGTGCTTCAGAATGAAGCTATAATCAAAGGTTACGGTCATTCAAACATTTACAAAGTCAGGGGTGATACCTGAGGACTGGAAAATAACAAATATTATCCCATGTTCCAGAACAGTAAGCAAATCCAGCAACTACAGACCAGCTAGTTTAACCTCAGTGATTGGGAAAATTTGAGAAACAATGATCAGGGACAGTGTCTTGGACAACTGTGAATTAATATGAAAAAGCCCACGAGGAGGCAAATCCTGTCTAACTGACGGGACAGAGATTTTTAATGAATTAAATGAGTCAATGAGGGAAGTGCCATTATTCTGGTATTAATGGACTTCTAAATGGCACAAAATAGAGTTGCAAAGGAATAAAAAGACCTGTGAGAAGGAAGAATGCAGAGGAATTCCCACAGTCAGTAATATTACTTTTCTTCGTATGTATTCAGAGTTTAGAGTTTAGAGATATAGCATGGAAACAGGCCCTTCGGCCCACCGAGTCGCACCGACCGACTACACACTAAAACTATCCTACACACTAGGGACAATTTGAAAATTTACACCAAGCGAATTAACATACAAACCTGTACATCTTTGGAGTGTGGGGGGAAACCGAAGAAAACACACACAGTCATGGGGAGAATATACAAACTCCATACAGACAGCACCTGTGGTCGGGATCAAACCCGGGTCTCTGGCGCTGCAAGCGCTGTAAGGCAGCAGCTCTACCTCTGCGCCGCCCCTTTAATTTGCATTGATAATTTTATATTATTAATAATGTGCATTTGGGTGTTCAAACACAATTTCAAATGTGCAGATGAATAATAAAAGGGAGGCATTTTGCAGATGAGTATGAAGCAATAGCTTCAAAGAGATATAGGCAAAGTGGAATCTGATGATGGGGGCAGATGAGATTCAATGTTGAAAAATATGATGTGTTAAATTTTGAGAAAAATGGGGACAGGCAATAGAAACTAGAGTGCACAATGCTAAAACGTGATAAATGGGTGGAGGGATCTGGGGATGTATGTGTATAATCCATTAAAAGTGACAGGACAATTTAAGAAAGTGTTCAACAGAGCATATGTTCTGGGCTATGTAAACAGAGGTTTGGACGTACTAGAGTGATTGTGTCATACGGCATGGAAACAGGCCTTTCAGCCCAACTTGCCCATGCGGACCAAGGTGCTCCATCTATAACCATATAATCTTATAACAATTACAGTACGGAAACAGGCCATCTCGGCCCTTCTTGTCAGTGCCGAACATACTCTCACCTAGTCCCATCTACCTGCATTCAGACCATAACCCTCCATTCCTTTCCCGTCCATATACCTATCCAATTTATTTTTAAATGATAATGTGCATTTGGGTGTTCAAATGCACATCAGTTCCTTCTGCATCATATTCTGCGGTTCCTTCCTACACCTAATGATTTCAGCAGGAATATTCTTCATTAATTGTGCAAACACTGTCATCAAGATGTTGTTGTAACCCATGTTGACCATCAATGTCTTTAGGTGGCATCTTTCTGGGTGCAGATGTAAATTAATTAAAAATAAACTGATATTCTCAATAAACCCAAATCAACATATTGATCCATTCCTCACAAACAACTTATCTCTAGGGCCTGTTTCTGTTGCAACATTGATAGCAATGTGGGACATTTATTTATTTGTGAAAGATATCAGGAAAGGTCTGATGTTGTCTCCAAATTTATAAAGCACCAAATCATTAATATTCTAATGTATTTTCTGCAGAATCCAAAAAATATTGCATGCTAAGAGTTTTAATTTAATGCAAACATAAGGTTTTTTTCTCCTGAATTTGCCTTGTTGGCAAATGCTTGAGGTGTTCTTAGAATTGAAAATGCTGTTAATATTTTATTTCAATCAATATTCATCAGCAGACTTTTGACAATGGTCCATGCAGTTTTTAAACAAATAAATAAAGTCTCTAACTTGAGAGGTAGAAGCAAAACTGAACACTAGTTTCATAACCTGAATAATGTCACTGTCATTGCCCCATCTTTGCCTTGTGATTGCTTTGGTTCTCCAGTCTCTGGTGTGTGTTAACCAATGATGGTGGCCATGCATTGGTATGGTGATGGTGCAGTGGTTACACTATCAGCCTAGTAATCCAGCAATCGGAGTTCAAATCCCCCCCCCCCCCTCCCTCCAAGGCAGATCTGACATTCAACTAACATGACATTTTGAAAAAAAATGCATTGATATTTAAAATAACCATCTCTGGTCACTAATGCGTTTTAGTGGAGGAGAATCAGCCATTCTGATTCAGTCTGGCTGGCCCACAATAAATGCCCCAGCAACCTATTCTATTCAAAGCAATTAGGTGATGTTAATCGTGTCAGTGATGCTTGCACCCCAAAGGATTAATTTTTTTAAATGATTACTTTGTAAGATCATTTTTGTACTCATCGATCCACTATTTACTGTTGACATATTAAATGTGATCAATGTGAATCCAGTCCCTGGTTGCAAAGTTCATTATGAAGGAATAAATTGGTGAAATTATCATTGTGTTTCTTCTCTGTCTAAACTCAGCTCATTTACCATTACGTATTTTGCTTCATTGAGCCAAACACAAAGTGCTGGACTAACTCAGCGGGTCAGGCAGCACCTCTGGAGGGAAAGGGCAAGTGATGTTTCTGGTTGGGATCCTTCCTCAGACCCTCAGTGGTTTCTTGTATCGTTCCCTTCACAGATGCTGCCTGACATGCTGAGTTTGAGTTTCAGCAAATCTCCAGCATCTGCAGTTCCTTGTGTCTCTGTAGCTTGCTTCAAGCTCTGCAAAAAAAAATGTTGCACTGGTTGTGATTTTAGTTTCCCAAAAAGATGTTGCAAATTGCTATAGTTGGGCAGATCTGCAGATCCATAAAAATAGGAAGCTAGAAATGAGCCAATATCTTAAAGACTTCTCTCATGTTGTCTCCTGGACCCAGTTTCATAATCTCTGTAGACGACACAAAATGGTGGAATGACTCAGCGGGACAGGCAGCATCCCTGAAGAGAAGGAATGGGTGACGTTTCAGGAGGAGACCCTTCATCAGACTCTCTGTGTCTGAAGAAGGGTTTCGGCCCAAAACGTTGCCTATTTCCTTCGCTCCATAGATGCTGCTGCACCCACTGAGTTCTGCAGATCCATAAAAATAGGAAGCTAGAAATGAGCCAATATCTTAAAGACTTCTCTCATGTTGTCTCCTGGACCCAGTTTCATAATCTCTGTGGATGACACAAAATGGTGGAATGACTCAGCGGGACAGGCAGCATCCCTGAAGAGAAGGAATGGGTGACATTTCGGGACGAGACCCCTCATCAGACTCTGTGTCTGAAGAAGGGTTTCGGCCCGAAACGTTGCCTATTTCCTTCGCCCTATAGATGCTGCTGCACCCACTGAGTTTCTCCAGCATTTTTGTGTACCTTCTCTGTATTATAATCTCAGTGTTACTTTGAACAAAACTAATGCCACTGAAATCTGGTTATCATTCGCCTTGTTTGTCAAATAATGTGCAGATTCTGTGATCACACGGATGAGTTAGAATTTTTTCACTTGTAGCTCATCAGTGGCATTACGGATGTACAGGAGTGAACCCTTCATACATTAATACTACTTGACAATGCAAATTCAGTAGAAGATATTTCATTTGATGGAGGAATACAGCTCAAAACAAATGGGGGCAATTTTAAAATTGTACCTGAGCCTTTCAGAAGGGAAATCAAGAAATTAGAGATAAGAGGAAAATAAATTTCTGACGTTCAAGCATGCTGGGCCCATAAAAATAACAAAAACTGAAGGTTGACAGATTTGTATTAAGCAAAAATGTATCAAGGGATATATCAAAAGAAAAGTCAATGGTATTGGGTATTGCTCAACCACACCATCAATGATTTGTGACACAGGAACTACAGGTGCTGGAATCTTGAGTAAAACACAAAATCCTGGAGTCATTCAGCAGGTCAGGCAGCATCACTGGAGGACATGGTTAGGTGACGTTTTGGGTTGAGATCCTTTTTCAGACTCGCTGAAGAAGGGCTCCGACCCAGTCAGGTATGAAGAAGGGTTAGTAGAAGGGTCCCGACCCAAAACGTTGTCTATCCATGTTCTCCAGAGATGTTGCCTGACCTTCGGAGTTACTCCAGCACTTTGTGATTTACATCATTGGATGGTGGGGTGGGGCAACTCCTGTTCCCACATTTTTAGTTCCATTTTATGACAATGGCCATTAGATGTCTCTGTGGCGCATTTTAAATTTCTGAGGCACTGTTGACCATCCATGTTTTCAAAATTAAACCTACTTTAATATCTTATAATTGTTTTGCCCTTTAAAGGTTTCCGAATGCTAAAAACACACTAGACAGTCGGCAAAAGTGTACATACTTTTTGTTGTGATTATAATTATCACAAGTTACTTTGTTTTGAACATATACAAAATCATTGTTTTGTAGCAAGTTTTTACACAAATTTCTATCTATCTAAACCAAGATATATGGTCTTGATTTGTATTGTCATTAACACCCATTATATGAGGGAACCGTCCCTGTATTCTATTACATCCAGGGTTTGTAACATAGCCGCCCACGTTCCCCTCTTGTTCAACCCCTTGGTACCACGGAGGCAGGCTGTCAAACACAAATGGGTTGGAGAGACTAAGAAGTGTTTTTTATCCCCCACCCACAACAAACTCAGCAATGTCTTACAGAGATCATTTTGCAGGACTGGAGTAAAAATATTTCAGTAACGTTCAATGCTGTGTTAGAAAGCCAAGGAATTGCTTTTTCCATATATTTTAAATGGTTGTTGCAGAACAGTGCACCTGTCACAGATTCAGGGTTAAGGGATCCTATATGGTGGCGTAGCGGAAGGGTTACTGCCTTACAGCGCCAGAGACCAGAGTTCAATCCTGAATACGGGTTCTTGTCTATATGTAGTTTGTACGGTCTCACCATGACTTACGTGCATTTTTCCAAGATCTTCGATTCCTCCCACACTCCAATGACGTACAGGTTTGTTGGTTAATTGGCTTGGTATAAATGTAAATTGTCTCTCATGTATGTAGAATAGTGTTAGTGTGTGGGAATCACGGGTCGGTGCAGACTCGGAGGGCCGAAGGGCCTTTTTCCATGCTGTATCTCTAAACTAAACTAAAACCAAACGATTTTCTTGTGAAACAAGACATCTTTTCAGCCAACAGAATTTGGCTATGATATTAAGGGGTTGCATGAGTTAAAATTCTGCGGCAGTGTTGTGGGAAATTGGATCCCAATTGCTTGTGATAATGATAGCCTCTTTAACTATCTTCTGAATTGAATAAACCTTGATTTCCATCTTATAATGCAATTCCATCAGGTTAAAATTGCACCTACACACGCTGGAACCATCAGAGTGAATTAATCAAGCAAAGACAATAGCTGGATTTCTGCTTTCAGCTGAGACACTTTTTTTCTGGATGGAAGTACCCACAGCGTTAATACTGAAGCAGTGGTTGGAAACCAGTCAGCTTCAATAAAGAGCTAAATGGCGTACATCATCGCAAGTACATTTAGTAAACTATAGAGAGCCATTGTGAGTTCCAACTGTTCGAATCTGTCGGCGTTCCCAATAATCAGTGGCAGTCTGAAGCAATGTTTCACAATTAAGACAATAGAACAAAGATAGCAGTTGAATGAGCATATGTTCTGTGTTATATTAAACAATGACTTTATACAAAAGAACAGGGAATGAATGCAGAGACGATTTTCAGGATGGAAGGGTAGAAAAATATTGACCCATTATAAGGAAAGTGAGCCACACCGACTAATAGAAAGTCTTGTTCACTTAAGAAAAGATACAACGAATGGTTACAATGAACTTGTAACCTTGAAAAGTTGGCTCATCATTGCAGGCTTGCTTTCGACTATATGATTACACTGTTGGAAGTTTTCTCACTGACACTCATTCTTTTACTTTGACCCAAGCCAAATAGTGGAATAGTGAAGGCTCACAAAGCAACAAAACCCTGAACTCATCTAAACATTTGTTAAATTTGAGATACACTGCCGATAAAACAATATAAACATAAGAGCTACAAATAATATATACGTTACAAGATATGAGATGAAAATGGTTCTCCTCCAGTCCCCTCTCATTCTTTATCCTAAATCTACACCCACTAGTTTTATCTGCCTCTGTATGGGGAAAAGTATACTGCAGTCTACCCTATCTATACTCCTCATAACTTTTATAACCTCAGTATTGTTCCTGCTTATTCTCCTCTGCTCCTGAGAAAACTGGACTAACCTCTCCAGCATCTCCTCATAACCAAAATTCTCTGTTCAAGGCAACGTCTTGGTGAATCACCTGGGCACCCTCTCTAGTGCTAAAACATCTGTCCTATAATATGTTGACTAGAACTGCATGCCATACTCAAGTTGAGGTCTGACCAAAAGTTTTATAAAGTTGAAGCATAACCTCTCTGCCCTTGTAGTCAATGCCCTTATTAATAGTAAGATTAAATGAGAACTTACCAGTTTGAAGTTTGATCTTTATTTTATGAGGAGTTACGTTGGTGATTACTTGAAGAAGACCCGTCAATCTTCAAAGCAGCGGTATGAAATCACAGATAACAGAAAATATGAAGTAACATAGTAAGATCAGCAACATGAGAACTACCATATGACCTTTATGAGAGAAAGGGTTGGGCGTGGCAGGCACGTAATCACCAACGTAACTCATAAAATAAAGATCAAACTTCAAACTGGTAAGTTCTCATTTAATCGTACTATTTTACTTCAGAGTCACTTTAGTGATTCCGTGAAGAGTTCAAAGCTCTGTGATTTTATGCCGCAGATTCAAATCCAGGCTTCTCACTGCATTGATTGACTTCGGATGAGAAACAATCAATAATTCGTTAAACATGAAATTGAATATCATGCAGTAACAATTGATTTGAATAATCAAAACAAACAGTAACCCCTCTATCCCAGGGGAAACTAAATAGAATTTAATACTGAATTTGCAAACAGCCTCTCGCCGATCGGCAATCGGCAATCGGCCGATGGTAAAAAAATTAAAAAGTGATTCATTTGACCACCTGTAAGAGTATGGCCGATGGGAACATCCATCGCCCTAGCCGACGACGTTGCTGCTGCACTAGTGGAAAAGGATATATACACTTCAGTGTTAATACCTGCCTGAATCAACATTTGCTTTAAACCACCTTGAGATAGTCTGCACTGACACTTTCCTGTGTGGCTTCATGTAACTGATAAACAATGCTGTTTCCACATTTCTTAAGGTCCTTGTAGCTTCAATATAATGAAAATAAATGTGCCATTACATATAAACATGGATCAGTAGGTTATGCTGAAAACACAATTTTAACAAACCTGTCACACCTGGCCTGCTCTGTTTGAGCAGGGCGTAAATATATAACATAACATTCTCTTCAGCCACTTCCGTCCTGTCTAGCAGCAGCTTTTGCAAAATCTGCACTCATTATGCTGAACCAATGCCATGAGCATGACCACCTTCATGGTTAGTTTGACAAATTCAGAGACGTGACAGGAACCTACTGTCGAAGCAACTTGAGGACCACACTTACATCCCAGATCGCCATATTCCTGGGTTTAGGAGGTTTGGAGTTGAAATTCCTTTCATCAATCGAGCTATGAGATGATGACAACTCAATAGGATCTTTTCCTGACCCCATCAAAATATACGAGGACAAAGCACTTAAAGCTGTATTAATGGCAATATAACTGAGCCCCTCATCATCGTAAAGTGTCGTCAGGAACTCTAAAATATCCACAATACCTGCAGTACTATAGTCAATATTATTTTGTACACAATATTGCTCCCATTTTTTACATAAGTAATATACCGCTTTTGAGTACTCTTTCTCCAGGCTGCAGTGAGCATGTCCACCATTCGCCCAGACAGTCCTCGCCCCAGGTATGGCCTTCTTAAAACCTGCAAATTAACAAGTCAATACGATCACATAACGGATGACTTTCCCATGTTAGCGGATGCTCCAGTAAATTCCTATGCTTGGGAACCACCACAGGAGGTTGGATCGCTAACTGTAACATCAAAGGGAACCATGCTTGAGTCAGGCAATTAGGTATTACAAGCACCCACGAAGCAGCATCCTGCTTGATTTTTTGCAGACTCCGACCTATGAGGCAGAATGGTGGGAAAATATATAAACATACCACCCCAATGTAGCGAGAAAGCATCAATTGCAACTGCCCCCTGGTCTGGTTCCCATGAAACATATTTAGGCAGCTATTGGTTAAACCTCGATGCAAAACAAATCGATATCTGGCATTCATATACAAGTACTATATTATTGTGCAGTCATGGAACTTTCGTGACTTGATGTCTGCTACTATGTTGAATCTATCTGATAGATAAATAGCTGAAACCCAAATATCTTTTTCAATGCAACAGGCCCAAATTTGATTAGCCAATCTGTCACAAGATACCGAATTGATTCCACCGATGTGATTAATATATATGCCACTGCTGTAGTATTGTCAATCTGAAACTGAACATGCAGGTTACCTTTGTTAGAGCAATAAGCCTTATCCATAAAAAGCTCTTAATAGTTAATTGCCCATGTCTGCAGAAGCGATGCCTCTTGCTCAGTCCATCTGCCTCCACAGCTGAAACTCGTATCCGTGACACCCCACCCGAGTGCACTGACATTCATCTGCAAAATCATGGAAGGCTGGTCAAGCACTACCTTGCTAGAACTCCTGGACACATGGTGAATCCACCATTGCAAATCAGAAACAGCCTCTGCTGATAACTGCATGGATCTATTATAATGACCCGAATGTATCCTTAGTGCCTCCATTAGCTTGATTCAGCTGTCAATTAGCTCTACCCTTACTGCCTGGGCAGAGTCACTACCATGTTAATTGAATCAATTATGACCCAAATACTCAGGTGTTAATTTGGATATCTCTGGATGAATAATACCCAATCTTTGAAAAGTGGATTTAACAACTACCACCAATTACTTCAGCTGTTCTTTTGGATACCCCTGTAATCAAGATATCATTGAGTTAAGCCATGAGCACATGACCCTGCCCTCTCAGCATGCCTCGTATAGGTTTTAACAATTCTGTGCCATATTTGATCCATCCAGGTGAATTTTAAAATATCTTCTATCCTGCAAATGAAGAGACACTTAATAATACGCATCTTTAAGCTCTATAGATGCCACACAGCGTCGTCTGGACTGAGTATCTTAGCAGTACAAATGTTTTCATCTTAAACTGTCTATACTTCCTCCCCCATCCTTTTTTGGCCTGGGAAAAATATTAGACACAATTTGATGGGGTTGGTGAACCGACTTTCCAATTACACCTTTATTACATAAGCTTTCAAGCGAAGCCTGAACCTCCATCTGTTGAATTTAGGTTGAACTCCATTCAAACCCTTGAATAACACTCAGTATAAACAGATCTGAGGTAATTTGCTTCCATTCATCCCAGATTTTAATTGTGTCACATTTCATATGCACACCTGAGAACCAGGCCCACCTACCTCCTTGGTACCTGGTGGATCCCGTTGTCACAGGCCCCTGGCGGGAAACCCCATGTTTGCCGGCCGACTTGTTCCTGGTCCAGACCCGAAATCTGTCCCTCGTTTGTAGGGGTACTTTCTCTTTGCAAACTTGCCGACCTCAGGTGGCTTAATCAAGCCCACCGTCTTTGCCTCATCATCCATCTCCTTGACACTCTTGGCGAGGTCCTCTCCGAAGAGTAAGTTGGCCGGCTGTATGTTGGTGGGCTGGTCAGAGTGCTGCAAACTTGGGATTAATGGTGGGCCGAATGGCACTTTACCTGAGACAATTTACCTAAAAATGGGCGCTACAAAGCAACCCTAGTACCTCTTGCTTCGTCTCCGACAGATGCCCTCCATCCACCTTTCTAGCGAACACCGTGATTCCTGAGCCAAGTAATTTCAGGATTCTCTGCAGCTTCATCTCCTGGGCACTGCATGCCCACGCCCATCTGGGTCCATATCACCCGGTTCACAGCTGGCACCTTCAGCAACTCGCAGTTTCCCGGGTCTCCTGTTTCTTGGCGGTTCCAGACTCTGACTGGACAGCGAATCGTGCTGCCAGAGATGGGAACTCTGACAACGGCCGTCTTCGCTTTCCCAGTGGCACTGCATACTCTGACGGGACAGCGAATCATGCTGCCAGAGATGGACCTCTGACAACGGCCGTCTTCGCTAGTCAACGAAGTCACCGTCAGATTCGGGTCAGAACTGAGCTGACCCTCTGCAGGCGCCTTTCCAATGAGGGTGCACTCCAGCAGCCTCTATATCGTGGAGGCCAGCTCGTCTCCCAGTGGCACTCCATACTCTGACGGGACAGCGAATCGTGCTGCCAGAGATGGACCTCTGACAACGGCAGTCTTCGCTAGTCATGAAGTCACCGTCAGAGTAGGGTCAGAACTGAGATGACCCTCTGCACTCACCTCACAAATGAGGGTGCTATCAAGCAGCCCTCTACCAGGTGCTGCCGGCGCGGCCTCTTCTGTAGCCTACCGCCCACACGACTCCTCCCCCTGGAGTGTGCGTTAGTGGAGCAACCCCTGAATGAGGTGCTCCATATGGGATACCATTCAAAAACTGTATCCAGCCCCGTACGGGACTCGTCGCAGTCCGACTCAGTTGAGCCCTCACAGACTTCCCCCTGGCCTGACGCCCGCTGGCGTTGGCTCTATGATAGTGCTTTATGGCACTAAGTCTGCAGTCGCTCCTCTCCCGGTCCGCGACTGTGCAGGGGTACGAGGCAGCCGCTCACAGACCGCGGCTCTCCTTTGCTTTACCTGCGGCTGCCCTCCCCCTGCTCGTCTTCACCATGGTGCTACCTGTAACAAAAACACACAGCACGGCACCACAGCAAAGGAACTTTTCACTCCAGCTAAGTTTCCCACTTAGCTGGAGTTCTAAAACTACTTAAAATATCAAAAATCCCTTACCAGAAGAGGAGCTCTGTCCTCCTGCTGGTCCGTGCACCAATGCGTCCGACGTAATGACGCGCATGCGCCCTGACGAGTCTTTTTCACGGAATCACTAAAGTGACTCCGAAGTAAAATGAAGGATAGTTTCATATTGTCACATTGTCTACCTGTGCTGCCACCTTGAAAGATCTACGAACTTGTACTCCAAGGTGCATCTGTTCCTCAATACTCTCAAAGACCTTGCTTTATATATATGGTGTACATATTAGCATCATCAATGCATCATCTCACATTTAACAGATTTAAAGTTAATCTACCAATTGTCAGTCAATCTTGCCAATGCATCAATATCCTGCAGGCTAAGACTACCCTCCACATTGTCGACAATTCCACCAATCTTCATGTCATCTGTGAACTTACTGACCATGCTTGCTGCATCCAGGTTATTCTTCAATGGGTGAGGTGGATTGTTCAGGAACTGCCAGTGTGAATGACAAGGAGGGCAGCATTCCACCCCGCATCGCTGCAATGCTGCCATACCTCAATGTCCCTATTGTTACCTGTTGACGCAGCAGAGCAGACCGCTACAAATCATGTTGACATGTTGTAATCTGTATTTGGGCTTTCTGAGCTCATAGTTTAGACTTTAGACCTTAGAGATACAGCATGGACACAGGCCCTTTGGTCCACCGAATCTGTGCTGACCAACGATCACCCCATACATTAGTTCTATCCTACACACTAGGGACAATTTACAATTTACAGAAGCCAATTTATCTACAAACCTGGACGTCTTTTGAGTGTGGAAGGATACCAGAGCACCAGGAGAAAACCCACGCGGTCACCGGGAGAATGCACAAACTTCATACAGACAGCACCAGTAGTCCAGATCAAACCAAGTTCTCTGGCGCTGAAAGGCAGCAACTCTACCGCTGCGCCACTGGGCCACTGTGCCGCATAGATGCTAGGTTTGTCCCTCAAAATCATCGGCACTTTCCTGGAAAGATATCAAAGTTCTATCTGCTGCGATATGGCTCTACATGGGATCACTGAGGAAGAAAAAGTCACTTTAAGGGGAGGAACTAATGCACAGTACAAGGGTGCTTATTTAATGTTTCCATTGAATAAAGCAACATTTGTCTTCTTGGTCTTAGACTTGGTGTGTATTTTCATAGTAGCCATGCAGATCTGTGTGGTCAGTGACAGAGAGAAACTGAAGAGATAATTTGCTGGTGAATGTGGAAACCAGGCTTGTGCTTGTTGGTTTCAAGGTCTGATGATTTGCTCAGGGACAGCATTACCAAAAAGTTGCTGAGATGCTTCCTCGCTTTCTTCTCCACCTTGCCCTTAGCTGTACATCACATGGCAGGTGACAAGCTGAGTTCACAAGTTCATGTTATAAGAGTCGAATTAGGCCATTCGGCCCATCGAGTCTACTCCGCCATTCAATCATGGCTGATCTCTGCGTCCTAATCCCATTTTCCTGCCTTCTCTCCATATCCCTTGACACCTTTTCTAATCAAGAATTTGTCTATCTCTGCCCTAAAAATATCCACTGACAGCCTCCACAGCCCTCTGGTTATTTACACTCTGACTAAAGAGGTTCCTCCTCATCTCCTTTCTGAAAGTGTGGCCTTTAATTCTGAGGCTATGACCTCTGGTCCTAGACTCCCACCAGTGGAAACATCCTTTCCACATCCACTCTAATTATGCTTTTCATTATTCAGTAAAGGGTCTGTCCCACTTAGGCTATTTTTAGGCGACTGCCGGCGACTGTCATAGTCGTAGCAGGTCGCCAAGAAACCGGCGATGGGACCCCGCTTCGACATAAAATCTGAAATAGAATCATTACTTTAACAACAAAAAAGAAACAAAGTCAGCACCGGCGACAACTTACGGTAATCTGGCAACAACCTACGGTAACCTGGCGACAACTACGACAGCATCTACGTCAGGAGAAGTCAAGCTACACTCATTGGCGTCAAACCCACTGTCGCTGACTGTCTCCGAAAAATTTTCAACATGTTGAAAATCAAGCAGCGACCAGAAAGACGCTATGACTCTTTGGACGACTGAGGAGACTACTCACGACCATACAGGCAACACCCCGACGACCATGTGGTCGCCTAAAAAAACGCCTAAGTGGGACAGGCCGTTAAGTTTCAATGAGGTCCCCCTTCAACCTCCCTTCAACCTTCTAAACCAAACATCAACCTTCCAAACTTCAGCGAGTAGAAGCTCAGTGCAGTCAAACGCTCAGTTGCTTAGAGTCATAGTGCCATGGAGTCTTACAGAGTGAAAACAGGCCCAGCATACTCACACCAGCCAACATGTCCCATCTACACTAGTCCCACCTGCTTAAATCATAATGATACTAATACGATTTGCAGAAAAAAAGAGAATTCTGTCTACTTTGCTTTTACTATCTTAACTTTGGAAGTACATGGCACTGCAATTTAAAACAAGTATAATTAAATAATGCTTTAAGTCTTGAATAATACCCTTTCATTCGATATGCAATTAAAATAACTAATAACAATGTTTTAAATAAAACTAAATTATTAAATCCACATAAAATGCAAAAAAATATGCCAGAATGTTGGAAATCAGTGGAATGAAATAATTAGAATGTTCACACAAAGTATTGAGTGATGTATTGAGTCTTTTTTATGAACTATTTTCTGAACAGAAGCTTTTAACCAGAACAATCTTCTGATATCAGGTTCCTTTTAAAGTTGCACTTCAAAAATGAGAATTGATTTTCACCATAGGAATGAATAAATATTGTTACTAAGACTGTGACTGAGGCAAATGAAACTAAATTTTAATGCAGTTTTATAATTCATTTCTTGCGTTCAGGCTTTTGCTTTCATTGTAACTTAAAACGTTTTTTTATTTAATTCCTGGAGGCAAAGCAGATGTGCTTGCTGTGCTCTCTGCGGGATTTTTATATATTCCATGGCTTAGAGTGTTCAATGAGCAAAGCTCCCACCGTGCTCCTCATCTGATTTTTGGGATGCTTATGTTGAAGGCAAGACAACAATTTGTTGCCCAACTGCCCTTGGGAATGGATGGTAAAGCATCTTTTTGAATTGCTGCTATCCAACTGGTAAGAATATTCCTTGAATGCAGCTAGTTAGAGGATTCTAATATCTAAGCCATCTAGCACTGAAAGAACAGCAATGTCTTTCGAGGCCAAGATAGTGTGCAACACAGACTGGAATCTGATGGTGGTGTTTCCATTTGGCTGCTTTATTAGCCCTTCCAATTAGAAAAGGTCTTGGGTTCAGAGCACCTTTCTGAGCACCAATCTCAGTGAAATTCAAGGATTACTTGCACTCGTGTGCACACTCAGTCACATTCACTCACACTCTCTCACATATCTCTTACCTCTCTTACGATCTTACATCTCTCTCACTCATCTCTCTCACTCTCTCTTATACACCCGCACATGCAAAAAAAAACAAACACAAACACAAACACAAACACAAACACAAACACAAACACAAACACAAACACAAACACAAACACAAACACAAACACAAACACAAACACAAACACAAACACAAACACAAACACAAACACAAACACAAACACAAACACAAACACAAACACAAACACAAAAACACAAAAACACAAAAACACAAAAACACACACACACACACACACACACACACACACACACACACACACACACACACACACACACACACACACACACACACACACACACACACACACACACACACACACACACACACACACACACACACACACACACACACACACACACACACACACACACACACACACACACACACACACACACACACACACACACACACACACACACACACACACACACACACACACACACACACACACACACACACACACACACACACACACACACACACACACACACACACACACACACACACACACACACACACACACAGTAATGTATGCTTCTACTGAGTGTACTGTCGCAGGAGGTAATGTTCAAGATGAATGGAAATCCTAACATGAATCAGTAGTTTGAGATATACATAACAAAAGTGTCTGCATTTGAAAATCCAGTTGCAGATCCAGCAAGGGCTCCTTCTTCTATTCCAGCCATGTCTGGCTATCTCGATCTATCCTTAGATGAATGGACTTAACTGCTTGTTATAGCATTGCTGGAACATCATGGTTTCGGTGATTACTTTCATAGTCACAACTTTTTTTGTTTTTGTTTTTGTTTTTTGTTTTGTTTTGTTTTGTTTTGTTTTGTTTATTTTATTAGAAGTTAATACAATACAAAACAATACAGTGGCACCTAATTTTAGGTGCCAACTATGTCATAACGTAACGCATTCTATGTACAACCTCTAGTTTTATGTTTTTGAAAAGGAGGGAAAAAATAATAAAAAATAAAGAAAAAAATAGAGAAAAGAAAGAGGAAAAATAAATAGTAGAAAATAGAAAAACGTGAAGTGTGTATATAAGAAAAGAAAAAATAGAAAGTAGAAATAGTAGAAAAAGACCCTTAAAAAAGAAATTTTCAAATCTTTGTTTGGAGATGTAAATCTATCCACGACCTGACCTGAAATCAGTAATCTTTACGGTACTGCTGCATCACATGATTCCAAAAAGTCGATGAAAGGGGACCAACTCCTTAAGAATTGGTCATATTTATCTATTAGGCGGAGTCTCATTTCTTCAAGGTGTGCTATGTCCGTCATATTCCTAATCCACATTTTAATAGTTGGTATAGCTGTATTTTTCCAAAATTTAAGTATCAATTTCTTTCCAATTATTAACCCATAATTAAAGAATACTTTTTGGTCTTTGTTTAAATTGATATCTTCTACTATTATTCCAAATATAATCCATTCCATATTAGGTTCTATTCTTGACTTGAAGAGCTTTGTAAATATATCAAATATATCGCTCCAAAATGTATTCAACTTTGTACATCCTACAAATGAATGTGTTATATTGGCATTTTGAAACAAACATTTGTCGCATCTGGGAGTGACATTTGGGTAAAATTTATTCAACCTCGTTTTTGAATAATATAGTCTAAGTAATAATTTAAATTGAATTAAATGATGTCTTGCATTAATGGAACAATTATGTGTATTCATCAGATACTTTTCCCATCTATCTTTCGGGATCTTTATCATTAGTTCATGTTCCCAATCTTCTCTTAGTGCCTCTGTTGAGGGTAATTCTCTATTTAATATACTATTATAAAAATATGATATTAGTTTTTCTGAATCAGCCTTAATATTCATTGCTTCTTCTAAAGGGTCTAAAAATATAGTTTGAAATCTATGTATATATTTCTTCATAAAGTCACATATCTGTATATATTAAAAATATTGATTATCATTCAGTTTACATTTTAATTTTAATTGTTGAAATGATAACAATTTGCCCAGTTCATACATATCTCCTACTTTCCTAATCCCCAATCTATCCCATTGTTTATATGTTTTGTCGATAAGAGATGGTTTGAATGCAGGATTATTCAGAATTGGGGTTAATACTGATAGATTATTTAATTTCAAGGATAATTTTATTTGTTTCCAAATTCTTATTGTATTGTGAATAATTGGGTTCTTCTTATATATTATACTATTCAATTTTATTGGTGAGAACAAGATCGTTCCTATATCGTACGGGAAACACTCCTCTTTTTCCATTTTTATCCACTCCGACTGGTGAGTTGAACTATCCAACCAGTACATTATGTTCTTAATATGCACTGCCCAGTAGTAATACGTAAAGTTAGGTAGTGATAAACCCCCAGATTCTTTAGGTTTACACAAATGCTTTTGTTGAATTCTGTGTGCTCTATAATCCCATATAAAATTAGTGATATTAGAATCTAGTTTTTTGAAAAAATATTTCGGAATATATATTGGGATCGCTTGAAACAAATATATTAATTGTGGTAAAAAAGTCATTTTTATAGCGTTAATTCTACCTATCAATGAGAGTGGGAGCGTTTTCCAAAATTTAATCATAACATTCAATTTATTTAATAGTGGCATAAAATTGGCGCTAAATAATGATTTGTGTCTTCTCGTAATTTGAATACCTAAATACTTGAATTTTTCTGTTGCAATTTTGAAAGGGAATTTTAATAAGTGTCTCGCATCCTGTGGTTTTAAAGACATGATTTCGCTTTTATTCCAATTTATTCTATATCCTGAAAAAGAACCAAATTCCTCAATTAGTGTTAATAAGGTGGGAATACTCATTTGTGTATTAGTAATATATAAATGAATATCATCAGCATATAATGAAATTTTATTCTTTGAGTCCTTGGTATTATATCCGTGAATATTTGGATGATTTCTAATCCTTTCAGCCAGCGGTTCTATCATAAGGGCAAATAGCAATGGTGATAAGGCACAACCCTGCCTATTACCCCTTGATAAATAATATTTTGAAGATAACATATTGTTAGTTAATATTCTTGCCGTAGGTTTATCATAAAGTAGTTTAACCCATCTAATAAAATTCTCTCCCGTATTAAATGTTTCTGACAAAAGCTTTCCAAGTAATATAACAAGAAACCATTGTTGACGGCCCAAGATCATGCAAATTGAAAACTAATCACAATGACAATTTGAGGTCAATCATAAGTTCTACTTGAGATACAAGACAAATCAGGCCATCAATGAGGAATAAACTCAAGATCAGTAAATGTCTGATTGGGCTAATCAGAAAAATAAAATGACATTGTATTTAAACTCCAATATTGTTGCCAATTTCTTTTTAGATGATGTATAGATTATATTTTATTGACAAGTAACCAAATGTAAACCTTTATGCATTTCAGAAGCCTGCACATATTTTACCATCAGCAACAAGGGGCACCAAACCCAAATATCTCATGATATTCTCAACTTTGTTTAAAAATGTTTAATATGTGTAATTCAGCTGCTATGATTTGTGTTTGTTCTTTGATGTTTAATACTTTTAATCAAAACAAATGTTAGGTGCCAAGGGAAAGTGACACTGATCTTAATCAGCCATGATTTTACAGAATGGTGGCGTAATATTAGGTTTGGAACAGGCTACTCCTGCTGCCTTAAGGCTCACAGTCAGCTGGGAAAAATAACGTTTGACCAGTCAAAGTCATTCCAGAATTGTTATTCTAAGTGCTACAACTTGCAAGGATTTCTCTCCTGTAATTGTACATTTTATTGTTGTAGAAATCTCAGTCGCATGCTGTGAGATATATTACTGGAATGCTTTTATACATTGTGGGACAAACAGATCGAACGTCTGGAGTTATTGCCATTTTCCAAATCAGTCACTTTTATTTTTTATTGGTTTGTTATTATTGTCACGTGTATCGAGATGCAGTAAAAATCTTTCATTTCAGGAGTTACAACAGATCTACGGACTACACTCAAATAATTTTTTCAGATATCTACAACTTAGAGATTATATCCAATACACAAAATTATAGGACCAGGGAACCAGAAATCCTTGACGAATGTTTGAATAAACATCCTAATACAGAAAAATTAATAACTTATATTTATAACACCCTCTTAGATAATGAGGTCCCATCGATAGAATCATATAGACACACATGGGAAAATGAATTAGGCCAACCTATAACGAAAGATATTTGGGACGAAAGTCTACAATATATACATCAATGCTCATTAAATGCCAGACATGCTTTAATACAATTTAAAGTATTACACAGATTACATTATTCTAAAGCAAAACTAAATAGAATTTTCCCACATATCTCTCCTATTTGTGATAAATGTCAGCATCTAGAGGCTAACTTAACACATACTTTTGCAAATTGTATAAAAATTAAAAATTTCTGGATTGATATTTTTAGAATAATTTCTGAAGTTGTCAATACTAAATTGGATCCCGACTCAAAACTAATAATACTTGGAATATCAGAACAAAGTCTAACACTCACAACAAGCCAAAGAAACTTCCTAGACTACAGTATAATAACTGGGAAAAAATTAATATTAAAATTTTGGAAAGGTCCTATAACCCCCACAATTAAAATGTGGATTATGGAAATGTCGGAGACCCTACACCTGGAAAGAATCAGACTTGTCTTAATGGACAAACAAGAACTTTTTGTTAGAATATGGTCTCCATTCATTGACTATTTGAAAGGGTAGATCGGTTCGGCACGGGAACCTAACTGAAGCTTGAACTTAGGATTAGATGAAAAGTTATACTTTATAACCTACGAACCTATCTCCAATGATGTATTATTAGTAAATTATTCCACTCTTTTATTTTTATTTTGACATTTGTGTTTTTTTTCCTTCTCTCTTTCTTTCTCACTTTCTATCTATAAAAAAAACTAGAAGCAGAATCAATCCACAATTGATAATATTAATAATGTATGATTGATAAACATGAAATGTTTTACCATAATATGTCTTTGCTTCTAATAAAAATATTATATTAAAACAAATTTAAAAAAATCTTTGTTTGTGTGCTAACCTGTCAAATCATACCATATATGCACACAATTAAAACCATACACTAGTAGAGCAGGTAGTGCAAAGAGAAAAATACCTCATTGCAGAATTTAGTTGCAGATTGCAGTCTTATAATTACAGAGAAAGTGCAAATAAAAAAGTGCAAGGTTAGCAATGAGGTGGGTTGGGAGATCAGGACTACACCCTAGATTATAGGACGACCATTCGATAGTTCTGATAAGTGAGAAAGAGGCTGTTCTTGAATTTGGTGGTATCTGTTTTCAAGCTTGTATCTTCTGCCCGATGGGAGAAGAGGGAATGTCCAGGGTGAAATTGGTCCTTGATTATGTTGGCTGCTTTCCCAAATGTTGATTGTGTGATGGTGGAGATGCTGGTTTTCATGATGGACTGGACTACATCACAGTTCTTACAATTTCTTTGCAGTCTTGGGCGGAGCTGTTCCCAAACTAAGCTGTGTTGCATCCTGATGGGATGCTTTGCATGGCGCATTTTGTAAAAGTTGGCAAAAATCATTGGTGTCATTGAAACGTCCTTAGTCTTCTGAAGAAGCAGAGGTATTGGTGTGCATTCTTGGCCGTAGCTTTAATATGGTTGGTCCAGGACAAATTGTTGGTGATATTTGTGTCTAGGAATCTGAAGCTCTCAACCGCCTCTACTTCAGTATCATTGATCCTGATTGGGGTGTGTACACTACGTCACTTCCTAAAGTCAATAACTAGCTTCTTTGTTTTGCTCACATTGAGGGAGAGGTTTGTATCTATACCCCATATTACTAAGCTCTCTATCTCACTCCTGTCATTGTTTGAGATCATGTCCACTGCAATGGTGTCATCTACAAACTTGGAAAAACAAATTTGAGTAAGGGGCTGAGAACGCATCCTTGAAGGAAACCGATTTTGCGAATTATTGTGGAGGATGTTTGGTCACCTATCCTCACTGATTGTTAATTATAAATTCAGGATCAGTTCCTGTGGATTGGAGGGTAGCTAATGTTATCCCACTTTATAAGAAAGGAGGGACAGAGAAACAGGGAATTATAGACCAGTTAGCCTGACATCGGTGGAGGGGAAGATGCTGGAGTCAATCATAAAAGATGAAATAGCGGCACATTTGGATAGCAGTAACAGGATCTACGAAGGGGGAATCATGCTTGACTAATCTTCTGGAATTTTTTGAGGATGTAACTAGGAAAATGGACAAGGGAGAGCCAGTGGATGTAGTGTACCTGGACATTCAGAAAGCATTTGATAAGGTCCCACATAGGAGATTAGTGGGCAAAATTAGGGCATATAGTATTGGGGGTAGAGTGCTGACATGGATAGAAAATTGGTTGGCAGACAGGAAACAAAAAGTAGGGATTAACAGGTCCCTTTCAGAATAGCAGGCAGTGACTAGTGGGGTACCGCAAGGCTCGGTGCTGGGACCGCAGCTATTTACAATATATATTAATGATTTAGATGAAGGGATTACAAGTAACATTAGGACATTTGCAGATGACACAAAGCTGGGTGGCAGTGTGAGCTGTGAGGAGGATGCTAAGAGAATGCAGTGAGACTTGGACAGGTTAGGTGAGTGGGCAGATGCATGGCAGATGCAGTTTAACGTGGATAAATGTGAGGTTATCTACTTTGGTAGCAAAAACAGGAAGGCAGATTATTATCTAAATGGTTCAAGTTGGGAAAAGGGGAAGTACAACGAGTCCTGTGGGTCCTTGTTCATCAGTCAATGAAAGTAAGCATGCAGGTACTGCAGGCAGTGAAGAAAGCGAATGGCATGTTGGCCTTCATAACACGAGGAGTCGAGTATAGGAGCAAAGAGCTCCTTCTGCATTTGTACAGGGCTCTAGTGAGACCACACCTGGAGTATTGTGTGCAGTTTTGGTCTCCAGATTTGAGGAAGGACATTCCTGCTATTAAGAGAGTGCAGCGTAGGTTCACAAGGTTAAATCCTGGGATGGTGGGACTGTTATATGCTGAGAGAATGGAGAGGCTGGGCTTGTATACTCTAGAATTTAGGAGGATGAGAGGGAATCTTATTGAAACATATAAGATTATTAAGGGTTTGGACACGCTAGAGGCAGGAAACATATTATAGACAATAGACAATAGGTGCAGGATTAGGCCATTTGGCCCTTCGAGCCAGCACCGCCATTCAATGTGATCATGGCTGATCATCCCCAATCAGTACCCCGTTCCTGCCTTTTCCCCATATCCCCTGACTCCGCTATTTTTAAGAGCCCTATCTAGCTCTCTCTTGAAAGCATCCAGAGAACCTGCCTCCACTGCACTCTGAGGCAGAGAATTCCACAGACTCGCCACTCTCTGTGAGAAAAAGTGTTTCCTCGTCTCTGTTCTAAATGGCTTACTCCTTATTCTTAAACTGTGGCCCATGGTTCTGGACTCCCCCAACATCGGGAACATGTTTCCTGCCTCTAGCGTGTCCAAGCCTCATGTTCCCAATGTTGGTGACAGAGAGTTGTGAGTCTGTGGAATAGGGAGGTGGGGGAGGGGGGTTTGGAGATAACCAGGAGTTTGGAGATAAGTTTGATCTACTTCATTTTCAGGTTCAATTTGTAAGGAATTCCAAATGACAATGGTGTGCCTCCGGTACACCACAGCACTCCTTGTTGCACTTGGGATGCTTTCTTCTTGACCCATTGCAGTTTTTCTGCTGAATGTGCTCTCAAAATGCTGAGGGATTGCTGGGCAATTCCCAGATTTTGAACCAGGGATGTAAGAGGAACAGCAAGCTTTCCAAGTCAGGATAGCGCACAACTTGGAAGGGATGCTGTAAGTAGTGATGTTCTCATGACCCTGCTGCCCTTTTCTGTCTTGCTGGTAGTATTTAAATTTGGGAGGTGGTGTCAAAGTTGCCACCTGTTCTTTTCTGCATTGCTTGCACAATTGGTCGAGAGCTTTGCCGTTTGCTCACTGTGTTTTATAATGGTGGTCAGATCTGGAATACATTGTGCATACATGTCTGGGCTTCAAACGCAACAAGCAATACATTTGCAACAGAGTGCAGTGAAAATTCACCAGATTGATTCCAAGTAAAGCAGGATTGTTGTGTGAGGAGAGATTATACAGACTGTGTCTTCGATTTAGAGGAATGAAAGGTGATAGCAGAATGTGTAAAATTCTTCAGAGGCTTGTCAGAATATATTTGAAATTGTTGTTCGTCTGTCCGGTATTTTGAACTAGGGGTGTCACAATCTCAAGGTAAGAGGTCAAACATTTATGACAGAGCTAAGAAAACAGTTTTTCACTAAAAGGTAATAAAACCGTGCCTAAGAGGGCTATGGAAGCACAAACACATCACCTTCGAGATAGATGGATAAATGGATAAATGGGTAGATGGATAGATAGATATTTATGGGTAACATAGGACATAGAATTGGTGGAAGAAAGTGGTGCAGAGGAAAAAATCCAGCAATGATCTAATTCAATGGTAGAGCAGATGAGCTAAACAGCTTATTTCTGCATCAGTTTTTTTAAATGTTCATATTACGTGGTAATATTGATTTTCCAAGGTCACTGATTAGTATAAAATGGTATAATTGCTGTTCCTTTACATGATTCAATGCTACTCCCTGATTACTGATCAGATGGATACATAATGCCGATTGTATTTTAACTTCAAGTCAGAGAATTCAATCCTGCTGGACTTATTAGTATGAAATGGCATAATCGCTGTTCCTTTACATAATTCAATGCTACTCCCTGATTACTGATCAGATAGATACGTAATGCCGATTGCATTTAGCTTCAATTTTAGCTTGGAGATCCTTGTCCCTGCAGCTTGAGATGATGCTTTGTTCATTGAACCTGTCATTATTGATGGACATTCAGGCTGGCTGCTTGAGACAGAAATTTCCTTAGAAGATAAGAGAGTTGCATTCTTTCCTCTGAGTTTTGGCATCATGACCACCGGTATAAACATCACAGCCAAATGTGTAGGTTGGAAGGTGTAGCATCTACAAAATGTAGCGCAGTTAAGTGCTTAGAAGAAAAATAATTCCTTCATTGAATAATTTCTCACCTGAGATCTGAATTAAGTCAAGGCAGGTCTGGTTGGTGGGTAAGTTTAGTTTAGTTTAGTTTAGAAATACAGTGCAGAAACAGGCCCTTCGGCCCACCGAGTCTGCACCGACCAGTGATCCCCGCACATTAACATTATCCTCCACACACTAGGGCCAATTTACACTTATACCAAGTCAATTAAACTGCAGACCTGTACGTCTGAGTCAATTAAACTGCAGACCTGTACGTCTGTGGGAGTGTGGCAGAAACCGAAAATTTCAAAGAAAAACCACCCAGTCACGGGAAGAACGTACAAACTCCGTACAGACAGCACACGTAGTCGGGATCAAACCCAGGTCTCCGGTGCTGCAAGTGCTATAAGGCAGCAACTCTACCGCTGCTCCACCGTGCCACTCACATGAATGGTGGTGTACATGAATGCCTTATCACTTCACTGAAATTCTTCACTGAATACATTTTACTCTATTGTTATTGGTTTTCTGTCAGTTTTAGATTCCTTATTACCGAGGGGACATGCAGCAAAACTAGTTCTACTATTCTTCAGCAAAAGAAAAACAAAGTGCCTGGGAACTTAGCAGGTTGAGAAGCACCTGGTGAGGGAAAGGAATGGACGAATTTTTGAGTCGGGTCGAAACCTGGAATGTCGCCCTCCCCTCTGCCTTCACAGATGCTGCCCAACCCACTGAATACCTCCAGCAGTTTGCGTTCAGCTACAGATTCCAGCATCTGCAATCCCTTGTGTCTCCATTTTCCTTCAGCAAAGGTCAGCGGGCAGTGTGTTCTCAACTTCCTTTCTTTCTCTACATCAGCCCAGAATTCTGCCTGTGGGTAACCTTGATTGACAACCCATTTCCTATCATTCCCAAGAATGTGAGTGTTGTAGCACCCGTGTGGAAGAGTTGGCTACTGAATTATGCTCTCTACATTATCAAAATCTGTAGAAACTCAAACTACTCCACACACAACTGGGTGGAAACAGAATTGGTGCGGCACGTTGGCGCAGCGGTAGAGTTGCTGCCTTACAGCACCGGAGACCCAGGTCCGATCCTGACTACAGATGCTGTCTGTACAGAGTTCGTACATTCTCAGTGTTTGTACATTTCTCCAGGAGCTCCGGTTTCATCCCACAACCCAAAGACGTACAGGTTTGTACGTTAATTGGCTTGAGTAAAAATCGTAAAATGTCCCTAGTGTGATAGGATAGCGGGGATCGCTGGTGGGCACGGACTCGGTGGGTCAAAGAGTCGCGTTGTATCTCTAAATTAAAACAAAACTAAAGCCTTTGATTGAAATTCAACATATTGCTCTACCTAGAGACGCCACTCTCAGAATATTACATGATGTGATTCCAGCTTAGTTTCAATTAGTTTCAGATACATGCCATCTTCTATTTCATATTATTATTTGCAGTTATTATTTAAAGAGCTGTCTAAATGGAAAATATCTTCCAGAACAGTGGCGCAGTTGGTAGAGCTCCTGTCTCACCATGCAGCCCTGCTGGCCATGCAGGGTCCATCCTGACCTCGGTTGCTGTTTGTGTGGAGTTCGCACAATCTCCCTGAGACTGCGTGGTTTCCTCCGGGTGCTCCAGTTCCGTCCAACATCCCGAAGAATGTGCGGGTTTGTAGGTTAATTGGCCTCTTGAAATGCCTCTCGTGTGTGGGAAGTGGATGATAAAGTGGGATAAAATTAGAACAAGTGTGAACGCATGATTGATGGTCGGCATGGAACCAGTGGCCTGAAGGGCCTGTTTCCTTACTGTATCTCTAAACTAAATTAAATAAATTGCAAATTTTCCTCCAAAGCACTGGCTTTGCTACATACGGTTAAAGTTTTTCTGGATATATTGAATTAAATCATAGGCCACCTACATTAAACTTTTAGACTTTTCCAGTTTAATCCAGGTGGCATTTCACACATGTTCTGGATGAAATCTGATATATTTTTGATGTCAGAAGGTCTAGCAGAAGTCTTCCAACTGAGGATCAAAGATTTGTTCGGCTTGGTTTTAATAATGCCCTCATTCATAACAGTCACAGTCCTTTCATCTTGTTAAAATCAGATGACTGTTAAAGAATTGAATTTGCTTTTGGATTTGTAAAACCTTTTGATCTATTGGGTAATGTAAGGGATACTCAATTCTATTCAGAGAGAGACAAAAGGAACTGTAGATGCTGGAATCTTGATCAAACTACAAAGTGCTGGAGTAATTAAGCAGGTCAGACAGGCAGCATTTATAGGTGATGTTTTGGATTGGGACTTCTCCAGAAGATTCCAAAGAAGGGTCTCGACCCGAAACATCACTGCTCCATTCCTTCCATAGATGTTGCCTGAACTGCTGAGTTATTCCAGCACTTTGTGTTTTGAAATAAACTATTCAGGCCATAGCCTCAGAATAAAAGGACACACCTATAGAAAGGAGATGAGGAGGAATTGCTTTAGTCAGGGGGTTGTGAATCCGTGGAATTCATTGCCACAGACGGCTGTGAAGGCCAAGTCAATGGATATTTTTAAGGGGGAGATTGACAGATTCTTGAGTAGTACTGTCGTCAGGACTTATGGGGAGAAGGCAGAAGAATGCGGTTGAGAGGGAAAGATGGATCAGCCATGATTGAAAGGCAGAGTAGACTTGTAGGGCTGAATGGTCTAATTCTGCTCCTGGTACTTATGAACATGAATCACTTTCTCTCCACCTAATTTCCCAACCCAACCTTCACCCCCCACCCCCCACCCCCCCTCCCCTCTCCCAGCCCCCACCACCCTTCCAGTGAGGAAGGGACATGGCATTGATTGACTCACCTGAGAACGATGCCTATGATCACTGCCAGCAGACGTGAGGGAGTGAGTTTGTTCGAAAGAACAAAGTACTAATTCCCGTCGATCTGTGCGAGTCTCACTCAAAGTCTGGTACCTCGAGTATTTTGTCTGGTTCACTGTGCCCGGGCCAAAATCTAACCTTTCACCTTCATAATCAACCGCTCCATGCCACTAATGTAAAAGTCAAACTTTATTATCTCTGGCCAGAAGAGACGCCATCATCCATTAAGACAAACATGATTAATTATTATCATTTTACGTCCTTTCAAAGGGTCTTGCATTTTCTGCTGCTACTCCACCCCCATTTCAGAAGGTCATTATGGAAAGGGCACTCTCACGATAATGGCTATGAACCATAAAGTCTCACAGCTTTGAAATGTCTCTTCAGTTAAACCACTGATCTATAAACCTAATGCACCTTCAAAGCCTACTTTGGAGCGAGAGGCATTAAATGTAGTTAAGGCTTGTAATTACTTTGCCATTCCCATCTCATGGGACCAAGGAAAACAAATCCTTTGTGACATGAAAACAGTTTGCCTCCTGAACTTAAACTGAAAGCCGCTGGCATACCCAAAGTGTGTCAGTTCAATTAAAAGCTTTTGGCTACAGGTCAATAACCATCAGTTCACCAATTCACTTCCTCTAAATGCTGGAGAAAATCATTTACCGTCACTGTTTCCTTTTGCCACTCTCAAGCACTTAAGCAGTTCTGAAAAAAAGGGTAATTTAAAATGTAAGATAGAGTAAGCGCTTTGGTTGTGAGTCTGTCTCTTCCTGATGTTCCGGGCAGATGGATGTGTTGCTTTGGCAGCAGTCAGACCACCCTGCATTGTCAAAGGGGAGCAAAAGCACAGAATATGCTTCATTATTCAGAGGCAACTGAGGAAACATTATAACTCGTTCAGTAATAGAGACATAAGAAGGGGTGGGACACATATCCCCTCAGGCTTCTTCCATCATTCAGTTAAATCACAGCTGACTTAAAACCATCTTCCTCTAATATCTTCCTCGAAGAAAAAACTATCAAGTTCATTTATAAAAAAAATTAATGACCTGGTCTCAAGAGTTTTTAAAAAGCAGGCAAATGTTTCTATTCCCCTCTGGTGGGCCTTTAAATATTTTACCGGCACTATCATTAAAAGGTTCAAACTAATGGCGCAGCAGTAGAGTAGCTGCCTGACAGGGCCAGAGACCCGAGTTCAATCCTAACCACAGGTGCTGTCTGTATAGAGTTTGTATGTCCTCCCTGTGACCGTGTGGGTTTTCTCTGGGTGCTCCGGTTTCCTCCAACTTCCCAACGATGTGCAGGTTTATAGGTTAATTGGCTTCTGTAAATTGTCCCTAGTGTTTAGGATAAAACTGGTGTACGATATGATCGCTGGCCGGCGTGAACTCTGTGAGCCGTCCAGCCGGTTTCCACATTGTATCTCTAAATTAAACTAAACTACACTAAACTAATGTTCACAAATGTGCTGGTTCAATATCTCAAGCTTATATATTTTTGGAACCCATTGTGGGTTCATGGTTGGAACCCCTGGTGGAAGAGTCTAGGACTAGAGGTCATAGCCTCAGAATTAAAGGATGTTCATTTAGGAAGGAGAGGAGGGAAATTAATTTAGGCAGAGGGTGGTGAATCTGTGGAATTCTTTGCCACAGAATTCTGTGGGGGCCAAGGCAGTGGAGGTATTTGATAGCTACAAGTTAACATTATATAGCTGGTATGAACAATTTCTTCACTTTGTCTTTACTGTTAACTTCTGCGTATATTCCACGGAAGTTATTAAAAGCAGAGACACATTCTGCAGGTCAGGCAACATCTGTGGAGAAAGAAGAATGATGTTGCTTGGACTGAGCATTTCCAGCATCTTCGGATTTTATTTGCGCAGGATTTACAAGGTCTTAAGTAATAGGAGTAGAATTAGGCCATTCGGCCCATCAAGTCTACTCCGCCATTCAATCATGGCAGATTGAAGGCAGTGAACATTTTTAAGGCAGAGATAGATAGATTCTTGATTAGTGCATGTGTCAGAGCTTATGCGGGGGGGGGGGGGGGGGGGAGGCAGAAGAATAGGGTTAGGAGAGATAGATCTGCCATGATTGAATGGTGCAGTAGACTTGATGGAGAACGTTCAGTGTTTCTCCGAACTTCCAAGAGCTGTGGTGAAGTAGCCAATAACTAATTATTATATCTATATAAACCATGAGAACCAAAAACATAATCTGCACTTGAAGTGGAATAAATTCAGAATGAGTCAGTAAAAACATTGAGGCTGACATTACTATGTTCTCTACCTGACCTTGAGGGCCTTCCCTGACCAGCATGACACTTGTTTTCAAGCTCTGGAGGGAGCCTGACTGCACAGATCCACCAACCTCTTCAGATCTCAACTTTTTTTTCCCCTCAAACTGGGAAGTTGTAAGAGGTTTGAGATGTTCTGAACACAATCTTGAGAGCCAATCATTCCCTCCAACCTGTCCTTCAAACTTCTCATTTGGAGCTGACCAATGTTTGTGCAAAAGGAGATAGACTAAGTCGTAATTCATAGGTGATAGGAGCAGAATTAGGCAATTTGTCCCATTGTCTACTCTGCCATTTAATAATGGCTGATCTATTTCTCCCTCTTAATCCCATTCCCCTGCCTTTTCTCCAAGACCCCTGTCTCCTGTACTAATCTAGTCCTTCGCTAGAGAGGAGGGTTTGACTTTGGAGGAAATATGTCTTGTTAGACAGGTCCTTGGTGGGACTAATGCCTTATGGAAAGTTTTAGTCCCTTGCCATGGAGGGAGTGCAACAAAGGTATACTGGTTCCTGAGACAGAAGGACCGATATGTGAGGAGAGAAAGGGTCGATTAAGCCTGTATTCATTGGAGTTTTGAAGAATGTAACATTGTAACAGGATGAGATAGATTGGATACAGGGAGGATGTTCCTAATGGCTGGGGAGTCCAGAATCTGGGGCACATATTTGGGATATGGGGTGTACATTTGGAGAAATGTCTTCATTCAGAGGGTGGTGAATCAAAGGATTTCTTTAACGATGGCAGAAGGCCAATTAATAAATGAAATCAAGAAGAATTTCTTATTTTCATAATATATTTCCTAATGCTGTGGGAATTGAGGTATATGGATAGGCGGGGGAATGGGATACCATTTTCTTCCTCGAAATTGCTACATAATCCAAACTTGGACACATAAGGTTAGAACGTTTGGGCTCAGTTTCCTCTTCAGCCAATATGCCTTGGGTCAGGATTTTGTCACATTCATTTCTGGTGAATCAATGTACTCACTTCTTCATAATGTTTGTTTGTGAAGTGATATTTCTTGCAGCATCAGTCAATGGGCATTACAGCCCAACTGGAGTGGCATTAGTGGTTAATAGACGGTTGGGAACCTATTTTGCAAGGATTTTCATGAGACAGCATCTGAGCTAAATTCAGACTCTCAGTTTAAAGAAGGTCACATAGCTGAACACCACCTGCATGAAAATTACAGACATTCCTTGCCTTATCCACATTTGATTTACACGTTTCTGCTGCAGCACCATTGTCTCTGAAGGGGTTTGATATACAAATGATTTTTTCTTTAACAATTAATTGTGCATCTGTTTTTGTCTGTGAGAATCCACCATAACAACATACACATACAGCATTTCACACAGCCTTTTTGATTTATGAAATTTCACTCTACAGAACGTTTTCCAGAAATGCATGCATTTCATAAATTGAGGAATGTCTGTACTTTCTTTCCTTTCTGTAGTCAGCAGGAATAAGGTTGCTTCCCTACCAGGAGTAGAATATTATAGAATTTTAGTAGGTAAGAACTGCAGATGCTGGCTTATACCAAAGGAAGACACAAAATGCTGGAGTAACTCAGCAGGTTACCGGTCATGACCGGAAAACGTCACCAATTCCTTCTCTCCTTAGATGCTGCCTGTTCTGCTGAGTTACTCCCGCATTTTGGGTCAGGCAGCATCTCTGAAGAAAAGGAATAGGTGTTGTTTGGGTCGGAACCCTTCTTCAGACCAGGGGTTTTAATCTTTCATGCCATATGCAGTTCCTGTTCCATGTGTGTTCAGTTGCTCTTGTTTTTAATAAGAAGTCCATCCAGATTAGAATAGGAGTCACTCGTCCCTGAAAATTATCCTGAAAAAGGGTTCCGACCTGAAACGTAACATTCCTTTTCTCCAGAGATGCTGCCTGAGCATGAGCTGGCGAACCCGCTGAGTCACGTCAGCAATTTGTGTCTATGATAGAATATGAGTTGGCCACTCAGCGTTACAATAAAACCATGGCTAATCCCTTAAACCTGTGCCACATCACTGCACCTATCTCATACGTATGCATTGATTCTGAAACAGGTATAAATCTACCAATCTTTCTTGTATATAGTTTAATTTAGTTCAGAGATACAGCACAGAAACAGGCCCTTCGACCCACCGAGTCCTCGCCAGCCAGCGATCCTCGTGCACTAATATTATCCTACACACACTCAGGACAATTTACAATTTTACCAAGCCAATTAGCTTTTACCAAGCCAAAAATCTGTACATCTTTGGAGTGGGGGAGGAAACCGGAGCTTTCGGAGAAAACCCACGCAGGTCACGGGGAGAATGTACAATTTCTGTACAGACAGCACCCATAGTCAGGATCGAACCCAGGTCTCTGGCGCTGTAAGACAACAACTCTGTCGCTGGGCCACCCTTTAGTGACACAGCTGCACAGCTCCCTTGGGAAGAGAATTTCAAATATTTGTTTGCCCGTAATTCACTTTAGTTTTCTATTGTCAGAAAATGTGGATATGTTGAACTCTATCAGAATCATTGCTGATAAAGAGTAAACAGCTTGTGTCCTGGCACCGATCATTGGAACACCCGTCAAGACACAGCCTGCCAACCCCAAAATAACCTGTTTATTCCCCTTTTTTATTTCCTGCCTTTTCTGGGCTGAGACCTCTTCAGCTCCAGCCACCTCATGCTACACCTGACACAGCATCTTCTTCACCACATGATCAGCGACACGGCGATGAAGGTTCAACTCCTTGGCAACCTACAGAACGCACCTTAACCGAAAACAACAGCTCCCTGGCTTAAACCTGCCAACAGTTAATATCCAAAGATAGACACAAAAAGCTGGAGTAACTCGACCCAAAATGTCACCCATTCCTTCTCTCCAGAGATGTTGCCTGTCCCGCTGAGTTACTCCAGCTTTTTGTGTCTATCTTCGGTTTAAACTAGCACCTGCAGTTCCTTCTTACACAACAGTTGAAATCCTCTGGATGGTTTCCCTGGTGCTGAAAATTAGACAGTATCAACTTTAGGTAGCAACCTTTATTCTTCAACACATTTTACAATGAACCTCCCAAATGATCAAAGGTTTTCATATGCTTGGTTGTGAGGCAGTGGGTAACATATTGGGAAAAAGCAGCAACAAAGAACAACTGCAACGTTACACTTGGTAAGATAACTTCTGGAAAGGGTTCAAAATCGTCAGATGCTGCAGTGTCCTCAATTATATTTCTCAGTGATAACGTTAAAGAAGCTTATCTCTGAATTATGTCCATCCTGTGTCAAATTAAAGGTACTCATGTATCTAGCAACATCGGTGCCTGTCAATGTGTAATTAAAATGTAGAAAAATGGGGCAAAGGATAGAGAGAATGTAAACATTGATACTGTTTCATGTCGACAAAAATATTAATTTAGTTTAGAGATGCAGCGGGGAAACAGGCCCTTCGGCCCACCGAGTCCGCGCCCACCAGCAATCCCCGCACACTTACCCTATCCTGCACATACTGGGAACAATTTAACCAAGCCAATAAACCTACAAACCTGTATGTCTTTGGAATGTTGGAGAAAACCAGAGCTCCCGGAGAAAACTCATACAATCAGGGGGAGAACGTACAAACTCTGTACAGACAGCACCCGTAGTTGGAATAGAACCCGGGTCGGTAGTGCTGTAAGCCAGCAACTCTACCACTGCACCGCCATGCTGTGCTCTTGAAATAGATAGGGTTTGTGGCAAGGGATTAAGTTTGCAGAAAAGGTTATTTTACCCACATCTGCTTGACTTACACACATACCTATGCAACCCCGGATAGGTTTTTGGGGGGTTTTCTTGATCAGTGGGGTGTGTCTCCTGTTGGCTGATGTTGTTCTCCTTCATTAGTCCAAGCCATTTGCATTAATATCCTGTACATTATATCTTGAAACCAAAGAGCACATGCGAGATTATCAACAAGTATCACAGAGACAACTGTGTGCGTCTGCTACCCAGGGATATTGGACGTTCTACCGTTATGGAGTGGGAATAGGACGTCATGTGACTGAATCCATTTTGAACAACTTGATTGATTACGCAGGATTTAAGTGTCTGTACTCTCCTCATGCGGTCCGCTACAGTTATTAGAGGAAAGGGGCTTTCCCAACGTTGTCTCGGGAAAACAGACTGTATTTGCAAGTACCCCCTGTGGTTTCAATAATAATCACTCTGCTGAGATCTATTCAGTAGGATTAGGATGTCAAAGTTCAGAAACATCACCAGGGGTTTTAATCTTTTATGCCTTATGCAGTTCCTGTTCCATGTGTGCTCAGTTGCTCTTGTTTTTAATAAAAGGTCCATCCAGATTAGAATAACAGAGTCACCCATCCCTGAAAATGAGTCTCCAGATGATTTGACCATGGAATGACCCCATGATAATTACAATTACATAACCACCTTCTGCTCCTTCATTCATTCCAATTCCTCTCAACGGTGATAAGATGTGGACCTGTGCTTTCAGGAATGGAAACTATTTTTTACGGTCATACCAGCCTGATCTCATCTGATCTCTGAAGCTAAGCAGGCTCAGACCCGGTTAGGACTTGGATGGGAGACCGCCTGGGAAAACCAGGTGCTGTTGTCTTTAAGGGCGGCACACTGGCGCAGGTGATAGAGCTGCTACTTCACAGCCAAAGACCCGAATTTGAGCTGGACTTTGGGTGCTGCCTGTGTGAAGTTTGCAAGTTCACCCTTTGACTGCGTGGGTTTCCTCTGGGTGCTCCAGTTTCTTCGCACATCCCATAATGTGTGGGTTTGTAAGTCAATTAGCCTCTGTAAATTGCCGCTAGGGTGTGGGGAATGTAGGAAGTAAATGTGAAAGTGTGGTAACATAGACCAAGTTTGAACAGGTGATTGATGGCCAGCATGGACTCAGTGGGCCGAAGGGCCTGTTTTCATGTTGTATCTTTCAATGCAATCGATCTTATATGTAAAGCACCAAATTTATCTGACAGCCCTGTGTAAGTTTGGGAAGGTTATGTTCTGTAACATCATTTAATATAAAATAGAGCAACACTTGTGCTTTTCATATGAGGGAAGTAATGAATAGGGTACTCATTGTACCCCCAAAATAAGTTGCCCGCTAACCCTGAGCCTCACAATCTAAATTATAGAGCTGAGGTAAGAAGGAGTTGGTCTTATCAAATTAAAATGACATCTTTACTCTTTATTTAATAAGGGGAATCTTCTACAACCCAGAGAATGGTAAGTACATGGACTGGACTACCTGAGAGAGCACAGAGTCATACATTCAAAGAGTGTGGAAACAGACCCCTCAGCCCAACTTGCCCACACTGACCAACATGTCCCATCTCGACTAGTCCCACCTGCCTGTGTTTGGTCCATATCCCTGTAAACCTGTACTATCCATGCACCTGTCAAAATATTTCTTAAACATTGTGATTGTAACTGCCTCAACTACCACCTCCGGCAGCTCATTTCATACACCCATCCCCTTTAGTGTGAACAAGTTAAATCTGTCCCCCCTCACTTTAAAGTTGAAACTTAGATGCTGACAGCATTCAAGAAGTGTTTTGATGTGCACACGAGTCGCTCAGGCATAGAGAGCTATGGATCAAGTTTAAGGAGATGGGATTAATACTGGCCAGTCTATCGGCATGTCCACTGGCCAGCATAGACACATTGGGCCGAATGGCCTGTTTCCATAGAATTCTATAACTCTAAAAATGGCCAGCATTTTGGTTTAGTTGAACGGTCAACGATCTGAAACATTATCCATGCCTTAAGATATCATTGCCTCTCCTGCTCAATCCCAGCACTTTCTGCAGTTATTTCAGATATTTTGTGTACATTATTTTGCTTTAGTTTCTCCTAGTTTAGTTGTTTGAACATTATAGGACAATGTCCTTCAAACATTGTGGACACCAAGCAGTTATTCTGGGATTGCTCTGCTAATGGGGTAAACAAATCTTTTAGTACACTTCTGCAACTACTTCAAAGCCTCCGCATCCTTCCTATAGTTTATTGTTTCTATAAAGTCATTTATTTACATCACAAACAACAGATATTACAGCACAGATCCCTGCAACACTGCTCTGGTTACAAACCTCCACCCGGAATAACATTCTTCCACAACAACCCTTTGTCCTTTATGGAGTAAGTCAATTCAGAATCCAATCGACCAAAACACTAGATCTGTGGATCTCATGCATCCTAATCTTCTGGTCCAGCCTACCATGAGGGATTTTATTAATGCCTTACTTAAATCCATGTAAACTATATTCACTGCTCTACCCTCTTTGATCACCTTCGTCACCTCCTCAACAAACTCAATCATTCGTAATACATGATCTGCCTTGGAAGGGTCACGTCCCGAAACGTCACCCATTCCTTCTCTCCAAAGATGCTGCCTGTCCTGCTGAGTTACGCCAGCGTTTTTTAGTTTTAGTTTTTTAGTTTTAGTTTTAGAGATACAGTGTTCGAAATCAGGCCCTTCGGCCCAACGAGTCCGCGCCGACCAGTGATTCCCACACATTAACACTATCCTACACACACTAGGGACAATTTTACCAAGCCAATAAACCTACATACCTATACGTCTTTGGAGTGTGAGAGGAAACTGAAGATCTCAAAGAAAACCTACACGGTCACGGGGAGAACATACAAACTCCGTACAGACAGCACCCATAGTCGGGATCGAACATGGTTCTCCGGCGCTGCGGCACCTTGCCGCCCTAGTCTATCTGCCGTTGATTGTCCCTTATTAGCCTATTCTCTTCCAAAGGCGATTCCTCATTTGATTCAACTTCAAAAGATGGCAAGAGTTGGAAATCGTGCAAATGAGTTGATCTAAAGGCTTGAGTTAATGGAATTAATAATTTTTCAATGCAAATTCCATTCGAAAATTAAAATTGAAGAATTCACACAGTAATAAAGACTTTAATTTGCTTGGTACAGGCGAGGTAGGTTTAAAGAGAAGGTTTAACTTTTGCAATAAAATTTTCATAGGACAGCAATGATCGTTACAAAAATAAGTTAAGAAGAGCTGACATGGAGGCATCAGAGAGAGATGGAAAGCTAGGCAATTGCGTAAAGATCTGGCAGATGGAGTAAATTGTGGGAAAATATGAAATTGGATATTTGGCAGTAAATTTCAAAGAAGATGCACATTATTTAAATAGAGAGCGATTACAGGGCTCTGAGAAACAAAAGAATCTGATGTCCGAGTGCATATTTCACAAAAAATAATTCACCGTCACAGCAAGTAATTAGGAAAGCTAATAGTAGATTATCATTTATTGCCATGGCAACTGAATGCAAAAGTGTGGGGTGAGACAGGGCATTGATGAAACCTCATCTGGATACAGTCGGCAATATTAGTCTCCTTATAGAACAAACAACATTAATAAGTTGGAAGCAGTTCAAAGAAGGTTTACTAGGTTAATCCCTTGAATGGGCAGATTGCTTTACATGGAAGCATTGATGAGGCTAGACAAATAATCACAGGAGATTAAAAGATTTTTTAGGAAATTAGTAAGGTTCTGAGGGATCTTGATGGAGTGCAGGTGGAGAGGATGTTTCGTTTTTTGTGTGACAACCTAGAAATGGATGTCTCTGATCAGAAATAAGGGGTAGCCGTTTCACATCAGGAATGAGGGGGAATTTATTTTCCCAAAGTGCTGTGAGCCCCCAAAACTCTCTTCATCGAATGGCAGTGGAAGCAGAAGTAGATAGATTTATGATAAGAAAAAAGATGAAAAATTACCATGTATAAATTGGAATGTATTGTTGAGGGCTCAGTCAAATTAGCCATCATCCTGTTAGATGGTACAGGGGGTTCTAGGGGGGGGGGGGGGGCTGTGGCAAATTTTTGCTCCCATTTTGTATGTTGATATGAAAGAGGTCTGTAATGTGTGTTTGGTTGTTCCGTCTAAGTTTGACTGTCATGTAAGATAACAGCACAGAGTCCATTTTGGCAGCGTTAAGTCAATTGCAACTAATGGAAGGGTATGCACAAAATGCTGGAGAAACTCAGCGGGTGAGGAAGCATCTATGGAGAGAAGGAATTGGTGACATTTCGGGTCGTGACCCTTCTTCAGATAGATTTGTTCAGCTGCCTGGGGAGCCAACCTTATCTGTTGCACACCCTTCTGCTGCACATCATCTCTTTTAAGAGAACAAATACTGTAATTTTCTTTGGAAACTCCATTGTTTCAATTTTAGGGCATAAGTGAAATATGGTGATAACTTAACAATTATTTGAGGCTTGGCCTCATGTTTACTGTCATGGTGCAAATTGGTGCATATTTTGCTCTATCTTCAATTGTGTGACAATGAGAAACCGTGCGACGTAATTGACCGACTTGCATCTGCTGATCAATTCCTCTTCAATAATTTTGTTCGCCTCATTTAAAGGAGGCGTATCTTTTACCAGTAGCCATAACCAGACACCAGCACCAGCTTCTTTCTAAGAGTAATTCATCTTCTCTTGTATGGCCAGTTTGCAGCAGTTTGCAATTATAAGACTAGTTTGATGTTAATTAACACCTCTGTTGCTCTTGAGGATCTATCTCAACATTGGGTTTTGCACAGTTAATTAAATTGATTTTTTTTTAAACTGTGTTGGCCCTACTGGAGAACTACCGTTACAGTAACCATTGAAGTTAACATGGTGAAGCAGAAAATACTGAATGTCTGTGATATGTAGCAAGCAGGATGGATATCCTTGTTTTATTTTAGCAAGAGGATTTAGGGAATGCAAAAATCTGTGGGCTTTGCCAGCAATAACTATATGCAGTGAACGCATGAAAATAATCAGCCTAATCCCTCGATATTAAAAAGGGGCTCTCACTAGCTTTCTTCAGCCATCACTTGGTTCCTTGCGAAGTTGCTAATTATGGGCCACAAGGGAGCAAACATCTTTTAATAGAATTCTTCATTATCAGCTGTGTTCCATTCTGGGCCCATTGTTCAGGACGTCTGTGAAGGAGAAGTTGCCTAACTTACCGAATAGTGAAAGGCTTGGATAGAGTGGATGTGGAGAGGATGTTTCCACTAGTGGGAGAGTCTAGGAATAGAGGTCATAGCCTCAGAATTCCCTTAGGAAGGAGATGAGGAGGAATTTCTTTAATCAAAGGGTGGTGAATCTGTGGAATTCTTTGCCACAGAATGGATATTTTTAAGGCAGAGATAGATAGACTATTGATTTGTACGAGTGTCAGGGATTATGAGGAGAAGGCAGGAAAATGGGATTAGGAGGGAGAGATAGATCAGCCATGATTAAAGGGCGGAACAGACTTGATGGGCCGAATGGCTTAATTCTGCTCCTTATTACCTTATGACCTTATGACCTTATGACCTTAGGCAAAATGCCTCCTACCATGGTCTCCTACTATTCATTTCACTGCACTTTATGTCCGCGTAACGAATAAAACTGACTTGACTTGACTTGACTTGACTACCAGACCCTTTTTCTAGCCAGCAGTTTTAAAAGATTGTCAGAATCATAACTAGACATCTGACATATTGCTGCTTTAAAACACTGTTTAGAAGAATTAGTGTAGACTAACACATGCAGAAAGCAATACAAACACAGAACAAGACTATCAGTATTTTAAAGCAGCGATATGTCAGGTGTCGAACTTCCAGGACAATGCCCTATATACCAAGTTGTAGCCTGTCTTTCTCCTTTTCAAATGCAGGCAGACTGGACTCTAAGTAAATGCATATATAGTGACAGATGGATCTAGCTGAAGTCAATGGAATTGATTTTCGGCTGTGGAGTCTAACAATGCCGCCTATAATGTGTGTATGCTCAATAAAAGGAACCAGGAGCAAAGTATTTTTCCATCAATTTCTACTTAACTTCCAAATTTTTAGCACTTGCATCTTTTCTTTTCATGGCTTGGATGCCCAGCACATGCCGACTGCAATATTACATAATTCTCTTTGTGTGACTAGTATTGACGCAATATTTTTCAAATTAATTTCACTTGGACAAACCAGGAAAGATGCCTGGGGATTAGATCCCCTGCATTTGAACTACTTATCCAATATAAACAAAAATAAATGATTCTAAGATTTCCAGGTCAAAAAAAGAACTCCGAGGGAGGTTCCTCTCTGGGAAGGAAGTTGGGCGGAAGTTTATCAGGTTCGATTTTGCTCCCTTTTCAAAGGAAATCTGCTTTTGAAGAAGAATATCTCAACATTTTAATCGAAAGCAAGCTCCCGAGAGCTTCACGAACAATTCAAACAACTACATTGATAGCTGCTGGTTAGAGCATGACGCATAAAACATAGGGGATGCTGAGAGTGTTAAAATTTTAAACATCTCAAAACAAATATGCCCAACCCACCACCACCAAGTATAGTGGAGAAAGACTAAACCGTTGTCTGCACTCAAAGGCTGGGTTGGATAATGACACATTTTAAAGAGACTGGCAACCTCTTGTCAGTCTAACTGGTTGTGTTTTCCAGGCCTCAGAAAGCCTAACAGCAGTCTGAAGAAGGGACGCGACCCGAAACGTCACCCATTCCTTCTCGCCAGAGATGCTGCCTGTCCAGCTTTTTGTGTCTATCTTCAACAGGAGATAAGTTAGGCTCTCCCCCAAACTTCAAATCCATTCCCTACGAGTTGCAAACCCCCCTTTCCCCACATAACTCCTTCCCCTGTGGATAGTTGTGAAGAAACTCTCCATCAATAATCGCATTACTGCAGCCTCTTCCATAATCCCAAGCAGATACTCATCAAAGAAAATCTATAGATAACCATCGATTCAAATGCTTCTTCCACTGCCTAGTATCATTTTAAATAATGTTGTAAATAAATACAAAAAAATAACAATGTATTCTAGTATTCTTAGGTTCAGGACCCTTTTTCAAAAATTGGAAAGAGGGATAAAGAATGTAATGCAGAGAAGATGACTTATAGAAACGTACAAAATTCTTATGGGGTTGGACAGGCTAGATGCAGGAAGATTGTTCCCGATGTTGGGGAAGTCCAGGACAAGGGGTCACAGCTTAAGGATAATGGGGAAATCCTTTAAGACCGAGATGAGGAAAAACTTTTTCACACAGAGAGTGGTGAATCTCTGGAACTCTCTGCCACAGAGGGTAGTTGAGGCCAGTTCATTGGCTATATTTAAGAGGGAGTTAGATGTGGCCCTTGTGGCTAAAGGGATCAGGGGGTATGGAGAGAAGGCAGGTACGGGATACTGAGTTGGATGATCAGCCATGATCGTATTGAATGGCGGTGCAGGCTCGAAGGGCCGAATGGCCTACTCCTGCACCTATTTTCTATGTATCTATGTATCTATGACAGGAGTACTGGTTTGGGCAAAGGGAACACCTAGAGTGGGGTGATACCAGCCAGATTGATTAATGGGGCAGATAAGATAGATAGATAGATAGATAGATAGATAGATAGATAGATAGATAGATAGATAGATAGATAGATAGATAGATAGATAGATAGATAGATAGATAGAATCTTTATTTGCCACACGACCAGGGTTGGTGGTAATTGGGTTCGGTACATGATGGTACACTGCTTTAGTCACATTAACACTAATAACAACACAGATCATAGTAATAAAGTGCATCCATACCACATCACAAATCACAAATCTCACCAACAATACATAGTGCAAAAGAACAGACAAAGACCATAGACAAGACACTATACATCAAAAGTCCTTAGTATTGTCTGTTATTTGAGGGAATTGAGTGTTCTTATTGCTAAGGGGAAGAAACTGTTTTTAAAGCGGGTGGATTTTGTAGCAAGTGACCAAAGGCGCCTCCCTGAAGGGAGAGACTGGAAAATGTGGTTTGCTGGATGGGAAGGATCCAAGATGGTCTTTATTGCCCGTTTTGAGCTACGTTGGAGATAAATGGTATGGATTGAGGGGAGGGGAGAGTTGATGATCCTAGAGGCCTTGGAGACAATGCGCTGTATTCTGTGTAGTGAGTGACTGTCAGTGTTTCCGTACCAGACTGTGATTGAGGAGGTGATGATGCTTTCAATGATGGATTGATAGAAACGGACCAGGAGGTGGGACTCTGAACTTTTTGAGCTGTCTGAGGAAGTATAGGCGTTGTTGTCCTTTCTTGATGACGTGGTCTGCATTGATGTGCCATTTTAGATTATTGCAGATATAGGTGCCCAGAAACTTAAATGAGTTCGTGGAGGTTATGGGATGGGAGTTGACATGGACCGGGGGTTTGAGGTTTTGTTTGCGTCTGAAATCTATGATGATTTCTAAGGTTTTTGAGGTGTTAAGCTGGAGGTTGTTTTCTGCGCACCATTTGACTGCGCTGTCCACTGTTTGATGGTATTGTGATTCGTTGTTGTCTGAGATGAGGCCAATTATTGTTGAAAATAATTGTCTGCATATTTGAAAATTTTGACTGAGCTGCATTGGGATGTGAGGTTGTTGGTGTAAAGTGAGAAGAGCTGAGGTGACAGAACGCACCCTTGAGGGGCTCCTGTGTTGAGAGTCAGAGGGCTGGAGAGTTTTTCATCCACCTTGACTCTATGCTGTCTGTTTGTCAGAAAGTGCAGAATCCAATGGCTAGGTGAATGCTCATGTCCAACAGTTTATTGTAGAGTTTAATTGGGTGTATAGTGTTAAAGGCCGAGCTACAATCTATAAACAGGATGCTGGCATAAGTGTTCGGTGATTCCAAATGATGTAGGGAGTAGTGAAGAGCTAAGTTGATAGCATCCTCCACAGACCGGTTGGCGCTGTATGCAAATTGGAAAGGGTCCATGATGGGGGCAGTGTGTGTTTTCAGATGGGTGAGGACTATGTGCTCAAAGGCCTTCATGGCAACTGATGTTAGTGCAACAGGTCTAAAATTCCTTAGTCCAACATCCAATCTGAAATACGGTTTTATATGTTTAGCACTCTCTGCGTAATGCAACTTTTAGATTGGAAACAAATACCTGAGATTTAATGGAAAGCAATAAATCCTATTATAGTTTCATTGCATTGACTAATAGTGATAGGAAAAATGGAGACACAAGAGACTGCAGATGCTGGAATCTTGAGTAAAACACTATGTGCTGGAGAAACTCAGCTTGTCTGGCAACATCTGGGGAGGAATAGCCAGGCAACATTTTGGGTTGGTACCCTTCTTCAGACTGATATCTCAACCTGAAATATTGCCTGTCCATTCCCTCCCTAGATGCTGCCTGACCCATTGAGTTCCTCCAGCACTTTGTGTTTTGCTCATTGACAGGAACAAAAAATCAGTCTGCCTGTTGTGTATAGGATAATGAGCTATTGCACATCATATTCATCTATATATATAATTAAAAGTCTAAACTTGACCACTTCCTGTTTGCACTGTATATTGATTTTAGAAAAAAGTGCTACCACTTACAGCTGTGATTTTTGGCTATCTTACTCAGTCTCCCTCCAGCTGATTGGGCAAGAGGATTTTTCCCATCGATTAAAAATAAAAGACTTATTAATGTTTAAAAAAATGTTGAGATTCTCTCTCCTGTCAATCACGCTATAAAGACCACGCCCCTTTCGGTGGGAGGGGGAGGAACGATAAAACCCAAAAGTGTGGATATGCCTCAATTGCTGCAAGATGGGGGTAGCGAGAGGTCACAGCTCTCTGTCTGAGCTGTGAATCAACTGACCACTCAACACATGTCTACTAAACTGTGAGTGTGGTTTTACTGACCTGTGAGTGCCCTTAATGTGGTTTGAAAATGGTTTGAAAATGAAAATGTGGTTGGTTTGAAAAGAAAATGTGGTTAGTTTGAAAAGCAAATGTGGTTGGTTTGAAAAGAAAATGTGGTTGGTTTGAAAAGCAAATGTGGTTGGTTTGAAAAGGAAATGTGGTTGGTTTGAAAAAGCAAATGTGGTTGGTTTGAAAAAGCAAATGTGGTTGGTGTGAAAAAGCAAATGTGTTTTTTTTGATAAAGCAAATGTGGTTGGTTTGAAAAAGCAAATGTTGTTGGTTTGAAAATGCAAATGTGGTTAGTTTGAAAATCTATATAATTAACAGTCTAAACTTGACCACTTCCTGTTTGCACTGTATATTGATTTTAGAAAAAATGCTACCACTTACGGCTGTGATTTTTGGCCATCTTACTCCGAGTCCCCCTCCAGCCGTCAGGCCCAGAGGATTTTTCCCATCGATGATAAATAAAAGACTTATTAATGTTTTAAAAATGTTGAGATTATCTCCTGTCAATCATGCCATGAAGGCCACGCCCCTTCCGGTGGGAGGGGAGGGACTATAAAACCCAGAATGTGTGTGTCTGTGTGTGTCTGTTTGTGTGTGTGTGTGTGTGTGTGTCTTTGTTTGTGTGTCTTTGTTTGTGTGAGTGTGTCTATGTATATGTGTTTGTGTGTGTGTGTCTTTGTGTGTGTGTGTGTGTATGTGTGTCTTTGAGTTTGTGTGTGTGTATGTGTGTGAGTGTCTTTTTTGTGTGTGTGTGTATGTGTGTGAGTGTCTTTTTTGTGTGCGTGTGTGTGTATGTGTATGTGTGAATGTGTTAGTGTGTGTGTATGTGTATATAGTTGTGTGTGAGTGTCTGTTTCTGTGTGTCCCTGTGTGTGTCCCTGTGTGTGTCCCTGTGTGTCCCTGTGTGTCCCTGTGTGTCCCTGTGTGTCCCTGTATCTCTGTGTGTGTCTCTGTGTGTGTGTCTATGTGTGTGTGTCTCTGTGTGTGTCTCTGTGTGTTTGTCTGCATGTGTGTGTGTCTGTTGGAATGCTTGGAGTGCTGTGAGGTTGGACTTGCTGCCTGCACTGCTTGGAGTGCTATGAGGTTGGATTTGCTGCCTGCACTCTGCTTGCTGTCAGGTTGGACTTGCTGCCCGGACTATGCTTGCTGTGAGGTTGGACTTGCTGCCTCCACTCTGCTTGGAGTGCTGTGAGGTTGGACTTGCTGCCTGCACTCTGCTTGGAGTGCTGTGAGGTTGGACTTGCTAACTGCACTCTGCTTGGAGTGCTGTGAAGTTGGACTTGCAATGTTTTAAGACTCATTCGCATTTTAAACTTTAATAAATCTTTTTTCCACTTGCCATGTCTGCGTGTTCTTCACCACGATGGGTACCTAATAGGCAGGAATGACTGCACTGGCGGAGAGCCACTAAGAGTGCATGGGGGGGAGGTTGAGGGGAGATGGACTGAATGCGTGGGGGTGAGGGGAATGGCAAGGAACAGAGTTGGGGGGTGAAGGGAGGAGGTGTATCTGAGTGAACTGCCACCACACCAGCTGTAAGTGACTGAAGTGCCAGCCCACCAGCCATGACTTAGTGAACTGCCAGCCCACCAGCCATGACTCACTGAACTGCAAGTCCAAGTATCCATTCAGTCCACAATGTCCATACTAGACCTCTGGAAAGCAGTCCCTTCAGCCCACAACACCCATACTAGCGCTCTATAGATCCACGCAAAGATAGACTTTCCTCCTTCATTGCTGTGATCTGTAAAAAAAGATGAAAAATTCTAAAATTGATTTTCCGCCCTCTTCCCCTCTCTCACAGTCTGTCACCTGTTTTCAGCAGAATTTCTGGCAGTTTCTGAGCTGCCAGCCCACCAGGCCTGAGTTTCTGAGCTGCCAGCCTGCCAGGCCTGAGTGACTGAGCTGCCACGCCTCAGTGACTGAGATGCCAGCCCAAGAATTCATTCAGCCCACAATTTCCATACTAGCCCTCTGGAAACCAGTCCCTTCGGCCCACTAAACCAATGGGGGAGGGCTAGGGCTCCAGAAAGCCCCCCCCCCCCCCCCACTTGCCAGCAATATTGGAATTGGTGGAGAGGTGGAATATTGTGTCGGGGGACCAGCCCTCCCATGTGAAGCTGGGACCCAACGGGTCCCACTTGGTCAAGTATTATCATAAAACTCTAATCTTGGATGTTTATGTATTTGTTTGTTTGCTTGTGTGTTTGATTGTCTTTTTCTGTGATTCACAAGTACATGGATAGGAAAGGTTTAGATGGATATGGGCCAAACGTGAGCTAATGTAGATGGGGCATCTTGGTAACTTGGGTTGAAGGGCCTATTTCTGTGCCGTATGATTCTATAATTCAATCTGAAAAAATGACTGAGGGATGGTTTTCAATATTTAACTTGCCTTCCACACTGTAAAGCTTTACTACGTCTGCACATTAAACCTCCAGCTTTCTTGCTTGTTTTAAAATTTAAATTAATATGTGTTTAAATTAATTTAAATCAGATAATTGTGGTTTCAGTTAATTTTATCTTATATTTTTAAATTATACATCCTTAATTAAATATACTGCAGATTTTTGAAAATCTGTAATCATAAATGTCATTTAGAAAACTATCTAAAGGATGAGCGGGAATCTGCAACATGATGAACATTTCCTTCTGATTTTAGTCTTTCAGTGGGGTGGGAGATTGCAACCTTCACGTGGTCCACTTTGTTTCAACTAATGCAATCAAGCTGACGTGCACAAACAAGATGAAATAGAACAAGTTGACCAACAATTTTAGGCTGCGCACGCCATACGCAAGGAGAAGAAGTAGAGATCGTGTTTCTAAATGCAAAATGGATGGAAGTGTTTTTATGGCAAAAATTCATTTAGTGGTGGATATATGTCCACCTCCAACAACAGCTCTGCCAAAGTCCATGTCTCAGTATTACTGGCACTTAGACTTTAGCAAAGCTGCGATGGAAGATGGACATTGAGCCGCCATTAAATGCATTATTTGTCTTTGCATTTAGAAACCCGATCTATACAACTGAAAGACTAAAACCAGAAGGAAATGCTCATCATTTTGCAGATCAGCCTTGGTTGACAAAGCTTTCAATGAACCATTCTACATTTCTTTGATCACCTTCTGCTTTGTCTGTCATTTTCACACCTTACCCTTCCATATCTCGAGTCTCCTCTTCCCGACTCTCAGTCTGAAGAAGAAACCCCACCTGAAACATCACCCGTTTCTTTTCTTCAGAGATGCTGCCCTGCCCCGCTGAGTTACTCCAGCATTTTGTGTCTATCTTCAGTGTACATTGGTTGATAAAGTGGGTTGAATTCTCACCTCTGGAACTTTATCACATTCTGGACTGGCCAGTACATCACTGAAGGAGGACCCACCAAATAGCTCTGTATTTTTGGATTGGGTGTACGGAGTAAAGCCATAAGATATTAATTTCCTCAGTCTACGAAGCAAATATGGTCATTGGAGTGCCTTCTTGGCTGATGCATCAATGTAGTTGGTCCATCATCCATCGTTGGTAAAATGACCGCAAAGGAACTTGAAGCTCTCAACCATTTTCAGTACAACGCCACGAATGGGGATCAGGGCATTTACTCCACCACGCTTCCTGAGGTTGATAACTAGCTCCTTCATCCTGTTGATATTGAGGGAGTTGTTATGGTCGTGACATTATGTTACTAGGTTATCTATCTCCTTCCTGTACTCCAGGGAGATGGCATATGCCGTGGACCTGTTATGATGGTCAGCAAACCACAGTGGATCAAGAATGGCTGCGAGGCTAGAGTTAATGTGTGGCATCACTCATCACTTGAAGCACCTCATGATGGTGCATGTCAGAGCCACTGAGGTATTAAGGTATGCTCTCTTACTTTTTGTTGCCACTGGTGTGATAGTGGTCTTCTTGAAGCAGGTGGGGACCTTAGAATGGAAGTGAGGGGATTAAAGATGTCTGTGAATACCTCTGCCACTGAGACACCCAGGTCCTGAGGATATGACCAATAACTCCATTCAGGCAATTTGCTTTATTCGCAAAGTTACTCTCAGGAAGACCAATCTTATATCTGCTGCAGTACCTGTTGGTACATGCGCACCCGAGACTGGCGGGACAGGGTATGTTCCTCCACCAACCTACCATTCAAAGCGGGCAGAGAATGTTTTAAAAAAGACACAATGTGCTGGAGTAACTCAGCGGGTCAGGCAGCATTTCTGTAGAACATGGATAGTGGAGGAGTCTAGGACCAGAGGCCACAGCCTCAAAATTAAAGGACGTACTGTTAGAAAGGAGATGAGGAGGAATTTCTTTAGTCAGAGGGTGGTGAATCTGTGGAATTCATTGCCACAGATGGCTGTGTAGGCCTAGTCAATGGATATTTTTAAGGCAGAGATAGATAGATTCTTGATTAGTATGTGTCAGGGGTTATGGGGAGAAGGCAGGAGAATGAGAGGGAAGGATAAATCAGCCATGAATGAATGGCGGAGTAGACGTGATGGGCTGAATGGTCTAATTCAGCTCCAAGAACCTATGACCTTAATTCACACTGATTCACCACATCGGAATCAGTTTGAGGAAGAGTCCTGACCCGAAACGTAACTTATCCATGTTCTTCAGAGATGCTGCCCGACTCGCTGAGTTACTCCAGCACTTTCTGCACTTTATGGAATACTTTGGTTCTCTTCTGAATTGCCAACAAAAGATGAGCATGTTTCAGAACATTATTTCATTAATTCAGATCGCTACACTTCTTGCTGCTCTACACTGAGGTCGTGTTTGTCTACGGTATAAATTGCACGATGCACAACAGATAATGTTGCCTGAACATTATTTGGTGAGAATTAAGGATGCACTGAAACATCATTGTGTTGGAACAGAGATTTTTTTTTTTGGTTATCTCGTCGCATCAGATTTCACTTGTGATTAAGGCCCAGTGATTGGGTGAGAATAGATTGGAAATGAAGAATGAGGAATGACAACTACTCTTGTTACTCTTGATGAAAACAATTTCAATTGCAAAGAACAAAAGTAACCAATGCTATGCAATCAAATTTATAGCCTTATATTCGTTCTATTCTTGTATAGCATTCGCATTGCAAATATATACGAGCAGGCCCATGCATGAAAATACAGATCGTAGCTGCTTAAGAATTTATTAGCCCGTCATAAAGGATGATTTCACAGTTATTCAGTCACTATTCTCTGGAGAATCACCATCCATGCTGCTGTTAAGTCTTTAATACAAAAGCTATTTGTTGAAAAGTAAATTTTAAGGATATGCCTGTCGCACTTAAGAGGAAATGCTTTAGTATGAATAATGGGAAGCACTGAAAATTATGCAGCTCCAACTGAGTTTTTAAACCACTATTAGTTTTGCTAATCTATTGCAGTGTATGAGTTCCTTAAAACTTTTTGCTGGCATTACAATAACTGTCCTCAAAGTAAATATATATGGGACAAATGCTGTGATATCCTTCAGTGCTGCTTCCATGGAACAGTCGTACTGTTATTATTGATAATTTAGCAAAGGTACTCATTTCAATTTTCTATTGGCATAGTTATTTAAGTTGTTAATTTGTTTAGAATATTTTACTTAATAGTAGCTTCTAAACTGAGTTTATTTCCATAAAATAGCTTGATAAATCAATACAATTCCATTTATAATACAAATTTAACAATGCAACACTATACCAAAAAAATTGTAATTTAATTGCCTTGTGTGCTCAACATCCTAAAATAGAGGCAATGTCCTTGTTGGAAAATGCATGCAGTCATACAATACAGAGGAGTGAATCTGTCAGCTAGTGTTACTAAAAATACTGCTCTTAGTACTGATACTGGGACTAAAACAGTGAATACATGCTGCAATTGTTGGTGTGATGCTGAGAAAAGATGTTTCCATTTTAAATCAGGTGGTAAATCAGACTGATATTTGCTGAGGAACTTTGTTGCACCTTAAAGAGCGTGCCACAATTGTGTAGATAAACTGGAACAATGATCATTAAGGTTATTGCCCCAGTGAATCAACATTCGGATGGCAACAAGGCTCCAGGCTTTACATACTTCTGGGGTGGAACACCTGCCAGCCAGTGCTCCTCTGGCCCGGGTGGAAAAGTCAATTCTGGGAAGCAAGAGGGGCATTAATCTTGGGAACTGGGAGTACGGTTGGTGCTCATTTGTGGGGGGAGAGGGTGCCGGAAGGAACCATTGCTCTGCTTACGGATTGGGGACTGTGGGTTTTAGACTGGAGAACCCGTGGAGGAGAGGAGAAAGGGGGTTTGAGAGTGCAGTGGGTTTCAGGTTGGGTAAAGTGGAAATGTGGTTAGAAATGAGGGGATTGTAGGTTGAGGGACCAGGGACCATATCAGGGCTTCAAGAGTGCTGTGGGATTCAGGATGGTGGGCTCCCTTCTTTAGACTGATTGTAGAAGGAGGGGGGAGCGTTCCGGGAAGCCGCACGGGCCCGATCCATCCGCCAAACAACCGCGCGGCCGATGACCAGAATGACGACCGAATACTGGAATGCCCCCCGGTAGGCCCGACACGCCCCACAGACCTTCCAGGGGACTGCGGCAATGTGGGCCTCAGCGGCAACAGGAGCCTCAGTGGCGGTGGGGCCTCACGGTCGATGACCCTGAGTGGGGGAGGGGAAGACAATGCAGACCCGGTGTGGGGGGAACGCCGTGAAGAACAATGGGGACCCGGTGTGGGGGACAGTGGGAGAACAAAGGGGTCCTGGTGTGGGGGGGGGGGGCATTCTAGTTTAGAATCCTCTGCCCACAGGATCAGTCTGTGTTTGTTTATTTGTTTGTTCATTTCTTCCGGTGAAGGCGTTGTGCACACGGCAGCCAGCCAACAGTCGCTTGTCTTTTTCTTTTTGTTTTCACTTTTAATTTCAAGTTTTTGTGTACCTTCCGTTTTGTGACTGTCAGCAGACCAATTTCCCTCTGGGGATGAATAAAGTTTTACCTTATTGTATCATATCATATCGTATCGTATCGTATCGAGACTTGAATTAAGTGTGATTAGAGTTTGGGATGCGGGTCAGATCATGGAATCGGAGGACGTTGAGATTCAGATTGGGGATTGTGGAGGGTTGTAGGATTCAGTTTGGTAGGATGGTGTGGATTGAAGTTCGATGGGGTACTGGGAGGCAGTCACAATGCAATAGCTAATAGGAAAGGTATAAATGCAGTTAAGTACTGCCAAGAACTGTGCTGCAGGACCATGGAGCTCAGGAGTGCCCAACACAACGTGGACCAAGAGAGGCACTCACCTGACCGAATCAGCTTGGTTGCAGAAATCACGATGGGGCCACAAGGCTGACTCATGACAGGAAGTGCTTGGTAAAAGGTTCCACCTGGTGTGATTTGATGCAGAAATGATTGAAAATGTAATTTATACCAGGTTTCAAATTCCCTCTGGGGATGAATAAAGTTTTATCGTATCGTATCGTATGGTATCGTATTGAGACTCTGATTAAGTGTGATTAGAGTTTGGGATGCTTAGGGGGAAAAAAAGATACACAATCCTGTTTTTTTGAAAATATAATTAAAATATGCAATAGTTCAAACTGCTTTTGCTTTGATTTTATTTACAATGTTGTATCGCAACAAAGCTTTTGTGTTGTAAGATTCAATGGTAATATTCTTGCTCTCTATTTCTGCAGCTGACAATGCACTTTTTTGGATGTGTACATGTAAAATGGAAGTTATATAAAGAAATGTTTCTTTATTATTTAAAGCTGAGTTTTGAGAGCGAGGAAATTGCATTCTCTAGGGAAATGATTGAGGCTGTTCACAAGAAAAACTGCACGTAGGTGGATTTAGAGAGACAAGACAATAGAGCTAAGACTGCGTATAATCAAATGAGTGATAATGCTTACATAATTTGGGATTTCTCCAAGAGCTATGCGTTAATGGAGATTTTAGATATTACACTGAGATCCTGGGTGAAGAGGATGAGTGCATAGTGCAGCAGAGGGTGGCATGGTGGCACAGTGGTAGAGTTGCTACCTTACAGCGCCAGAGACCCGGGTGCTCCGGTTTCCTCCCACACTCGAAGGGGGATTGATGGTTAGGCAATAAATCAGGAAATAGACAAAAAATCTCGAACATTAACCACTTCTCTACCACTGTACCTGAATTCCAAAGTCTGGCAGAGGCATAACTAATCTTTGTTTGCCAATGCTAAACATTGGTAACCATATTGGCGGGTGATTATATTGAAACTGTACAAAGGAATAGTTATTTGATGATAAAATGCAGAGAAGTACAGGGCTGTGGAACCATTGCCTACAAATGATACCAAAAGATACAAATGACCTATCCCTTTCTACTTCTTTAGTTTTTCTTGCTCACACCTGGAGATAGATAGATAGATAGATAGATGGAGGGACGGAGGGACGGAGGAACGGAGGGACAGACAGACAGACAGACAGACAGACAGACAGACAGATAGATAGATAGATAGATAAGATAGATAACGTTTTGGGTCTCAACCCGAAACATCGCCTATTCCTTTCCGCCCAAGATGCTGCCTGGCCGGCTGAGTTACTCCAGCATTTTCTGTTTATCTTCGGTGTAAACCAGCAGCTGCAGTTCCTTCCTTCATATATCTAAGATATGAGGCACTGACCACCATAATAAAGAGTAGCCAGGACTAATTTCCTGCCTCCATTCTATTTCCCTTACAGTAGGTGGGTTGGTCGAGACTGGAAGTCAGGTTTCAGATTTCTAGCAATTTAACTTCCACATGAAGCCAAACCCTAGTGTTTGTATCTCTGCCCAGTGAAGCAGAGATATGGAGTGGGATAAAATCTACCGTTATTATAAAACATTTTATTAAAAGACAATCCATTCCCATTTTCAAACCTGTGTGATCTCATTTTAATATATTTTTGTGAACACAGGCAAATGGATTTGCATTACTCTTGTTATTATGGCTATTATCGACCATTTAAAAAAAATTCGTTGAAAATAGGAAGATTAAATGAGAACTTACCAGTTTGAAGTTTGATCTTTATTTTATGAGGAGTTACGATGAGGGATTACGTGAAGAAGCCCGCCAGCCCGCATGCGCATCAACCTTCAAAGCAGCGGTGTGAAATCACAGAAACAGTTGCTGAACTGATTATAGGATGTTTCGAGAAACTAGAACAACCACATGACCTTTATGAGAAGAGGGTTGGGAGTGGAGGGCACGTAATCCCTCATCGTAACTCCTCAGAAAATAAAGATCAAACTTCAAACTGGTAAGTTCTCATTTAATCTTCCTATTTTACTTCGGAGTCACGTGAGCGACTACGTGAAGATTTCAAAGCTCTGTGATTTCATGCCGCGAACACGAGTCCATGCAACACACTGCATTAGTTGACCAGAAATGATTGAAAAGATAATCCATTCAGACATGACATAGATTTAAAACGTGCTGATGCTATTAATAAGCAAATAATAAGCAAATTATTGAATATAACTTAAAATTTAGTTGGCAAACGAACCCGGACTGGCAATCGGTTTATTATAAAAGGTTTGGAAAGTCCGCTCATTCGACCATCCTGCTGTCGCTAAGATGCGGTCCACTGGAACCTCCATGAACCTTGCTGCTGATGTTATCGCAGCCCTGGTGGAGTGAGATTTAAAAACATCAGTGTTCACTCCTGCACAAGCCAATACATATCTAAACCAACTGGAGATGGTCTGCACTGAAACACTCTTGTGTGGTTTTATGTGGCTAACGAACATTGCCAGCTCAGTGCCTCTAAGGTTCTTTGTAGCCTTAAAATATTGATGAATATGTGTGACAACACACAATCTATGGTCCATAGGATATGCCAGAAATTCCAGCTTTAGACCCAACGCCCCGGTCTGCTGAGTTTAATAACTCATTTACATAGAACGTTATTTTGTTGGTAGATATAACTATTCTGTTCAGCCGTAGCTTATGCAACAACTGAACGTGTTGCGCTGAACCAGCGCCATGAGCATAACTACCTTATATGAGAGCCGGGCCAAAGATAAGGACGTAGCTGGAGCCCACTGACGAAGTAGTGTTAACACAATGTTAATATCCCATACTTCAGTGTACCTGGGCCTGGGAGAATTTGTGTTAAAGATATCCTTCATAAATCTGGATATCAGAGGGTGAGACCCGACAGAGTGGGTCCTGATCCCTGCAGCAAATATGATGAGAAGGCACTTTTGGCAGAGTTAATGGCACTATAACTTAATTTTTTAAATGAACTCCAAGACGTCAGTTATCCGTGCCGCATTATATGTTATATTAGCATTTAAACAAAACACTTCCCATCTCCTGATGAGGAAATGTACTGCTTTTAATGCTATCCCTGCAAGCTGCAGTGAGCACGTCCATGGTTCGGTCTGACAACCCGAGCCCCAGGAACGGGCTTCTTAGAGTCTGCAAGTCAATAAATTGATTCTATCATGCAGAGGATGGCTTCCCGAGTCACGGGATGAACCAGCAAATGTTTGTGTTTAGAAATAACCATATAAGGTTCTATTATCATTCCCAACATCAGCGGGAACCATGGCTGCATAGGCCAGTCAGGCACTACAAAAATGCCTGAAGCGGAATCTTGCTGGATTTTTTGCAAGACCCGACTGATGAGGCAAAATGGAGGAAAGGCATAAAAGAACATTCCTCCTCAGTGTAGCGAGAATGCATCTATCGCCACTGCCCCTGGGTGTGGCTCCCATGCCACATATTTCTGCAACTGGTGATTGAGCCTAGATGCAAACCAATCCAAATTCGGTGTTGCATACCGAGCAACAATGTCATTAAATACTTTGTGATCCAAGATCCATTCTGTGTTATCATTAAATTTACGTGACGATACACCAGCGCCAAATGAGGTTAGCTGAACTATTACAGGATACTGACTTGATTCCACCATGTGATTAATATATGCCACCGCCGTAGTGTTATCAACTTGTAGTTGAACATGCAGATTATGCATATTCCCGCAATAAGCCTTTAACCCATAGAATGACCCTAGTATCTCCAGGTAGTTGATACCATATAACTGAGGAATTGGTAACTCATGCACATCCCCTTTTGCCTCCGCAATGAGAGATGGTATTAGTAGTTTCCCATCCTTGAGCACTAGCATCAGTTTGTAATATAACTGAAGATTTACTGACCAAATGTTACTGGAGCAATGCTGAATATTGGTTGTCCACCATTGTAATTCTGATAGCTTCAGCTGGTAATAGTATAGGTCTGTTAAAATGACCTAAATGGTACTTGAAAGCTTGCTCCTTTGCACGTTGTAAATTCTGATAATGCAAAGGTCCAAATTGCGCAGCTGGAAAAACAGCCACTATATTGCCAATTACACTAGCCACATGGCGAATAGAAGGCTGCTTCATAACAACAAGGTTGTTACAGGCTTCTATTAATTCTAATCTCTTGCCCCAGGGCAGAGTCACAGACATATTAATAGAGTTAAAGGTAAATCCCAACTAATCAATAACTCTAGTTGGTATCAACTTAAATGTTTAACTGGATGGATGAGAAACCCCAATTTCTCAAATATGAGTTTTTAGGCTGAAACAGCTAATTTAGCCAAATACACCATTTTAGAATATTATCCAGTTAGGCCATAACAATGTGTTTTTGAGCTCTGAGCAGCCCAAGCACAGGCTTTAGTAATTTGGTAAATAACCTGGGAGCTGAAGTTAGCCCATTAGGCAATGCTTTAAACTGCCATAGTTGCCTCATCCAGCTAAATTTCAAAATCTCCAGTGATCCCCCATTTAAAAAAGTCTATACTGGACATATGAGTTAAGTTGAGTTAAATCAATGACAATCCGACATCCTCCTTTTTTTCTGGAGGGGTGTTGTCGCCGAAACGGTGAAGCTTTGCTCGTCGTGGGTGCTTTAATTAACCCGACAGCTTTTGCTTCCTCTCGATTACCCCTGTTGTGTGTAATTTATGAATTTCTGCTTGTATATCCAACCCTTCTTGTTTGGAATGAATAAATGTGACTTGGTGTATGTTGTATGGGTGGCAATGAGTTAAGAGGAAATTCAATTTGGAACCCTTGTATACTGTGCAGTATAAACTGGTCTGATGATATCCACTGCCATTTGTGCAAAAACAAGTGTAATCTACCACCAACTTGTAACTGATCCACATACCCCATGTTCCGGAAAGAACCAGACCCACCTACCTCCATGGTTACCGGTGGTCTTATGGTAGGCCCCAAAGGCCCCATACGGGTTATATTTCCGTCCTCGAGGTTTGGAGGGTAGAACTGCTCAGGTGCGTGGATTGCACATTCTCCATGAAGGCCGGCTTGGCTTTTGGCCTAAAAAAGACCTCTGCCCAGAGAAATCAGCTTTCGAGCTACCACCAGCTTCAGCGAACCACTTACTGCTGAGGGAGGCATAGGGGTGTTGTCGCCGAAATGGTGAAGCCTTGCTCGTCGTTGGTGCCTTGATTAGCCCAAGAGCTTTTGCTTCCTCATCCAGGTTTTTAACCGGTTTGGGTAGATCTTCCCTGAACAGAAGATTCGGCGGCTGGACATTGCTGGCCTTACATAAGCCTGCAAATTTGGGATTTAAGGCAGGTCTGATGGCGTTCTTCCGAAAGCAGTTCATTTCGATGTGTGCATTCCACATCAACGCCAGGGCATCCTGCTGGACGTCCGATAAGGGCCGCCATCCACAGATCTGGCAAATGACGTGATGCCTGAAGCCAGCAATTTTAAATTCTTTGGAGTTTCATTTATTGGGATTTGATGCCCCATTTTTCTCCAATGTACCCCCAGATAGAGCTGTTCACTGCCGGCACTTTCAGGGATGCACAATTTACAGGTGTATGGTATTTTGCAGCTGTCACCTGTTCTTATAATGATGTGACGTGAGGTGGTTGATGCTGGAAGCCAACTGTTCTTGCAGCGGCTCCCTTGTTTGCAAGGGTATCGCAAAACCTTGATGCCGTGGCAGGCAATTCTTGAACCTCACGCATGCATTCCAGTATGTTCCACGGACATACTTCCGAATTCAGAGTCAGTCATATACTGACCCCTGACACTCCCCTCCACAGAGAGGGAGATTTTTAAGCAGCCCTGAAACAGGCGCTGCCACAGGTACCAAAGGAAACCTGTGCTGATATGTCTCCGTATCACGGAGCATATTATGATGGAGCATCCTCTCCATGAGGTACTCCATCAGGGATAAATGCCCGAGGACGCTACCCATATTTGTCAGAGGGGAACCCTCCTGGCCTGACTCGTCCGCGTCCACAGGCCTCTCAGACTTCCGTTTGACTTTACCCCTTTTCGGGGTTGCCAAAGTCTGAAGTCGGTGACTGCACTGTTAGCGACTCGGGCGGCGAACCCGACGGTCGCCGGTTACCCGCACTCCCGCGGTCCTCCATAGCCGATTTCCCCGCGGCCCGTCTGGATTTCGCCCTGGATTTCCATATCCAGCAGCACACTCTGTAAAAGAGATTTCTCCAACCAAAACATGCGACCTGAGAAAAAGTTTAAAACTTACCTGCAGGGTTTGAAACTTACCGCTGGAGGAGCGACGCTCCACCCAGCCAGTCGTGCACGTATTGACGTGCATGCGGGCTGGCGGGCTTCTTCATGTAGTCACTCACGTGACTCTGAAGTAAAATAGCATTACCTTTGGGATTCAATGCTCGGCAATTTTACATATGGTAATGGGAGCGTGGCGACTCTCATGTATTGCCTCAGTGTTATCTACCATTCTTACATTCTTGCACTTAGGTATGATTGTGCTTAGGTATTGTAGCATTTACTGAATTGCCTGCAAAAAATGGATTTCACTGTACCTGTACCTAGGTGCACGTGACCATAAAATAACATTGAACCATTGGATCATTGATCTAGAAAGAAAACTAAAATACTACAGCCACTGGAAATCTGAAATGAAACATAAAATTGATATTTTTAAGGCAGAGATAGATAGATTCTTGATGAGTAAGGGTGCCAGGGGTTATGGGGAGAAGGCAGGACAATGGGGTTAGGAGGGAGATAGATCAGCCCCATGATTGAATGGCAGAGTAGACTTGATGGGCCGAATGGCCTAATTCTGCTCCTCTCACTTATGACATGAAAAATGTTGAAATATAACCCTAGCTAGGGAATGATTTATGGGGGGGGGGGGGGGGAGAGAGTGGCAGTCCTTCAGGCTAATGTTCTTTCATCAGAAGTGGTCATTTGGATCATTGACGTGGATCATTAACATGTTTCTCTCCTCAGATGTTGCCGGACATGTGGCGATTTCCCAACGCTTCCACTATTTTTAAAGTCTAGATTAGGCTTTTATTTTTCTCTGTGGTAATAACGTGTGTGTGATATCACTAGATCCACAACCACTGGACTTTATTCACTTAGGAAAATGGCAATCTGAGTTGCATTGGAGGGAGTATTATATTTTACAAAAAGTACTTTTAACAAGATCAATTACTCCGAGCTCCCCATCTCCTTCATATGATCATTATTCAACAGTGTTAGAGTACTTTCTACTTCAGCTCCAGGGCAAACATGTGCAATGCGAAGACAATTGGAACATTGAGAATTGGATATTCATTAATTCTGTTGGAAGCGTATAACTGTTTTAAAATGAAACCGAGCATCAGCTAGATGCAAAGCTAACAGTTTTGACATTTGTCACTGAGCAGTGCTCCCCGTATGATTAACCGTGGTTTTATAATCCATAAAAATAGATTAATTTCAAATCTCGCTTTCATCGCTAGGCAACTGATGCAAGTAAATTATTCTGGTGTGCAACCCTCGCCGGCCCAATGTGACTTCAAGCTCGCTGGGCTACGAGTGAGCCACAAACATCTGGTATTTATGGAGAAATTTCCCCTTCTTGAAACAGGGCGGCACTGTGGCGCAACAGTACAGTTGCTGCCTTACAGCGCTTACAGCGCCAGAGTGCTGGGTTCAGTTCCGACCACGGGTGCTGTCTGTATGGAGTTTGTACGTTGTCTCCATGACCGCGTGGGTTTTCTCCAAGATCTTCGGTTTCATCCCAGACTCCAAAGATGTACAGGTTTTGTAGGCTAATTGACTTGGTATAAGTGTGAAATGTCCCTAATGTGGGTAGGATAGTGTTAATGTGCAGGGATCACTGGTCAGTGCAGACCTAGTGGGCCGAAGGGCCTGTTTCCATGCTGTATCTCGAAACTAAACTAAACCAAGTCTATTCCCATAAGAAGTATTTGCGTTGCTGTGTGGGGTATAGTTATGCTCCTGAACTTAAAGGGAAAGGTAACTGAATGGGGATCTCTTTAAATTCCCAGTCCATGTCCAGAAATAACTTTACTATACCCCGGGTTACTCAGCTAATCTTCTTCTCCTTCTCCGTTCCTTGCTGTACTTAATGTAAGGCAATATGCTTGGTCACGGCAACAATTTGTCATCTACCTGATGATATGCAATGAATATTTTTTTTTAAAGCTGCACACATGGCATGATGGTATGACTGAAACAAGTAACTATTATATAACCACAAGGATGAATTTCATTTAAACGTAGCTATTTCAGGCATAAATCCCTTCAACTTTGGATATGATGTTTAGTGTAAAGGGCCTGTCCCACTTTCCTGAGTTACTCACGAATTCTCCCGAGTTTTTCCTTTGATTCAACTCGGAAAATGTCCGTAGTGAGTCCGTAGATATTTCGTAGCGGCTCATAATGCCAGCTGTAGGTACTCGGGGCATCAGGTAAGTCGGGACGTTTTTTCAGCATGTTGAAAAATGTCCACGAGTAAAAAAGTAGCCCCGAGCACCTTCGGCTGGCTATTCCCGTAATTCTCCGAGTTTGAATCAAGGGGAAAACTCGGGAGAATTCGTGAGTAACTCGGGAAAGTGGGACAGGCCCTTTCGAAAGCAGCAAAGTTGTGAACCAGGGGAAAGGGAAAAGGTTACTGGAAGTATGACGTAATGGAAATTTGCTGCAGAAAAGCAATCTATGTCTGCCTACTCAAAAGTGGTGGAAGCAGATACGATAGTGGGATTTAAGAGGCTTTTAGTTTGGCATGTGGATGTAGAGGGATATGGATCAAATGCAAGCTTTATGTTCGGCATAGACATTGTGGGCCTAAGGGTCTGTTCCTGTGTTGTATTGTTCTCTGTTCAATGTTCTGTAAGGCTTTAGCAGACAGCAATATTTAATTACATGGAAGTATATGGAGTAATGAAAAGGGTCGTGATTTTCTCAAACTTTCCTACAAAATCAAATAAATTGAGTCCATTAGAGTCTCTGGCAGTTTTCAAAGTAATTCCATTAATCCCATTCTCCTTTTTATTTTTCTGTTATCTGTCAACTTCAGGTCAATTACATCGACATGACTTTCACCTGGAGCGTTTAGTTGGGTTAGAATTACTGCCCCACCTTGGACTCTTCATAGTTCCATGAGTTTCACTCCTCTCTTCCTCTGAAAGCTCTCTGCCAATTCTGACCTCTTCTGATCCCCACTTTTATTTGCTTCACCATTGGCTGCTGTACTGGGCTGAAATTACACCTAAAAACCTTTCTCTCCTCCTCTTTCACACAGTTCAGTTTAGTTTAGAGATACAGCATGGAAACATGCTCTTCGGCCCACCGAGTCCACATTGTCCAGCGATCCCCACACACTAGCTCTATCCAACACACACTAAGGACAATTTACAATTTTACCAAAGCCAAGTAACCTACAAACCTGTACATCTTTGGAGTGTAGGAGGAAACTGAAGATCTTTGAGAAAATCAACACAGGTCACGGGGATGAATATGCAAACTCCATACAGACAGCACCCGTAGTCAGGATCAAACTTGGGTCTCTGGCGCTACAAGGCAACAACTATACCGCTGCTCCACCATGCCGCCCTAGGTTGCTCCTTAAAATATACCTCTTCGACTTAGGGTTTGGTTACCTGCCTAAATATCTCCTTGGAGGAATAGTCAGATTGAATTGAATTGAATTGAATTGAATTAGACTTTATTAATCCCCTTATTCAGGGGAAATTCAGATGTCCTTGCAGCACACTAATAAAATACAACATAGTATTAAAAAGAAGTTCAACACCAAAACATCCCCCCACAGTGGTTCCCACTGTGGGGGAAGGCACAAAGTCCAGTCCCCATCCTCTTGTCCACCCAGAGTCGGGCCCACTGAGGCCTCCACAGTCGCCGCCACGGCGCCCGATGTTCTCGCCGGGTGATGGTACTCCGGCATCGGGAGAACCGGAGTGTAGGAGGAAAAGATTCTGTTTAATAATACTCCCGTGAACTTCCTTGGGATACTTTGCTTTTTTAAAGACAAAAAAAAATCACTGGAAGGACTCAGCATCCTTAGGGACAAAAGGTATATGTCGACATTTTGGGTTGAAATGCTGCATCAGGAGAAGGTTTTGAATGACTGACCATCTCCTGGAAGTGGGTCTGTAGCTGCCATGACTAAAACTGGACATTGGGGAATTTAAGGCAATCATTTTTCTGTTTCAGATCGTTAACATATGAAATCTCGTGTTGAGACAGACCTGCCTGTTTTTGTGGTGAAGAGTGCCCACCCTGGGTTGTTTTGCAATATCTTTTTCCTTCTAAGCATGGACTGAATTGGCATTTTTAGATCACCTTGCAGTTAGTGCAATGTTTAGCGTGGCGGTAGAGTTGCTGTCTTTCAACACCAAAGACCTGAGTTTGATCCTGACTTTGTGTGTTTGTCTGTATGGAGTTTGTACGTTCTCCCCATGATCTGCGTGGGTTTTCTCTGAGATCTTCGGTTTCCTCCTACACCTCAAAGACATACAGGTTTGTAGGTTAGACAAAAATGCTGGAGAAACTCAGCGGGTGAGGCAGCATCTATGGAGCAAAGGAAACAGGCAACGTTTCGGGTCGAGACCCTTCTTCAGACCTACAGGTTTGTAGGTTAATTGGCTTGAGAAAATTGTAAATTGTCCCTAGTGTGCAGGACATTGTTAGTGTTAATGTGCAGGGATCGCATGGTCGGTGCAGACACGGTGGGCCGAAGGGCCTGTTTTCGCGCTGTATCTCTAAACCAAATTACTCCAATCGCTTTTGTCCCTTCTATAAAGTGAATGCTGTTGACTCCCCACATTACGGCAGTTCAGGGAATGGAAATTTGCCCCTATAGAATTCACAAATCAGGATGGAAAATCTATATCAGGCAGGCAGAAGAGATGAGTTTAACTTAGCCTTATGTTCGGCATGAAAATTGTCGGCCGAGGAGTCTGTTCCTGTGCTGTTCCATGTTCTATCTTCTATAAATATGTTAATCAAATTTAACCTAATCTACATCTAACCTGATTTGATGTGAGCATATTTTCACCAGCAGAAATGCAGAGGAATCTCAGTAAGATTCAATGGAAGAATGTGCGGTGGGGCTTTAGATTCTGAACGCTTACCAGAGACATATTGAGAAGATAGGGTGAAGATGACAGTTTGCAAGATGTGAAGTAGCTTTTGTTATTTCATATAGCAACTGAACAATGAAGCTCAAGGTTCCATTTAATGATAGTGCTTTCACTTCTTTTCGGAGCTTTCATCTAAATTAAAGGGGAAAAAGGACTATCAATCATATCCAAAACTGCAACATAATAATTTATCAAATTTTTTTTGTGTAAAAGATTAAGATGGTTAAATGTCAAGATCATAACCTATCGGAAGTGTAAATTAATTAGATCCTCCGTGACATCATTAGCAATAGATAATTAATAGACATGGTTACTAACATTTATCCTTTAATGAGCTGCAGACATCAGTAAGACAGGAAGGTAGACATCAGTAAGACAGAGTAACAGTTTCAAAATCTATCTTTGCAAGGCATTATCATAAAATGCATGGATTTTTTTGCCAGGTATTCCTGTTCTTGTCACAATTTAAATTATGTGCTGCTGCAAGTAAGAATTTCATAGTACTATTTGGGACATACTGTATGACAATAAAACACTCTTGACTCTTGATTCTCGACGCATGACTCATGACTAAGGTCTTGAAGTGGAACTTGGCTGGGCAGCTCCGTTTTTAGCAGGTATGGGCATGATGGTCTGAATGGTCCACTTTGCTGCTGCAATTTAGAGTGATGCAAATCCAAATATGGTGTGGGGCAATTACAGAAATATATTTTAAGCAAAGGGTTAAACTTTTATATAAAATATTATGAAGGAAACCACTGAATGCACAAGGTAATACCAGCTGTGTCTACATTGTACTTCACAGTTTTCTGACTACCGAGTTGAATAGTTTGAAATAAAAATATGTCCAGTTTCTGTTTTTATTCCAGATTTTCAGCAACAATTTTTTATAGTTTCACAATTCCCTATGTTCAAGTTACATCTCCTCTAGGCCAATAATTTGTTTCTTTCATTGTTCTGCCACCGCCCTCTTTTGCCTTGCACTGTGGTTCCATCCAGCATTTAATCTCTGCCTCATTCCTTGTTAGGCAAAAAAGTATGATCCACGAATTGCATTCTTTGAAGTGGTTACATGGGTGCCGCAAATCAAAGCAGCTAATGAACTGCTGAGCTGAGGCTGACCATTATAGTGCCAGGATGATTTTAATATGAAGTAACTTCCTGATTAATAAGGGAAGATAATTGGCATGCATCTCCGCTTCTTTGCTTTGCAGAGACCATAGCCATGATATATTTACACATACAGAGGCAACTAGTTAATTCTGCAAGAGGACTATGCCTGGTAAAATATTATCTTCTTAATTATGATTTATCTGACTTGGAGTTGTTGGGGAATGACAGAGAATCAAAGAAGGACATTCAATTAAAGGTTTCACAAGGTGCACAAACAAGGCAATGCAGCAGGGATTCATCTTTTTAACAAATATAATGAAACAGTGGAGTATTCTGATCTCATTAAAGCATTTGAAGAAGAGCTTGTTAGGAAGGAAGCCAGCTTCGTAATAGAAATAATTGATATTGTATCAGTCCAATTAAATTCTCCTTATATGGAGCTGATTTTAACAATCAGTAATAATGTACTGGGACACGTCAGGTTGAAGTGGAAGAAGTTTTTCAAGAGCGGTACAGTGGCGCAGTGGTAGTTACTACCTCACAATGCCAGAGACCCATTTTCAGGTCACTTCAGGTGCTGTGTGTATGGAGTTTGTACGTTCTCTATTACCGTGTTGGTTTTCTCCAGGTTGCCTCCCACATTTCAAAGGGATACAGGTTTGTAGGTTAATTGGCTTCTGTAAATTGCTCCTAGCGTGTTGGATGCAAAACTGGGATACCAGAACTAGTGTATGGATTACCGCTGGTCGGCGCAGACTGAGCAGGTCGAATTGCCTGTTTCTACGCTGTGTCTCTAAACTAAGCTCAACTAACTGTGGGCGGCATGGTGGCGTAGCAGAAGAGTTGCTGCCTTACAGTGCCAGAGACCTGGTTTCATCCTAACTACGGGTGCTGTCTCTACAGAGTTTGTACGTTCTCCCTGTGACCTCGTGGGTTTTCCCCAGGTGTTCCGGCTTCCTCCCACATTCCAAAGACGTACTCTTTTGTAGGTTAATTGGCTTCAGTAAAAATTGTAAATTGCCCCTAGTGTGTAGGATAGTGCTAGTGAACGGGGATCACTGGTAGGTGTGGACTCGGTGGGGATAAGGGCCAGTTTCTGTGCTGTATCTCTAAACTAAACTAAACTAAACTGGGTGGTACAATCTTCCCAGCATGGTTAGATGATGCTTCGTGAAACACTTCCAATCAACCCACAAGCATGATCTGAGACTTCTGGCTGCCTGTCATTTTGTTTCTCCTTCCCACACATGAACTTCCTACGCTCTTCCATTGAAGCTCAGCGTAAGCTTGTGCAGCAGTATCTTCTGACTCAACATTTCATGGGCTTCTGAACACTGAGTTCATCCACATAAAATTGTGAGCATTGCCAGCATTCTTTGTTTGTATTTCAGATTTCCAACATCGCTAACACTTTCCTTCAAATAAATATTCTGCTTCCCTAATTCACACCTCCTCCAGACTAATCTTTTGCTTCTTTACTTGTCTTATTATCATCCTACTATGCCTTGGTTCATTTTATTATTAAATCTCTCCCACAAATTTTGACAGAATTTCCTTTTTATTTCTCTTCCTGTCCTACTTTCTCTCTGTTAAAGATCATCAACAGCCCACAAGATGTTACATCCTAAGCCAAGTCTAAATCTCTGTGGTGGCTGCCCAGGTACTCAGCAGGTGGTGGCATAGTGGCGCAGCAGTAGAGTTGCTACCGGGTTCAATCCTGACTATGGGTGCTGCCTGTACGGAGTTCGTACGTTCTCCCTGTGACAGCGTTTCCCTTTCTCCGGGTGCTCTGGTTTCCTCCCACACTCCAAAGACGTACAGATTTGTAGGTTATTTTTTTCAGTAAAATTGTAAATTGTCCCTAGTGTGTAGCTGTCCCTAGTTGCTGCACTGTATCTCTAAAGTAAAGTCTAACGGTCTGCTGGTAGCAAGCCTATTTCTTTTCTACAGCTGTAATCCATATTTGTTTTAGCCAATTTAACTCCAGAGGCAGCCCTATGCATATCTGATGGTTTCTTCATCAACCTCTACGAGACCTTGTGGAACTATGGGTCAGAAAGCTTGGCAGAAATGACAGCAACAGAGCTGGATTCAACCACGTGATCATAGGGTCGTACAGCACAGAAAAACAGCCCACCATGCCCATCACGTGGTGTTGGTGAATGAGGCCATGGGATAGTGAGTGGATCAGGTGCAGCTTTGTTCTGCCTTAGTCGTTGTGGTGTTCCAGCCCTTGGGCAGCCAGCAACCTCCACCTGTTTCACCATTGAGGTCATCTTCTTGGGCAGTGCCTGATCAGGAACCTCCCCTTTGATGTGCCTGTCATGGGTGACCCTGCCAGGAGCATGTTTCCAGACAGTTTAACTCTGAGAATATAGAACAGAGAACAGTACAGACACAAAATGATGGAGTAACTCAGCGGGACAGGCAGCATCTCTGGGTAGAAGGAATGGGTGTCGTTTTGGGTCGAGACCCGAAATGTCACCCATTCCTTCTATCCAGAGATGCTGCTTGTCCCGTTGAGTTACTCCAGCATTTTGTGTCTATCTTTGGTTTAAACCAGCATCTGCAGTTCCTTCCTGCATAGAACAGTACAGCACAGGAACACAATGTGAGTGTCAATCATGATGCCAAGTTAAACTAATATCCTCCGCCTGCATGTTCCATATCCCTCCATTCCCTGCATATCCTCGTGCCTATCTGAAAGCCAATTAAATGCCACCATCACATCTGCCCCCACCACCACCCCGGCAGCGCATTGCAGGCACCAAGCACCCTCTGTGTAATAAATTGGGCCCGCACATTCTCTTCAAAGTTTTTCCCCTCTGGCCTTAAAGCGATGCCCTCTAGTCCTTGCTATTTTCACCCTTGGCAAAAGGTTCTGGATCATAGACACACGCAAGTTTCCGCAAGGTGTCAGCCCTTTGAGAAGAAATTAGGAAATAGCAAGGAATGTCAGGTCAGGGTAGCATGTGATTATGGATGTGAACCTGCTAAGGGGCATCCCCACATACTTGCTTTATTAGTCATCTAATTAATGGAAATCTTGAGCTTGCAGGAACAGCCATAGAATCCTTGATGAGTCCATTTTGTAGGTGGTACACATTGCAGCCACGGGGCTGTGAAAAAAAAAGAACATTTTTTGTGTATGTGGTGATATTTTGCATGCTCTGTCCCAAAGGGTAAAATTTAAGCTCACTGGAATGATTGATGTATTCAATAAATGAGATTTATCTACCCTAATTTAATATGAGTGCAAATCTAGTTGCGGATGCAGGAAGGCCTTGTGTCATTTTTGTTCCAATCAGCAGCTCGTAGATTTAATGTTGGAGAAGGTTTATATTCTTCTTTTCCTGGCTGCCTATATCCTTGGCAGAATGAGTTTAAATGTTTCCTTAACAACATTTCAGTGATTGCTTTTACAGTCAAATCTTCCAGACAAATGCCTTGCGATTAATTCACCAAAAAAAAGCTTGTTGACAGCCCCAAATTATGACAAATTTAAATTTAATAAGAGCTGGCAGATGTGATCTCAACCATTCTAACAAGGTCCCAGGTCTCAATGACAATTTGAGGTCAATCATATGTCCTTTTTAAGATAAAAAGTTAATCAAACCATCAACGGGGAATAAACTGAAGACCCGGTAAAACTCTAATCAAATAAAATAAATTTGATTTAATTTGCACTACAATGTTGCAGGAGGTCCTTTAAATAACGTGCAGGTTCCACGTTGTGGAAGAAGATAATAAAGCCAGGTTACAAAATAAATGTATCCCTCTATGCATTTCAGAAACCCTTGTGTATTTTATCATATGTGACTGGGATTAATGGAGTCATAGTCATCCTAATGCAGAAAGAGGCCTATTGGAATTGAATACACCTCAACACGAATCCCATTTTCCAGCACTTAGATCATATCCTCTAAGCCTCGTGATTCAAGTTAATTTAGATACTTTTTAAATGGTATGAGAATCTCTACTTCATCTATTCGGGCAGTACAGGTATATTCCAGATTTCAACCATGTTGGGGTGCAAAAATAAAAGTTTCCAGATCTCCTCTGAACCTTTAACATTTACCTTAAACTTATGCCCTCTCGATTTTTATACACCATTGCTTTAGGAAAAGTTTCTCATAATCTTTGCCTTGCATGATGTTGCACACCTCAATCAGGTCCTCTCTCCTCCTCTGCTCCAACAGCAACAAACCTAGCCTGTCCAGACTCTCTTTATACTCAAGTATGCCAACAGAACACTGCCCACAGCTGTGGATTTGTCAAAGTTTTATAGATTGGAGCCATCATCGCCCTGCTTTTAGATTCTATTCTGGGCTAATGATGTTAGGTATGATCTTTGCCATCTCCACCATTTTATCTCCATGTCCAGTCACCTTCAGGGATTCTTGGAAATAAACACCAATGTTTCTGCTCTTCAATACTTCCTAAGGCCCTGTAGTTCATTGTAATGTCTGAGCCCTGTGCTCCTCTGAAAACCAATTATCATTTACCAGGATTAAATTCAAACTGTCATTGCTCTGCACATTTTACCAAATTCATCATTATAATATTTTACTTTTATGAGATTAATCCACCTTAATAGACCTTAAGGCTGCCAACACCTATTTGGATATTTGTTTATGATTTACACCATTGCAACTCATATGCCTCAATTCCTTAGCTTCCATGATCTTCTCAGTAAAAACAGATGAGAAGTATTCATTGAATATTCTCTTGTAGTTGCTATTATTTATTTCAGGTTACTCACAGGGGGTGGACTGAGCATTATAATTTAAAATGGTTATTTTTCTTGTCATATAGCAATTTTCAGCTCCAAAACACACTCAAAAATTAACACTCTCTTAAATGAATCAAGGGTTATTTCTTCAATAGAAAATGAACAATTACCATCTAACAAAACTGTGAAATTCTGTTGGCCAATGGAAAATCTGAAACTTATGATTATGAAATAGTATTTGAGTAGCAATTTGATCATCAACTTCACAATAGAAATTAGCTTAGTTAGTTTAGATACAATTTTCTCCAGATTGTTGATTAGATCGAAAGTGGAAGAAGAACCCCAATCTACTTCATATATGGATTGACAGGAAATGAATTACAGTTCAGTGATAAATCATTTATGAGAAAGTATGAGCAAAATACAGGTTCTTTTATATTCTCCCAGTATTGACAAGGAAATATATCTCGGAGTTTGCAATCCCATTGCCAGGTTAATAATTAGGTTGCCTCGTGCTGAGTTGGCCCAGCAATTTACAAATATAGATTGTTGCAGAGCCTTTCTCCGGCAGTATTACACATATTCTTAAAATATGGTAAAATGTGCAAATCTATTTTCAGTAGTGAAATAGCCCAAGCTCACAGGAGCCATCATGCTTGTCCTAGCTTTATCTCTCAGTATTATTAAAGGTGGAAAACATGTTTTTCCTACTGTTATGGTAACACTGTTACTTGGGATTTCCAGAAGTCAAAGATGCATAATTAGTTTACATATCTGACCTTAGTTTGGATGGCACAGAAGCACAGCAGATAATGCTGTTGCCTCACATCTCCAGCAGCTCAAGGTGCAATCCTGATTTCCAATGCAGTCTGTGTAGAATTTGCACGCTCACACTGTGTCAGCTTGGGTCTCCTCTTGGTGCACTGGTTTGCTTCCATAACCCCCAAACCCCTACATTCATATTTATTAGCTGCTGTGACCACCCCAAGTGCAGGTGGTGGCTGTTGATGAGCATGTTGGACATAGGGTGCATTGATATAAGTAGGGGAATGAGGCTAATGAGATTGTTCTGATAATAATCTTAATTGGCCAAATGACCACCTTCTATGCTTCAAGAAAACATGAATAGCGATTTCAATTCTGCTAACCTGAAACCAATGATCTGAGCAAACATTCTCCAGTTCGAACACAACCACACGTATACAAATAGTGGAAAATAACTTTAAGATAACAATGTGTTCCGTTGTACTTCTCCGCAAATTGAACTTTACCAAGACTTGCACTATATTTATGATTAAGTTAGATAAATGCATTCAGATTTTGGATTGTGACGGATAAAGTCTGAGTACTGGGAATATGCAATGACAAGATTGAGAGGAAACAATCTATATTCCTAAAAGTCTGATCTTGACCACTTCCCATTGTTTTGTATATTGATTTTAGAAAAACGCTGCCACTTACGGCTGTGATTTTTGACCATCTTACTCATTATAAGTCCCCCTCCGCTGCGCAGGACAAGAGGATGTTTCCCATCGATGAAAAATAAAAGAGTTATTAGTGTTTAAAAAATGTGAGATTCTCTCTCCTGAAGGCCACGCCCCTTCCGGAGGGACTATAACACACGGAAGTGTTGAGTGCCTCAGTCAGTCTCTGCAAGATGGGGGAGCGAGAGGGTCACGTCTCTCAGTCTGAGCTGTGAATAACACTGAACACGTGTCTACTAAACTGTGAGTGGTTTTACTGACCTGTCAGTGCCCTTAATGTGGTTTGAAAATATAGTTTGGAAATGCTAAAGCTGTGTTGCCTTTGTTTTGGAAATGCTAAACTGTGTTGCCTTTGGTTTGGAAATGCTAAAGCTGTGTTGTCTAATTAAAGTTGCCTTGCCTAATTAAAGTTGCCTTGCCTAATTAAAGTTGCCTTGTCGTCTATATAATTAAAACCCTAAGCTTGATCACTTCCTGTTTGCGCTTTATATTGATTTTAGAAAAAACGCCACCAAGTACGGCTGTGATTTTTGACCATCTTACTCAGTCCCCCACCGCTCATCAGGTGCCAAGGATTTTTTCCCATCGATGAAAAATAAAAGAGTTATTAGTTTTTTTTTAATGTTGATTCTCTCTCCTGTCAATCATGCCTTGAAGGCCATGCCCCTTCTGGTGGGAGGGGGGAGGGACTATAAACCCAGAAGTGTGGGCGTGGCTCAGTCTCTGCAAGATGGAGGAGGTGAGGTCATGACTCGCTGTCTTTAGTGGCCTTGCACCCTGCTTGAAATGGTATGAAACTGCACTTGAATTTGGTGCCCTTGCACCCTGCTTGAAATGGACTTTCAAGGAATAGCCGTGAGTCAACTGCCAGTCCACCAGCCGTGAGTGAGTGAGCTGCCAGCACAACAGGCATGAGTGACTGAGCCTCCAGCCCAAGAATCCATTCGGCCCGCCATGTCCATACTGGCTCTCTGGAAACCAGTCCCTTCAGCCCACAACACCCATACTAGCACTCCAGATTCAAGCAGGCAGCACTATAAATGATATTATGGGGTGTTACATGAGAAAATTCAGCCCCAGCATGTGAGGAGTAACATGTCTGAGAAGAACCAAAGATGTTTTGATCCATAGCTCTTAAAGCTTTTAACCATTGGGTCTATAAAAAGTTTTGAATCGTAACCATTGATGAGCAGGCATCAGTATTGGATATTACTCATTGAAAATAAATGTATGCTGAGTGATTAAAGACATATCTTAAAGATTAATTGGATCTAACCTCTTATAATAGGGATACCAAAGGTTACTGGACTTAAGCCTTCTAATAATATTTGTGGTTAGGCTTGGAGTTCAGCATTTGGTTTGCAGTTGTAAAAAAAATATCTGATATCCCTTTTCTGTGACAATAAAATGGTGTCAAATTTGCCAGAGAGAAGATTTCTTATAACAGTGCAACTATCGCTTTCAACCTTCTGTTTTAGTGACCAGCGCCTCTGAAAGTAATTTTTAAGATCTGATAAGGTAACTGTATTTCCTAAGTAAGGGAAGAAGGACAGATTAGATCCCTCAGGATATTGATCTCAGGCTTCCTCATTATCTTGTAATCTGATGGAAATGTATTAACCGTTGTATTGAGCTTGGCATTAAATTGCACAATAAGCTCTAGCTCTTTGGCAAGGTAGTTTTCAGCTTGCACTGAGAATAATTCATTGTGTTAATAGTTGACAGCTTGCAATGGCTATGGCAGGCATTGCCTCTGTGACCTTTATATTCATTGAATTGTGATATATAACTGTTATGTTAGTCTGATTCATCATTTCAACTGGCAAATTTTTGCTTGTGGCAATTTGTGATTAAGCTTTATCACTCTACCCTAAAACATTAAACTTAACGGAGCAAGGGATTAGGGGCCATGAAATTATTAAGCTTTCTGAGAATTACAGAGCATCAAAATAATCCACCAGTATGTCTTCTTAACCTCTGATCCTAGCTGAACAATCTTTGGTGCGTGATGCGTGTGGATCTTGCAAGTCCATTTACTGAAAAAGTGATCATGATCAAACTGGATGCACTTTGTGAATGGATAGAAGTGGTTTCAACAGATACTTCTGCATTTCCAATGACAACTTCAAAGTTCGGAATGATCTTCACAACACATGGTCTTCCAGAGTTGCATGTGATGGACATTGGAAGCAAATTGAGGTCAAAGAAACTGTATACACTGGATACCTAAAATAAAGTAATGATGGGCAAAAAGATAAAATAAATAGCCTGTTTTCTGCTAAATGGTCGTCAAGTCAATGCTTGATCTCGCCAATGTAAAGGAGGCCACATCGTGAACACCGGATGCAGTAGAGGTTAAAGAAGGTGTGCTGTGAGGAGGAAAATTTACAATTGAGTCATAGGGTGATACAGCGCAGAACAGGCCCTTCGGCCCACCGCATTTATGCTGGCCTTCTTGCTCATCTAAGCTAATCAAATTTTCCTACATTAGGGCCATATCCTTCTTTGCCTTCCTCCTCTAAATGCATGTTAAACATGGTAAATGTACCTGATTCCATCACCTCCTTGTTTGCCAGAAATCAACCATTCTCTATATAATGACTAAATATTTCCAATAGGGAATTAGCTGGGATTGTTATCAAAGGACATTGTCAACACTATGCACAGGGCTTGATTCTAGTCTTGATCCATGCTCCAATAGTATCTTGATGTTGAACCGGCCTTCCTTTCCAAAGAAGTCCAGAATCCAATGTAATGTTATTTATTTAAAATCAAAACAAATGGAAAGTTCAGTGTTACACCACAGCAGCAGACTCAGCTTTTCGACAAGGAGATAAAACACTTAACTTTTAGTTACACACATACAAAAATCTGGAATTGTTGTTTTGATAGTGATGTCCTAATATACCTCTGTTTTCCACTGGTCTACCAAACTGAAAAGCAGTACTTTCACATGACTCTTTCCAAATCAAAGGTCTTCAAATTCAAGTGTAGCATCACCCAATCATTACTTATTTACTTCAATTTTGCTGCCCTTTACCCCAGTGTTCCTTGGCAACCACCTAAGAGTAATAACTTATAGAGCAAGCTACTGCTAGCAGGAGTTATTAACCTTCAGGTACACAAGCCTTATCGTATTAACAAATTTTGCTTGGGGAAGGTGGGGGGAGGTCACAGACTTGTTTTTTGATTGGATCTGATACTTTACATCTCATGATTTTGAGGGAAAAAATATCGAACTGAGCAGGATTTGAGGTGTTATTTTCATCCTCGGGTTCCAAGCATTTTAGGGTTGGGATTTGTTTTTTGGAGAATTCCAAGAATTTGAGGAGAATCTTTTTAGTTTAGTTTAGAGATGCAGCGCAGAAACAGACCCTTTGGCCTGCCGAGTCTGTACTGACCAGCGATCACCATACACTGGCACTATCCTACACAGTGGAGCCAATTTACAATGTTTTACCAAAGCCAATTAACCTACAACTGATTGTAGGATATGAGTGTGGGAGGAAACCAGAGCTCCTCGGGGAAAACCCACGCAGTCATGGGGAGAACTTACAAACTCCCCTTAACACAGCACCTGTAGTCAGGATCGAACCGAGGTCCATGGCACTGTAAGGCAATAACTCTACCACAGCACCACCGTGCTGCCTGAACCTGCTGAACATCCTTCCTCTCATTATGTCCAAATTGGTGCACTATTATCTGGCTAAGTGCTGGTCATTGAACAAACCTAACCTAACCAGTTGAATGAGCAAACAGTAGATTTCCGATTCTATGAATGCATGTGGCAAGAATGCCAGCTGAAAGATTACTGGGGTGGATGACTGGGACAGGGACCATGGGATCCGAATGGAAATCCTTGCCTGTGAAAAACACATATTCTCACTGTATTATGGAAAATCTCGTCGGTACATGTAAATGCTCAATAGAAATAGCAGACTTAAACTTCAAAATCTTATAAAAGCTCCATCCTAATGTGTTATTATTTCTTTCATGTTACAAATAATGAATAACCCGACGGTATAATGGATTCTAATGAGACACTGCATGTCATCTCATCACTTTCAGCCAACAATATATCCATTTAATGCTTAACGTAAGGCAGTATGTTTTTGACATAATCCTCCCACACTGGAACCATTAAAAAATTATCGTTTGAGTCAGCGTTCATGAAGTGACATTGTTGTGAAGATTACCATAAGTGAATACTTTCCGAGCATTGTGGGGACAAGAGAAAGATGTCTACCATTTGTACTATTATTGTTTGAGACAAGAAGCATTAAACTAAACAAGTTTTAAGATGTTATTTCCATCTCCAATTTCTGTGTTAGGCGTTGAATGAATAAAGAGTTGAAGTAGAGTACGTTTTGTACTCTTATCATTTCAGTCCAATGCTTTTATCAAGAACTTGTCTTAGTGTCCTTGTAAATGAAATCATAGCATCAGAGCCATTTGTCTGCCTTTCTTACAATGTGTGGGAGTGCTTTGGAGGTCACTTGGCTTAGGGAAACATAACTCCATATTGACATACAAAATCAAAAGCAACCTTACCAGTAGAGAATGATTGAATGCATTTATTGGACTCAGTACCAGAGTGGTTATATATTGCTTCGCTAATATTCGAAAGGTCTTGATCAATGTTCCACAAATGATCCAAAAATGTGCCCTCATTTCCCACCTCAACAGCTGTGGAATGTCATGTTAGTGGGTTAAGCAAACCTGGGGCAAAAGTCCAGTAATAGGGTCCACTAAATTACTGAATTGTTATAAAAATCTACCTTGTTTACTGCTGCACCAGAGGAAATTGAGTCTACTTTTCTCCTCCTGTTTGGCCCAAATTGGATTCAAACCCAATGAAATAGGGTTGACTCTTAATCAACCTCTGAAATGGCTCATCCACTGCCAAAGTCAGTTTAAAGATCATTGAGTCACAATACATTGATCTAGATATTGGTTGAGCTGGTTGAGTGGTTAGGTTTCTGGATCGGAAGCAAGACACCAGCACATTGATTAGGTATGTTACAAAACTTACCTTCAGTCGCGCTGTAATTCTGCCACTGGCCGTGTGCGCAATTTTGGCGCCTTTAAGGGGGGAGCGGGGTTAAAACGCGGGTTTCTCCTCTCTTGTCCTGGTTAATATTTTGTTGGAGTACAAGCCTTGGCTGACAAATCGTTCCTAGCGGCGTTTTGTGTATTTTTTATTTTTATTAAATCGTCAATGTCAGCGCTGGAGTAATTTTAAAAGCAGCTCCTGAAGCGTCAACGCCGATAACGGGGACGGATTTCACACACGGGACAGGTAAACGAAAGTGGTTTCTTTAAATATATAAAAGTGCTTCTTAAGAAGCCTTTAATTCACATTTTTTCATGCGACACGGTGATTTTATTCCCCGAACTAACGGCAGTATTTTTCATGCCAATACGGGGTTAAATTCACCGCAAATGAACGTTCCAAAAGATCGCGTTCCAGAAATCCTCACTCACAAGATGATTTAAATGCCCATTAATTTACAGGTATTAAACATTCAATTCCTTCCATTTGGCCTGTAAATTCATGAAAATGAGATTTAAAAATTATGTTATATTGTGAATTATTGTGTGAATGTTATTTGGACACTTAGGCTATTTAAAAATGTTAATCTATCCTTAAGAAATTGATAGATGTTTAGATCTAGTAATTGAATTTTGTAATTAGCTACAATTAGGTAACTAACTAATTATATGCTTTACTTTCATGTCTTCAAAGTAAGATTGTTTCATATTTGTTTCAGAATGCTTCAATCTATAATAACTGAAAATTTCTTTCAGTTATCATAATTTTTAAGAAGGTTATGGGCTTTTAACTGTCCTCGATCACAGCTTTTGTGTTGAGTCAATGGAAAAGCAATAGGGAACTAGATGCTAATTTCTGAGTATGATAATGGCCATAACTTTTTTAATACTGAAGATATGAAAGTGAATTAAGTGTCAAATTAAACTTCTTTTTATGCTTTATCTGATGGGATAATTTGCAGACTTTATTTTTAAAATCTCAACATTTTGTAACATTGCTACATTGATCAAGAAATAGTCATAGTCACACAGCATGGAAACAGGCTCTTTGGCCCTACTTGCCCACACCGACCACCATGCCCAAACTACACTAGTCCCACCTGCCTACATTTGGCCCATACCATCTAAACTTGTCCTATCCATGTACCCGTCTAAATGTTTCTTAAATGTTGTGATAGTACCTGCCTCAACTACCTCGTCTGGCAGCATGTTCCATACACCTACCACCCTTTGTGTAAAAATGTTGCCCCTCAGGTTCCTATTAAATCCTTGCCCCCTCAACTTAAACCTATGTCCTCTGGTTCTCGATTTCTTGACTCTTGGTAAAAGACTCTGTGCATCTAACCTATCTGTTCCCCCCATGATCTTGTACACCTCTATAAGATCACCCCTCATCCTCGAGCTCTCCAAGGAATAAAGTCCTAGCCTGCTCAACCTTTCCCTATAGCTCAGGTCCTCAAGGTCTGGCAACATCCTCGCAAATGTTTTGTGTACACTTTCAAGATCTTAGCTCCAAGCCCACTGTCAATGATATACCAGAATTTAATGACCATTTGGCCCTTGAGAAAGAGTCGGTAAGCCAGCGTCCAGTTTTGCTACCATCTATATACTATTAATTGTAGGTAATTAAACAACTGGCTGATTCCATAAATACCTCCATTCCCAGTCTCCCTCCTGCTATAAGCAGTCTGAAGGAGAGTCCTGATCAAAGTATCACCTATCCATGTCCTCCAGAGGTGCTGTCTGACCCGCTGACTCTTTGTGTTCAATGACTAAATAGTTATTTTAAAGAACCTGCAGGCACAATAGGTCAAATGACCCCCTTCTGTGCAGTATGATTCTGTGGTTTAATGAAGTTCAACAAAGATGTCAATTCGATTTGAAACCTCAACCTAGCTTCTTTCTTCAATAAAACTTGAAATGACCAAGTGAAGTGCCACTTTAAAGTGAGTCCCCGGTGTTACATATCCCACTTCATCTGTTCGTAAGGAAGGGGAGAAAAAGAAAGAGTAGCTTATTTCTACTGTTGGTTGACCATATATGGCTGAGAACAGAGCTCACCATAACAGCACAGGGTGGCACAGTAACACAGCTGTAGATTTGCTGCCATACAGTGCCAGAGGCCTGGGTTTGATTCTGACAACAGGTCCTGTCTGTATGGAGTTTGCACGTTCTCCCTCTGATCACATGGGTTTTCTCTGGGTGCTCTGGTTTCCTCCCACATCCCAAAGACGGGCAGGTTTTTAGGTTAATTGGCCTCTGTAAATTGTCCCTAGTGCGTAAGATGGAACTAGCGTACGGGTGATCATTGGTCGGCGCAGACAAAATGGGCCATAGGGCCTGTTTCCATGCTGTATCTCTAAAAATAAAAAACTAACACAGCAAGAAGTAAGTTGTGAAATGTGGTCAATGACAGTGTTCAGGACCAGCTACACATACCATGTCCCTACTGTAAGCTTTAGCAGCACTGAATTCAGAATTCTCCATGGCTAGGGAATTAAAATGTATAGGGGAGATATGGACATCTATTCAGGACAGACAATGAGTTACTATTCTCCGTTCCTGTGTGCAAATTCCCACAAATCATAAATGTCACAGAAACTAATTATGTTTGCAGATGAAGCACAATTCTCTTTATCTCTTTGAATATGCACAATTCAATGGTAAATTGCAAAGTGACTTATAATGAAAGGCTGAACAATTTGTTGCATTGATCTGTCCCACTGTTATTGCTGTCTCTTACTTTAAGAATGTAATGGGCATTATTTTCTCTGTTGTACTTGAAGCATTCAAACTCCAAACATTTAAACTCCAAGGTGACCAGGATGGGGTCAGGAGAAGCAAAGCCAAGTTAACTTACTTTTAATACAAAACTCTACCACGGTTAAAGATAATATATTTGTGTTTGGAATGATTGCCTTGAGGATAGGGTATGGTCAAGTTGTGGTTGAGTTGCTGTATTAGCAGCCTGCAGACCAACGCTATTCAACACGAGCTCAATTGTACCATTACAATGCTGTTTGGGAACTGCACCATCCAAGACCGCAAGAAATTGCAGAGAATTGTGGACGCAGCCTAGACCATCACACAAACCAACCTCCCTTCCACTGCGAGTCGCACCCCGGCCACTCCCTCTTCTCCCCTCTCCCACTGGGCAAAAGGCACAGAAGTGTGAAAACGCACACCTCCAGATTCAGATACACTTTCTTCCCAGCTGTTATAAGGCAACTGAACCATCCTACCACAACTAGAGAGCAGTCCTAAACTACTATATACCTCAATGGAGCCCCTCGGACTATCTTTGATTGAACTTTACTGGCTTTATCTTGCACTAAATGTTATTCACACTATTCACTTTATGATGTATCTGTACAGTGTGGATGGCTCGATTGTAATCATGTATAGTCTTTCTGCTGACTATTTTGCACAAAACAATAACTTTTCACTATACCTTGGTACAAGTGACAATAAACTAAACTCAGAACTCAACTCACCGGGTGGCGCCATCAGCGATGGCAGCCTCGCCAACGGTCTGTCTGTCTTTTCCTCTTTTTTGTTATTTTAGTGTGTTTTAAAAGTTTGTGCTAATGTTCTCTGGTTTGTTTTATGTGGGGTGTGTGGGTGGGGGGTCAGGGGAATCTTTTTTCAATCTCTTACCTTGCCGGAGATGCGATTGTTTTCCGGATTATATCTGCAGTCGCTCTGCGGCCTAACATCATGGAGCTGGAGGCCTTGCTCAAAACTGACTTTGAGCCCCACTGCGGGGCCGTGGACTTACCATCGGAGCCTGAAATCCCTTGCCTGGGATCGACGCTCCAACCGCGGCCTGGGGATTTCAATACTGAGGAGCTCGCAGTCTCAGGTAGAGACCGATGTCGGGAAGTTCTAAGTCGCTGAAGGTTCGACTAGCCCTGACCCGGGGTCTGATCGCCCGGAGCAGGGGAGCTGAGATCCTCCCGATGCGGGAGCTTGATCACCCCGACGCGGAGGGCCCGATTGCCGGCTACAGGAGCCAAGATCGTCCCGTCAATGGAAGGCTCGAAGCCCCCGAACGCGGGGGAACAAAGAAGGCTTGAATTTTTTTTTTCGCCTTCCATCACAGAGGAATGTGGAGGAGTCACTGTGGTGGATGTATATGTTAAAATGTATTTTGCTTTTTATTGGTATGACTGTATGGCAAATCAAATTCCTCATAAGTTGCAAAACATACTTGGTTAATAATTATGATTATGATTATGAATGTCCTGTCAAAATAATTGCATCCAGAATTTAAACACTAATATCAGTAATGGTGATCTTAAAGCTTTTTAAAAATGATTTAAAACCCCATCCTGTTTATGGATATCCTTTAGAAAAGGACATCTGCTGTCCTTGCTTACCCTGCTGCATATGTGGCTGCAAGCCACCAATGTTTTTAGCTTTCTCATCAGTTCATGGAGAACAAGGGAGGATAATAAATGTCAGCCTTACCATATCCTATTAACAAATGCATATATTTTCCAACAATGTTCAGATTCCAGTTCTATCATCTTCCAACACTCATTAAGGAAGCTGCAGCCAATTTTATTTGCCATTTTTGCAGTTAGCAACCTCTCCTAACAGTGAGCCACTGAATAAGTGAAAGAACTGCAAGGACGATTTAGAGCCATAAATGAATACAGAAATTACTGGAAATACTCAACGGGTCAGGAGGCATGTATAGAAAGAAAAACAGAAAATAAAGACACGAGAGACATCAAATGCTGGAATCTGGAGCAAAAAAAATTAAGCATCTGGAGGAACTTAGTGGGTTGAGCTACATCTTTGTGCGTGGAAAGGAATTGTTGATGATTTGGGTCGAGACTGCATCAGAATAGAGATAATGGTTCAGATTAACTTCCTTTTGTCAGAATTTGGATGATTGAAGATTGAAACAAAGCATTCAGAATGATCTGGTTCTCTGGGGATCCAGAGATGTTGTTCCACAAGATGGAGACATGATTCATGAAGTTGCATGAAGAACATCTATGTATACATTACATTAAGCAGGTTGTTCGAAGCTTTGTCTCCTGGCTGGGAAAAGGCAAACAGAAGAAGGGTCTCGACCTGGAACGTTACCTATCCATGTTCTGCAGAGATGCTGCCTGAGCCACTGAGTTAATCCAGCACATTGTGCCTTTTTATAATGTAAACCAGCGTCTGCAGTTCCTTGTGTCTCCAAACAGAAGAAATGAATATAATATCAAATGGTATGAACATAGAATTCTAAAACATCAAGTAATACCCACTACCTCCTCTCTTTATCCCACACCCCCACCCGGGTGCACCTATTTGTCCAATCATCTCCCACCAGCAGTCGCCCCGCTCCTTTCCCCTTCTTCATACACTCATCTCCCATCCCCGAGTCCCCCATTTCACTTTTCTCCCTCTTCTTGCTGCTCCCCCCATCCTCTCCACTTCCCCCCACATCCCTCCCTCTGGCTTTACATTTCACTCCCTTCCTCTCTTTATCTGACGCCCTTTTGTCTACTTGTCATCTCGAGCTTTTGTCACCTACTCCATCCATCTGCTAATCAACCCCTCTCCCCCCTCCCTCCACACTTCACCTGTCTCAACCTATCATTTGCCAGGCTTTGGCCTGTCTAAAGTCTTTCTTTCAGCTTTCTCCCCCCCTACTCCAATCAGCATGAAGAACGGTCCCAACCCAAAGCGTTGCCTGTCCATTCCCTCCGCAGATGCTTCCTGAGCCATTAAATTCCTCCAGTACTTTGTGTTTTACACGAGGATTCACTTGCAGCTTATTCCAACACTTGGCCGAATAAACCTTAGTTATTGATATATATGGAATTTTCAGGTCAATTTATGGGGAAAATTATAATCATCATCGGTGTTGAGTCCAAGTTGTCACAAGCAGGCCGTGGGCATGCTGACTCCTCATGCAAGCCTTTCATAGTTGAGAATGATCTCTTCTTTGCATATGTCTTCCCTCTTACCTGCTGCATAGAAGGAAAGTAATTTGCTGGTTAGAAAAATTGGAGACAAGGAAGTGAGCACAACCTTATCTCTCAACCTCAAAGGATTAAATGGAAGGTGAAAAAGAAATGCGGTAAATTATGACTAAAGTTGAAGCTTCTAATTTTACTGACCTATTGGAGCAAATTTAGTTTAGTCTAGTTTAGAGATACAATGCAGAAACAGGTCTTTTGGCCCACCGAGTCCGCTCGGACCAGCAATCCCCTCACATTAATACTATCCCACACACACTAGGGACAAGTTACACTTATACCAAGCCAATTAACATACAAACCTGTACGTCATTAGAGTGTGGGAGGAAACCGAAGATCACGGAGAATATTCCTGCAGGTCATGGGGAGAACATACAAACTCCGTACGGACAAGCACCCGTATATTTAAACAACAAAACAGAAATGTTTGCAGAGTTACTGATGGGTGGGCATGTTGGAAGTTTGTATTTCACAAAGTCAAAGCATAGCACTGCTGTGTGTTCTAAGCCAGTGAAGCGGAAGGGAAAATGTGATTGCCATTTTGAAGTTAATGACGCTCTATTCGTACAATTCATCACACAAAAAAAAAGCTGGCTATCGAGCTGCTTTATTGATTGCCCTGGGCCTGTCCGATGTATGGTGTGGCTGGATGATCGCTGCAAGATGAAATGTCATCAGGATTACATTGGATATTGTTCATTGCAGTCATGAAATAAACAAGTTAAAAGGTTTCTGGAACCAGGAATTTCCTTGCCAACTGCTGAAAATGTTAGAGTGCAGGCAGGCATACCTTGGCGAGAGAAGTAGCTATCTACGAAAGGCCCAGTGCAAAGTGGCTGCTTCAAGTGCCACAGGCGATTGAACTACCAGGTTATAGTTATTGCGCGGAAACAGGCCCTTCTGAGTCCGCGCCGACAACCGATCCCCGCACTCTAACGTCTTTGGAGTGTGGGAGGAAACCGACGATCTCGGAGAAAACCCACGCAGGTCACGGGGAGAATGTACAAACTCCGTACAGACAAGCATCCATAGTCAGGAACGAACCCGGGTCTCTGGCGCTGTAAGGCATTAATATGGACAATAATGTAATATAGTTTTGTTGTAACTTCCTGCTTTAGAGATTGTATTTCCCTGACAGTCAGCAGGGAGATATGCGCTAATCCTTGTTTGTCAAGAAATGTTAAGGTACTTTTATCAAATCTGTCTAGGACTCGGATAACATCATGAAAAATAAATTGGCTTTGCGCACAGAATCACATGATAATCACCCATTCCTTCTCTCAAGAGATGCTGCCTGTCCCACTGAGTTACTCCAGTATGTTGTGTCAATGCTTCTTTATTGTCACATTTGCACTGTACAGTGAAATTCTTGGCCATATTTTCATGCCATTGACAAAAGAACAAGAAAATTGTCCTAAGTCCAAAGTCCACATGCTGGATGTACTGGAATGCCCTCGATCCAGATAAGTCCAGGTAAGCCCCAGGCCCTTGAGCTGCTCAGCCTACCAACCTACGTACCTCTATGTTAGTCTGGTCAGCCGCTTGAAACCATCTTATGGTATCCTCAGCGAACCACAATAAGCATCATCAAAAATAAGCTAGAAGTTTATCAGGAATCACATTTCTTGTTACCTTGCTGTATTAAATATAGCACAGAGATTATGAAGTTGAGAAAACAGTGCAGCTTTGTGTGTATCTGTTTTATAATATTTATATTATTCACTTAAAACATTTAATGTTATCCTCTATTTAATGTTTGTCGGCTTGCCTGACGAACCAGTAATTCATTTTACGGTTAGGGACACATTTATTTTAATGCAATAGCTAAATTATAATCGATTGAAGTGTGATCATATGTCATTTAAGATTTGTATTTTTTTGTACACTGCTTCAGGAGATATCCGCTATATGTTTCTCTCTTAGATTCCAGATTTTAATTTTTACCAATCGTTATTTTTCCACAGGAACCAATGTCCATTATTTAATGGGTTTCAGTTTGTAGGATTCTAAATTTAAACTTTTGTTACAATGTTACAATTTATGTGAATGAAAGTATGAAGTGAAAATCGTAAACCATAAGAGACATATGTAAATGCAAGTTGTGATTTTGTATGTATATTTTAAGCCTGCTCTTGTGGAGATGTGGAATTGGATAGATACTTGTTAGAGAATTATTTACAGGGCTATGGGGAGAGATTGGGGAAAGGAAAGGAAGAGGTTGCTCTACTTAAAACCAGCATCGACTGAATGGAACAGATGGCCCCTTCCTGTGCTGTAATAATCCTATACTTCTGAAATATGTTTTTGCTTCACGCTGTGTGTATCAAAGTAGAATTATAGGCAGACTAGCCCATATCTATCGGGTACTTCATGTTCCAATCTATGACCTAGTGTAGCCCAGTTTTTTAAAAGACACCTCTGATGACACCGTGATGAAAGTGTACAGTTTTGCATAGCAAAATATGGTTATCAATTACAAACTGAAAAAGTGTATCTTTTCTTTTTTTTTTTTTTTCACTTGCCGCTTGGCATATGAATTTTCATATGATTGAACAGTACGGAACTGGGATTACTAACTCATGTTCCTTATGTGTGGTGCATTTTCGGGTGATACTGCCAGAATAAAAGGCAAATGAGAGCGGATGTTAAAATTAAGAATATAGATGTGAATCACCTTTACAAATGTTCTGAGGCTGCTGCCAAGAATGCAATTAATGTTGCATTTTACAGGGAACCATCCGTGAGTTGTGTTGTAAGTTCGTATTCAATAATCTATCTGGATAATTAGTCCTCCAGGGAAATATTTGTTCCCTTATTTGCACTTTCTTCAAACTGCAACTGTTTATTGGATCAGTACAGCATCCAAGAGGAGAAAAAAACAGGGTTATAATCACAGGCCTTGCACTTGCCTCCTCTTTTATTCCCACTCTAGCTGCAGTGACACAAGGCCTGATTGCACAGGAAATAATTAATGCTCATTGTACCTTTCTGATGATTTCAACGTTGGTTAAAATAGCAGTCCTGTATTTTCCAATAACTGTTTCCAGCTAATGTTTTCGATGCTCAGAAGTCTGCTGTTGTCAACTATTTTAAATCTATCCGCAAATGTTAAAGAACAAAATAATTTGCATTTATAACATTTTATGGCTTCAGAATATCCCAAAGAGCTTTACAGCTAATGAAGTCCTGAAGTAATATTGGAAATGCGACAGCCAATTTGCACCCAGCTAGATCGTGCAAACAACAAAGGAAATGGTGATCAGATTATCTGAGAGAGATTAGTTCAATGTAAATGCTATAACCTTGCGCATTGTTGATGCTAGAATAATGATTTTATTTTGTGCATCATTCTGATTTGGGGAGATCCAGTTTTACCCTTGGGCAGATTAAGCACAAGCTGCAATTGAAAACAGCAGAATTTGCACATCATTGAACCATTTCTCCTCAGAGGCAGAGAAATCTCTTTGTCTTTTTTCCCCATCCTTTTAGTTTAGTTAAGAGATACAACTCGGAAACAGGCCCCTTCGGCCCACCGAGTCCGCACCGACCAGTGATCCCCGTACACTAACGTTATCCTACACACTAGGGACAATTTAAGGGCCTGTCCCACTTTCACGACCTAATTCACGACCTCTGCCGAGTTTGCCCTTGACTCATACTCGCAGCATGGTCGTCACAAGGTCGTAGGAGGTCGTAGAAGGTCGTAGATAGGTCGTGATGCTAGTCGTAGGTACTCATGGCATCAAGTAGGTCGGGGCGTTTTTCTAGCTTGATGAAAAATGTCCACGAGTAAAAAAGGTTGTGAATTAGGTCGTGAAAGCGGGACATGCCCTTTACCGAAGCCAATTAACCCACAGACCTGTACGTCTTCGGAATTTGGGAGGAAACCGGAGCACCCGGGGAAAACCCACGTGGTCACAAAGAGAACGTACAAACTCCGTACAGACAACACCCATTGTCAGGATCGAACCCAAGTCTCTGGTGCTGTTAGGAAGCAACTCTACGACTGCACCACTGCGCTGTTCTTGTCCTGTGTTGTGTTATTTCAAAGAATTATACAAAAAGTCCAAGGAACTGTATGTGTCGTTATGCTTCTCCAGAAGTGGTATCCTCTGATAGGCAGCCAGTTGGCCTGATCCTTATTATCCATTGACACTGATGCAGTACTAATGTGATGTAAAGTGGATAGACACAAAATTCAGTGGGACAGGCAGCATCTCTGGAGAGAAGGAATGGGTGACGTTTCGGGTCGAGACCCTTTTTCAGACATGTAACGTGGACACATTAGTACAGAGATAGGCATTTATTCCTGCTCTCTTTCTAAAGCCTGCAAGAACAGGAATGAATGTAATGCAGCAGCAATTAAGTATTAATAATAGGGAAACCTGGGGTCAATGTCAGTATGAAAGACTAATGGAAAAGGCATACAGAGATGGTTGAGCGCTCATTAGGAAGAAACCATTAATAGTTACCCTCAAGGGGAGAGTGCGTGTCTTTTTCACCTCAGAAACGTGTGCTTCAGTGACAATTTCAGTGACCCAACAACAGCGGACAAGTTTAAACAAACTCCTTTCTTGACTAATTTAGTAACCATTAAACTGCATGTCATTTTTCCTTTGCTGTGCACTGTGATATAGGGGACAATTTATTACAAGGTTATATTTAGAATTCACTCTGAACCTCAAAATCCTTTGTGGGTTCTACAGTAACCAATAACACAGGTTGTTCACATGTCATAAAGGAGATGCCACAAGTATCCTGCACCTAATTATTCCAGGTAAATGAGGGAAGAAGAATGGGGTTGTAATCGTGGGTACAGATGCAAGGATGGGAGAGTTAAGGTCCTGTCCCACTTGGCCGTCATTTGCGCGTAATTTACGCAACATAATTTACACGTCACGACGCACGCGTCGTGGCATGCACGCGATTCGCGCATTACGCGCGCATAGTGCGTGATGACATAGGCAGTGACGCGAGGCTGCGCGCGGCGTCGCAGGATTTTGTGATGTACAAATTCTTCGCGCGCCATCTGCGTGACGAGCAAATGTACGGCCAAGTGGGACAGGCCCTAAAGGCATAAGAATACAAGTGAGAGGAGTTTGCAAGAAGGGCAGAGAAGGGATACATTTTTTCTTAAGATAGACAAAAAAATGCTGGAGTAACACAATGGATCAGACAGCATATCTGGAGAAAATGGACAGGTGATGTTTTGGGTCGAGATACTTTCTCAGACTTCATCAATCAGACTTCATTCACCAGTGATGCTACCTGACCTGCTGGACTGCTCCTGCTTTTTCTGTCTATCACTTGTATAAACAAGCATCAGCAGTTCCCTTTTAATACATATTTTCTTTATTGATTACGGCGAAGAGAATGTTGAACAGGAAATTAAAAAAACACTGGATCAAGCTATGCAACCATGAGATTTTCTTCAAACTTGTTCGAGTCATGCTCTGCATTGCCTGCTTTCTAACATCTAAGTACTGCCTCAGATACTTTGAGGTTTATAGTGTAAGGAAGAAAATGGCGCCAGTTGGTCATGAAGATATGGCATGAGAAGGAATCCAGTGAAAATGTATAGATTGCCCCAGGGAGGCTGCAGGGAAGGCTGCTCCAACCAAAGAATAATATCTCATACGTTATCTAATATTCTCATAATTTAGAAGGGGAACATTCAACCCATCAAGTCAATGCAGTCTTTTACAGCAGTCTCTTTCTCCATTTGTGAACTTGTATAATTTATTTTCAGTCACATGCCCATATTTCTCCTTACAATATGGGTAACTTAAGGTAACCAATTAGCTTACTGACTAGCACGTTCCTGACATGTGGGAGGAAATGTACATCAATATTGGGAGAAATTGCAAAACTCTATACTAACAGCACCAAAGATCAAAATGAACCCAGGTCTCCTGCTGCATCACAAAAGATAGTTTGAAGAGGATTGAGTGAAGTTCAGTGTGTGGGACTCCTTGCTCAGGGTAACTGGAGTCTACAAACCCCATTGGTGTTAACATCAAGCGATTTTCTTTCACCAGTGTTGACATCAATGAAGTCGTACCCTCAGGAGATGTTTGCTTTTCCTTTAAAGTGGGGATTTCTCTGGGAGATCACTTGACTTTCAGAAGCAGAGACATATATTTATATTGTAATGCTCAAGGAATTTTTAGTTGGGTTAGGTTAGGGAAGCCTTGCTAACAATCCTTTTCCCTTCAATCATTATTAAATGTGCATTGGCATATGTAACATACACCGTCTCGATTTTCAGCTAGATGGTATATAAAACCTATTCCACGTAAAACCACATTATATGCTCCAAATCAATGAACGTTGTTCTCTCCACGATCACATCTGAGCACAACCTTAAAAAGCTGCATCTGAAAAGATCAGCAGCATTTGCAAATAGAAATCAATAACACATATCGATTGGGTTGTCTTCTAATTGTGCGCCAATGAAGGATTTATCCTGAAGGAGCAACTTCTCAAGAAATTGTTCATTTACAAAGTACTTGAGTTAGATACTGAATATTAAGGTGGTACATACATTTTGTTTTTACATAGAACGAGGACAGCAGCTGTAAAGAATTGGGTACGACTAATGGTTCAAAGACAAAGGTTCATATCAAATGAATTTGTCAGGGGTTATGAGGAGCAGGCAGGAGAGTAGGGGTTGAGAGGGAAAGATAGATCAGCCGTGATTGAATGGCGGAGTAGACTCGATGGGCCGAATGGCCTAATTCTGCTCCTATCACTTATGAACATGAATTAAATACGTTCTGAAATAGTGACTGTGAAGTTATTTTTAAAGCACATCTGGTTAACTAATGTCATTTAGGGAAGGAAATCTGCAGCCCTTACCTGATGTCTAATTACCACTCAGTTAATGGTCAGTTAACAATGGACCACAATGCTGGCCTTTTGGAAATGAGGGAAAGAAAATATATTTTCCAATGCCAACAAATAGATTCAATTACACATTTCAATTTTCTTTTACTTATTCCCAGATCTGATTTAATAAAACATGACTCTTATTATAGCCAGTAATTTAAGATTTCTGCAAGAATTTAATTCATTAATCAACCAACTCGTATTGCAATTCCTTCCATAATCTGCCATTAGTATTCATCTTAAGTATGGTAATAGTAAACATGAGATCAGAGATGAGAATTCATTGCCAGCACTGACTCTCTCCTTGTTAAAGTACTCAGAAGTTGACCAAGTCTATGGGCTCACACCTCAATGGGTAATATTAGCATGCATTATGGGTGGACAGACCCAATTTCATTCCTCTTTGAGCTTCCTGAATTTCATCTGTCATAGCGATTATGAATGTGATTACACTAAAAAAATAACTTTTTTATTTCATCACCTTTGCTGCCAACACCCACTCCTTTCTCACTTTCACATGGTCCATCCATGACTAATTTTCTCCTTCTCTCTCGCTCCCTCAAGGGATAGGTTAGTGACTGATATTTATTTCAAGCCCACTGACTCCCATGGCTATGTTGATGCTATTCTACTCACAATACCATTCCATACTGCTAGTCTCTAACGCTGTTGTTTCTCTTCTGATAATGACACCTTCCACACCTGTTTCTGAGATTTCTTCCTTTTTCCTCAAACATGTTCTTCTGCACAGTCATTGAAACATCCTCAACTGTGTTTGATCCATTTCCAGCATTTCATCCTCTCCTCCCTTCCCACTAGAATGTGCAATAGATTCCCCTGCCTTCAGCTCTCTGCACTCACATCTCTATGTTAAATGGACCATCTGTTGTAATTGCCACTATCCTCAAGAAGATAGACATATTGTGGAGGAAGGAACTGAAGTTGCTTTGTGTTTAAACCGAAGATAGACACAAAAATGATATTTGTAATGTGTCCAATGTCTTGAGGCTGGTTTTGTTTGCAGATGATACAAATATTTTTTGCTCTGGAGAAAATTTAAAAAGGCTATTGGATAAAATAATAAAAGAAATGGGTAAATTGAAAATATGGTTTGATAGTAATAAAATTTCATTAAATCTGAGTAAAACTAAAATAATGTTATTTGGTAATTGTAGAATAAGTCCCCTAGTAAGTATAAAGATAAATGGGGTGGAAGTTGAAAGAGTGCATGAAAATAAATTTCTTGGGGTTATAATTGACGATAAAATAAGCTGGAAATCACATATTAAACATGTAAAATTAAAATTATCAAAAAGTATCTCTGTATTATACAAAGCCAAGCAAGCTCTGGATTACAAATCACTCCGTATTCTTTATTGTACATTAATTTTACCCTACTTAAATTATTGTACAGAAGTCTGGGGAAATAATTATAAAAATTCGATACACTCATTAACCATGATGCAAAAAAGAGCAATTCGTATTATCCATAATGCTAAGTATCTGGGTCATACGAATCCATTATTTTTAGAGTCAAAATTATTAAAATTAGAAGATTTGGTCACATTCAAAACAGCTCAGATAATGTTTAGGGCCAAAAATAAAAATTTACCTGGAAACATTCAAAAATTATTTAACGAGCGTGTGGGGGGTTACAATTTAAGAGGAATATTTAACTTTAAGAAACAACAAGTCCGTACGACTAGAAAATCCTTTTGTATTTCGGTTTGTGGAGTAGGAGTGTGGAATAAATTGAACGGGGAATTGAAGCAATGCACAAACATGAATCATTTTAAAATGATATATAAAAAAATAATGCTCAAGGGGTACAGGGATGGAGGGGATGGTTGACAAGTGGGGGTTGATGTTTATCTTGTTTACAATCGTTGATGTTATCTTGTTACTATTGTTGATGTTTATCTTGTTTACTATTGTTCACTGATGTTGGGTACTTCAAATATGAAGATTGTATGTACATAATAGTTGAATGTATATAAGTGTCTGTATGTATTATGGGAAATTGCCTAGGGCAGTACTATTATTAGTAAGGAATTGATTTTTAAATACGATAGAAGTGTGGGAAAAGGGGTGAGATTTAATAAGTTATTCTTCTTCTCACTCCTTTTCGAGCTTGTACAGACTCTGAGTTGGACATTGGAACCTTGATTTTGTTCTTCTCAATTGTAAATGTTGATTGCAATGTTCAATTGTTTGATAATTTCGATTTTGTTAATATCAATGTCTTTAATGTCTTTACTTGTTCGGAATAAATAAATAAATAAATAAATAAATAAATAAAAAAGCTGGAGTAACTCAGCGGGTCAGGCAGCATCTCTGGAGAGAAGGAATGGGTGACTATTCGAGTTGAGATATTGTTCTCTCCTATCCCATTTCAACACTCCAAAAGTTTGTTCCCTCTGTAACTCCCTGATTTAGTCTTAAAACTCTACCTTCTCATCGTGCAATCACAGAAGATGCTGTGTGTGTCTTTTCACCTCTTCTCTTTCCAACATTCATGCATCCAATGATTACTTCCAGGTGAAGAATGTACACTTCTTCCAATTTAGTGTATTGCATTTGGTTCTCACATTGCCTTTCACTGTATCTCAGTGCATGTAACAATAACAAAGCAGTACTATAATGTAGATGCACAGAGTCTCTTGCCCAGAGTAGGTGAATCAAGGACCAGAGGACAGCTGAAGGGGATGAGATTTAATAGGAATCTGAGGGGTAACTTTTTCATACAAAGAGTGGTGGGTACATGGAACAAGCTGCCAGAGGAGGTAGTTGAGGCAGGGACTATCCCAGCATTTAAGACGCTATTAGACAGGCTTGGAGGGATAAGGACCAAATGTTGGCAGGTTTGACCAGTGTAGCTGGGGCATGTTGGCTGGTGTGGGCAAGTTGGGCCGAAGGGCCTGTTTCCACACTGTATCACTCTACAACTCTATGACTCTACTAATACCAATAGCATTCCAGGCTCCTCTACAATGGAGAGACTAACAATAAATTGAGTGACTACTTTAAGAACATTTCTATTCAGTCCACAAAGATTACACTAAAGGTAAAATCAAGGGTTATGAGGGTCAGGAAGGCAATGGAATTAAGGCTAATATCAAATTAGCCATGATCTTATTAAATGTCTGGAAGTTATTTGATAGTACAGTTAAGGACTGCATTGCCATTTCGCTGATGAAGGCAAGTTCATGGACTCTCGTCTTTCCTTTCCTGAAGTCAACATTCAGTTCCTTGGGGTTGTTAATGTTAAGATCATAATTCTTTTCTGGCACCATTCAATCAGACTATTGATCTCTCTCCTGTAATCTGATTTATGACTCCTAGTGGCTCCTCAAAGCAGTAACATATATATAGTTCCTAATTTTGGACTCTCCCTACAAATGGAGAAAACTGTATATCAATCCTTCTCATAATTTTAAGTTCTCTTTGGGGTTACCCATAATTTTCCTTACAAGAAATAAACGCAGAGCCCACACAAACTTTAGTTAGTGTGCCTCAGTTTAGATACAAATATAAAAATACAACATCTGAGCTATTATGTTTTGCATATAACATTATGATATGGATTGATTACATTGTCTTTTAGTTTCAAAATGTCTCTATTAGCCTTTTTGCCAGACAGAGTCTTTTTATATCAAGAGACTTGACACTGAAATTAATTTAGATTGCACCTACAAACTATAAGTACAAAAACATTTAAAACATATAATTCACCTCAGTTAGCTGCCATGTTTGTTAATATTGACCAAATGAAAGACACTATAAAATGAAGGATCCCTGCATTTGTCAGAATTGCTTAACCTTTGTCAGTGGAAATGTACAGGTGTTCTCCTCATTTCCCCTTAATTGATAAAATGTATAAAAACTGCAAACAAACTTAAATGCATTAATGTGATTGGATTACTGCAAACAAATTGTAAATAGTGTAAATAATGTTGCGAGACAGTTACCCTGCTGTTTGTTGATTGGCCAAAGTGTGAAGACCTGGCAGGTTTGTTTGAGTTCCAGGGTAAATGTTGCATTATTCAGTTAAGTTAGCTTCCTTCCAGAAGCTTCTCCTAGAAACAATGTATGGGAGACTCTGTTATTGGTTTGGGGAACTGTCAGTAATGTATTGATGTAATTAATATGTTTGATTGGATTGTAAAGAGACCACCCCTATGTAGGTCGGCCCCTCAAGGTTCATGGACCTATAAAAGGTGGCTGCATCTTAGATCGAGGTCGACCTTCTGGAAGTGTGCTTGGGACTGCGTGACCTTTTGGAGGGTTTCTGCTTGCACGAGGCTGAAGGGCTTGATGAGGCAGAGACAAGGATCGAACCCATGGTGGTTTAGGTATCGTATTAGGGAATTTGCTGTTCAATCTAAAAATAAAGTTTAGTTGTTCCAGTGCTTGAATCAGTGTTTTTTGATTGAACTAGACTGGGGGGTAAGCTTGAGGAGAGCGTATTTACATGTTGGAGTAATTTCATTCGTTTCTGGCAATGTCCTCAAATTCTTTATCGTGGTTTTTGGATCAATATCTGTGCCATTTAATCATTTAAAGTTTTAGCTGAAAAGTGGGCAAAATTATGATGTTTAGTCTAGAAGGCAACAGAAAAAACAACGCAGAATGAAACATAGAACATGGAAAAAAGGAGGATAAGGCCACTGGGACCAGATGACTGACTCTAAGAGAAAGAGATTAGTTAAAACAAATGTAGGTCCCTTGCAGTCAGAAACAGGTGAATTGATCATGGGGAACAAGGATATGGCGGACCAATTGAATAACTACTTTGGTTCCGTCTTCACTAAGGAAGACATAAATAATCTGCCGGAAATAGCAGGGGGCCGCGGGTCAAAGGAGATGGAGGAACTGTGTGAAATCCAGGTTAGTCGGGAAGTGGTGTTGGGTAAATTGAATGGATTAAAGGCCGATAAATCACCAGGGCCAGATAGGCTGCATCCCAGAGTACTTAAGGAAGTAGCTCCAGAAATAGTGGATGCATTAGTGATAATCTTTCAAAACTCTTTAGATTCTGGAGTAGTTCCTGAGGATTGGAGGGTAGCAAACGTAACCCCACTTTTTAAGAAGGGAGGGAGAGAGAAAACGGGGAATTACAGACCAGTTAGTCTAACATCGGTAGTGGGGAAACTGCTAGAGTCAGTTATTAAAGATGGGATAGCAGCACATTTGGAAAGTGGTGAAATCATTGGACAAAGTCAGCATGGATTTACGAAAGGTAAATCGTGTCTGACGAATCTTATAGAATTTTTCGAGGATGTAACTAGTAGAGTGGATAGGGGAGAACCAGTGGATGTGTTGTATCTGGACTTTCAGAAGGCTTTCGACAAGGTACCACATAAGAGATTAGGATACAAACTTAAATCACACGGTATTGGGGGTTCAGTATTGATGTGGATAGAGAACTGGCTGGCAAACAGGAAGCAAAGAGTAGGAGTAAACGGGTCCTTTTCACAATGGCAGGCAGTGACTAGTGGGGTACCGCAAGGCTCAGTGCTGGGACCCCAGCTATTTACAATTTATATTAATGATCTGGACGAGGGAATTGAAAGCAACATCTCCAAGTTTGCGGATGACACTAAGCTGGGGGGCAGTGTTAGCTGTGAGGAGGATGCTAGGAGACTGCAAGGTGACTTGGATAGGGTGGGTGAGTGGGCAAATGTTTGGCAGATGCAGTATAATGTGGATAAATGTGAGGTTATCCACTTTGGTGGCAAAAACGGGAAGGCAGACTATTATCTAAATGGTGGCCGATTAGGAAATGGGGAGATGCAGCGAGACCTGGGTGTCATGGTACACCAGTCATTGAAAGTAGGCATGCAGGTGCAGCAGGCAGTGAAGAAAGCGAATGGTATGTTGGCCTTCATAGCAAGAGGATTTGAGTATAGGAGCAGGGAGGTTCTACTGCAGTTGTACAGGGTCTTGGTGAGACCACACCTGGAGTATTGCGTACAGTTTTGGTCTCCAAATCTGAGGAAGGACATTATAGCCATAGAGTGAGTGCAGAGAAGGTTCACCAGACTGATTCCTGGGATGTCAGGACTTTCATATGAAGAAAGACTGGATAGACTTGGCTTATACTCGCTAGAATTTAGGAGATTGAGAGGGGATCTTATAGAAATGTACAAAATTCTTATGGGGTTGGACAGGCTAGATGCAGGAAGATTGTTCCCGATGTTGGGGAAGTCCAGGACAAGGGGTCACAGCTTAAGGATAAGGGGGAAATCCTTTAAGACTGAGATGAGGAAAAACCTTTTCACACAGAGAGTGGTGAATCTCTGGAGCTCTCTGCCACAGAGGGTAGTTGAGGCCAGTTCATTGGCTATATTTAAGAGGGAGTTAGATGTGGCCCTTGTGGCTAAAGGGATCAGGGGGTATGGAGAGAAGGCAGGTACGGGATACTGAGTTGGATGATCAGCCATGATCATATTGAATGGCGGTGCAGGCTCGAAGGGCCGAATGGCCTACTCCTGCACCTATTTTCTATGTTTCTATGTTTCTAACATTCGATATGACCATGACTGGTCTTCGGCCTTAACACCATATTGTCACTGATTTCCCATAACCCTTGAAGCCTTTTGGATCTAGAAATCTACTAATGATTTATGACCCAATTTTAATATTATACTTGGGACTAATTCATGCGATGTAAAAATATACCTTTTGTCGAGCCCAATCTTATTTGATAAAAAGGTGACTTGTCAGGAAAAGTGCCATGGGAGTTGTACAACAGTCTATAATTAATCTCACCCTTCCAAGCATCTCCCTGCCAAGTTTTCTAATGTCAGTTGTGACGGGGAGAACATTTAATAGGAATCTGAGGGGTAACTTTTTCACACAAAGGGTGGTGGGTGTATGAAACAAGCTGCCAGAGGAGGTAGTTGAGGCTAGGACTATCCCATCGTTTAAGCAGCAGTTAGACAGGTACGTGAATAGGACATGTTTGGAGGCATATGGACCTAACGCAGGCAGGTGGGTCATGGTCGTGTAGCTGGGACATGTTGGCCGGTGTGGGCAAGTTGGGCCGAGGGGCCTGTTTCCACTCTGTATCACTCCATGACTCTATGACTCTAATTTTGGTTTGATAAGAAAACCGATTGTGTGATTATGTCACTCTCACTCTTTTTTTAGTGCTATTATTGGCCTTCACGACCAGCATGGGGAAAAATTGCTGATCAATCCAAAACGGAATAGGTTTTACAGACGTCTGCTGCACAAAGTAACTCATCTCTTGCGTTGTGAGAACTGATTGGTTTCTACGTGTCCTTTAAGCGATTAGGTTCTATCTGGAATGTAAATGAAGAAGTTCAGCCTTTCCTTTTGAACAGTTTATTGTCTTGTTGAATGCTTAAACTGTCCAGAGTAACGTGGATTAACTGAAATTGCTCTTTATCCAACCAAAGCCAGCGTATTTTATTGAAAGAACGAGTCCGTTTTACAAATGTATATTTAAAATTATACTTGGCACTAATTCAGTCAATGTAAAAATATACCTTTAGCCCAGCCCAATCTTATTTGATAAAAAGATGACTTGTCAGGAACTGCCATGGGAGTTCTACAACAATCTATAATTAATCTCTCCCTTCCAAGCAATTCAAGATCTCATAGGAATTACAGCGAAAATGTACTGTTACATTGTCATATTTTTGTTTGTTTCTGCTACGTAAACTCATGAGTTGCATGGTATAATACTTCTGCTAAACATTTAGAGAAGAAATAGCACGGGTTTGGGTTACAACATATGATACCATTCAATGTACTGTGAGATAATTGACATTTTAAAATACAAGAGTCTCCAAGAATATTTTAGAACATTTAAAAAAAATGTTGGTGTTACCTGAACAAAGAAGCTTATTCTATCTGCTACTAATATGAAATATTGACTGCTGTACTTGTGAGGACATGATGAAAGTGAATACTTTCAATTAATATTCTGCAACCTTTGTCTTTAATATTAATTAATTTTACTTCGGAGTCACGTGAGTGACTACGTGAAGGAGACCCGTCAGGGCGCATGCGCGTCATTACGTCGGTCGCATTGGCGCAGACAGGCTGGGAGAAACAAAGTTCTCCAGCGGTAAGTTTGAAAAATCCTGCAGGTAAGTTTAAACTTACTTTTCAGGTTGTCCGTTGCAGGAATCTTTTCTCGCAGGTTCCTGCTGGACATGAAATTCAGCAAAACCCGGTGTACTGCGGTGAAATTGTGGACCGCGGGGATGCCGGCTTCGGACCGTGGGAGTGCGGTAGCAGGCGGCTGGTGGGGTTTGCTGGTTGAGTCGCAGACAGAACCAGCGAGGTTTAATTCGGGCCGCGGGTTTTTGTAGACCGCGGGTTAAGCAAGCTACGGTCACGATAGAGGTGGCTGTTGGGCTTGTCACAGGCAGGTTAGCGACTCCAGAGAAGTGTTTTAAATAGGGACCGCGGGGTTTCTCTAGACCACGGGGATACCAGCTACGGTCCGCGGTAAAGTGAGGAGCCGGTGGCCGTCGGACTTCTTGTTAGAGTCGCTGACAGTAAGGTCAGCGACTCCTGAGGGTATTCGGGGTGCAGACTGAGCGTGGACGTCGGGTTACTACCCGGCTCATTGAGGGAAGGACCCCGACTTTGGCAGCCCATATGAGTTGAACTGTGTGGAGCCTGGCCAGGAGGGTCCCCTCTGTTATATATGTATGTCCTCAGTGGAGAGGAGTAAGGTCTCAGGGCTGTTTACCAATTCCTCAGTGGAGAGGAGTACAAGGGGTTAGTGTACCCCAACCCCAACCCCAACTCAGGAAGTGAGATTAGTGGTTTATCACCCTTATGTGTCTATGGCAGTAGCATTTTCTGCAAATTCTGTGGAGGTTTCAGGTTGCCCTCCAAATTAAGGACAAATGCAATTTTGGGAAGCGTTCAAAAGGGTAGACATTATAGTTACCACTTGGTCACATTGTGACTATTATACCGAGACAGATGATTATCATTTACTCAATTAAGCAAATGGGAAGCCTTGTTGAGCTGTATTATCAGTCACCTGTGGGAGTTACACCAGGTGGCGTGATAGTAATTATGCTCATTAAAAGGGACTGTGCACGGTTTCTTCCCCAAGACGCCGGATTACTCATATTAAAAGTAAATAAATCCCAGGTTTAACTGGGATGGGCGTCTTTATTCACATAAATGTCTTTGCCTATGACAAATAACTGTTAAGTTTTGTTCCAGCATTTCTCACTATGTCTGATGTATGGGGGCCAGAGGCGCTCCAATTCTTCCCTATAGACACGTTGGCATCGGGAAGGAGCACGATTTGGAGTCGCTAGCACGTGCAGCCTGTTTGGGGAAGGAGGATACCAACAGAGTATCGATTTGCATGGCTAGTCCTGGCGGCTGCTGTAGGCAGCGATCTGATAACCCCAACTCAGAGTGAGTGCCAAGCCAGGGGTATCAATGTCAGACAACATTGCGTCTCGTTGCAATCCAAGAATGCTCCATCATAAGGCATGTCAGGCAGCAACACCTAGTAAAGGGTTGCAAAATTCCCCCCACTCAAGGAAGTGGTCGAGAGAGTGCTACAGGAGGATGCACATGTGCCTGAAGCAACACCTGTTTGCAGGGTTGCCATTCCTCCCACTTGGTGCACCACAGTGGTCGAGATAGTGCTAAAATACATGCACACATGCCTGAGGTGACGCCTAGTAAAGGGTTGCCAAAATTTCTCCCACTCAATTGGCGGAGTGGTCGAGAGAGTGCTACAGGAGTATGCACATGGGCCTGAAGCAACACCTGTTTGCAGGGCTGCCATTACTCCCACTCGGTGCTCCGTAGTGGTCGAGATGGTGCTAAAATACATGCACACAGGCCTGGGGCAGCTCCTGTTGCAGGTTGCATAAGTCCTCCCATGTGGATGTATAGCGGATGAAGATGGAGCCACACACATATGTGATAAGATTGTGGGGAATGGTGTTGAACAACATGCTTGGTACAGAGGCATGTACAAGCAAATGGAGGGGATGGATGGTGATACCTGCTTCAGCTTCGATAAGTCCCACTCTAAAAGAGTGTCTAAGGTTTGTATGGATTAACTCCAAACAGGAATCCAAACATGGCTATGTGCCGGGATCCCATGCTGAATGCATGAGGGTAAGCAGTGGGCGTTTGCCTCTAAAATTGCTGCTCAGTCGCTGATTGCTGATCCATCCAGAGAAATCCAAATTAACACCTGACTATTTGGGTCATAATTGATTCAATTAAGTGACTCTGCCCAGGGAAAAAAGGGTAGAGCTAATTGACAGCTGTATCAAGCTAATTGAGGCATTAAGGATACATTCGGTTCATTATAATAGACCTATGCAGTTATCAGTAAAGGCTATTCTGATTTGCAATAGTGGATTCACCATGTGTCCATGAGTTATAGCAAGGTAATGCTTGACCAGCCTTCCATGATTTTGCAGATGAATGTCAGTGCACTCGGTTGGGGTGTCACGGATACGAGTTTCAGCTGTGGAGGCAGATGGACTGAGCAAGAGGCATCGCTTCTGCAGACATGGGGAATTATCTATTAAGAGGTTTTTATGGACAAGGCTTATTGCTCTAACAAATGTAATCTGCATGTTCAGTTTCAGATTGACAATAATACGCAAGTGGCATATATATTAATCACATCGGTGGAATCAAGTCGGTATTTTGTGACAGATTGGCTAATCAAATTTGGGCCTGGTGCATTGGAAAATATATTTCAGCTATTTATCTACCAGGTAGATTCTACATAGTAGCAGACGCCAAGTCACGAAAGTTCCATGACAACATAGATTGGATGTTGAACCAGGAGGTGTTGAATAATATAGTACTTGTATATGAATGCCAGATATCGATTTGTTTTGCATCAAGATTCAACCATCAGATGCCTAAATAGGTTTCATGGGAACAAGACCAGGTGGCAGTTGCAATTGATACTTTGACATTGAGGTGGTATGTTTTATATATTTTCCTACCATTTTGCCTAATAGGTCGGAGTCTGCAAGAAATCAAGCAGGATGCCGCTTTGGGGGTGCTTGTAATACCTAATTGGCCGAATCAAGCATGGTTTCCCTTTGATGTTACAGTTAGGGATCCAACCTCTTTTTGGTGGTTCCCAAGCGTAGGAATTGACTGGAGCATCCGCTAACACGGGAAAGTCATCTGTTATGTGATTGTATTGACTTGTTAATTTGCAGGTTTTAAGAAGGCCATACCTGGAGCAAGGACTGTCAGGGTTAACGGTGGACATGCTCACTGTAGCCTGGAGAAAGAGTACTCAAAAGGGGTATATTACTTATGTAAAAAATGGGAGCAATATTGTGTACAAAATAATATTGACTATAATACTGCAGGTATTGTGGATATTTGAAAGTTCCTGTCGACACTCTATGACGATGAGGGGCTCAGTTATAGCACCATTAATACAGCTTTAAGTGCTTTGTCATCGTATGGTTTGGATGGGGTCAGGAAAGATCCTATTGAGTTTCATCATATCATAGCTGGATTGATGAAAGGAATTTCAACTCTAAACCTCCTAAACCCAGGTATATGGCGTTCTGGGATGTAAGTGAGGTCCTCAAGATGCTGCGACAGTAGGTTCCTGTCATGTCTCTGAATTTTCCAAACTAATCATGAAAGTGGTTGTGCTCTTGGCATTGGTTCAGCATAGCAAGTCCAGATTTTGCAAAAACTTCTGCTAGACAGGATGGAAGTTGCTGAAGAGAATGTTATGTTATATAATTGCGTCCTGCTTAAGCAGAGCAGGCCAGGTGTCACAGGTTTGTTAAAATTGTGTTTCAGCATAACCTACTGATCCATGTTTATGTGTAATGGCACATTTATTTCCATTATATTGAAGCTATAAAGACCTTAAGAAATGTGGAAACAGCATTGTTTATCAGTTACATGAAGCCACACAGGAGAGTGTCAGTGCAGACTATCTCAAGGTGGTTTAAAGCAAATGTTGATTAAGGCAGGTATTAACACTGAAATGTATATATCCTTTTTCCACTAGTTCAGCAGCAACGTCGTCGGCTAGGGCGATGGATGTTCACAGCAGCCATATTTTTATAGGTGCCGGGTGGTCAAATGAATCATTAAAAAATTTTTTTACCATCGGCCGATTGCCGATCGGAGCGAGGCTGTTTGCAAATTCAGTATTAAGTCCTGTTTAGTTCCCCTGGGATAGACGGGTTACTGTTTTGTTTTGATTATTCAAATCAATTGTTACTGCATGATATTAACATTTCATGTTTAACGCATTATTGATTGTTTCTCATCGAAAGTCAATCAATGCAGTGAGGCCGGGATTTGGATCTGCGGCATAAAATCACAGAGCTTTGAACCCTTCACGTAGTGACTCCGAAGTAAAATAGTAAGATTAAACGAGAACTTACCAGTTTGAAGTTTGATCTTTATTTTATGAGGAGTTACGTTGGTGATTACGTGCCCGCCACGCCCAACCCTCTCTCATAAAGGTCATATGGTAGTTCTCATGTTGCTCATCTTAATATGTTACTTCAAATATTGTGTTGTCTGTGATTTCATCCCGCTGCTTTGAAGATTGACGCGCATGCGCCCTGACGGGTCTTCTTCACGTAATCACCAACGTAACTCCTCATAAAATAAAGATCAAACTTCAAACTGGTAAGTTCTCGTTTAATCTTACTATTAATCTTACTGGCTTTGAAATCGTTTTGGTGACAGTTTATTCAGGATAGTTTATTGAAAGGACAGGAAGCCAATTTGATAGATTAACATGTAACTATCTCATTGTGGGAAATAAATAAAATTATTCTGACACTAAAATTAATACAACCAGAATTTTTGAAGGGTATATACCAAACATTTGGATGCAATTGTGTTATCTATATACTGCTGAAATGATTTAGTCTCATGACGGTGAAAAATGCTAGAGATGGAATGAGTTGGCATTAAATCTTATGGAAAAGTCTATAGGTCACCAGCTGTATCTACTAAGATGTAACTATCATGGGGAATAAAAATAAGTTACCACAATAAACTTCCAAAATGCATTTAATCATTGTGAGTATGAATTTGCCTGCTTTGGCTAACAGTAAAATAATTGTTCTTTATACCATTTTCTAAACACATTAATTCTTGGGCCTATGCACATTTAGCCAATATATTGCTTAACAATGAGATCCTTCATCTGAGTAGTTTGATATTTATGGTACTTGTTTTTTGCTGACCACCTAGAAAGAAGCGACAAAGCCAGTGCTGTAAAATGTAACTATTGATAAAATATGCATGATGAAGAAAAATTACTGTGCATTAAGGGCCTATCCCACTTAGGCTATTTTTCAGCGGACTGCCGGTGACTGTCAAGTCTGCTGCACTCGCCTGAAAAAACGTGAACTGGAACGGCGACTGTCAGAGTGGAACACACACACAAACACATCGCAAAGACAGGGGCCAGGGAAAGCGGGGGAGCACTGTCTGAAATACACACGGTGCAAAGCCAAGGTAATACAGACACACACTGCGATGAGCAGGTAGGTTAAGACGGCTAGCACAGTGTACGGAGTCCTTTAAAAGGGGGAGAAGGGGGGAAGAAGGGGGAGAAGCTGGGAGAAGGAGTGGAGACACTTTTAAGAAGCCAGACAACTTTTTAATAAGCCAGAGATACACAGCTGTGAAGTTTGTCGGACGTTTAACATTACCGGTCGGTTATCCTTGTTTCTGAAAACTAGTGCTTATATATTTTTTCCCCAATGAGCCAATGAAAATGCCCGGTCAGCAAAGGCGATTAACTAAAACTACCTACGACTACCTCTACTACCCATAACTACATGGCGACCCCACTACAACTGCACTTACGACTACAGGATTATCGATTTTGTCCATGGCGACTAACTTTTGATCACAGAAAATTTTTCTACATGTTGAAAAATTTGCGGCAACCATACTAGTTCCCAGAATGCGGGAACTCCTCATGACCATGAAGGAGACTCACCAGAGACCACCAGCAAACATGTGGCTATCATGAGGTGAGCGCAGAGTCTCCCGCACTCGCCTAAAAAGTTGCCTAAGTGGGACAGGCCCTTAAGTTTTCCAACAAATCACTACAGTCTAAGCACCTCCCGATATTTTTTAATATTTCTTATTAATATTTACACTAATGGAGCTTATTGTCAATCTAAATTTCCTGTTACGCACACAATTTGAGTTTAGTACTCCTGCGAGTACCGATACCTTGCATTTTACACGGGGTTTACGTTCTAGAAATGCAGCGCCTATCTCAAAAACACGTACATTAATCGTATACATGACTACGTTGCCAGGTGTAAATTTGAGCACTTTATTTAAAAAATATGAGCACATAAATCAGGCCTTAGCATTTAATGAACAAGCTCGTAATTCAAAAAACACATAAATCAAACACATGTAAAAGCTGCGGTGCCTGTACTTTGTTACCTCTGCACTCTATCATCGACACCCTTTCTAAATTTCTAAATTTCTCCAACTTTTTATAAACTTTTTTCATGCTTTGTTTTAGCTCTGATGGGAAACTACGCTTCATTCAATGTTTCTACCAAATTCCTTTTAAAATCTTGAAAAAAGTAATATTTATTTCTACTCAATAAATATTTCGTCTAGTTCACTTTGCTTTTTAGTAATTGAAATCCAATGCTAGTAAATTTCGGCTGTATTCCCTCTGAGGACTTATCAAACTGCTCACACTATTCAGGCTGTGGTCTAACCAAGGCTTTAGTTTAGCAAAACGTCTGTCCCTTGGTATAAGCTTTCTTGATTCATCAGATACATTACATAAGCCATGCATTTTTGGTCCTACTGACTTGAAACTGTTGATGTTTAAACATGAGTCATCTATGTCTGTGCATTGTTGGTAACACGTCACTTTATTGATCAGTTTTCTCATTTACAAATCGCATACATGTTGGTCGAACTCTGTATTTATCTTAGGTTGGTTAAAATTGCCTCCTCAGAGTGTATGTATTACTGTTCACAGATAAAAGTTGTAAAGGGTAAATACTCAAATCATAGACAAAGCAAAATCTACAAAATAAAAGCACCTCATTTTCAGAGTATAAGGAGTAGATTTGCGGAATTCAATCCCCAAAGCAGCAGTAAATATCTAAGTAACGCATTTAACAATGAATGACTTTGACTTATTACAGGTACAGTAAATCAACACTTCTGTGCTATGCCCTAATAGCATAAACATCGCCATTATAATGAAACAGAAAATCCTCCAAGTTACAGTAAATAACACCATACCAATTGAATGGTGTATTCTTGCATCTACTGTTCATCCATCACACCATGGAGTTGCAGAGAGCGATAGATAAAAGAAAAAGGCAGTCATTGCCTATATATTTTAGATCTTGGAGACAGGCCAGGGATCTATAGAAACCCAATTACCTTCAAAAACAGTTGGGATCTGCAACTAGAAATGTCCTTATTCATTAATGAAATAAAGTAATCAATGGCAAGGTGAGAATTTATTGCCCAACCCTAATTGCTTTTCAGAAGATGATGGTGAGCCATCCTCCTGAGCCACTGCAGTCGTTCTGGTGGAGATACTTCAACAATAAGGGGGACAAGATGGAATAAGGGAGACATGATGGAGTCAAGATATAAGTAGATGAGTTCCGTGTGGCAAGAACAAGTGGAAACATTGCCATAGCAATCCTGTTTGTGAATCTTGGAAAGGAGATAGGAGACGGGAACATGGGGGATCAAGAAAGCAGGACAAATAGAGAGAAAGTGCTAATAGGTGACTGATATGTAACAATGTTTCCTTAGAACAGAAAATTGCCATCAGCCTTCAAGATTGTATCAATATATAAATCAATCATGGCTGATCTGTAACAAAATTACAGGGGCACGGTGGTGCAACGGGACAGTTGCTGTCTCACAGCACCAGAGACCCAAGTTCGATTCTGACTAAGGGTGCTTTCTGTAGGGTATTTGTATATTTTCCCCATGACCACATGGGGTTTCTCTGGGCGCTCTGGTTTCCTCCCACACTACAAAGACATACAGGTTTGTAGGTTAATTGGCTTCGGTAAAATTGTAAATTGTCGCTCGTGTGTAGGATAGTGCTAGTGTACGGGTTGATCACTGGTTGGAGAGGACTCGGTGGGCCGAAGGGCCTGTTTCCATGCTGTATCTCCAAACTAAACTATAACACTATTTAATTGCTCATTTCCAAAATATCCTGCGATAAACTAATCTAACAAATACCTATTGATCATGTACTCGTGAAACTCATTAATTTAATGTCCTTTGAGGGAGAGTGTTTCAAATTTTCATGTGCAGCTATTAAAAGTTGGCAGAAACCTAAAGCTGATGGAAACTAGGAGTACCTTTAATTTGCATTATCTTACAGGGTTCAGGGTTAGGAGTTGGCATCTGAGGCCATGCTCACTGATGGCAAAGTGAAGGATATTGACGACTGGATCCAATGCTTCCATCCATTTCCTCTACCTTATTTGTTTAGAAGGATGAGGGGCAAACTCATTGAAACATACTGACCACTGAATGGCCTGGATAGCGTGAACGTGGAGAGGATGTTTCTACTAATGGGAGAGTCTAGGACCAGAGGCCATAGCCTCAGAATAAAAAAAGATGAACCATTAGAACGGAGATGAGGAGGAATTTCTTTAGTCATAGGGTGGTGAATCTGTGGAATTCATTGCCAGAGACGTCTGTGGAGGCCATCAATGGATGTTTTCAAGGCAGAGATTGACAGGTTCTTGATGAGTAAGGGTGTTAGGCGTTATGGGGAGAAGGCAGGTGAATGGGGTTAGGAGGGAGAGACAGATCAGCCATGATTGAATGGCAGAGTAGACTTGATTGGCCAAATAGCCTAATTTTGTTTCTAGAACTTATGAAGTGCCTTAAATGGTTATCAAGCATCCTCTTACCTTTGGTATTTGCCTCAACTACTTCATGTAGTAGCAAGTTCCATATTCGAACCTCCGTCTGGGTAAGGAAGTTATTCTTTATCAAAAGGAAGTTTTGGATGTGAGGATTGGTGATTGTGCAGACCATTTAAAATAGGAAGGCTCGAATTACTTTCAAGTATCACAATTCAACTCCCTGTTTACAGAGCATTCGAGTGTTTTATTCACAGTTTATGATTTTTAAAAATTGAAAACTCGAGCATATCTGAGAAATGAAAAATTAACAATAGAAATCGAGCCTGCACCGCCATGATCATATTGAATGGTGGTGAAGGGCCGAATGGCCTACTCCTGCACCTATTTTCTATGTTTCTATGAAAAGAAGAGAATGAAGGAGCTATCAATCCAAACCGTTATGGATTATATTAAATCAATTCTGCTGGGAGAGTGCCCATAGTGAAGAGGGGACAGAGTTTATAGCATTTAGCTGACAAACATATTAACTCTTTTTGAAAATATATTGTGTTTTATTCTCCATAATTATTTTCAACATCAATTGATAATGTTATTTTCTGTAGCATTGTGAATATAGGATCAGAATCCTATTATAATTAGGATATTAAGAATAATGATCATAATTCAAGAGAATATCTTCACTATAAAATGATCAGTTTTCTATTATCTTCTTTTCTGTCACCCCCACACCAATACACGAAAAGATAAATAATAAATTGACAGAGTGGATGTGTAAACCTGCAATGAACATCAGCACAGACAAGTGGGAGATAATATATCTCAGTGGGAGGCATGCAAAGGTCATATGTATTTTGAAACATAAGTGATCTAAACAGAGGTGAGGAATTTGGAGACAAGGCAGACAAATTATGATACCCAGTGACATGGATTTAAAAGGTCATAAAAAGAAGGCACAACTGGGAAGGTGTAAAATAACTTACCAGATTTTACCAGAACTGACAGGTCACATGAATCTGGAAATGTTAAAAATGTTGGAACTACTTCCTTTTTCTCAATTATAGACTGAGATGTGACTTTATTTAAGATTATGAAATTATTTCAGAGGGTAGATATGAAGGAGATGTTTCCACTTGCAAATGATTTATGGATCACGGCTCATAATATAGGCATAATTAAATCCAAGAGCCAATGCAAGAAACACATCCTTACTCAGAGAGTGCTTACCACCTGTTGTATTTGAGGCTAATAGCATTTTGAGGAGGGGGAGGGTTTGTGTGTGTGTGGATAGATAGCCACATAAGGTAGGAACAGATGGAAGTGTTGGGGCAGCATGGTGGGGCAACGGTAGAGTTGCAGCCTTACAGCATCAGAGACTCCCTGTGATCGACCGGGTTGTGAAAACCTGAGTTTTCTCCAGGTGTTTTAGTCTTTGAAGCGTGGGAGGAAACCGAAGATCTCGGAAACCCACACAGGTCACAGGGAGAACATACTAACTCCGTACAGACAGCACCTGTAGTCAGGATTGAACCCGGGTCTCTACCGCTGCGCCACCGTGCTCTGTTTTCCTCCCACATTTCAAAGACTTGCAGGATTGTAGGTTAATTAGCTTTTGTGAATTGTAAATTCCCCCTAGTAAGTAGGATAGAACATGTTTATGGGTGATCGTGGTTGGTGTGGACTCGGTGGGCTGAAGGGCCTGTTTCCCTGCTGTATCCCAAAAACTAAGACCATTGATAAGTTCGTATGATAAAAGGTTGGAGGAGGATTCTGTGGTTGATAATTTCCCTCAACAACCATGCCCTAAAGTTACAAGGGGCATGCTCAGCACTTATTCAGATCCCCCCATGTATCTGACATATTCCTCCTTAGAAACATAGAAACATAGAAAATAGGTGCAGGAGGAGGCCATTCGGTCCTTCGAGCCAGCACTGCCATTCATTGTGATCATGGCTGATCATCCTCAATCAATAACCCGTGCCTGCCTTCTCCCCATAACCCTTGATTCCACTAGCCCTAGAGCTCTATCTAACTCTCTCTTAAATCCATCCAGTGATTTGGCCTCCACTGCCCTCTGTGGCAGGGAATTCTACAAATTCACAACTCTCTGGGTGAAAACGTTTTTTCTCACCTCAGTCCCAAATGGCCTCCCCTTTATTCTAAGATATCTTGAAGAAGCTTCAAGAATATTTTGATCACATACATGTTCTTTATTAAATTTTACGTGATAAATGCTTTCAGCAATCAGACCATGTTACGTAATGGCTACCATAATTATTTCTCTATTTACATATTTCTAATGTCACCACATGAGTCACTCATTGTGGGAACTGACCCAACACTCAGGACCCATTAGTTATTACAACGCATAACTAGTGGGTGGGAGATTGCAACCTTCACATGGTCCGCCTTGTTTTGACGAATGCAATCAACCTGGTGTGCACAATCAAATAAGATCTAATAGAACAAGTTGTCCTACAACTTTAGGCTGTGCACGCCATAAGCACGAAGAAGACAACGCACGTCTACATGTGCTATCAGCTTATTGTCTTTAGACCATGTCAGTGAAGTAGTGGGTATTAATGCTCCCTCATGTCAAATACTGGAGAGTATGGTTTCAAGGTGAAAGTGGCAAAGTTTAAAGGCGATCTGAGGGGCAACGTTTACACACAGAGGGTGATGGATGCCTGGAACGTGCTACCGGTGTAGAGTGGATTGGCTCTTGGATTTATTAATGCCCCTATATTATATTTAGTGCTGTAATCCACAATGATGAGTGTGGAGACAGATACAATAATGGCATTTCAGAAACTTTTGGGTAAACACGTGGATATACAGGGATTGGAGGAATACGGATTAGAGGTAAGAGTTGGTCTTGTTATCATGTTCGGCATAGACTTTGTGGGCCGAAGGGCCTGTTCCTGTGCTGCAATGTTCTATGTTCTATGTGAAATCTCATTTGTGAGGAAAAGACAAAAGGCTGGAGAGCATGATAATTAACCTGCTTCATAAACATGTCTGTACTTTGGACTTAAACACAAAGGAATGAGGAGAGCTCAGTGCTACAGACATAGGGTTTTACAGCGGCAGTGACCTGCGTTCGATCCTGACTACGGGTGTTGTCTGGGCAGAGTTTGTATGTTCTCACTGTGACTGCATGGGTTTTAATGGGTGCTCCGGTGTCCTCCCACACTCCAAAAATGTACAGGTTTGCAGGTTATTTGGTTTTGGTAAGTTTGAAAATTGCCCCTAGTGTGTGTAGGCTAATGTACAGGGTAAACGCTGAGACTCGGAGGGCCGAAAGTCTCTAAAGTGTAAAGTCTAAAGCTATTTTCAACCCTTTCTTTTCAGCTACTTTCACTAATGAACGTTGGGTCCCTTTTGAGTTAATTGAACAGTCAACATGTTCTATTTATATGGTTTGTGCCAGTGCAGCTCACTGCAGTAGCGAATATGTTCTTCTATAATTGACATTGTCCTCAAACATTACTGACAATGGTGCCATAAATCTTTTATTGATTATCTGCAATATTGATCGAGAAAGCAATACAGCATCATATTTCCACTGCCTGAGGTGTGACTTTGACATGCTGGAAATAGTTACTACTAAATTTACTTTTTCATTTCAAATGCCTGGAGCTTTTCCAACCAATCAAAGGCAATTATACACACAGCTAGGAAAGTTCATCTACCATCACCATCAGCTAGAGCATGCAGTCAGCGCACCGAGGGAAAGAGCCTCCCCAGAACATTAAAGAGGCAGGTGCAGTCCCATCAAGTTGGCCTTTTGTTTGGCTCCCAGCTACATTAGTGTGAGTGTTAGCTCCAGGATGGGAAGCTGGGTAGAATCCAACAGCCTTTCTGCCTGGGACTCTTCATGCCAATTATAAAGACTGGGCTTCACTTCCAACCCTCTGGCAACCTGTCTGTTTGAATCAGATGCAAAAGACAGGTTAAAGAGTTTATGGCGGATTCCTGGCAGCACCAGGTGAGTTACTTGGAGTTTTTTTTATTATAGAATTACTTCTTTAATTATTTCATATGGAGATGCCACAATGAGAGGCAACACTTTTGCATCCGATCTAATTCTGGTCTTACGCAGATGGCCTTGCAGTTCTGACCAAGGATACAACTATAGAGTATGTTGTGCTCGTTGTCCAGCATGGACTCGGTATGCTGAAGGGCCAGTTTCCACCATGTATCTCTAAAACTAATACTAATTAGATAACACACAATCATCTTTACAAACTCCACATGTGAGCTTGAAGGTCATCATGACCCTCATGGAAACTGCACTGTGACTATGAACAGAAACTTGCTATGGGGAAGATCACATGTCTAGGAAGCTTACTCACCCATCCTCTGACCAATATTTCAGTCGCTGATTTGGATGGAGGATTGTCTCCTACATTGGTTCATCACTCATGACTATGATTGTCACTGAGCTGTCTGGCATTGGCGTACTGGAAGGCTGGTGTAGAACATCAGAAGGATTCATGGGATGAGATACTGTAGCCTTCTCTGATCAGAAGACTCTGTCGTGTGCCCTGGAGCAGATCTTGTGCATTGATGCTCTGGTAATCCTTGTTCAGTGAGGTTCATTTAAAAAAAAATTCAGCTCCTTACATTATTTGCTTGAGAGCACAAAATAAAATGGCTCTGTGGAACAAAACACCTGGTGAAAAATGCTGAATTGTGAGTGTTTTTTAAAAATTCAATTTTTGCTTACTGTGTGTTACTGTTATGATAATTGCAATGAAGATTAAAGAGGATTAACAGGATGGTGACAAGACCTGTTCCTGTTTGCCTTTCATGAGGTTTCAGCTCTTTATTTCCTCTGGAGCTGTGGAGCAGCGCAGCTTAAAGAGTCTGAATTAAATATCAAATGTTTGTCCTTACATCGGTTGTGGCAAAGCGTAGGACAAGTCAAATTGAGCACCATTGGTACTTGAGTTTCACTCAATAGTTCAATTGACTTGTGGACTGAATACGTGGATAGAATACTTTTTTTTTTTCTGTTGCAAGTAACACAGCAACTTTAAACTCACAGTCCTGGAACTACTTGGCTTATCCCCATTGCCTTTCTTGAATAAAGATGCCTTCTCTCCAGAGATGCTGCCTGTCCCACTGAGTTACTCCAGCATTTGTGTCTCCCTTTTCTGTAATTCTTCAATTATCTGGTATCTCACCTGTGGCCATCTCTTGCCTCACATGTTATCCATCCTAGCACACATCTCATCAGGCCCTGGGGACTCATCCATCTTTACCTCTAAGATTTCTGATAAGACGTTACTTTTTCAATAGCAATTTGTTTCAGAATTTCATCGCACTCTCTGAAATTGGTAGATAAAATGTCCTTCCCCTTAGTGAATAAAGATGGGAAGTATTCATTTTAGGGTGGCACAGCAGTGTGGAGAGTGGCACAGTGGAGCAACTGGTAGAGCTGCTGCCTCACAAACCCTGAGACCCGGATATGATCCTGACCTTCGGTTCTGCTTGTATGGAGTTTGTACATCCTCTGTGTGACTCTATGGGTTTCCACCGGGTGCTCTGAATTCTTCCCACATGCCAACAATGCACAGGTTTGTAGGTTAATTGGCCTCTGTAAATTGCCCCTACTGTGGAGGTAATGATTGAGAAATTGAGTTAACATTGAGCTAGTATGAACTAGGTGATTGATGATTGGTGTGGACTGGGTGGGCTGAAGGACCTGTTTCAATGCTGTATCTTTAAACTAATCTTCACCAACACCCTGTGTCTCCACAGATAGATTGCATTGTTTTTCTGTAATGAGCACCGCTCTTTCTCCAATCACTCCATTGCCTAAAGGAGCTGTCCCACTTGGCTGTCAATTGCGCCTCATTTACGCGTCATATGTAAAATAGGTCGATGCGTCATGATGCGTGGGTTGCGCGTGGGTGACGCATGCATTGCGCATGGTGAGGCATGGAATCGCATGCGGTGGCGGCGCTCCAATCCTTGTGGGCCACCAGCGTGACGTATCGCGTACGCACGCTGACGCATTGGTGTCGCACGCTGTATCGCGTGGTGACGCGTGGTTATGTCACCGTGCGTCAACGTCCGTAAACATGCGACGCCGCGCGACGCCCATACGCAGTCGGCCCGCCTTTTACGCGTCATGTAACCTCGAACCTCGTCCACACAGACGGCATGTTATTCGTAGGCAATCGAGGGTAGTCGAAGGTAATCAAAGGTAGTCGTAGATGGTCTTCAACATAGTCGAAGGGAGATCGAAGGAGATTGAAGGTCATCTTCACTCTCCACTATTCGCTGTCCAATTTTCCTGAAGCTAGTCGAAGCTAGTCTTCAACATAGTCGAAGGAGGTCTTCTACATAGTCGAAGGAGGTCTTCAACATGACATTTTTTCAAACTATCCTAAACTCTTCTAAACTCGCCAATTAGGTTGGCTCAGTGGGACAGCCCCTTTACTTCCCCAAACTGTTGTCTGTTGGCCAGCATGTGTAGTTTCTTGTATCTCCCTTCCAAGGACTGAATATGCCACCATGGTGGGTGCGTCCAGGTTTAATCATTCTGGACTGTTAGCTGTACATTTGGGCGACTCTCATTGTCATATTGAAAAACACGCTTCACCACTTTGGAAACACTTTCTGTCACAATTCACAGTACTGTCTTCTGCTTCAGTTCATTTCATTTCAATTTCCGACAGACTGTCGTGCCCGGCCATTGGCATTTTTGTCACTTAAAGTGTCAATGATTTTCAGAATGTTCCAGATGTACTTATTTTCATGCACAGCTGAGCCGTTTCATGTAAGAAGTTGCAACCAACATGCCAATTTATGTTTGATGCAGTGTTCTTCAAAGAGTGAGATTTAAACAGGGCGTGCCGTGTGCACTGATCATGAGGTCATAAGGAATAGGAGTAGAATTAGGCCATTCGGCCCATCAAGTCTACTCCGCCATTTAATCATGGCCGATCTATCTCTCCCCCAAAACCCCATTCTCCTGCCTTCTCCCCATAATCTCTGGCACCTATATTATTCAATCTATCTATCTCTGCCTTAAAAATATCCACTGAATTGGCCTCCACAGCCATCTGTGGCAAATAATCCCACAGATTCATCACTCTCTGACTCAAGAAATTTCTCCTCATCTCCTTCCTAAAAGAACGTCCTTTAATTATGAGGCTATGACCTCTAATCCTAGACTCTTCCACTAATTGAAACAGTCTCTCCACATCCACTCTATCCAAATTTTTCACTATTCTGTATGTTTCAATGAGGTCCCCCCTCATTCTTCTAAACTCCAGCGAGTACAGGCCCAGTGCCAACAAACGCTTATCAGAGGTTAACCTACTCATTCCTGGGAACCTCCGCTGGACCCTCTCCAGAACTAGCACATTCTTCCTCACAAAATTTCTCACAATGGATATGGTGCCCAAAATTGCTCACAGCTTGCTCACAATTTGCTCACAAAATTGATCGCAAATAAATAAGCCACAGTCCTGCCACTAGAATGAGATAGGCACAAAGCTGCTCTCCATGGACACATTGATGGAGCTTCAACTTTGATACCGGTGGGAAGCAGGATTAAAATGTTAATGGATGCAGGATTTACACATGGATATGTGACCGAAAGTATCAGCAAGAAAATTGCCTTTGTTAAAACTCTCATCCATGAAACAGAGAGGAGTAAATAATTGTATCATTGCTTCAAAGAAATGTGTTGACATCAATGCAGCTCCATGGGAATAAGTTGGGTTTGTGCAGATAATTTCTGTTGAGGCCTTCTGTGCATAATACATTGTTTCCACCATTGTTGAAGCACAGGTCAAATTGTGCAATGGAATACTTTTCACCTACCAAGATGAATAAACCACCAACCTCAAGAGAGACTGAATGGCAGTGTAGATGATGGGCCAAATGGCCTAATTCTGCTCCGATCACTTATGATCTTATGACCTTATGACAAGCCCGTGTTGTTCAGATCCAGATCCTGAGATTGCAGGGTGCCTATTAAATAACAGAAGAGAAAGCTCAGCTGATACAGTGGCTTGCAAAAGTTTTCATACCCCTTGAACTTTACCACATTTTGTCACGTTACAACCACAAACGTAAATGTATTTTATTGGGATTTTATGTGATAGACCAACACAAAGTGGTGCATAATTGTGAAGTGGAAGGAAAATGATACATGGTTTTCAACATTTTTTACAAATAAAAAACTGAAAAGTGTCGCGTGCAAAAGTATTCAGCCCCCTGAGTCAATACTTTGTAGAACCACCTTTCGCTGCAATTACAGCTGCAAGTCTTTTGGGGGTATTTCTCTACCAGCTTTGCACATCTAGAGACTGAAATTTTGCCCATTCTTCTTTGCAAAATAGCTCAAGCTCGGTCAGATTGGATGGAGAGCGTCTGTGAACAGCAATTTTCAAGTCTTGCCAGAGATTCTCAATTGGATTTAGGTCTGGACTTTGACTGGGCCATTCTAACACATGAAGATGCTTTGATCTAAACCATTCCATTGTAGCTCTGGCTGTATGTTTAGGGTCGTTTTCCTGCTGGAAGGTGAACCTCCGCCCCAGTCTCAAGTCTTTTGCAGACTCTAACAGGTTTTCTTCCAAGATTGCCCTGTATTTGGCTCCATCCATCTTCCCATCAACTCTGACCAGCTTCCCTGTCCCTGCTGAAGAAAAGCATCCCCACAGCATGATGCTGCCACCACCATGTTTCACAGTGGGGATGGTGTGTTGAGGGTGATGTGATGTGTTAGGTTTCCGCTACACATAGCGTTTTGCATTTAGGCCAAAAACTTCAATTTTGGTCTCATCTGACCAGAGCACCTTCCTCCACATGTTTGCTGTGTCCCCCACATGGCTTGTGGCAAACTGCAAACGGGACTTCTTATGGCTTTTTTTCAACAATGGCTTTCTTCTTGCCACTCTTCCATAAAGGCCCGATTTGTGGAGTGCATGACTAATAGTTGTCCTGTGGACAGATTCTCCCACCTGAGCTGTGGATCTCTGCAGCTCCTCCAGAGTTACCATGGGCCTCTTGGCTGCTTCTCTGATCAATGCTCTCCTTGCCCGGCCTGTCAGTTTAGGTGGACGGCCATGTCTTGGTAGGTTTGCAGTTGTGCCATACTTTTTCCATTTTCGGAGGATGGATTGAACAGTGCTCCGTGAGATGTTCAAAGCTTGGGATATTTTGTTAGAACCTAACCCTGCTTTAAACTTCTCCACAACTTTATCCCTGACCTGTCTGGTGTGTTCCTTGGGCTTCATGATGCTGTTTGTTCACTAATGTTCTCTAACAAACCTCCGAGGCCTTCACAGAACAGCTGTATTTATACTGAGATTAGATTACACACAAGTGGACTCTATTTACTAATTAGGTGACTTCTGAAGGCAATTGGTTGCACTGGATTTTATTTAGGGGTATCAGAGTAAAGGGGGCTCAATACTTTTGCACGCGACACTTTTCAGTTTTTTATTTGTAAAAAAATTTGAAAACCATGTATCATTTTCCTTCCACTTCACAATTATGCGCCACTTTGTGTTGGTCTATCACATAAAATCCCAATAAAATACATTTATGTTTGTGGTTGTAACGTGACAAAATGTGGAAAAGTTCAAGGGGTATGAATACTTTTGCAAGCCACTGTATACCCAAAGAATTTCCATTCCATAAAAAAAGTTGCACAAAGTGAGCTTTGTAACATTAACATTTGGATAACTATTTCCCAATCTCTACTGGTAGAAGCCTATACAATTATGAGAGACATAGATAGGGTACACAGTCAGAAACTTTTTCCTATGGTGGATATGTCAAACACTAAAGGGCATAGCTTTAAGGTGAGGGGGTAACTAAACTTACACTTAACTCTGCCTCATTCAATTATTCCATTATTGTACTTTAATATTTTTTGCAGCATTATGGATTGCACTACAACCTTGCACCATTCAGCTGTTGTACTCCTCATTGCATATTTATCATTATGTATGTATATTGTTTACTGTGAACTTTGTGTGAACAATTAATTTCATTGCACCATGGCAATAAATTAATCAGATTTAAAAAGTCCTTCAATAAGTAATCACCCAAGCTTCTAATTCAATCAGGTTAAATCACTTTATTGTACAACAGAGAGCAGAGTAAATATGCTTTGATGTGTAAAAAAATGATAGCTGATTACTGATCTTCATTTAAAATTCTAAACTTAGATTAATGTTTGAACTATATGATTATTTCATGAATAAAATCCACAGTGTATCATGAGCAGGAAAAAGAACCTAGCATTAATTTTGGAGCAAGAAGGAATGTTTTCTCCCATGATCTCCAAGACATATGTTAGATTTATGTACATTTTAAGTGTTATTACTTCTGATGGTTAACACTACTTTTCTCCCAGTGTGAGGGGCATGTGCAAATGATGAATGAAAATCATGGTGATTGAATGTCTTACTTTGCCACTACTTATGTCTCACCTTTACGCTGCAGTTTTAACATGTGTTTCAATGGAGTCATCCAGGTGTGCAGGGAGTCTGGGTGAGGGCGGAAGAATGTTCAATGAGCCAAGCATTTGACATTTTATTAATTTCAATATATTTGGTTTATTTTTATAACATAGATTTGGAGCTAACTACTAAGAAAAGCAGAAAAAGTATCGAATGCAAGATAACCAAAATGAATAATTTGATTACCTCATGCTGGTACATATGGTTATAACTGACTTACCTGGACAAATGGATGTTCAATAGACACAAAAAGCTGTAATAAATCAGCGGGTCAGACAGCATCTCTGAAGAAAAGGAACAGTTGACGTTTTGGGTTGAGTTACTCCAGCTTTTTGTGTCTATCTTTGGTTTAAACCAGTATCTGCAATTTCTTTCTGCACAAATGGATCTTCAAAGTTGGTTTTGGCATTTATTGATCAAAGGTTCAAATCTTTAGAGAGAATTGTTTCAAAAGGAAAATGTTGATGTTCTACTCCATGGACGAACTTCACTGTTCTTTGTCAAGTCAAGTTTATTCGTCACATACACATACGAGATGTGCAGTGAAATGAAAAGAGGCAATGCTTGCGGATTGTGCAAAAAAAAACGACAAAACAGAATGGAACAGAATCACATATTCACATATTACATATTTGTGGGAGGAAAAAAAAGGAAAAACAGCAATTTAAAAAAGACACCACACAACAGTAAAATGGTGCAGTAAAGTTAGTCCCTGGTGAGATAGGAGTTTACAGTCCTCATGGCCTCTGGCAAGAAACTCCTTCTCATATTCTCCATTCTCACAGCATGGCAACAGAGGCGTTTGCCTGACCATAGCAGCTGGAACAGTCCGTTGCTGGGGTGGAAGGGGTCTCCCATGATCTTGTTGGCTCTGGAGTTGCACCTTCTGATGTATAGTTCCTGCAGGGGGGCGAGTGTAGTTCCCATAGTGCGTTCGGCCGAACGCACTACTCTCTGCAGAGCCTTCTTGTCCTGGTCAGAGCAGTTCATAAACCAAATCGTGATGTTTCCGGACAAGATGCTTTCCACAGCCACTGAGTAGAAGCACTGGAGGATCCTCATAGACACTCTGAATTTCCTCAATTGCCTGAGGTGGTAAAGGCGCTGCCTTGCCTTACTCACCAGTGCTGCAGCGTGTGATGTCCATGTCAGATCCTCTGAGATGTGGACTCCCAGGTATTTAAAGCAGCTCACCCTATCCACAGTATCCCCATTCATCTTCAGTGGTGTGTACGTCCTCGGATGTTGTGCCCTCCTAAAGTCCATGATCAGCTCCTTAGTTTTTTTGACATTCAAGAGGAGGCTGTTGTCCTGACACCAGAGTGCCAGATCTTTCCAAGATGGCGCGGCCCTGTCCAGTCACCGTCGTGCCAGCTCCGCTGAAACTGTGCGTATTTTTAACTTGCATGTTCTTTTTTAATTTATTTCTAAGTTCCAACTCCCTAGTACTAACAAAGTATGACAGGGAAACTCTTAAATCTAAACACTAGTGTAAACGGAGACTTTTTAAACGTTGTACTCACCGATCCAGCGTGGCCAGCAGAGTTCAACGGAGAGCGCCGCCGCAACAACAATGGGAGCGCGGCTCCAAGGAAAACCTGGAGAAACATCGGGGTAAGCGGGGGGGATTCAGAATAGGCTGAGAGCCCAGGCCTTTCGTCCTCCTCTGCCCAGCATTCTTCTGGCGAACATCCAGTCCCTGGAAAACAAGCTGGATGACCTCAGGGCGAGGATCAGATTCCAGCGAGACATAAGGGACTGCAACATCCTCTGCCTGACCGAAACATGGCTGACCTCACTGATTCCGGATCAGGTAATCAGCCCAACCGAGTCTTTCACTGTCCATCATGCTGACAGAACAGAAGAATCTGGGAAATCCAAGGGTGGAGGAGTCTGCTTCATAACCAATAACAACTGGTGCAACCCTGGAAATATCAAGATGCTGTTCCTGCTCGCCGGACCTGGAGCATCTGACGATCTCATGCCGCCCATTCTACCCTCCCCGGGAGTTCGGCTCAGTGATCATCACCGCCATCTCCATTCCACCGCATGCGGACAGCGACGTGGCACTATCGGTCCTACATGATGTGCTATGTCGGCATCAAAACAAGAACCCGGATCGGCTATGGTGGTGGCTAGAGATTTTAATAAATCAAATCTCAAGAAGGTCATGCCGAACTTCTACCAACACATCACGTGTGCCACCAGGGGGAGAGAACATTGGACCACTGTTATACGCCGTTCCGGAAGGGCAACAAGGCCGTTTCACTCCTTCCCTTAGGAAAATCTGACCACGCTGCCATTTTCCTGCTGCCGGAGTATAAACAGAGGATAGTTCGGGAAGCGGCAGTGACGAGGGACGTAAAGCGGTGGTCTGACCAGACAGAGGCCATGCTGCAAGATGCACTGACTGATGTCGACTGGAATATGTTCCACGCAAGTTCCAGTGACGTCAGTGAGTTCGCGGAAGCGGTCACGGACTTCATCGTAACAATAACCGATAACATCGTCCCCACGGTAAGGGTTAGCATCTTTCTGAATCAAAAACCCTGGGTGGACAGGTCCATTCGTGTTGCCTTGAATGCTCGCACCACTGCTTACAACTCTGGCCTGGCATCCGGAAATATGGACGTCTACAAGGTAGAGTCCTACCAACTACGAAGGGCGGTGAAGGATGCACATAGTAGGTACAGGGACAAGATGGAGTCACAGATGGAGCAGAAGGACACCAGAAGCCTGTGGCAGGGGCTACAGACTGTAACCAACTACAGACTGTAGCCCCCCCTCAACCGGAAGTGCCGGCACCTCCCTAGCTGATGACCTGAACTCCTTCTACGCTTGTTTCGAGACGGGCAACATCACCCCAGGTCTGCCGGCTAACGACAAGACTGCCAGCGCGCTGGCTAGCGAGGCTGGAGGGAGGTCCATCGCTGGGAATGTGCACACATTCTTGTTGTCCGAGCACAATGTGAGGAAGGCTCTGACACAGGTGAACACGAGGAAAGCTGTAGGCCCAGATGGCATATCTGGGCGAGTACTTAAGTCTTGTGCTACTCAGCTAGCCCGCCTGCTTCAAAAGATCCATCATTGTACCTGTACCAAAGAATGCCTCCCCAGCTTGTCTGAATGACTACCGTCCGGTGGCCCTCACCTCAGTGGTCATGAAATGCTTTGAGAGGCTGGTCAAGAAACACATCTGCGCCTTCCTCCCTCGCAACATGGACCCGCTACAATTCGCATACCATCTGAACAGATCCACGGACGATGCGGTCTCCCAGGTTCTGCACACCGCTCTCTCTCACCTTGACAGCCAGAAGGGGGGCTATGTGAAGATGCTGTTCATAGACTTCAGTTCAGCCTTCAACACGATAGTCCCCACCAGACTGGCCGAGAAGCTGCTGGAATTGGGGCTCAACACCCCCCTGTGTGCCTGGGTCCTGGACTTTCTCACCGCCAGGCCCCAGTTGGTCAAGATGGGAGGAAATACATCGAAGTCCCTCACCCTGAACACAGGATCCCCCCAGGGTTGCGTCCTCAGCCCCCTACTGTACTCCCTGTACACACATGACTGTGTGGCCAGGTTCAGCTCCAACTCTATAATCAAGTTTGCTGATGACACTGTGGTGGTGGGCCTGATCTCCGATAACGATGAGAAGGCCTACCGGGAGGAGGTGGCCGATCTGTGTATTTATCAGAACCATTGGTGAACAGCTTCATGTATGTCTTTATTGTGGTCAAATGTTTGTCTGGCAAAGTGATGCTGCTTTTGGGCCTGTCCCACTTAGGGGATTTTTCAGCGGACTGCCGGCGACAGTCAACTTGCTGGCAGTCGCCTGAAAAACTAGCAACTGGAACGGCGACTGTCAGAGTGGAACACACACACACAAACACATCGTTTCCTTCACCAGCCCGTTATGCAGGTGGGGGACAGGTCAAGCGGGGGGAGCGCAGTCTAAAAAATTCACACGGTGCAAAGCCAAGGTGAAACAGACACACACCGCGATGAACAGGAAGGTTGGCGCTGTAAAGAGACAGCTAAAAGCACAGTCCTTTAAAAGGGGGGGGGGAGGAGAGGGGGGAGTAGGGGGGGGGGAGAAGGAGTGGAGACAACTTTTAAGAAGCCAGAAAAACACGGCTGTGAAGCTCAGCAGACATTATCATTACTGGTCGGATATCCTTGGTTCTGAAAACCACTGCTTACCTTTTTTTTCCCAATGAGCCAATGAAATTCACTGGTCAGCACCGACTACAACCTACGGGAACCTCAGAGAACCTTCGACTTCCTGGCAACCCATTAGGACCTCCTGGCGACCCACCTACGGCTCGAGAATTCTCACTACTCCCATGGTGGCTTCATTCTAGTCGCCGCTAATTTTGCAACATGTTGAAAAAATTACGGTGACCATAATGAGGCTGCGATCAGTTCCCAAAGTACGGAACGCCTCACGACCATGAAGGCGACTCCCCGGCAACAACCCGCGAACATGTGGCGACCATGTGGCGACTGCATGGTCTCCTGCAGTCGCCTAAAATGTCGTCTATGTGGGACAGGCCTATTACAGAGCTACTGCCAAAGTGCCAGTGACCCCGGTTTAATCCTGTTGTCTGGTGCTCTCTGGGTGGAGTTTGCACATTTTCCCTGTGACCACATGGGTTTCATCCAGGTGCTTCAGTTTCCTCACATATCCCAAAGAAGCACGGGTTGGTAGGTTAAATGGCTACTGTAAATTGCCACTACACAATAGCACAAATTACAAAGAGCACAGTATATAGTGCTATAGTACTATATAACAAAGAGGGATATTAGGACAGGGTATTTATAGAGAGTATATAACTGGAGCACACCTTAACAAAGGCAACTATAACAAAATGCACATTGTTATGGAGAGCACAATATAACTCATTCATAGATAAGTTTGGTTGTTTAAAGAAACAGCATGAAACAGGCCCTTCAGCCCATTTAATCCACATTAACTATCGATCACCCATTCACATTAGTTCTATATCATCCCAATTTTCCATCCACTTCCTACATGCTTGGGGCAATTTACAAAGGCCAATTATCCTACACACCCGCATGTCTTTGGGATATGGGAGGAAACCGGAACACTTGGAGGAAACGTGCAAACTCCACAAAGACAGCACCCAAGGTCAGGATTGAACCGGGGTCTCAGGTGCTGTGAGACAGTGACTCTACCAATTGCACCACTGTGCCACCGATAAGGAATGTGGGGAACTTGAGTCTCCTCAGGTTTTGTGAGTTCTGAGGTGAGAAAACAGGACAAATTAGATCATTAAGATCATGAAAGGTGCTTCTTTATAGCTCAGGTTCAATTAATTGAGTGACAACTAACTACCTTCTTCAATCTGGCACCTCAAACCTCAAAGTTTGGGAGTGCAGATGCAGTTAAGGGCCTGTCCCACTTAGGCAATTTTTTCGGCGACTACAGGCGACTGGGCTGTTTTAACCTGAGGCCTGTATGGTCATGAGTAGTCTCCTCAAGTCGCCTAAAGACCTTTTCTGGTCGCCGCTAGATTTTTAAATGTTCAAAACTTTTCGGCGACTGTGGCTTTGACATAGCTTGACATAGGTTGTCTTCTCCTGTCGTAGGTGCTGTCGTAGGTTGTCGCCAGCATGATGCAGGTTGTCGCCAGGTGACGTTGGTTGTCGCCGGGTGCTGACTTTGGTGAATTCCATTGGCGACTACCTACGCCAACCGGCGACAGGTACCGGCGACTGAATTGTCGCCGACAGGGTCATTGCTTGTCATAGGTTGACTTTGGTTGTCGTAGGTTGTCGCCTATGTGGTTGTAGGTTGTCGTAGATGGACGTCCTAAGTCGCGATGATCGGGTCGCCGGTTGTCGGTAGCTTGCCGTAGCTTAACATCGACTAGGCGGTAGGTTGTCGTAGACATTGTCGTGGGGGGGTGGGGGGGGGGATCCAGTTGCCACTTTTTCAGCGACCTGCTATGGCTGTGACAGTCGCTGGCAGTTGCCGAAAAAATTGCCTAAGTGGGACAGGCCCTTTAACCTTCAGTGCAGCTAAATCCTCACTGCACAACCTACAACAAATTGGACCCACAGTCCAGCAATACACCTTTATTAGATCTCAGAGAAGCTTGGATTGCCATTCTCTTAGATTGAGAGACAAGATCTCATAGCCTCCAAAAAATAATGTCTTTCTCCAAAATCTTGACATCTGCTTTTGCTACAGCTTCAATGTGTTTGGGCTGCTGTTGCAGCTCATTCTCTAATCTCTGCTACAGTCCATGGGATGTCTCCCAACTGCTGCTTACGAGAGAAACAGTGACTAATCTTGCTCCATCTAGAATAGTTAGATCTATAGGGCCCCATCCAGCCACCACAGGTTCATTTAGTGGTGGAAAAGAATTCAGTTGGATTAGTTTGTTGAGGAGCAGAGCGAGCAGTATGTTCAATGAACCAACAGAAAATGATTCAATGATGCTTTATTGTCACATGTACCTAGGTACGTTGACATTTTTTGTAAAATCATACAGCAGTCTTCACCTAGGCAGTACGCAGAGAGTCGCCATGTTTCTGGGTCTGACAAAGTTTCAAAAGTTCTTAGTACATTCTTAGCAGCGAACCAGACCTGCCGCTGTAGGCGGCCTGCTGTGTTCCTCTTAAGGGCCTGTCCCACTTGGCGATTTTTTCAGCGACTGCCGGCATCATTGACTGACATATCAGGTCACTGAAAAAATTGCAGCGTGACGCAGTGTGATGCGGCGTGATGCGGTGGTGACGCGGCGTGATGACGTATGACGCGCGGTGTTTTTCCAAGTGTCGTAACATTTTTTTTGTCGCCGCTGGATTTTGAAATGTTCAAAATCTTTTGGCGACACTGAGATGACGCAGTCGCCGAAAAAATAGCCAAGTGGGACAGGCCCTTCAGTTCTCGGCGCCCCCCCCCCCCCCCGCCAGGTCCCTCTTAGTTCTCCTGAAAATAGAAGTTTCATGATGTATCCTCTAGACTTATAGCTTGGAGCACAATATAACATCATGCACAATATTACAAATACCACAGTTTAGCACAGAGGCCAGTTTAAAATACAGCACAGTATTACAGAGAGCACAATGTAACACAGAGCACAAGATTTTAAAGAGCAGAACACTGAGCACAATATAGCAGATAGCATAATAAAACATAGAGAGAACAGTACACAATAGACACAACATAACAAGGAACACCAAGTAAGCATTTAACCAAGAGAACGACACAACAAAGGGGACAATGTAACATGATATATCAAAGAGCAGAAAACAACACAAAACTAAATAGCACAAAAAGCTCAATGAAACAGAGGACAATATACTAGACCACAGTTTAACCAAAATGTACAATGTTACAGAGAACACAATAACACTTCTGAAATGGTCACTGGGGTTCCAACACTACTCATGCTTGGTGAGATCTGAAGTGAGTAATGAGGCCAATGTGCACACGCTGGGGTGGATGTGTTACACAAGCAGGGCGGGCGTGCAAGACAGAGCAATCCGGTGGGGCAGTTCATTCCTTCTTTCATTTATATTGGGCTTCTGATGTATGAATTCCACATTCTCAATATCGTCTTGAATACTCCTGTCCTATTTTGAGACCAGAAGTTAATGTGGATGTTGCGTTTCATCACAGAGACTTGGAACACACCCTTGAATCTTTTTTCTGTCCACCTTGCAAGCTCTATCCATGACAAAGTTTAGAATAACGTGTCTCTTTTGGCAATCTGGCACCAAGCATGTGAATGTTGTGACCTCTGCAATGCTGGCTGATTGTAACATGGACGTTAAGGAACAAAGGACCTTCGTGGACCACTGTGAAGGAGGGAAGAGGAGCAACGGGGATCCGGCGTGAGCGGGGCGTGGGGTAGAACAATGGACAATGGGGGGACCGCCGTGAGGGAGGGGGAAGAACAATGGACAATGGGGACCCGGCATGGGGGGGGCCGCTGTGAGGGAGGGGGGAGTGGGGAAGAACAATGGGGGAACTGGCGCGGGGGGTGGGGTGGTGGTTGATTTACAACTTTGTAAGTGCCCTTTATGGACGACTATTTGCGTATCTTGACATGGTATGCAAGTAAAGAATTTCACTGTGACTTGT
>CM075980.1:73849475-74025593 GCA_038087875.1 Malacoraja senta
GTGGCAAACTGTGACTATTCGAAATAGATTATGCAGAGAGTTTATGCGAGTTTATGCGAGAACTTAAGAGCTTTGATACACTTGAATTGGGACCCAATGATGCATAAAATGATCAAAACTATATGAAAGGCCAAGGACAGATTACTGACTGTAATGAGTGGTGAGAGCTGGTACTTTATATTCTGCAACAATAACATATATTGGAATCAATTCGAACCCCTGCAGGAGTGGGAAACAGCAGAAGAAAATCAGTTGCTGGAATAATCACCATCCAATTCATTGACGAGTCAAAAGGTGAGGCAAAAACAGTGTTAACAGGTCAGCCTGTTATCACTTGTTGTCCACCAGTGCAGATCATAAATGTTGATTGTACTAATACCTATTTATACATGAACACAAGAATACTAGAAAATAACAGCAGGAGCAGGCCAGCTGGCCCATTAAGCCTGCCCACCAGTCAATATGATCATGGCAACCCAAAGTTGTCCACACCTCCTCTACAGCACTAGTTCCTCATAGCCCTCAATTTGCCAATCTTTAACAACAAAAAAATCTGCCATCTCAACCTTAAATACTTCCAATGATCTAGTCTTCATAACCATCTTGGGTACAGACTTGCAAAGATTTACCCACCTTCTGTGAAAAAAATCTATGAACCTTAGTTTATAAATGTCGACTATTTATCGTGTAAATATGTTCCATCCAAGATGTTGAAAATGTCTCAGGATCCACTCTGCAATCCCCCTCACAATTTTAAATATCGTAATAAGGTAATTTCTCGTTCTTCTCAACACCAAAGAGTTTTTAACCATTACTTTATCTCCCTTCTTCACATGTTTTCATCCATCCTGTCACATTATACCTGGCAGAATTGTCTAGCCAAGAGGGGTTGGAGGAAAATTAAAATAGAATAGTTATGCACAGGATTTGCCACATGTTCTCCCTGAAAGAAGGAACCCATTAAATGTCCATTCCATACATTGACCAAATGTCCATTCCATACAGCTGACAACAGAGGAAAAGATGAGTTTGAATCAAAATGTAAAATCTTTGTATGATGCGCATCTCAAATATTGAAAGGTATAGACTAAGTAATTACAGGTCAGTTGGGCTGTTAGGAAAAATAATGGAAGAGATTCTGACAGACAGTGCTAATCACATTTGCGTCTGATGAAGGGACCTGACCCGCAACATCACGTATCCTTTTTCTCCAGAGATGCTGCCTGACCTACTGAGTTACTCCAGCACTTTGTGTCAAATTTTAGTATTGGTATTGGTTTATTATTGTCCCGTGTACTGAGAATATAGTGAAAAACATTGTTTGAAGAAGGTTAATCGTCAACCTACTTTTGTTCAGGGGAAGTCACGTTATATAATGAAACTTTTCCAAGTTCTTTGATGCATCTAACAGGTTGGGTTGATGACAGAAGCACCTTCAAGGTCTACATGGACCTTAATAAAAACATTTGACAAGGTGGTCAGTAAACTAAATGCTTCTGAGATCCAAAGGAAAATAACAGGTTGGATCCAAAGTTGATTCAGTGGCAGGAAACAAAACTAAATGGTCAACCAGATATTTAGTAACTGGAAGGCTGTTGCTCAGGAATTCTGCACTCAATAGTAGCAACTTGATTTGTGATTATATCCCAATGATTTATACTTTAATGTAGAGAGCATGATTAGGAAGTCTGTGGATCATACAAGACATGACTGTGGGTTGATGGTGAGGATAGTGTATATTATCATGGCTGATCTATCTCTCCCTCCTAACCCCATTCTCCTGCCTTCTCCCCATAACCTCTGACACCCATGGAAATGGAATTCAGTGGATAGAAGTCTACGGTAACATTTCTAAGGAAAGCTCAGAAGGCAAGAGAATTTAAAAAAAAGCTGTAAGATATTGATAAGTATAAAGAAGAGATAGTTGGCTTGTATCCAGAGATCCCTCGAGGCAACAGGAAAGATAGATGAAGTAATTAACAAGGTACATGTGGTATTTTTCTCTTTTGGCCAAGAAAAGCAGAGGAAGAACTGAAAAATTATTGCACAATTGTATAAAGTATCAATAAACTGCAACAAATATACAATTGTGGTCACTGTACGGTTAAGATTTAGATTTAAGGATATAGCGTGGAAACAATGTCCTTCGGCTCACCGAGTCCGCGCTGACTAGCGATTACCCCTTGCAGAAGTACTATCCTACACACTAGGGACAAATTACAATTTACAGGAGCCAATTAACCTACAAGCCTGTTCGTCTTTGGAGTGTGGGAGGAAGCTGGAGCACACAGAGATAACCCATGTGGTCAAAGGGAGAATGTACAAATCTGGGTCAGTGGAGCTGTAAGGCAGTAACTCTACTGTTGCGCCACTCTGCCACCCTATCTGAAATCACAAGACAGTGCAGAGGAAGCTTCGGGAATGCAACTACAATTGGAACATTTCTGTGATGAGGAGAGTTTCAATTGGGTTGAGATTATTTTATTTGGAAAAGAAAAGGTTAAGAATTGATTGCTTTACACCTAGAAGAGATAAGACTCCTCCTGGCAGGTAAACCAGACCACTTCCATCTGACGTGGTCGGCATTTATAGAATTATTACAAATATAGGGTGCAAAGGTACTTTAAAAAAAACTGAGGTCGGGTAGGGGGGGGATGAAAATTGGAGATTTGGTATGTCCCATTTGTGGGATGCTGATAAAAAAGGTATTTGTTCTTCTCTTTTTCCTTTCTCTTTTTCTTCTTCTTTTCTAGGGTCTACTTAACTCTTTTTCTTATAGGGTCTTTGTTCTTTCTTGTTGTCACGTTTTTTGTTTTTTTTACACTTTCACCTTTTCCTTCACTTTCCTCTTTCTCTTAATCTTATCCTCTCCCTTTATTAATGTAAAAAAAAAAAAAACGGAGTACATTAATTGTAATAAAATATATGTGACGAGTACTAATGGATGTGGTTGTGACGTAATGTGCTTCTAATAAATAAAATTAAAAAAAATAAAAATAATAAAAAAGAATTGATTGTTTACAGGAACTTGAAATTATGGATGGTCAGATAGAGATGATATGGAGGAATGATTTTCATTACGCCAAAAAGTAATCAAGCAAGGGGACAAAGATTTTAAATATTTGGCAGCAGAATCAGAGAGGAAATGAAAATAAATCTTTTCACTCAATGGATGTCTGTAACTCACTGCCCAAATGTTAGTAGACGAATATCTCAGCATTTATGGACAAAGAGTTGGACAGTATGGTAGGCTGCTCCTTTAATAGTATGGGCATGTTAAGTTGGAAAACTATCTTAAGTACTGCAAATCTCAAATGACCCATGAATCAAATTGTAGATACTGCAAAGATATGCACACTGCAAAATAATCTATTATGTATTAGGTCAAATGCATAATACTGTGATGAATTGTACAGATCCCAATGTTATATGAACTGCAAACTGTTTCAAAATGAATGTTCACAGCCCCATTTCAAGCCATTAATTCTGAGACTGTTTGGCTCACCATCAAAATATCACACCAGGAAGCCTGCAAAAGTTAATGTTCTCGAGACGTTTTTACACATCTAAATTGATTCAATCTGTATTGCTTTTTTATGCATTCCTGCTATCAGCATGTTGCTATATTCTTTCGCTTCTGTGTAATTTTAAATATTAAAACATCCCATGATATTTGTGCTATTTAGAAAAGATGGGGGAGAACAGTTTGATGTCTGTTCAACTACAACTGGCAAACCAACAATCATTAATTATATGGGATACTAAAACATATGATTAGCATTATGAAACAATCTGCTGAGAGAATTGCACGATCAGAGAGTACAGAGGAAAGTTGAACTTTTAAAATTACCTCAACTCCATAAGAGACAAAATATTGTATATATCCAACTCCATGGGTACATTGGAGAAACAGCTTATGATTCAAATGTCAGAAGCATTAAAAACAAATCCCATATGCATAAGAAACTAAAGCCTATCGAATTGATGTTTATGCTTAGATTGAGAGATTCTTGGTCTCAATCTGTGAAGCTATCAAAAAGACTGCATCAGCGGTATACAATCGTGACATTATTTCAGTATCATTAAATTCAGATTGATTTTCTTGCGATTAAAAATTTTGCAATACTTTCTTCAACACATTCAAGGAATAAGGCATAAGTGAAATGTTAGAATGGTACTCATTAGGTTCCCTCTTTTGATGGGTCTCAAGTTAGAATATTTGGGAAGAGGAACATCCCAATATCCTGCCACTCCAAGTTGTATTTGAGGTACACCTCATTAAAGTGTTGTATTGTACCGTGTTTTCATCTTCAGTTTGGTGCACATTTCATTATTTACAGTTTGTGAATACTTCTTAATTATAATGGTTCAATGGTTCAATGCCGCTTTAGTTGTCACATGTGCACTGCACAGTGAAATACTTTTTGCATATTTACACATGCACGGTCCCGATGTGCCTCTGCAGAGTCTCCCTCCATCGTCTTCGACTGGATCGGCCTGCAAACCGATATCCCTCTCCTCGCCCAGCGATCTTTGTGTCATGGGGGTACCTCCTGCAGCAGACTTTGAAGGCGCTGGAGGCATTACCCTGGCACCTCCTACCGGCCCTCGCTCCCAGAGTCTGGCGGCTCCCTCCTTATCAATTCTCCGGTCTTCGGCGGACGAGCAGGGACTGGGCCCAGCGGCTTCCCTCCACAGGCCAGCTCTCAGGTCCTCCAGGCAGGTTCTCGGTTCCGTGGTCCACCGAGCTTGCAAAGTATAGGCAGTGAGCCCCAATACAAACAACATCTGAGGCAATAGGATGAGCACAGACATCCACTCTATAAAATCGCCAGGTCTTCACTCAGTTAACAGTTGCTCACTATTAAGCTGCATATCATTGAACATCATAGATCATGACAAAAGAAAACTCAGTGAATGGAAAAATGTAGCATTTCATCACCAATGTTATTTTGAATCAAGCTTGTGAACTGATTAAAAAATTGTGTGAATAACAATGTGGGCAAATGCATTCTGCTGGAGGTTATATTACTATCAGAGCCAGAAATGGTCTATTATTTTCCTCGCTTATTCTGCTGGAAATATTTGTGTTAAACTTTTTCAGAGCTATACAAAAACCATTGCCTCCAGTTAATCCTTTGGACACCTTAAGGGGGAAAGAATTTATAGGAATCTGAGGGATAACCTTTTCTTGAAAAGGGTGGTCGGTGTATGGAACAAGTTGCCGGAGGAGGTAGTTGAGGATGGGATTATTTTGATGTTTAAGCAATTAGACAGGTACATGGATAGGTCAGGTGTAGAGAGATATGGGCCAAACGCAGGCAGGTGGGACTAGTGTAGATGTGGCCGCGCCTAACGGCAGCGGCTCGACTGCAATCCGTCTGTCTTTTTTAAATTTTTGTCTAGTTAAATGTAGTTGTTTGTGTTTTTTATACTGTTTTAATTGTGTATATGTGGGGGGCGGTGGGGAAACTTTAAAAATCTCTTCCCTGCACGGGAGACCCGACCTTTTCCCTGTCGGGTCTCCGTTGTCGTTGGGGCCTAGCTCCGTGGGGCGGCCTCCGACCGGGACGACCTGGGGGCTCCAGTCGCGGAGCCTGTGGAGCTGCGGACTTACCATCGTGGGGCTGGGCGGCCTCGGAGCGTGAGGAGCGGTGGTGGCTCGCTGCTGCGTCCCGACTCCGGAGCTCCAGCTGCAGCTGCAGACCCGTGGACTGTGACATCGGGAGCTCGCGGTCCGGGTGAGAGACCGCTTTCCGGAGCTCCCGCAACGCAAGTTCTCCCGCCCGTGTCGCGGGGTAGGAAAGACCCGGAGGGGGGCTGTAAATCGCCCGGCTCAGCTTTAATGGCCGCGGAACATTCCAGCGCCCGCCGGGGGCTCCAACTTTGTGACTTTTGGGCCCGGAGCGAGGCCGTACACCGCCCGCCGCGGCCTCAACGGCCGTGGGACTTAACATTGCCCGCCTGGGGCTTCAACATCGGGAGAAAAATGGTGCAGGGTAGAGAAAAGACTTTGCCTTCCATCACAGTGAGGAGGAGATTCACTGTGATGGATGTTTTTCTGTAGATTGAATTGTTTGTGTGTCGTGTAGGAATTGTTTTGTTTGTATGGCTATGGAAATGGAATTTCGTTTGAGCCTCTTTGAGGTTCAAATGACAATAAAATCTAATCAATCAATCAATCAATCAATCAACATGTTGGTTGGAGTGGGCAAGTTGGACTGAAGGGCTGTTTCCATGCTCTCTGACTATGACTCTATTTACAAGGATAACTGACTTTGGAAGTAACCTGAACTTGTTTATTCTTGTTTTGTTGTCTCTAATGATCTAGCAGCATGCTTTCCTGAAGCCTGTGAGTTAATTTACAAGAACTGAGCAGAAGAATCAATTTAAATAAATGAATCTTCAATTATTTTGTTGTTATATTGTTTCAAGAATTATGTTGTGGGTGCAAGTCAGCTACTTGTATTTATTGCACTGACTCACACATTTGTGCATTATATGTGGTGTAGGCATTACACATTGTCAGTCTCAGAAGCACATTGTAAGCAGACTGAACATAAACGCGATGTAAGCCAAAGGCGGCTTAAAGTAATTAATAAGGAGGTATAACATGTTGGCAGTGATCTAGTAGGTAATTTTCCATACCACATAAACAATGTGAATGTTGAGTTTGATTCTTAATAAAACATCAGCACCAATCTGTGTGTTGAGAGTGTGAAAGATAGCTGCAATGATTGCAAGCTTCCAACCCACGATGAACTGTGAAGTTGATGATGTGGAGGAGACACACGGAAAATTTAGCAGAACTGTAAACCGAAATCCAACACTCTTCTAAACACCACAGTCGATGAACAGAAGGTCAGCTATGTTCTTTTGTGGATGGGAATCTAAGGATTGGATGGAGATTTGTTTGGTTAGGGGTAAGTGTTCTACTGTGTAGAAAAGAACTGCAGTTGCTGGTTTATACTGAAGATGGACACAACGAAGAAGAAGGGTTGAAGAAGAAGTGTCTGTAGAAAGGTTCTGACAGACCTGAAATGTGACCTGAAATGTCACCCAACCTTTTTCAGGGTAGTTTTGTTTGGATAAACAAAATCCAGAAACAAGGGAAACGACTGAAAATAAATGAAACAGTAACCTTGAAAGAATGAAATGGTTTCAAGTGGAAAACAACCTCGGTTTCAGGGTATGTGGTATCTGAATGTGGTATCCAGGCTGACCAGAATATATTTCCATCAGAACATACTAACCATGAGCAGGAGCTGGCATACAAGACACGCAATCCTTCTCTGCCAGGCAATAAGTTTGTGGCTGATCTAATGAAAGACATGAATTTCTGCCTGATGCCACAAACCCTTAATTTCCCTAAAGTCTAAAAATCTATCTTTGTTGCATATCCTAATGCCCCTGTCCCACTTAGGAAACCTGAACGGAAACCTCTGGTGACCTTGCCCACGACCCAAGGTTTCCATGAGGTCGCCGGAGGTTTTGGTCATTCTCCCTAATGGTCGAAAGTGGTTTCCGCGTGTTCGAGGCTTCTTCTAGGTTACTTCGATTGTTTCAACATAATCAAAACCGACCTTGCCTAAAAATAGGTTGCTGTTTGGTCAAAGCCAGTGGAGTGGGGTCGCTATTTACTTACAGGCAGTCGAAGGCCATCTGCTTCGCTGACTGGCCATTTTGATTGGCTCATTGGAGTTTCACGACCTAGAAGACCTAGCGAGGTAGCAAGGTAAAATGCCCACTAAACTTTATTAAACTTCTTAAAACTGTCTCCACTCCTTCTCCTCCCCTTCTCTCCCCTTCGCCTCCCCTTCTCTCCCCTTCTCCCCACTTCTCTCCCCCTTCTCGCTCCACTTCTCTCTCCCCTCTCTCTGCTTCTCTCTTCTTCTCTCCCCTACCCCCCCCCCCCCACACTCTCTAAAGGGTACCTTCCTCTTCATCGTGCAGACAGCGCTCCTTCGCTCTCCATGGCCCCCACCTTCGCGATGTGTTTGTGTGTGTGTGTGTGCGGTCGGTAGATGCAGCTCACTCTTCGGTCGATCCAGCTCGAGGCTTTCCAGTCGAGTGATCAAAACCTCCGGCGACCTCATGGAAACCTTGGGTCGCGGGCAAGGTCACCAGAGGTTTCCGTTCAGGTTTCCTAAGTGGGACTCTGTGGTAAATGTCTAAAGGTTCCAAAGCTTCCTGTAACAGAGAGTTCTAAAGATTCACAACCTTCCTCCTTTTATCTTTAAGGAGACAATCCCTTCTGCTTAACCCGAGTTCTATATACTCTGCCAGAGGTAAAATTCTCACAGCAACTGCTTGATCAAGTTTTCTGCTGACAATTGTATCTTGAAGTTTGTAAGTAGAAGCAAAGGGTTGAAAATAAAGTGGTAATGACAAATATATGCAGTAGTCTTATGTCAGGGTGGTGTCTGGATTCAATGATACGTTATTGTCACATGGTCCTACGTACAGTGAAATACTTTGTTTTGCATACAACCTGATCAAATCATACAGCAGACCTCACTCAGGCAGACCTCACCCACCCACAGTCGCTACATTTCTGGGACGGACAAAGTTGCAAAGATTTCATCGAATATGCTCGCAGTTGTGAACTGGGCCTCAAATGCCCACAGGCCGCCCCCCGCCGGGTCCCCCTTTTGTTCTCTGTATCAGTCGCCAGATTCCCCTTTGCCACGGAATGGATGAGGCTTTTTTGGGAAATTTTTGGGGGAAAATTGTATAATAATTCGAAACAAACAAAATGTATAGAGCCATGGGAAAAGAATGAGGGATTGCAATTACTTTTGGTTTTAGAGTAAGGAGCTGTCATATAAACGAAGGGCTGTTAAATTCTACTCTTTAAATTTAGCAGAACCAGGAGGCTTGTATTAAGTGTAAGAAATACATCAATAATCCGTTGGATCAATAAAATTCTTTGGATACATCACACCAGCTGCTGCTTGTTAGTTATTAAGATTCGAGATTACTCACTAAATGGAAAAGCAATCATCATAATAAATATGTTTACCAAAACTTTTCAATAGGATTTTATCTCTAAATGTGAGTGATTTAATCTAATTGCAGCAATTTATACAATTAGGCTGTCCACTGATCTGACATTTCTCTTCACTGAGATTATGCACCTATCTTCTTAAAGCACGTTAAATATAACAGTGCATTGGGCATTTTGCTATAAACCAATATTTCCGAACACTTACAACTTCTTGCTCGTACACCTGGGATCCAGGGAATGTGCATCCTTGAGATCGGTTTAGTTTAGTTTAGTTTAGTTTAGTTTATTGTCACGTGTATGCTAGTCAGTCAGCGGAAAGACAATACTTGATTACAATCAAACGATCCATAGTGTACAGATACATGATAAAGGAAATAATGTGAATAATGTTTAGTGCAAGATAAAGTCCAGAAAAGTCTGATCAAAGATAGTCCGAGGGGAGCATATTCAAGCAGTAAAATCAGATAGTATTACATTTCAGTCAATCCCCACACTCCAAATTACTCTCTGGTGCAGTAATTGTTGTTACATGTGCAAATGGCCTTCAGTCACATGTTCAGCTATAAATGCTGATTAGAGGAAAACACTCACTGCAATAAACTGGAGTGATGACTGAGTATGTAACAAAGGAAACAAGTTGCCATGAAAACATAGTTGCTTTTTAATGGCATCTACTTATTGCTCCAAAATAGAGTGTTCATTAAATAGAATGTGCTCTTGCTAACATACGCTCGGAAATGATTAGGTGCTTGCAATGACAGGGTTATTACAGAATTCAGCCCTACCGCTGGAAATACATACTTAAATAAATCAGCAACTATCTACTCCAGCCCTGACTCCTCCAGAGCACTGATGCCTCACACTATGTTATGAACCAATTCTGATCAAGCTAAATTAATATTATTTCTTCATGAAGCTCCATGTGTCAAATATATTACACCTGTATAATACTTATGAAACTTTAGAAGAACCACCATTTCCCAGGTCAGAAACTAACATACTGATCATCTATTTAAGACTTGGTCTTGATATTGCACTATATCTATCTTAATACATCAATACAAAATTAATACATTTGAATTTTGTTTGGATTGCTGTTTTTGATATGCATGCAATAACAGTTTACGAAATAGAAAGAGCATATCATAAGAATATGTGAACATCCTGAGAAACAAACTTGCACTTACGTATACCTTTGAAATTTATCCTCTGTTAGTAGCACTAAAGACATCAATGAGTCACGGGAAGACTTTCTGTGCTGCATCTGAACTTTATGCCACTGGGTAAAATGAATGAATTTTTGAAGTTACATTTTAATGCATTGGTTCTCCCTTCCCCCACCCTGTTTAACATTATCAATCAAGGATAAATTCTAACCAATAGTCACTTTTTCCAAAGGGTGTCACAATCTTTGAATTGATTTCAAATACAGTAAAGATCATGATATAATTGAAATGTTGCAAATTACTAGTTAACCAGTCTTTTTCGGTGTCAGTTGAGGGAGAAATGTTTCCAAGGATCAAAGGCTTAAGGATGGTGGATATATGGAACAAGCTGCCAGAGGAGTTAGTTGAGACTGGGACGATCCCAACGATTAAGGAACTGTTATCCAGGTATATGGATAGGACAGGTTTGGAGGTAAAGTAAAGTAAAGTATTTTTATTAGTCACATTCACATACACCCAGGTGTAGTGAAGTGAAATGCTTCTTGCCATTATGCAGCACACAAAAGAAGAGAATACAAACATAACACCAAGAGAGTCTTAACACAAAGAACACCCCCCCACAATGGCTCCCACCAGGAGGGAAGGCACAAAGTCCAGTCGTCAACCCCAGTTCACCCATAGTCGGGCCCATTGAGGCCTCCACAGTTGCCTCTTCGGAGGCCCGATGTTCCAGGCCGTTCTCGCCGGGTGATATTCCTCCGGCGTCGGGAGAGTCCTGCGTCGGGAGAGTCCTCCCAGCGGCCTGGGAACCCTGGAACGGCCGCTTCCGCACTGGGGGCCGCGGCTTCCGAAGCCAACAAGTCCGCGCCGGTTGGAGCTCCACAACTGGCGATCTCATCTAGAGATCCCAGGCTCCCGGTGTAAAGTTCAGTGGCGCCGCCCGCAGCTGGTCGCTCCACAGTCCCGCAGCTCCGCGATGTTTTCCCCAGTGATCCTCAGCTCACCGGAGCTCCAGCGCGGCGACCCGGGCAAGGCATCGTCCGCTCCGCGATAGTGCTCCAGCGCTGTGCCGCCGCCGAAGCTGAGGTTCTGGGCGGTCCCCGACAGGAACCGCCGCTCCAGGCTCGCTGGTAGGCCACGAGGACGGGTCGAAGCTGCAGCCCGGAGAAAAGCTGCCTCTCTGACCAGGTAGGGACCCTGAAAGGTAGTTTCCCCCTTCCCCCTTCCCCCCTCCCCCCCCACCCAAAAAAGTCTAGACCTCCAAACAAAACACTTAACTAACTAAAATAAAAAATAAAAGATGAAAGGACAGACAGCTGCTGGCTGGGCAGCCGCACACAGGACAGCGCCCCCTACTGAGTAGGTATATGGACCAAAGGCAGGCAGATGGGACTAGTGTAGCTGGGACATGTCGGCCGGTGTGGGCAAGTTGGGACGAAGGGTCTGTATCCACTCTGTATCACTCTACGACTCTATGATGCTCTCAGGATTCTTTACACCATGGAATTAAAGAACAAGTAGACAGATCCATGTTGCTGATATAAAAATTCCAAGTCTTGAGTTGAATTGTTCAAAGCAACATGTTGGAAAGTAGGACTATTGTGAAGTCAAAAATTGAACCAAGTAATCAGATTCTTTCACAAAATGAAAAGCATTCAGGCGAAAGAATAGAATAATGCTTCTAATTATAATTGATAGCACTAATTGAAGCAATTTTTCCTTTGATTTCAAAGATATGGTAACAGATACCATGCAGAGTAGACTAATAGTAAAATTAAATGAGAACTTACCAGGTTGAAGTTTGATCTTTATTTTATGAGGAGTTACGATGAGCGATTACGTGAAGAGCCCGCCAGTCCGCATGCGCGTCAATCTTCAAAGGAGCGGTGTGAAATCACAGATAACCGTAATTGAAGTAACATAGTAAGCTGGAAAAGCAGCCACTAATTTGTCAATTATGCTAGCCACATGTCGAATTGAAGGTTGCTGCTCAACAACGAGCTCGTTACAGGCTTCTATTAAGTCTAATCTCTTGCCCCTGGGCAGAGTCACAGACATGTGAGTTGAGTTATCCCAAATAATCAATAACTCTAATTGGTGTCAATTTGGATTTAACTGGATGGATGAGAAACCCCAATCTCTCAAACATGAGTTTAGCAGCTGAAACAGATAATTCAGCTGCTTCCCGAGTCTTCCCTATGATTAGAATATCATCCAAATAAGCCATTACAATATGACTCTGAGCCCGGAGTAGTCCCAACACTGGTTTTAACAGTTTTGTAAATAATCTAGGGGCCGAGGTTAACCCATTAGGCAATGCTTTAAACTGCCATAATTGCCTCATCCAGCTAAACTTCAAATATCTCCGATGATCACGATGAATGGGTACTGAATAGTATGCATCTTTAAGATCTATACATGCCATATAACATCCTCTGGAAACCAGTTGTTTGGCAGTAACAAAAGTTTCCATTTTGAAATACTTATACTGCACAAAAGGGTTAAGGCTGGTCAAGTCAAGGATGATTCGACATCCACCATCCTTCTTTCGCCTAGGAAAAATATTAGACACGAATTGGTGAGATTGATGAAACGACTTCTCAATTACCCCTTTTTTGTATAACGTTTCAATTTCAGCTTGTACATCCAAACACTCTTGTTGTGAAAAAAACAATGTCCGGCTTGGTGTATGCTGTGTGGGTGTGCGTAAATTGGGAAGGAATTCGATTCGGAACCCTTGTATACTGTGCAGTATAAACGAATCTGATGTTATCGAATACCATTCATTCAAAAACAAGTGTAATCTCCCACCAACTTGTAACTGATCCACACATGATATGTTCCGAAAAGAACCAGACCCACCTACCTCCATGGTTACCGGTGGATATTTCTGCCCCCGAGTTTTGGGGGGTAAGCCTGTTGGAGTGCGCCAACTGCGCATGTTTGGGAATGGCCGGCTTGGTCCTTGGCTTGAACCAGTTTCAGCGAACCGTTTGTATGGGTGCTGCCATCGAAATGACATTCTGCTTGTCGCCAGGGCTTTGATGAGTTTGACTGTTTTTGCCTCGTCGTCCAGCTCCTTGACTCTTTTTGACAGATCTTCACCGAACAAAAGATTCGGTGGTTGTATATTGCTGTATTTGCACTTACAGGCGAGCAACATCAGTATCTTCTGGAGCCTCAACTCCTGAGCTCTGATACCTACGCCCATGTGACCCCAGATGGTGTGGTTAACAGTCAGCACTTTGAGCAAGGCACAGTTAGCAGGTGTCTCATATTTTTTGGACGTTTCCTCCATAGTGTGCTCTTGGAGCTGGTATGAGGCCAGGTAATTTATACTCATGGCCAAATCTTCACCCAGCGGTTCCCTAGTTTCGGTCGGAATTGCAAATCTTGATGCCATGACTGGCACCTCTGGTTCGCGCCCTTCATGCCTTGAGGTATGCTCCACGGCTATACCTACAGACTCGGAGTCAGAACAAAACTGACCCCGAATGCTCTCCTCCTCCGAGAGGGAGACATTAAGCAGCCCTGAAACAGGTGCCGCTGGCGCGGGCCCCCGAAGAGACCCGCGCTGATATAACTCCTCTTGTTGGAGCATATCATAGTGGAGCTTCCTCTCCATCAGGAACTCCATCTTGGACAAACGTCCAAAGACGCTATCCATTGTAGCAGGGGGACCCTCCTGGCCCAACTCATCCGAGTCAACGGGCCTTGCGGACTTCTTTGTGGCTTTTCGACCCAATGGAGTAGCCATGGTGCTCTCAAGAGGCACCAAGTCTGAAGTCACTGGCCGTGCCGCCAGCGACTCGGAAGGTGAGATAGACGTAATGACGCGCATACGGACTGGCGGGCTCTTCACGGAATCACTCACGTGACTCCGAAGTAAAATGTATATTATTGTTATTTGGGTATTTAGATATTTGACATTTCTCAAGGTTACTTGTAAGCCCAATTACTCACAAAGTGGTTCATGTCAGAGCGCTATATATATGTAAAAATCTTCAATAGAATTAGACTTTGGAGTGGTAATAAAGCTGTTGGAGGTCAAAGCAATAGTAATGTCATTCAAAAACCCAAGAAATGGGTTCCTGTTTTCTATTAGCATTGCTCTATGTGTGTGGGCTGTTTTACTCTGGTTATAATTGTGTCAGTTTCATTGATGACCTGATTGGGATTAGAAATGCAGCCTAAAGTTCACTCATCACAAGTTAACCAGAAACTTAAACTTAAAGGGTGGTGGGGGGGGAGGGGGGGGGGGGACGGGAGAGGGGAGAGAGGTTACCCTGGTGACACATGTGTCATATTTTCATTGCTGATCTGATTGGGATTAGAAATGCAGCTCCAAATCCACTAATCCTGGAAGAACGTTCATTGCGTTAAGAATGTTCAGTACTTTACCGCGTCATTGACAATTTTCAAACACACAATATTCTATCTTTCATATTATTTATTCTAATTTCAAGTTCAACTCCACCGCACTTCTCTTTACATGAGAATAAAATGCGATTTCTATGCACATTTTAGGTGGCTTGGGATGAAGAATATTGATAGGCGTATTGTATCTTACACAAGATAGATACAAAGTGCTGGAGTAACCCAGAGGGTCAGGCAGCATCTCTGAAGAAAAAGTATGGGTGGCGTTTTGGCTTGTTCCCTTCTTCAGACTCTAAAGACACTTATTGCTGAAGAAATTGTTTATAAAAATCTCCTAAAATTGGAGGTTTAATTGTTTAATTTTTAAGAATGCTTAGAGAATGTTTTCATAAAGAAGAAATCAGAGGTAATTTTCCAGATACATTTAAAATGTTACTGCTGCTACATCGCCAGAGAGCACCGGCTCGAACCATAGTAATATTTATGGAAAGAGAGGAGTGTGACAGGAAGCAATGCTGGAGATTAAAGCTCCCAGCAGAGATACAATGCTCCAAGGCAATTGAAAATGGAGATCTGGATTTAATCTATGGCTCTAATTTTCTGACTTACATTCTTATGAGCACACACTGCCGCTGGGAATGCTAGATTGTTGAATTTACAGTTAAATATGTATGAATTAGAAATATTAATACAATCAACATATTCATGCTCTGAGCCCAGGAGATGGTTAAATGTATTCGAGCTCACCACTTTATACCTTTCATATAATATACTACGCTTTCAAACAATGAATTCGGAGATTGGATAATTTAGGCATCCTTCTTTGATTTTGAAATGTTTATTTGAGCTTGAGTCCACCTCACTCCTACAGTTATAGATTCAGTCATAGAATCATACAGCATGGAAATCGGCCCCTTCAGCTCAACTTGCCCATGCCGACCAACATGTCCCAACTACACTAGTCCAAGCAGCCTGCATTTGGCCCATATCCTTCTAAACCTATTCGATGCATATACCTGTCCAAATGTTTTTAAACATTGTAATAGTATTTGCCTCAACTACCTCCTCTGGCAGCTTATCCATATACCTATCACTCTTTATGTAAAAGAATTGTCCCAAATGATTCTGATTAAATCTTACACACCTCACCTTAAACCCATCTCCTTTGGTTCTTGATCACCTTTCTATGGGTAAAAGATTCTGTGCATTTACCCTATCTATTCATCTCATGATCTTACACACTTCTATATGATCACCCTTCTTCCTTCTGCGCTCCAAGGAATAAAGTCGTAGCCTGCTCAACCATTCCTTATAACTCAGGCTCTTGAGCCCTGGCATCATCCTCAAAAATCTTCTTTGCACCCTTTCCAGCTTAACAACAGCTTTCCTATAACAGGGAGACAAAAACTGAACACAATACTACAAAAATGTGGCCTCACCAATGTCTTGTACCTGTGTTTGAGGTTATGCTTGATTCTTGTTACCAGTTTTAGGATGAAAATCCAAGGATGCATGACACTACAATCCAGGACAAAGAGTGACATGGTCATTTCCATCTGTACATTACAAAATAGTTCACTGGTTGATGAAGGATGATAGGCGATAGTCAATAGGTGCAGGAATAGGCCATTCGGCCCTTCGAGCCAGCACCGCCATTCAATGTGATCATGGCTGATCATCCCTAATCAGTACCCCGTTCCTGCCTTCCCCCTATATCACTTGACTCCACTATCTTTAAGAGCCCTATCTAGCTCTCTCTTGAAAGTATCCAGAGAACCGGCCTCCACCGCCCTCTGAGGCAGAAAATTCCACACTCACAATTCTCTGTGAGAAAAAGTGTTTCCTCGTCTCCGTTCTAAATGGCTTATCCCTTATTCTTAAACTGTGGCCCCTGGTTCTCGACTCCCCCAACATCGGGAACATGTTTCCTGCCTCTAGCGTGTCCAAACCCTTAACAATCATATATGTTTCAATAAGATACCTTATCATCCTTCTAAACTCCAGAGGGTACAAGCCCAGCCGCACCATTCTCTCAGCATATGACAGTCCCGCCATCCTGGGAATTAACCTTGTAAACCTACGCTGCACTCCCTCAATAGCAAGAATGTCCTTCCTCAAATTAGGGGACCAAAACTGCACACAATACTCCAGGTGTGGTCTCAGTAGGGCTCTGTACAACTGCAGAAGGACCTCTTTGCTCCTATACTCGACTCCTCTTGTTATAAAGGCCAACATGCCATACGCTTTTTTTACTGCCTGCTGTACCTGCATGCTTACTTTCATAGACTGATGAACAAGGACCCCCAGATCCCATTATACTTCCCCTTTTCCCAACTTGACGCCATTTAGATAGTAATCTGCCTTCCTGTTTTTGCTACCAAAGTGGATAACCTCACATGTATCCACATTAAACTTCGTCTGCCATGCATCTGCCCACTCCCCCAACCTGTCCAAGTCATCCTGCAGTCTCATAGCCTCCTCCTCACAGTTCACACTGCCACCCAGCTTTGTGTCATCTGCAAATTTGCTAATGTTACTTTGAATCCCTTCATCCAAATCATTGATGAATATTGTAATTAGCTGCAGTCCCAGCACCGAGCCTTGCTGTACCCCACTAGTCACAGCCTGCCATTCTGAAAGAGACCCGTTAATCCCTACTCTTTGTTTCCTGTCTGCCAACCAATTTTCTATCCATGTCAGCACTCTACCCCCAATGATTTTGCCCACTAATCTCCTATGTGGGACCTTATCAAATGCTTTCTGAACGTCCAGGTACACCACATCCACTGACTCTCCCTTGTCCATTTTCCTAGTTACATGGCTGATCATCCACAATCAATACTCCGTTCCTCCCTTCTCCCCATATCCCATGATTCCATTATCTTTAGGAGCTCTATCTACCTCTCTCTTGAAAGCATCCAGAGAATTGGCCTCCACTGCCATTTGAGGCAAAAAATCCCACAGATTCACAACTCTCCTGGTGAAAATGTGTTTCTTCATCTCTGTTCTAAATGGCCTACCCCTTTTGCTTAAACTGTGGTCCCTGGTACTGGACTCTCCCAACATCAGGAACATGGAAAGATGATGGAAAGGATGAACAGGGTTTAAATGCAAGGAGACTTGGAAATATGTAAAAATAAACAATTTGTTGTCATGAGGTTTTACCAGTACCAAGAACAGACGATGACTCGGTGTACAAGTTGCAAAAAGCCAACCATAAAATCAAACTCCTGGAGGAACTCAATGGATTAGCTTGAATCTGTGGAAGGGTCTCGACCCGAAACGTTGTCTGTCTATTTCCTTCCACTCATGCTCCCTAACTTCCTGACTTCCTCCAGAGGTTTGTGCTTTGTTTAAGATTCCAGCATAGAGCAGTCTCCTAACAGAAACCCACATGGAGACAGTCATTGCAAAGGGTAGGCAAAACTTGCAGACCTGTTGCCATGCCTCCTAAACTGAAAAATCGTGGGAAGAAATGCCACCCCTCCAGTAACGAGCACGTTGTGTTAAAAAAATTCTTAATGGAGGGCATGAAGACTGAGGTAGAGTTTTTTTCAATTGCTTTAAGAGTTCGAGCAGTGTGCATCACAAGTTCCCTGAAGGTAAATGGATATCTAGCTCATTTCACAGACCTTTGAAATTCAACCACATAGCCAAATTGATATACCAGGCCAACATGAAGGACATTAATAAACCAGATGAGTTTCTAAGGCACTTTAATAGTTGAATTGTACTAATTCCGGATTTATCTATTTAATTGATTTTGTATTCCTTGGCTGCCATAGTGGGATTTGAACTCGTGTCTCTGGATCAATAGGATCTCCTGGCCCATTTCATAAAGCAGTTTTGTATCCTTTGGATGCTGTTCTAGTAAGTTAACCACTAATTTTCCAGAGCCATACATTGTTCCATTGGTTACAGGAGCCAAGAAATGCTTTTGTGTATGTAGCGAGAATAAACTTAGCAATACTGTTGAAAATAAGCTTAACATGGAGGGAAGCAACATTGCATTAATTTCTGGGCGTTGGTAAGTAGTAATTCCCTAATTATTCAGCCAAATGTTTGTTGATCTACATCTTGATTTTTTTTCCAAGCATATAACTCTCTGAAATGTGCTACAAGATAGTTTAATGTTTTTAATCCAGCCAGATTGAAAAATGGTCATGTTTTCACAAAAGATGGACAATGACCTTCTATTAAAAAAAAAGAATTAATTGGGGCAATCGTTCAAAACATAGTTTATATTCACTTAGAAGAAATATTTCCCTGAATTTAAGCTATTTAAAGAGCAAAGGTCAAACTGCAACCTGCAACCTCAAGCACAACCTTGTCTAGTTTGTCTGTGGAGGTCAAGGTCAGGATTACTCTCAGCTTCCTACCCTCAGAAACATTCCAGGAGGCTGTTGTTGATCTTTGCCAGTTTTCTGTTTGTTGCCCATTCCTCAGTTTAAGAATAAAGGGTGGGCCATTTAGGACTGAGATGAGGAAAAACGTTTTCACCCAGACAGTTAGTTGTGAATCTGTGGAATTTTCTGCCACAGAAGGCAGTGGAGGCCAATTCACTGGATGTTTTCAAGAGAGAGTTGGATATCGCTGTCGGGCTAACAGAATCAAGGAATATGGGGAGAAAGCAGGAACGGGGTTCTCATTTTTTATGATCAGCCATGCTCAAAGGGCCGAATAGCTTACTCCTGAACCTGTTCTATGCTTCTATGTTTCTATGTTTCCTCCATTAGGAAGGTCACTTAAACTCTGTACTCCAGGAAAGAAAGCTTCACCTTCGTTCTCTCCAGCCCAGAGAAGCAAAGGGATTTTCCTGTGTAGCAGACTTGTCCAAAGTGTTTTCACTTATCAACTGTACTTAGCCTTCTGTCAGGAGTGATGGCTCTAACCCAAGAGGGTTTCTGTGATCTTCATGCATGAAACAAATGTTTCCAGTGGACACTTTAACTTAGTTATTTATTAGTCTGTCCAGGTCCCTCTGAAACACGGAATATCTCTTCCACCCCACTCCCAACAATGTAACTGCCATTCATTCAGCAGCAACCCTCTCCAGAAGCCAGAGGAGTATTACATGCATTGTGAGCGTATTCTTTCCATACTTCTATGTGGCATAGCAGGTCTCCACTTCAAGTCTATATTGCCTCACAGAACAACCTGCCCTTTTTCTTTGTAACTTTTTTTTTACCATATTCTCATCAATTCCATCTTCCGCTCCTCCCAGGCTCTACAACTCACGAGGGGCAAGTTATTTTTCATTTCTTCATTTTTGTATTGGTGCTCGCCAAGATGGCGATAATGTTCGCAGACAAGTGAAGTTCATGCATGTGTGATTGGTAGTGTGTGGCTTAATTGTTCCTCAAAATAGCTACATAAAGATCATATTTTCTTTAGACTCTAAAGATACAGCGAGGACACAGACCCTTCAGTCCACTGAGTCCGCTCCGACCAGCGACCACCCCATACACTAGCACCATTTTACACACTAGGGATAATTTACAATTTTACCAAAGCCAATTAACCTACAAACCTGTACTTCTTTGGAGTGTGGGAGGAAACTGGCGATCCCAGAGAAAACATAGTATGTCACAGGGGGAGCGTCCATACAGGCAGCACCCATAGTCAGGATTGAACATGGGTCTCTGGCGCTGTAAGGCGGCAACTCAACTCTGCCCCACCAGGTTGCCCATTCTGCCCGACCACTAAACAAAGTATTTTTACTCTCTGGGTTTTTGAGGTAGTGTCCTTCCCCACAATTAATTCTGCAGATTAAAGCTGAATGCAAGCTCCAAAAACAAGTGTCATTATTAAAGTAATTGCATCGTCGACTCTACAGCAGGAAAGGAACAAGTGCAGCATTTTCCCATGACACTCTGCTGTGCTTCTCTGTTAGCTTAGAATGCTGATGCAAGAATATTTTTCATTTCTCACCTTAAAACTGAACAAAAAAAAAGTAATGACACCAGTAATGGGCAGTAAGCCAAGAATTATGTAGTCATAAAGCTGGTTGTTTCTTGAAATAAAAGCAAGCGGCCTTGGGAAAAACATGATAGACAGTGTTTAATATGGATTCTTTTTTTAACAATGGTCATGAAAGCCGATAATGCATGTTGTGTGTTATGGCAAGTCTGCAACATCTTGTCAATCCCAAGAGCAATAGAAAAACATTTTGTCTTTTAGAATTATTTTAAAATGTACAGAATTGAATCTAAATAATGCACCTGTGATTTAGGAAGCTAAAAACATCAAATGTAAAATTATCTTTTCTCGTCGATTTTGCTTGCTGAGATGCTATTACACAGTACTGGAGTCCTCTGGTATCTGGTTTGATTGGTGATTAGACACAAAATGCTGGAGTAGTTTAGTTTAGTTTATTATGATTGTCACGTGTACCGAGGTAAAACGAAAAGCTTTACTTGCGTGCGACCCAGTCAGCAGAAAGTACATGATTACAATCGGACATTTACGGTACATAAGGGAATCATGTTTAGTGCAAGGTAAAGCCACCAAAGTCCACAAATCAAGGATAGTCTGAGGGTCACCAAAGAGGTAGACAGTAGTTCAGCATTGCTCTCTGGTTGTGGTAGGATGATTCAGTTGCCTGATAACAGCTCAGTAACTTAGTGGGACAGTCATCATCTCTGGAAAGAAGGAATGGGTGACGTTGCTGGACGAGACCCAATTATTTAGTTTGACCTTGGCACTGTTTGTCAATAGTCCCCCAGACCATTGTAATAGCTGGGAGAAATACTAGGAAGACTGCGACTGATTTTGCCTGACCCAACATGTGCACCTATGGCAGTTCCTCCGTTACATAGGTTAGTGAGCAGTTAACAGACTAAAGGGCCTGTCCCACATGGCGATTTTTTTTCGGCGACTGCCGGCATCATTGACTGACCTATCAGGTCACCGAAAACGTTGCAGTGTGCTACGGCGTGACGCGCCGTGACGCGGTGTGATGACGTTTGACGAGTGGTGTTTTTTCGAGTGTCGCAACTTTTTTTTTGTTGCCGCTGGATTTTGAAATGTTTAAAATCTTTTGGCGACACTGATATGACGCCGAAAAAAATCGCCAAGTGCGACAGGCTCTTAAGGATCACACGTGGCATATTCCGGACTTACTTGGCTGCATCATTTCACTGAACCACCAGGGCAAAATTGTTTATAGTGCAGAACTAATTATCTCATCAGCAGCCTCCTGACTTGGAAACATGAAGTTCTGATCTTCATGCTTTAACTTACCTTTAACATTTAATGGTACATAACAAATAACTATGAGTATAAAAAGGATGCTTGCGTATTATAGCTGTATTTTGTCTCTATTTGCCTGCTGAGAATACACGGGACATTGGTCTTCATCAGTTAGGGCAGCGAGTATAGAAGCTAGGATGTTACATTGCAGGAGTACAAGACGTTGGTGAGGCTGCATTTGGAGCACAGTGTTCAGATTTGGTCACCCTGCCATAGGAAGGATGTCATTAAGCAGGAAAGATTGCAGAAAAAAATTATGAGGATGTTGCCAGGTCTCAAGGGCCTGAGTTATAAGGAAAGGTTGGGCAGGCTAGGACTATATTCTTTGAAGCACAGGAGGCTGACGTGGATCTTATTGAGGTTTATAAAATCATGAAGAGCATAGATAAGGCAAATAACCTGACACTTTTACCTAGGGTAGGGGACACAAGAACCAGAGGACATAGGTTTAAGGTAAGAGGGGCAAAATTGAGGGCCAACTTTTTCACTCAGAGGGTGGTGGGTAAATGAATGAGTTGCCACAAGAGGTTGAATTATCATTTAAAAGACATTAGGCAGGTGCATGGATAGGTAATATTTAGAGGGAAATGGTCCAAACATGGGCAAATGGGACTAGCTTAGATGGGGCATCTTGGTAGGCTGGGCCCAGTTTGTATGATTCGATGAATATGATTCTATTTAGCCATAGAAAATCCACATGCTAAAGGCCATTTATGTTAGTGATCATGCCTTCACCCAAAATCATTTGCAGTCACAAAGAGACCCTGAGAATGAAAAATAGAGTCATATGGTGCCACAGTGTGGAAACAGGCCCTTCGGCCCAACTTGCCCACACCAGCCAAAATGTCCCAGCTATACTAGTCCCACCTGCCAGTGTTTGGTCCATATCCCTCCAAACCTGTACTATCCATGTACCTGTCTAACTGTTTCTTAAATGTTGGGATAGTCCCAGCCTCAACTACCTCCTCTGGAAGCTTGTTCCATTCACACCCGCCACCCTCTGTGTGAAAAAGTTACCCCTCAGATTCCTATTAATTATTTTCCCCTTCCCCTTAAACCTCTGTCCTCTGGTCCTTGATTCATCTACTCTGGGCAAGAGACTCTGTGCATCTACCCAATCTATTCCTCTCATGATTTTAAACACCTCTATAAGATCACCCCTCATCCTTCTGCACTCTGGTGCTGGTGATATAACCAAACTCAGCAGATCTGACAGCTCTATCTAGGTTAAAAGTGCTCTGCGGCAATTTGTGAGCACAATTAGGAAGCAGAATTAGAAATCCTGTAATAGGGGTGGTCACCAGGTTTATAGTTCACGCCTGAAGGGTGAAGGAGAGACATTGGCCAAAAGTAGTAAAATAAACCAATTAAGTGCAAGAAACTCTTTATTGTGCACCACTGAAACAATGTCAGTAACAAGGAGATTGGACTTCTACTGTGATATGCTTGAATCCAGAGAGCTTTTGGCTGTCATTTGACATAGGACAGATAAATTGTTTTAATGGAACAGCTATGGGGGAAAAAAACAGCCTTCAATTCACAATATTTTGTTTTGCTAAGATACAACACAAATTATCTCTCTTTTACAAAACTAGGTTCTTCCACTAGCAATGATTTTAAAAGCCTTAAAGTATGATTTCATCTCCCACCTCCTATGAAAACTACATCTATGAATAAATAATGCTTAGTGATTGAACCCAATTGTACATTTTGCCAATTGGACCATTCCCCCCACAAAAAGGTTCATAATGACTTTTGATGAAACAGTATTTCAGCTACAACTGGAATATTGTACAATTTAGGGCACCACAATGTGAAGACTGTGGAGAAGGTTCAGAAGAGATTTACCAAGATGATTTCAGGAATGAGAGTCTTATGTGGATAAACTGAAGAAGATGAAAATTCTCCTTGGAAGACAGTTTGAAGTGGGATCTAATAGAGGCATTATTTTTTGTTTCTATATCAGACAACAGATAAAATCTTGAAGGGTAGGTAGAGGATTTACATTGAGAAAAAGTATTCTAATTATCAGAATGTTCAAGGACTATGATTTCACAGTGTGCAATAGTGGAGTTCATTGCCACAGAAGGCTGTGGAGGCCAAGACAATGGATATTTTTAAGGCGGAGATTGACAGATTTGTTGATTGGTAAGGGGGTGTCAAGGGTTACGGGGAGAAGGCAATGGGTTAAAGAGGGAAAGATAGATCTGCCATGAGTGAATGGTGGAGTAGACTTGATGGGCCGAATGGCCTAATTCTGCTCCTACGACTTATGACCAGGGGAATGGAATCAAGTTGATCAACAAAAGGACCCAAAGTTAAATTAGGAACATTTCTATTTACACAGTGAGTGGTTAGGATAGAAGTGGAGGAAGATTTAATTATAGTGTTCAAAATGCAGCTGGATAAGTATCTGAAACGAACAGGACACTTCTTCACTCAGGCCTGTGATCCTTCATAATTCTCTTCACGATATTTTGTTTAGCTAAGATACAACTTCAAATTATCTCCATTTTACAGAAATAGGCTCTGTGAAGGTGTGGTCATTGTCTTCACTCAAACAGAGGTTGATAACTTTGTTAACATTTAGAAAATCGAGTGATTATATTGATTGTGCTGGAAACATCATCTTCCAGAGGTGGACGATCAGCCATGATTTTGATGAATGGTGGAACAGACTTGTAGGGCCAGATTGCTTATGTTTGCTCATTGTTCTTACATTCAAGACAGCATTAATGGAAAATCAGTTCAATGACCAGTGTAATTTCTTACACTGGGAAGATAATTTTAGTTTTTGGTAGTCAATTAATCAATCCCACAAGGTATCACTGCAGAGCTCCTTAGGGTAGTGTCCTAGACTCAAACATCTTCAGTTGTGGCCACATCCATTGAGCAATTAAAAATAAATATTTATGTGGCTATTTGGTAATATGCAAAAAAAAATCAAATCTCCAACTTGCTAATGCTTCAGTCAATTCCTACATCTATGAACTCAACAAGTCTGAGCAGATTCTTCTTCACAGTAATGTAGATATGAGAATATGCGTCATAGCAAACTGATTTTCCACTGGACGTGCATGACTTTACAATCCCCACTCAAACCAACACTTGGATGTTTTTTTTCCAGTCCCAGACCTATAATTGCATGGTCTTTCGAAACTGCTCTGTACCTTTCACAACTCACGTAGATTGTATGAACTTCTGTGTTGAAGCAATGCTGACATCTCATGGACGACCCTTATCCATGCTCATAAAATCCTGAACTGTGGCAAAGATAGATGAGATTGAATTCAGCAACCTTCACAATGGATCCACATGAGAAGAGTTTTCAAGGGTGAACCCATTAATCTAACTCTCATACAAACTCAGTTGTTCTTGGCAGCTTGTTATCAGTTATGTAAGTCATTCATGTAAATTTGCCATGTATGAAAGCATTCATACATGGCGAATACAGCTGGGCATCCCTAAAGTAGATTTCCAGTTCCCCCCCCCCCCCCCCCCCCCCCCCAGTTTTCCAGTTAAAGTAGATATAGAGTTCTACTGATACTCTCCTCCGCCTAGCAGAGCTGGGCCTTACCCTTAATAACTTTTCGTTTGACTCCTCCCATTTCCTCCAAATACAAGGCGTAGCTATGGGCACGTGCATGGGCCCTAGCTATGCCTGCCTCTTTGTTGGGTACGTCAAACAATCCTTGTTCGAGAGGTACATTGGCCCTATCCCCGAACTCTACCTCCGCTACATCGATGACTGCATTGGTGATACCTCCTGCACCCACTCACTGACTTCATCCATTTCACCATTAACTTCCATCTGGCTCTCAAATACACCTGGACCATTTCCGACATTTCCCTACCATTTCTTGACCTCACTATCTCCATCGCAGGGGATAGACTCCTGACCGACATCCACTATAAACCCACTGACTCCCATGGCTATCTGGACTACACTTCTTTCCACCCTGCTTCCTGTAAGAACTCCATCCCCTACTCCCAATTCCTCCGTCTACGCTGCATCTGCACCCAGGATGAGGTGTTCCACACCAGGCCATTGGAGATGTCCTCATTCTTCAGGGAACGGGGGTTCCCCTCCCACACCATAGATGAGGCTCTCACCAGGGTCTCTTCTATACCCCGTGACTCTACTCTCACTCCCCATACCCCCCCCACTCTTACAAGGGCAGAGTCCCCCTTGTCCTCACCTTCCACCTTACCAGCCGTCACGTACAACAAATAATCCTCCGTCATTTTCGCCACCTCCAACGTGACCCCACCACTTGCCACATCTTCCCATCTCCTCCCCTGTCTGCTTTCCGCAGAGACTGCTCCCTCCGTAACTCCTTGGTCAATTCGTCCCTTTCCACCCGAACCACCCCCTCTCCGGGCACTTTCCCTTGCAACTGCAAGAAATGCTACACTTGTCGCTTTATCTCCCCCCTTGACTCCATTCAAGGACACAAGCATTCTTTCCAGGTGCTGCAGCGGTTCACCTGCACCTCTTCCAACCTCATCTATTGCATCCGCTGCTCCAGATGTCAGTTGCTCTACATTGGTGTAGCCCCACCCGCACATCAGTCTGAAGAAGGGTTTCGGCCCGAAACGTTGCCTAATTCCTTCGCTCCATCGGTGCTGCCTCACCCGCTGTGTTTCTCCAGCACTTTTGTCTATCTGTAGAGTTTAAACCTTTATTTGCAACAAGAGATGGAGTCACAGAGTCAAAGAGTGATACAGTGTGGAAACAGGCTCTTCGGCCCAACTTGCCCACACCGGCCAACATGTCTCAGCTACACTAGTCCCGCCTGTCCACGTTTGGTCCATATCCCTCCAAACCTGTCCTATCCATATACATGTAGATGGGTGAAATTCTGGATTAACTTTTACAAAATGCAACATGGCAAATGAAGGACATTTTGCTGGATGATTTCCTGAAAGGTAACAGTTATAATCCATTCTAATTTAACATAGTTGTGGAAGAAAATAAAAATATAATAAAATATCATGTTCTAAATTGGGATATAGCCAGTTTATTAGGCTGGGAAGTGTTCTATCATAAGACGATTTAAATTAACTATTTGGCAGTAAATTTGTCCCAACTCAATGGGAAGAATTTATGAGGAGATTTAAGAGGTTTGTGATAAAAAGAGAAAGATCAGTACGTAAAATCTAGGGCATCTCGGATGACAAGGTCAATGGAGGATAGGATAAATCAAAAATGGATAGGATAAATCAAAAATGGAAGTTTATGTCAGGTACCAAGAACTAAGATATTGCAAAAAGTTAGGAGAAAAAAGTGGTCAAAAAGGCTTTTGGTAAATTGGCCTTCATCAGTCAGAGTATTGAGTATAGAATTTGGGAGATAGACCCAAAAAGCTGGAGTAACTCAGCGGGCATGTCTGGAGAGAAGGAATAGGTGACGTTTCGGGTCAAGACTCTTCTTCAGCCTTGTTGGGAGGTCATGTTGAGGTTTTATAAGACGTTGGTGAGACCGCATTTAGAGTATTGTGTTCAGTTCTGGGCACCATGTTACAGGAAAGATATAGTCAAGCTGGAAAGGGTACAGAGAAGATTTACGAGAATGTTGCAAGGACAAGAGGGTGTGAGCTATAGAGAGAGGTTGAGTAGGCTGGCACTCTATTCCCTGGAGTGCAGAAAGATGAGGGGTGATCTTATAGAGGTGTATAAAATCATGAGAGGAATAGATCTGGTAGATGCACACAGTCTCTTGCCCAGAGTAGATGAATCTAGGACCAGAGGACATAGGTTTAAGTTGAAGGGGAAAAGATTTAATAGGAATCTGAGGGGTAACATTTTCACACAAAGGGTGGTGGGTGCATGGAACAAGCTGCCAGAGGAGGTAGTTGAGGCTGGGACTATCCCAACGTTTAAGAAGCAGTTAGACAGGTACATGGATAGGACAGGTTTGGAGGGATATGAACCAAACGCATCAGATGGGACTAGTGTAGCTGGAACATGTTGGCTGGTGTGGGCAAGTTGGGCCGAAGGGCCTGCTTCCACACTGTATCACTCTATGACTATGAGAATAATGGAAGTGTACGAGTGAAATTAAAAAGGAAATCAGGAGCTCAAATGGAGGACATGATAATGTACTGGCAGATAACATCAAAGTAAATCCAGATATGTACGGGGATACCAAGTAGATAAATGTGGAAAGAGTAGGGGCAAATACTGACCAAGAAAATAGCCTAAGCTTAAAAACAGATGATGCATTTGATGCATTAAACAAGATGGTAATGATCCAAATGAGTTAGTGACAAAGAAAGCTTGTGAAATATCAGATGGAAAAGCATAGTAAAAGAAAAAGTGAGAAAATCCACAATAGACTACGGGTGCTGTCTGTTCGGAGTTTGTTCGTTCTCCCCGTGTCCTGCGTGGGTTTTCTCCGAGATCTTCGGTTTCCTCCCACACTCCAAAGGCGTACAGGTATGTAGGTTAATTGGCTTGGTAAATGTAAAAATTGCCCCTAGTGTGTGTAGGATAATGTTAATGTGTGCGGGGATCGCTGGTCGGCGTGGACCCGGTGGGCCGAAGGGCCTGTTTCCACACTGTATCTCCAAACTAAACTAAACTAAACTAAACCTCCCTGCTCCTTTATCCATTGCCTTGGCGAATGAAGGGAAGCATCTTGTATGTCATTCCAGTCACTTTGTCCAACAATGCTGCTCTCTTTAAAGTGGATTTACACTTCAAGGTCACTCTACAAAGGGATTTGGCATATTTGAAAATGGATAAATTGCCAGGCCTGAAGTAAATGTGTCCCAGGCTGTTGAAGGAAACAAAGGAGGTCATTGGAGAGGTCTGATCATCATTTTTGTTCATCTTTCCTGCTTACAGGAATAAAGCCAGTGAGCATTGGTATTGCTTTACTAATATTATAAAAGTAGCCTTGAGTCAATAGTGCAAATGTATGAATCCCATGTACTTGGGGCTGGGAGATCTCTCTCCAATTACAACATCAAATGTATCTGCCTTTATGTGCCAACATACTAATGGATAATGCACAGTGATGTTAGTAGCTGTAGGCTGTGGTACTGCTGCCAATATTGAACAAGAGGATAAATACCACAGACTGACTGATATATTTTATGGCTTTGATGCTACACTGTTTATGCTGAATCAATCATAATTTGAAGCCGTCAAGAAAAGGAGGGGGTTAATATTGAAAATACCCCAGAACAACAAGATACACAGCACTGGGTTATAAGACTGTGCTCCGTAAATGTCAACATTTTCTGGTTTCTAAAATGATTCAACATTCACAACAGGTAGCAATGTTACAACATTTTGAGATTTTAAAAATAAAGTCTGCAATTTATCCCATCAGATAAAGCATAAAAAGAAGTTTAATTTGACACCTAATTCACTTTCATATCTTCAGTATTAAAGAGGTTATGGCCATTTTCATACTCGGAAATTAGCATCTTGTTCCCTATAGCTTTTCCATTGACTTAATTGATCGAGGACAGTTAAAAGCCCATAACTTTCTTAAAAATTAAGATAACTGAAAGAAATTTTCAGTTATTATAGATTGAAGCATTCTGAAACAAATATGAAACAATCTTACTTAGAAGACATGAAAGTAAAGCATATAATTAGTTAGTTACCTAATTGTAGCTAATTACAAAATTCAATTACTAGATCTAAACATCTATCAATTTCTTAAGAATAGATTAACGTTTTTAAATAGCCTAAGTGTCCAAATAACATTCACACAATAATTCACAATATAACATAATTTTTAAATCTCATTTTCATGAATTTACAGGCCAAATGGAAGTAATTGAATGTTTAATACCTGTAAATTAATGGGGATTTAAATCATCTTGCGAGTGAGGATTTCTGGAACGCGATCTTTTGGAACGTTCATTTGCGGTGAATTTAACCCCGTATTGGCATGAAAAATACTGCCGTTAATTCGGGGAATAAAATCACCGTGTCGCATGAAAACATGTGAATTAAAGGCTTCTTAAGAAGCACTTTTATACATTTAAAGAAACCACTTTCGTTTACCTGTCCCGTGTGTGAAATCCGTCCCCGTTATCGGCGTTGACGCTTCAGGAGCTGATTTTAAAATTACTCTAGCGCTGACATTGACAATTTAATAAAAATAAAAAATACACAAAAGGCCACTAGGAACGATTCTTCAGCCAACGCTTGTACTCCAACAAAATATTAACCAGGACAAGGGAGGAGAAACCCGCGTTTTAACCCCGCCCCCCCTTAAAGGCGCCAAAATCGCGCACACGGCCAGTGGCAGAATTACAGCGCGACTGAAGTTAAGTTTTGTAACATACCTACAACAGGTGGCTCAGTGGCGCAGTACAGTACAATACAATACAATACAATACGGTTTTATTTGTCACATTGCACATAAAGTGCAAGTGATAGAGTTGCTGCCTTACTGTGCCAGAGATCTGGGTTTGATCCTGACTACGGGTGCTGTCCGTACGGAGTCTGTACGTTCTCCCCGTGACCTGTGTGGGTATTCTCCGGATGCTCCAGTTTCCTCCCACACTACAAAGACGTCCAGGTTTGTAGGCTTATTGGCTTGGTAAAATTATAAATAGACACAAAATGCTGGAGTAATTCAGCGGGTCAGGCAGCATCTCTGGATAGAAGGAATGGGTGACTTTTCGGGTCGAGATCTTTCTTCAGTTGTCCCTAGCGTGAGTGGGATCATGTTACTGTGCAGGGATCGCTGGTCGGTGCGGACTCGGTGGGCCGAAAGGCCTGTTTCTGTGCTGTATCTCTAAACTAAACTAAACATATAACAGTGAATTGTGAGAACAGTGGTTGGTACATTTAATCTGATGAAACACGATGCTGTCCCCAAGTACGAGGATGGATTTAAGAGAGAGGGAGAAATCAAAAAGTACTCTTGACTTCAAATTGGATCCAGACTTTCACCTATAAAATTGTGAGCCATTAAATTACTGTTGGCAACGTATATAAAAATAAACTTGTCAAGAAGCACATTAATGAGCTTTTGATAGAAATGCTCTTGCTCTGGTCAGTGTTACAACTAACTTCAATCATGGCTGTGATGAAAGGGAATAATAAAATCAAAGCCATTTATGAAAGGCCTCAGACTATGCAAATTAGACCACGGCAATTCTCTCTGAGCTGATGAAAAATAGAATTTCGCGTTTGTACATTTTCAGATATGATTTTGGCACACAATAAGGAACTGACTCTTCTCACTACATGTCCTGACATCATTTGGAAGATACTAATCTGTTAACAGCAGAAATTGAGGAATACCATTGGCAAAGATTCAAAATGACTAGATTCATAATATTAGCTGTCTACGCTCATCAAATTCCCCAAATAGATCAGCAAATCCACAGAACAAGAGTGAATTGTAATTGTATTTAATTTATTAGCCAAGTATGTAAACATTCATGGAATTTGATTTGCCAACAGTCATACAAAATAGCAACAAGATACATAACCACATAAAATTAAACATAGACTTAAACAGCCACCACAACGGTGTGTGAGAATCCCCAGGGCACACAGCATAAGCGGAGACCCACAGCCATCAGTTCAATGTCCAGGCCACACACATGCTCCTTCACCGTGATGTGACCAGAGTTGTACCGACTGCTGTCACTGTCTCTGCAGTCCCTGTGCACCCAAACAGTCAGAAAGGCGTTCACACTCTCACTAGACTCCGGGATGTCCTTATGGAGCCATGTCCCCGCATACACCGAGATCACTGCACTCACGGCACTTCCTCCGAGTCCTCACCAGCGCAGACAGCACGTTCATCTTGTTTTTTTTGTTGACCTCACATTCCCCACTGTGATGGAAGGCAAATAACTTATACCTTCTTTCCTCTTTTCTCCCGCAGTCGGGGCAAGCAAAACTTCCGCAGTCGTGATCTCCTAGGAACCTACCAACAAAGAAAGGCTTAGATAGAGTGGATGTGGAGAGGATGTTTCCAGTAGTGGGATAGTCCAGGACCAGAGGGCACAACCTCAGAGTAAAAGGACGTTCCTTTAGAATTTGGTTTCCCCTGTGGTGACTGAGTTAATGTGCAGAGGTTGGTGGTTTATTGATCTTTACCTTTAGATGAGGAGGAACTTCTTTAGAGTGTGGCAAATCTGTGGAATTCATTGCCACAGGCGGCTGTGGAGGCCAAGTCTTTGGGCATTTTTAAAGCGGAAATTGATAGGTTGTTGATTAGAATGGGTGTCAAAGGATACAGGGTGAAGGCACGACAATGGGGTTGAGAGGAAAAAACAGATCAGCCCTGATCAAATAGCTGAGCAGACTCAATGGCCGAATGGCCTAATTCTGCTCATATGTCTTATATTATTATAGTCTAAAAGAGGTGGGGATGGGACAAAGCCTGTCAAGTGATGGGTAGATACAGGCGAGGAGAGGGGGGAGTGCAGATGGGTGGAGTAATGCCAAATGCTAGAGGAGAAAAGGAGTCAAAAGACTGTCGGATAATGAAAAAAGAGGAGGAATAAAATGTAAAGTTGGGGAGGGATATGGGTGAAAGTTGACAGGGAGGAGGGAAAAGGGGCGGGATGAAAGGGAAATTAAGGACGGAATGGCAGATTAGTATACAAAGGAGGGGAAAGGAGCAGGGTGAGAGATGGTGGGAGAAATGTGTGTATATTAGGTGGAGGTCAGGGGTAATTGAGGGGGGTAGAGGGGGTATTATTTGAAATTGGATGATTCAATGTACATATCGTTGGGTGGTAAGCTACCCAAGCAGAACATGAATTGCTGTTCCTCCATTTTGTGAATGGCCTCATTCTGGCAGTGGAAGGATGCCAAGGTCAGAAAGGTCGATATGGGAGTGGGAAGGGGAGCTAAAACCATTAGCAACCAGGAGCTCCAGCTGGATTTGGTGGACTGAGCCCACATGTTCGGCAAAACGGTGGGCTAGTCATCGCTTAGTCTTGCCGGTGTAAAGAGGTCACATCGGGTGCACCGAAAGCGGTAAACGAGTTTGGGAGAGTTGTGTTGAAATACTTACCTCACTATAAAGGTTTTTATGCAGAATCTACCTTTTAACAGTAAGCTTCCATGCTTTATTCAAGAAGATTAGCAGCACGGTGGCACAATGGTCGAGTTGCATGCCTTACAGCGCCGAGGTTAATCCTGACTACGGGTGCTGGTCTGTACAGAGTTTGTACATTCTCCCCGTGACCTGCGTGGGTTTTCTCCGGGATCTCCAGTTTCCTCCCACACTTCAAAGACGTATAGGTTTAGAGGTTAATTGGCTTGGTATAATTGTAAATTGACCCTAGTGTGTGTAGGAGGCGCAACTTTCATCATTGTTCAACTTCTGTCAAGGAGAAGCTATACTTCACCCTCGTTAGACCTCATTTGGACTACGCAGTTGCAGCATGGGACCCATACACAAATAAAAACATTTCTTCCATCGAACGTGTCCAAAGACAGGCAGCTCGATTTGTTACTAACACCTATGAGAGAGAAGCGAGTGTTACCAAACTTCTGAATTCTCTGGGGTGGAACCCTCTCCAAGATAGACGTGAAGCTCACCGTTTGACCTGTTTTTTCAAAATGTTAAATGGTCAGCTCGACATAGATTACAAGACCTACACCAAACCCAAACCAATTAGGAGCAGACGAGGGCATTCGATCCAATTTGTGATTCCAGCTACCAAGTCAGATGTGTACAGCAATTCATTTTTCCCCCGCACAATTAAAGCATGGAATAATCTCCACCCTACTATAGTTACCCAACCAGATGCAACTAAATTTAAGGTAGCTCTTTCTTCCCAAAAACCCTTTCTGGCTTAAGTCCTCCCTCCACCACCTCCAGTTTAAATTCCATTGGGAATATTTTGGAGGACCAAGAAACCAAGAACCAAGAACCAAGTGTGCGGGGATCGCTGGTCGGCGCAGACTCGGTGGGCCGAAGGGCATGTTTCCGTGATGTATCTTTAAACCAAACTAAACTTAAGACTGTCCAATGTTTACAACCTGATAATTTATCAAATTATGAATGTACCTCTCCCTCTACAACCAACTATGACTACATATGGCGATAGCTGAAGTTTGACTAATTAGTCTAACACAACAATATACACCATTTTTCAAAGGGCTGACCTACATTAGTACATTTGGAGGTCAAATTTTAATCTATGTCTGCTACACCATTCAAGAAATACATGATTACTTTGAATTAGGTTCATAATAGCTTCTATTTTCTTCCGATAATTGCCTTTTTCACCTATGTGTAAGGAAAAAGTAAATCTGAACCATTAGATTGTTTTACACCACTATATTAATGACAGTGTGTCATTTTGTATTTTCAGTTTCTTCAATGAGAGGTTCTCAATTGCCTAAAGCAATTTTTTACATCATAAATCTGAATAAGCCATTACATTATGCAGCAGCTCCCATATGTATTACCATAGAATATAATAACTTGTTCAGTAGTAACAGCATACTAGCCTAACGCTCTCTTTCAGTTGGAAGAGGGAGAGATTGGCTCAGCAATTTACTTACAGCATTGTTTTCTATTTATTTACATGTGTTTCTCTCAAAACTATTATAAAAGCTTCCCCATCTTACATCGACCATCAAGGTCAATGGCAACGGGTGCACAGGAGCACCACCACCTAGAGATTCCCTATAATTTTGTACACTACTCTGGCATGGAAATCTATCGCTGTTGCTTCATTGTTTCTTGCTAATATCCTGGAACTCTCCCACCAACGCCATTGCAGGAGGACCTTCAGTAGATTAAGAAGATCCTTCCAAGGGGTTTAGTTTGAGTGATGAATCCTGAGTAGTAGTGAGTTTCATAGTGATTGAGTAGTAGACATGAATTACTATCTAGCTCATTGGTCACCCACAGACTATCTTTGATCGGTCTTTACTGGCTCCATCTTGGACTAAACGCTATTCCATTATTGTGTGTCTGTACGCGGTGAATGGCTCGATTGTAATCATGTATTGTCATTCCGCTGACAAGTTAGCATGCAACAAAAGCTTTTCACCGTACCTCGGTACACATGACAATAGACTAAATAAACTAAACCGAATCTTGGCTTTTCAGTGATACACACATGCTAAAAAATGAATAAATCACGAAAGGGGAAATAGGAAGCCCACCATCGACTTTTTGTTGACATTTTTTCTACCCTCAATATAATAGGGCTTCAGTCAATATGGACATTAAAGGACATCAGTGGCAGCTGGATCTAACATCTATTTGCCTCGTAGATTTATGAGATCATAGAAAAATAGAAACATAGAAAATAGGTACAGGAGTAGGCCATTCGGCCCTTCGAGCCTGCACCACCATTCAATATGATCATGGCTGATCGTCCAACTCAGTATCCTGTACCTGCCTTCTCTCCATACCCCCTGATCCCTTTAGCCACAAGGGCCACATCTAACTCCCTCTTAAATATAGCCACTGAACTGGCCTCAACTACCTTCTGTGGCAGAGAATTCCACAGATTCACCACTCTCTGTGTAAAAAATGATTTTCTCATCCCGGTCCTAAAAGACTTCCCCCTTATCCTTAAACTGTGACCCCTTGGACTTCCCCAACATCGGGAATAATCTTCCTGCATCTAGCCTGTCCAACCCCTTAAGAATTTTGTAAGTTTCTATAAGATCCCCCCTCAATCTTCTAAATTCTAGTGAGTACAAGCCGAGTCTATCCAGTCTTTCTTCATATGAAAGTCCTGCCATCCCAGGAATCAGTCTGGTGAACCTTCTCTGTATTCCCTCTATGGCAAGAATGTCTTTCCTCAGATTTGGAGACCAAAACTGTACGCAATACTCCAGGTGTGGTCTCACCAAGACCCTGTACAACTGCAGTAGAACCTCCCTGCTCTTATACTCAAATCCTTTTGCTGTGAATGCTAACATACCATTCGCTTTCTTCACTGCCTGCTGCATCTGCATGCCTACTTTCAATGACTGGTGTACCATGACACCCAGGTCTCGTTGCATCTCCCCTTTTCCTAATCGGCCACCATTCAGATAATAGTCTACTTTCCTGTTTTTGCCACCAAAGTGGATAACCTCACATTTATCCACATTATACTGCATCTGCCATGCATTTGCCCACTCACCCAACCTATCCAAGTCACCTTGCAGCCTCCTAGCATCCTCCTCACAGCTAACACTGCCCCCTTGCTTCGTGTCATAGTTAGGGCATGCAGTAACCCCAGTAAAATATCATCCAGGAATCAACTACCGTGCCAGATCTGTCCTGACATAATCTGAACAATTATGTTTGGATTTACTACATAGCCTGTGTATAGAAAAAAAAAAGACACTCTGAGTTGTGTAAGGAAGATTCAATCCCTCAAGAAAAGGAAGATTAAAATTGGCATTTACAGCCTGCCAAACGTCCCCCACAAATGATTCATTACCAGTTGGAAAGCAAAATGAATACGTGTTCATTTTTTTTCACCTGTTATTTTTATTTTGTATTTTGACCCGCTTTTACCTGGTACGTGTTATTTCTGTATAGGACGACACACAGATGGCTTTTGTTCAAAGTCTTGAATAAGAATATAATTTAGCTGGTTGCTGAAGGCTATGCAAATGGGATAACAGAATAAGTTGCAGTCCAATATTTCTATCTTCCAAGACACAAGCTTTCACTTGGCTTGGTTTAAATAACAGGAATTTATCCTGCAAAACAAATCTGGTGTCAGGTATGTTAATTCTTATTTTATATGCATTGTATCGTCGGTTATCCTCAAAGCTTCTTCCAAAATGGGTGCTCAATTGTCACATATATCGACGGTGTTTTTTTTAAAGGCTGTAACCTCTTATGGTCATCTTTAGTCCTAGCTTTGAATGTGAAGAGGTGTAATTTTGCACCTCAGTCTTTCAATTGAGAATCAGAAACATATTTAATGAAAAAGAAAAAGAAAAGCCAGATTCGGGGAATTTAAACATCACAATGAGCAGCTTGTCCTGGTGAGGTTCAAGGGGGACATACTATTTCAAAGATCCAATCTGTTGTCAAGTTATGTTTTTTCCTTTCAGTCTATTGAACCCAAGTTGCCACCTGTCTCTTGCCATCTGGCTTCCTCCTTTGTTCAGAGTCAGTCAGGAAGCTTGCACTGATTTTGTTCCCATGCAAAGGAATTTTCATTCAACAATAAAAAATAAAAGCTTTGGTGGATGTGCATCTGCTTTTCCAGATGCACAGTCAGACAGAAGCCATTTTCCTCTTGACAACTGGGCAAATTAAAAAAAAGAAGCTTATTCTCACTTCACCGGTTGAAATGATAGCTTCCCATCTCAAGAACTTTAATGAAAAAATTTCGAAAGCATAATCACAGACTCAGAACTCTTTTACTGAAGCTTCCACACTTGGTCACTTTGGTTATAAGAATCTTTACAAAAAGCAAATTAATACACCCGATTTGAAGTTAAACGTGTTAAAAATGTGGTGGAGGTCACCGAAAAAGCGAAATCCAAATCAAAGCTATTTATCAAGAGAGCCAAAATCTTTAAACTTAAATGTTGAAAAGGTCAAGAAATAAAGACCTTCACAAGAAGCAATTTAACTAAAGAACAATTTTATTGGATATATTGATATTGTTTATTTGGGATGTAAATCTATTGAGAGCTTAGTAAATATGGCAGTGGGAAAGATTGAACTGTTGAACTTTTATATTGTCCGAAGGAAAATATATTAAATGGAATATTAAAGTAACAACTTAAGCTGCATTTAGGATACAGCATTTGCCCAGAAGGTTTCTTTAAAATAAATGATGTTTGCAGTCAGATTTAAAGAGAGTAGTAAAGACCATAGAGGCATAATCTATTTTGACTAGCAAAATATTTTTTATCAGATGCATCTACTTACTCATATGCAAAGCTCCATTGATTTTGAACCATCAAATCCCAGTGAAACGCTTCAAGGGTGTGAAGTGCAGAATTGCCTGAAAAGCTGAGTAACAGAAAGACATATTTCAGCTCTCTCAGAGCTGATTGGATCAGTACACACTTGACACTGCTGTTGAACTCTCCAGATGTTAAAGTGCCAAGGAGTAACCAATTTAATGGCAGAGACCTTTTTTTGTTTAAAATGGGATTATTTAAATTCTTCCACAGCAAATTCCAAACCCTTCATCAGGCTCACTGAAAAACAAAGGCAGTTTGATCAGGAGAACGTGACCACAGACAACAGGCTCTCCTCAATGTAGACACCATCTTGACATGCACACAACTGACTGTGTATAAAACCATGAGGGGAATTGATGAGGTGAATACGCAGAGTCTTTTACCCAGGGTGGGGGAATCAAAAACTCGGGGACATAGGATTAAGGTGAGAGGGGGAATATTTAAAACAAACCTGAGGGGTAACCTTTTCATTCAGAGGTTGGTGGGTGAATGGAACGAGCTACACCAGGACCTTTCTGTCCTGGGCCTCCTCCATTTCCAGACTGATGCCACATGCAAATTGGAGGAACTACACATCATATTTCGCTTGGGTAGAGGAATGAACGTTGAATTCTCTAATTTTAGGTAATCTACAAACTCACCTCCCTCCTCCCCTCCCTCTTCCACCGCTCCCCATCCCACCTCCTCCAATAAAAGTCAGTTAACCAGTTTCACAGTTTGCAATGATGTATCTCTCTTGGAATCACACTGTCCCAAGCCAACAATCAGCCTATCAGGGTACCTCCGTACCTGAGGTCATCAGTTGCTGGCCCTGATTTGTTGTCTTTTTTTCTTGCTTCCAGTTCCAGTCCTAGCCCCACAATCAGTCTGAAGGAGGGTCCTGACCTGAAATGTCACCTGTCTAGTTTCTCCAAAGATGCTGCCTGACCTGGCGAGTTACTCCAGCACTGTGTGTCTATCTTTGGTATAAAAAGCACCACCTACAGTTATTTATTATTACATTACATGAGAAGCTATTCGAGGCAGTTATCATAACAGCATTTAAAAGACACTTGGACAGGTCCATGAATAGGATAGGAAAGGTTTAGTTTGATATGGGTCAAACACAAGTGAATGGGACTGCCTTAGATGGGGCATCTTGGTCAGGATGGACGTAGGGCCAAAGTCCATTTTCTGTGCTTAATGCAGGCCTTGCCTCCCATGCCAATACCCATGAAAGAATAAAAGAAAGATTATAACTGGCTTAAGAAATAAACATGTATCTGTCATTGTAATGAACATTGTGGATGAAATGAACACGGTCATTCTTTTTATCCCTCAGACACTAGATTTCTAGAGTTTCAATATGTCACCAACTGGGACGTGCAAAATATAACAAAATATCCAACGGAGGCATAATTGGATGTAAAAGTTAGGGTGCCATATCCAGCAGGTAGTCTGTGAGGCAATGGACGAGGAGCTGAAGGGAACATAATGCTCAGGTACAAAGTGGGAATATTTCAGCATAGTTCTAGCACAATTGAATAGTTGAATCAGGGTGGAGAATCTGTCAAACCACCATTTAAGCTCAGAAATAGTCTGGAGAGGAAGTTCATTGGGAACTGATCAATATACAGGAGTTGTGGTGGATGATTTTACGGCGGATACTGCGGAACAACAGAGATGTAAGAGTGAAACACAACAAGCAAAATCAATGATGATTAGGAGCAGGAGAGGATGAAATCAGCTAAAACCAGAAGTGGGCAGTTGGGGTCTAGCTTGAGAAAGTTTAAAGGTTATCATCAGCAGACTCTAATCCTACTGAATTTGGGATGAACACAGTTGGATTATTACTTGGATTACAAGCCATAAACTACGTTTAAAAAAAAGGACACAAAGTGATGGAGTAACTATTGAGTTTGAGTTTCTCCGGCAGTTTTTGTATTTTATTTGTAAATCAGCATCTGCAGTTCCTTGTTTCTACATCAACTTCTCATTTTGTGCTGAGGCGTAGATTAAAGTTCCTGGACTTTCAGGATAAGAATAGAAGCTGAGGCTACGAGGTTCTCTTCTACTGCTCTGAAATACATCTCACTATATCCTATGTTTTTGCCTTGATGCTTTTCGGCATAAATTTTATGTTTATTTAAATAATTATTTTCACCTTTTACTGAACGGAAGTGGAACTAAGGGGAAGAAAAATCAAATTCAAAGCTAAACTGCTACATCTGCTAAGTCAACTTCTAAGCTGCTACATCAAGGCAACTTTGACTATTTATGCCAGGGCAAAAAGGGGACGTGCTGGAGATGAATTAATCACAAAATGTTAGATGGCACTAATTGTACATTTTAATTAAAATATGTTAGAGGTGTATGATCAGGAATAAAGAGACCAGTTAACAGATGCAAGGCGTTTTTGTGATCTAAGGATACTGCACAGAAGAAGGGATCAAAGGAAACATTGATGGTAGCGGTAAACTGTTAATTGTTTTCACCACTGACGTACATACATACATACATACAACACTACATACATACATACATACAACACTACATACATACATACATACGTACAACACTATGTGTTATACAACATACATACATACATACATACAACACTACATACATACATAAATACATACATACATATATACTTTCATAGATATATACACACACACATACACGGACATACACACATACACATATACATGCAAATACACACACACATACACACAGACAAAATCTGACTCAGTGTTTTTGCTACAAACATACATACACACACACATGAAAACGCGCGGGCACACACACACACACACACACACACACACACACAGACACACACACACAGACACACACACACAGACACATACACACACACACACACACACAGACACACACACACAGACACACACACACACACACACACAAAAAGTCAAATTGGCCTTTTAATTCCAGCGTCTACTGTTTGTTTTGAGGCTTTGTTTGGGGCTGCTTTTGTGTGATTTTCTGGGTATGGAAATACTAAGCCTGTTAAGATTTCTTATGAATAGCGTTGTTCTCCTTTTGTTATTTATTCACTTGTTGTCATGGTGCAAAATCAAAAAGACCAGACAGCAGAGACACAACAGAACCTCAATCAAGCCGTCACCCTTGCCAGCAACGGGCAAAAAAATGTTTTTTCACAAAACTGGCAGAAGTCCCTGGGCCAAAAATTGATTATTGATTGAACAAGTTGCAGGCATGCAGGCAAAAGGGATTAAGATTTCTCAGCATCATGGTCGGAATGTACGAGTTGAGCCAAAAGGCCTTTTTCCATTTTGTACAACTCTATGAATCGATTAATCCATGTTAATTAGTATTTTTAAATATTTATAAGGGAAAGTGAGATGGAAGAATATACATGGATTTCAGAACAGTGGAAGAGATCATCACACTCTTATTCCGAGAACTGAAAGCCCAGGAACTTTAATTCCCTCTTCAGTACAATCTCCATGTAATAGTCAAGCTATGTACATTCAGTTGCATCATTATTACAGTGTTATTGCTGACTCAGATAGCTTACTCAGAAGTAAATGGAAATCAGGTTTCTATTGTTCGTGTTAACTGTGCAGAACAGCCCCATAGCATACTTTGACAGGATGAAAGCTCATTCATTTAGTTAGCAGGGAGATACAAGTGACAGACTTGGCTGAAGAAGAGTCCCGACCTGGAACGTCCTCTGTCCATTCCCTCCACAGAAGCTGCCTGACTTGCTGAGTTTCTCTAGTCTCTTGTGAATTACTTGATCATTCTTTTTTTCAGTGAATAGTTCAGTCATCACCTGCTTAATTTATCTGATATTTGACTGATTACCATAATTGACTGATACATCTTGCAATGCGCCAGAGCTTTGAAGGGTTCTTTTATCGTGTAGGAAAGAACTGCAGATGCTGGTTTAAACCAATGATAGACACAAAATGCTGAAGTAACTGAATGCTGAAGAGTGGGCCAGCACCTCTGGAGTGAAGGAATGGGTGACGATTCGGGTCCAGACCCTTCTTCAGACTGACCGACTGTCTGCCCCGCTAAGTTACTCCAGCATTTTGTGTCTATCTTTGACATTCCTTATCAGTCTGAAGAATGGTCTCAACCCGAATGGTCGCCTCTTCCTTCTCTCCATAGATGCTGCCTCACCTGCTGAGTTTCTCCAGCATATTTGTCTACCTTCCTTATCAGTTAGTTTAGTTTAGTTTAGTTTAGTTTAGTTTAGAGATGCTGGTATATATCAAAGATGCTGGAGTATTTCAGCAGGACAGGCAGCACCTCTGGATAGAAGGAATGGGTAATGTATTGGGTTGAAACCCTTCTTTCTTGGTTTGTTTTATCTCCCCTAACTTGTATCTAGTTTTTAAGCATTTTGTCAAGAACGGTTGCTACATTATTATTAAACAGCGTGGAAACAGCCTCTTCACCCACGCGGTCATGGGGAGAACTTACAAACTCTGTACAGACAGCACTTGCAGTCAGGATCGAACCTGGGTCTCTGGTGCTGTAAGGCAGCAACTCTACCGCTGCGCCACTATGCCACTAATTTATTTTTCTTTCCTCCCCATCCCCCTCCAAAGAATGAAAAAAAACACTTTAATGGGTATTTCAGTTTTCAAAATTATTACCATTGCAATTAATAATGTAGCAACCGTTCTTGACAAAATGCTTCATAACTAGATACAAGTTAGGGGAGATAAAACAAACCAAGAAAGAAGGGTCTCAACCCAATACATTACCCATTCCTTCTATCTATAGATGCTACCTGACCCGCTGAAATACTCCAGCATCTTTGATATTAACCAGCATCTGCAGTTCCTTCCTATGCAAGAAATTGAACCATACATTTTTTTTTTAATACAACAGTACTGTTTTAATGTTGTCTTCCTGTCAGCCCAGCATTGACTGTGTTATGCAGTGAATTTAATGTATTGCCATTCCTAGAGAGAATCACAGGAACTGACAGCATGTAGCAACACAGGAGATTTTAAAATCAAAGTGAAATTCTTCCCCATTATTTCTCTGTCTGAAGATCCAAGCGGAGGTTTTTTGCATCCTGTAGAATGTGTGGAGAAATCAGTCCATGTGATTCATCATTTTTGTCCATTTTGGTCTAATTTGAGGAAGGACATTCTTGCTATTGAGGGAGTGCAGGGTAGGTTCACCAGGTCAATTCCTGGGAAGGCGGGACTGACATATGATGAATGAATGGGTTGACTGGGCTGCTATTCACTGGGATTTAGGGGATCTTATAGAAACATATCAAATTCTTAAGGGATTGGACAGGCTAGATGCAGGAAAACATTTCCCGTTGTTGGAGGAGTCCAGAACCAAGGGTCACAGTTTAAGAATAAGGGGTAGGCCATTTAGGACTGAGATGAGGAAAAACATTTTCACCCAGAGAATTGTGAATCTGTGGAATTCTCAGCCACAGAAAGCAATCAAGGTCAATTCACTGGATGTTTTCAAGTGAGAGTTAGATTTAGCTCTTAGGGCTAACGGAATCAAGGGATGTGGGGAAAAAGCAGGAACGGGGTACTGATTTTGAATGATCAGCCATGATCATACTGAATGGCGATGCTGGCTCGAAAGGGCCGATTGGTCTATTCTTGCACCTATTTTATATGTTTCTAGGTATCACACACCTACTGACACCATTTGCAAAAATAGTAACATTAATCACCCTTGGCATTGATCACTGCTAAAAGGGGAAGAGAGGTGATTCCATAACATATGATGAGCATTTGACGACACTGGGCCTGTACTCGCTGGAGTTTAGAAGAACGAGGGGGGACCTCAATGAAACATACAGAATAGTGAAAGGCTTGGATAGAGTGGATGTGGAGAGGATGTTTTCACTAGTGGGAGAGTCTAGGCCAAGAGGTCATAGTCTCAGAATTGAAGGATGTTCCTTTAGGAAGGAGATGAGGAGGAATTTCTTTTGTCCGAGGATGGTGAATATGAGAAATTCTTTGCCACAGAAGGCTGTGGAAGCCGAGTCAATGGATATTTTTAAGGCAGAGATAGATAGACTCTTGATTAGTGTGGGTGTCAGGGGTTATGGGGAGAAGGCAGGAGAATGGGGTTAGGAGGGAGAGATAGATCAGCCATGACTGAATGGCGGAGTAGACTTGATGGGCTGAATGGTCTAATTCTGCTCCTATCACTTATCACTTTATGACCTTATGAAAGCTTCATGAATGTTTCAACTTTAAAAAGCTCAAATGTGCACAATGTAGGAAGGTTCCCGACCCAAAATGTCACATATTCTTTTTCGTCAGAGGGGCTGCCTGACCCGATGAGTTACTCCAGCACTTCGTGTCCATCTCAAATATGCATGACAATTTGCTCAGGAGAAATCAAAATGGTTCCTTTTTAAACCAGCCCTTTGTCACTGTAATGTGACCTTCAATTGTCTTAAACACCGTCACCTTCCTCTCCCCAGTGGCGTCATGCCTCAACAGATCTTAGTTTATTGTTGGCAATCAGTGCCTTGTTTAACTGACATTCAGCTCCAAGGACACCACTCCTTCAAACTCAATTATTCCGTTTCCAAAGGCTATATAAGTTACAATACCCATTCAAATTTTTCCGACCAAATCTCCTTGGGACTTGCTCCTCAAGCAGTTTGAATTGGAGTGGGAGGATCTGTGATGCAATTTCAATTATTTTCTTTGAATAACATTTGATCGAGAGAACAATTACAGTTTGAACAAATAAAACCTAGCATGGAGATGACAGCACTCAATCTATCATTGGGCCAAGGGAATATTAAAGTCAGAGGTGTCGCTATAGTGGAAGGTCAATCAAGAGGGACTGTGGTTTGGGTGCCCATAGAATTTAATTTCCATCATATATCTGCTACATGAAGGTTGTGATCTTAACCAGCAAGTACATAAAGGAACTAATCTCTGTGTAGACCGGTGTCAAGCATTTGGTCATAGAGTCATAGTCATAGAGTGATACAGTGTGGAAACAGGCCCTTTGGCCCCAATCACCAACACTGGCCAACGTGTCCCAGCTACACTAGTCCCACCTGCCTGCGCTTGGTCTATATCCCTCCAAACCTGTCCTATCCATGTACCTGTCTAACTTTTTCGTAAACGATGGGATAGTCCCTGCCTCAACTACCTCCTCTGGCAGCTTGTTCCATACACAAACCACCCTTTGTGTGAAAAAGTTACCCCTCGGATTCCTACTAAATCTTTTCCCCTTCACCTTGAAGCTATGTGCTCTGGTCCTCGATTCCCCTACTCTGGGCAAAAGACTATGTGCATCTACCCGTTCAATTCCTCTCATGATTTTGTATACCTCTATAAGATCTCCCCTCATCTTCCTGCGCTCCATGGAATAGAGACCCAGCCTACTCAACCTCTCCCTATAGCTCACACCCTCTAGTCCTGGCAACATCCTTGTAATTATTTTCTGAACCCTTTCAAGCTTGACAATATCTTTCCTATAACATGGTGCCCAGAACTGAACACAATATTCTAATTGCGGTCTCACCAACGTCTTATACAACTCCCAACTTCTATACTCAATACTCTGACTGATGAAGGCCAAAGTGCCAAAGGCTTTTTTGACTACCTTATCTACCTGCAACTCGACCTTCAATTGTCTTGATATTGGTTTATTATTGTTGTGTGCACAGAGAATCAGTGAAAAACTATTTTGTCTGCTATCCAGGCAAAGCAACCTGAAGAAGGGTCCCAACCCAAAACGCCAACCATCCTTTTTCTCCAGAGATGTTGCCTGACCCTCTGAGTTACTCCAGCACTTTATTTATATCTTCGATATAAACTAGCATGTGCAGTTCCTTTCTACAAAAAGCATACCATACTTGAGTCTATCAGGTAGTGCAAATAGGGAGAAAATAAACAGAGTACAGACTATTGAGTTACAGCTGCAGAGAAACTGCAGATAAAAAAGAATAACAAGGTCCACAGTGCGGTAAAGTTGGAAGATTGAGAATACATCTTCAGCATATGAGAGGGGGTGCTACAACCTAAGTCAAGCAGTTTTCAGATGAGTTGGGTTAGAATTATTGTATTGAAGGTCGAGCTGCATTCAATAAATGGGAGACACAAGAAACTCCAGATGCTGGAATCTTGAGGAACTCAGCAAATCAGGCAACCACTCCATCAGTTTGAAGAAGGATCCCAACCTGAAATATTGGTTGTCAATAAATAAGAATCTGACATAGGTGTTCTCATGATCCAGATGTTCTAGGGATGAGTGTAGCACCAAATTGATAGTGTTTGCCATGGACTTCTTGCAGTTGTGGTTGAATTGCAGTGAACCAAGGCTGTTGGGAGGCTGTAATTGTTACACACCATGATCTCTTGAAAGACATCATGATGATTGATAGCAGAACTACCGGAAAGTAGTCATTAAGGCACGCTATCTTGTTTTTCTTTAGCACTGGGATGATAGTGGTCTTAAAATAGGTGGGAACCTCAGAATGGAGTAGGGAAGGTTAAAGATGATTATGTATCCACAAATATTCCTATCGGCTGGTCTGCGTAGATTCTGAGGATATGGCTTGGAACTGCGACAATTATTGTGGGTACAGATGCATCTAAGGCTGTGTAGAAAGGAACTGCAGATGCTGGTATATACCCAAAATAGACACAAAGTGCTGGAGTAACTCAGCGGGTCAGGCAGCATCTCTGGAGGAAAAGGATAGGTGACTTTTTATGTGGGGACCCTTCTTCAGAACCATCTAAGGCTGTTCGGGTAGGTGATGTCTTTCCGCTAACCTGTTCAAAATTTGCTCAGGATGTATTGTTGCCCACATTTGCCCAACTTCATTTTGTTAGCCTTTTATTGCATGCCACAATCAGCAGATGTTTGTGAGGTTAGTCTGGGACATTAACTTAGTCAGTAATTGTCTCTTCGCATCCCTGATGGCTTTGTGAAGGTTGTACCAAGCCAGGTTGCTTCCAAACGTTTTCTCAATCCTTGTCAGGGCAATCCAGATGCCAACTAATCAACCAATCACTGCCATGCCAGCATTCTATATTGCACACAGGTATTTGTGAAACTAATTTTTTTCAGAGTTTCCCCGCTAAACCCAAGCCAAATCAGAATCATCTCCACTGTCAGTGTCAATAGAAAAGACAAGAGGAATTGGCCTCAACATTAAGGCGACGTGTTCCCAAGTATGGCTTAGATCAGCGAAAATAAGTTTATCTTGAGTTATAGGTAAAATTATTCAGTAGATAATGTGCAGCTTGTTGTGAATAGTTGATGGGACATCACAGCAGCTGTCTGCCACTGGGGAATGAGCAAGGACATTTGCACAATGCAAAATATGAAATCATTCAGAAATTGCCAAAGGCATGGACTTACCATGTGCCTGCTTGATATCTCTGTCATGAAATTAAAAAGATCACTGTGTTACAAGCTATAAAAGGAACTACTTGAAAAAGCCATCAGATAAAATGTGTTGAGAATCAAAGGCTAAAAACTTGGAGATGGTTTAGGAGATGGGTTGGGGATATTAGTCACTGCAGTCACTTACTTGTTGAATGGGCATCCAAGAAACAAGAACAAATGGCGAGGAGAGATAAAGAACTAGCTCAAAAGTAGACACAAAATGCTGGAGTAACTCAGCGGGACAGGCAGCATCTTTGGAGCGAAGGAATAGGTGATGTTTCGGGTCAAAACCCTTCTTCAGACCAAGTCTCGACCTGAAACGTGACCCGTTTCTTCTCTCCAGAGATGCTGCCTGTCCTGCTGAGTTACTCCAGCATCTTGTGTCTACCTTTGATTTAAACCAGCATCTGCAGTTCTTTCCTACACATAAAGAACTAGCCCCCCAGTTCACAGTCCTCTACCATGAAAGGACATCAAACTAACAAAAAATTCTAATGTAATAACAAGGAACAGCAGATGCTGGTTCATACCAACGAAAGCTACAAAATGCTGGAGTAACTCAGCAGGTCAGGTAACATTTCTGGAGAACATGGACAGGTGACGTTTCGGGTCGGGGCGCCAATCCTGCTCCCTCTCCAGAGATGACCCTTAATCCATCAAACCCTCAGCGTTACCCACACTTCAAGATATTCAAGATTCAAGAGATATTCAAGAGACATTTATTGTCACATGTACCAACTTGTACAGTGAAATTTGGGGGTCACCATACAGCCATACGAATAAAAGAAGAACAAACACGATAGTATTTTAACATAAACATCCCCTGCACAGCAGAATCAAAGTTTCCTACTGTGAGGGAAGGCCCAAAGTTCAGTCATCCTCCTCTTTGATGTACACCCGTGGTCGGGGCCTCCCGAGCCCGCAGCCCTCCGCAGTCGCCGCTACAGGTGGACCCATGCTCAGGCCCTCTCGCGGGGATGATGGAACTCCGACGTCGGAACGGGAGAACAACCTGAGTGGCTTGGACCTCCGAATCGGCCACTTGCTACGGCTCCCGAAGTCCACTGGCCGCGCCGAGTGGAGACCTACGCTGGCGGCCCTCGGCAAAGGGCCCCAGGGCACCGTGGTGTTGAAGTCAGCGCCGCCCGCGCTGGAAGCTCTTCAAACCACAGCTCCGTGATGTTGTTGCAGCAGGCCCAGCACTCCGGAGCTTCAAACGGCGATCCCAGATGAGGCATCGCCCGCTCTGCGATGTATCCTGCGCTGCGCCGCCGCTGCTGGAGCTCTGGTCCGGTCCCCGGCAGGAAAGACCGCGCCAATCCAGTTGGTAGGTCGCGAGGAGGGGGACGAGGACGCGACTCGGAGAATAGTCACGTCCTAGCCAGGAGGCGACTGGGAGACGGTTTCCCCCTTACCCTACCCTCCTCCCCCACATAGAAAAGCTAAAGAAACCTCCTCAACATACTTGTAAACAAACTAAAACATTTTTAAAAGATGGAAAAAATGGACAGACTGTAGGCAGAGGCAGCCTGCATGCGGCGCCCCTAGTGGCCAGGTTTCACCATGATTTTGATTTGCTTATTTTTCTCTCCTCTATTCCCACTCAGTCTGGACTTCCTTTAGACAGGCAACTGTTATTAACCAGCCCCTCTCATTTGTTAGACACAAAAAGCTGGAGTAATTCAACAGGTCAGGCAGCATCTCTGGAGAAAAGGTATAGGTGACGTTTCGGGTCGAGATCCTTCTTCAGAGTGAGAGTCTATAGAAGGTAGATAGAACAAATGAATGAAAGATATGCAAAAGCAATGATGATCAAGAAAATGGAGCCCACAATGGTCCATTGTTGGGTGTGGGGTCGGTGATAATGAGTTACAGACAGTGAAACTCGACAGGACGACAGTGAAACTAATACGATGACTAGGGTGTGGGAAATCTGTCATTTATTGTCCCTCTCTCAATCCGATTATGAATGATGTTTGCTCTATCCGAATCCCTCCTCCCCCCGTAACTTAATGCATGGCTGTTTTCCAAATTGTCTCAGTTCTGACATAAATTCATTGGCCCAAACCACTCACTCTGTACCTCTCACCATAGATGCTCCTGACCTGCTGAGTATTTCCAACATCTTCTGTTTCGCTTTCTCTCACCTGCTGAATTTCTTACAGCTATGTTGTTGGTGTGTCTCTGAGGAAAATCCCACTATTGTTGTCAGTAATCTAACTGCTGAATACATCTGAGCAATGTACAGTGCATCCCAGGAGACGTGTAACCCAATGTGCAGGGACATGAGGAAGAAAAGATAATTTATCCCCACTAGCCAGTGTCCCCCAATCCCCAATCATTCCCAGCATCAGTTCAATCACTAGTGGGAAATCTATGGTTTTAACCAAGAGTCTTTGATTATTCATGAAAATTACTTGATCTTCAAGGACTTTGTCCCTAGCTGCAAGCACACCTAACTTTGCTCCAGTTGGTATGCAACAATCCAGTGATAGAACTGTGAAGGTGCCAAATGGAGTTGCGATATAATGAACCAGAGTAATAGCACTCTTGAAAAGTCATTGACTAAGCTAAAGCCACACATGGCTTCCATCCAGCAATTTTTGAGGAATAGGTTTGTAGGTGTCATGATAAACTATATTATTGCACCAAACTTGGAACAGGGGGCATTTTGATTACCACACCATAAAAGAGATATGGAGGAAATGTGGACGGTTAAGAAAAAGGATTTACAAAGGTAATATTGCAAATGCACGGTTATATCTTTAAGGAAACGGTGAACAGCCAGGGATGTAGAATCTGTAAGGCACCTTCTTAATGAAATAAGTGTCTCTTCCAGGTTTGATTTTTATAACATTAACATTGCCTAACCAGGGGGAAAGCTGTGTGTGTGTACAAACCACTGTGTGCAAAGTTGTGTATTGATGACTTTGATCTGAGCTGCAGACAGCAGCACAATCGTGAATGACCGACCGCCTGAAACACACTCTACATCAATTAGCTCCAGACCCATTATATAACCAAAGCCGTAATGTACTGTTAAAGAAAATAGATTAAAAGTATAATTTACATTATCTTTGATCAGTGACATTTCAAGATAGATTTATAAAATTTGAGAATATATAATAGTTTCCTTTTGAAATGTTTTGAATAGCTGTTCAAAGGACGATCACTAAATTCTAGCACTGAACATTTATATCCAAATCTTCTAATGGATGCACATTGGAATATGCATGGGGTAAGTCAGGGAACTTCATCTTCCTCTAATACAACCCCACACAACTGAAAATACATGTATTTGGTCAAGATTTAAATCCTCACACAGCAAGCGTTGCCAAAAGCAGCTACTGACAGGTTTTTGAAAGGTGTTCTTTCTTCAGCTGATCAAGGTACAGCACACAGCAGTGCTAATGCGTTACTTCAGCTAAGTGCAGAGGCAGCTCAAGGTTAGGAACCACATGGATCTGGCAAGCACAAAGCATGACTGACAGACAAATCATCACATTTTTCTTTGCGGCTTTTGTCTTTTATTGGGATTAAAACATCACCATCTAGATCTGTAAGTCTGCATGTGGATTTTCAGAGCAATAAACATGTATAGTACATGTGTGTGTGAGGTTCCTCCATGAACTGGAGTGCATCATATAGTACAACTACAGAGGGTGCAGTAGCGCAGCAGTAGAGTTGCTGCCTTCCAGCGCCAGAGACCTGGGCTCGATCTTGACTATGGGTGCTGTCTGTAAGGAGTTTGTACATTCTCCCCAGTGACTTGCATGGGTTTCTGCCACACTCCAAAGATGTACAGGTTTGTAGTTTAATTGGCTTCAGGTAAATAGTAAATTGTCCCTATTGTGTGTGAAGAAGAGTGTTCATGTGCGGGGATCGCCGGTCGGCACGGACTTGATGGGCCGAAGGGCCTGTTTCCACACTGTATCTCTTAACTAAACTAAACTAACCCTAGTTTGTTTTGGGGTTTCTAGTTATCCTTTAATGTCCTGAATAACGGATGTGTCATTAAAGCCCCATCTCAGTTTAAATGTATCCTCAAGCCTTCAAGGAAACCCACAACTGACAACATACTGTAAGAGTACTGCTGTGTAGGGACCTACCATGAATGGTCAATGGAATTCTCTGAATCAGGATCAGTTTCAATTTAGTTTATTGTCACGTGTACCGAGGTACAGTGGACAGTTTTTGTTGCATGTTAACTAGCCAGCGGAAAGACAATACATGATTACAATCGAGCCAATCGCAGTGTCAGAATAAGACTGCATGTGAAGAGGAGAGCATGAAAATGGCAGGCTTTGAACATCGGTCTTTGGGAGTTCTCAAAATATGAATACATATGGCGGTTTCTATGTCTGACCACAGTGCTGATGTTCCTTGGGCGTATGCGGTTGGTAAATTTTCAGTAAAAAATATGGGACAGAGGAAGGTAAGGATGCATGACAAGAGGAAAGCAACATTGCTGCTGGCAGTAAGTGATGATGGTGGGGGTGAATTTCAGCCTTACACTACTCTGATTGAATGTGAGTCCGTTGGTGGGTATCAACTTCAAGGTCCTTCAGAGATGCTGCCTGACCCACTGAGTTAATCCAGCACTTTGTGTTCAACACCAGATTCCAGCATCTGCAGTTTAGTTTAGAGATACAGCGTGGAAACAGGCCCTTCGGTCCACCGAGTACGCACCGACCAGCGATCCCCGCACCCCCACACTATCCAACACACACTAAGGACAATTTACATTTATACCAAGTCAATTAACTTACAAACCTATACGTCTTTGGAGTGTGGTAGGAATCCGAAGATCTCAGAGAAAGCCCACGCATGTCACGGGGAGAACATACAAACTCTGTACAGACATAGTCAGGATCAAACCCGTGTCTCTGGCGTTGTAAGGCGTTAGCTCTACCGCTACTTGTGTCAAGAGTCAAGAGTGTTTTATTGTCATATGTCCCAGATAGAACAATGAAATTCTTACATGCTGCAGCACAACAGAATATGTAAACATAGCACACTGTAAACAATATGATAAACGAGAGGGAAAAAAAGTTCCGTGTGTATATATACACATACTCACCAGTATACACACATAGATATATACACACATACTCAATAATTCTCAATAACTCTCAATAATTCTCACATACTCACAATAATTAATGATAAGTTTCATCTCATCTTGGAAGTTTCTTAATCATTTGGCAATTCAGAGCACTGACTGTGTCATAAAAAGTTTAATCACATCTAACAGAGATTTATATCACAATTTCTGTTTTATCACATCGAACAGAGAGACGGTAACTAAAATGTCCATAAATGGACAAACAATGTCTGGGGAACATTGAAATCATGTGACATCTAAATTCCCAGCTGATACTGCTTTCTCAGCAGTTCAGTGGCAGTTTAGTGGCAGCTGACGTTTTGAGATTGCATGATTCTAATTAAAACATTGCCGAACACTGTTAAGGGTCACTTAAAAATAGTCAGTTGATAGACTACAGCTTCAAAACCAGTTCAGTGGCTGATTTAATGTGCTGAATCTGTTAAAAATGTTAATTTCAAAAATGCTTGGGCAGCTGACAACCCAGTGGTATGCATATTGATTTATCTAACTTCAAGTAAGCATTGCATCCAATTACTCTCCATCCCTCCCCCACCCTAGTCATCGTACTAGTTTCACTGTCGTCCTGTTGAGTCTCACTGTCTGTATAACTCGTTATTACCTATCCGACAGCCAACAATGGACCATTGTTGGTCCATCTTTCGTTGATCATCGTTGCTTTTTGCATATCTTCCATTCATTTGTCTGAAGTACTGCCTATATCTCGTTCCCCTTTTCCATGACTCTCAGTCTGAAGAAGGGTCTCGACCCGAAACGTCACCTATTCCTTTTCTCCAGAGATGCTGCCTGACCCATTGAGTTACTCCAGCTGTTTTCATTTGAGTCACATGTGTACTTTCCTTGCTATGATTGCTATGAAACCAAAGTTAATTGTTAATTCCACTTGGCACTGATGGCAAATGTACCAGAACAAAGTACATCTTTAGTTTAATTTAGTTTAGAGATACAGCGCGGAAACAGGCCCTTCTGCCCACCGAGCCTGCGCCGACCAGTGACCCCCACACAATGGCACAATCCTACACACACACACGAGGGACAATTTACAATTTCACGAAGTCAATTAATCTACAAATCTGTACGTCTTTGGAGTGTGGGAGGAAACCAGAAATCCCGGAGCAAACCCAAGCAGGACACGGGAACGAGAATGTACAAACTCCATACATACAGCACCCGTAGTCAGGATCGAACCCTGATCTCTGTGCTGCAAGACAACTTTTTCACACAGAAGGTGACACGAATATAGAACGAGCTACCAGAGGAGGAGTTTGAGGCAGATATAATAACAAGCTTTAAAGAACATTTGGGCATGTGCATGGATTGGAAAGGTTTAGAGGGATATGGGTCAAATGTGGACAAGTGGGACTAGCTTCGATGGGCACCTGGGGCGGCATGAATGAGTTAGTCTGAAGAGCCTGTTTCTGTGATATGTGACTCTTTGATTCAATGCTGCAGATGTTTCATTATTTTTCAAGCTACTTCATCAAGCTACTGCTGGATGAACATATTCATCTAAATGAACTGTGAGTTTTCTCCAACTCTGCTGACTAAATGGCTAAGTAAAGCATTAGTAGATTCTTTATCCTAGCATCAGAAAAAGACAGGGAGAAAGTACAAACTCCTTACAGACAGCACCCGTAGTCAGGATTGAACCCGGGTCTTTGGCCCTGTAAGGCAGCAACTCTACCGCTGCGCCACCGAGCCAGCCTTCTGTTGAGGAGAACTCAAGCAAAAGCCAGTTGTGTTCTTTCATGATATCCTGAAAGGAACCCAAGTTATTGGGAATGACGAACATTTGAGTTCAAATATATCCTTGAAGTAGGCCCTTGAAGTAAAATTTTGCAAGAATTATGTTGCCTAGGTGTTTATTTAAGGGGGCAAGTCAAGTTGAAATTGTTCTGAAAACCATTAGTTATGCAGAGAGAGGACCAAGTGGATAAAGGAAATCAGTAATTCTGGGACTGCGTCTTGTAAAACAAGAAGAGTGGAATTTCTGCCATTTTTGAAAAAACAAACTCTTTCAAGATGACTTCAATGGTTCGTGACTATGTTTGGGATTCTACTGTAAAATATCTCGGATCAGATATTCAGAGCGATCAAGAAGAAATCCTTTTTTATTGTCTACTTAAGATAGTTTGGCGAATACATAGAAAACAAGGGTTTCAGTCAATTGGGAGTGACAATTTTGATGTGTATTACTAATAAAGTGACCGCCCCAAAGTTGCTAATTGTGCAATATTTCATTGTACAAAGTTTAAAACAATTGATTTTATGGTAATGACTATCAGAAAGAACAACTATCCTCGATAATCCTATTTAAACTCTCATATGACAATCAGCCAGGTCATTATAAGAGTTCCTGGGCAGCTGGAACATAAAAATTGTAACTGCAAGAGGACCAGCCTTTCAAGGAGGTAAGGAAGAGAAAAATGGGGCACAGCTCCACCAGTTTACTCTAAGCTCCCTTTTTGTTTTAAGATGGCTTCCCCCCCCCCCCCCTCCATTTGTATTTGGAGGTGCATCACCCTTATTGGTGCTATTTGCTTTTAAAAACATCTGAGTACAAGTTTTATAACATAATGAAATTCCTAGAAAATGGATGAAGGTTGAATGTTGCTGGAAGGTTGCCTTTTGAATTGCCACCTTTGCCCGAGTGATATTAATCAGACAGGTCATAGATAGATAATGTAGGTGGTGATTTATCGGAATCTAAGATAGATGGTGATTTGTTACTCATCACCAACGTAGAATGCTCCGATTCATACAACAGTGAATACATTGATGTCTCAGTGGAAGTGAGATAAGGAAATAAGGATAAGGAAGTGAGATAAAGACGATAAGGAAAATGATATTAAGAAAACAGACGATGTCAGTGCATATCATTGTGATATCAGTGCACCCTACAAATTATATGTAAAGCTCTCTAGGTGATCTCCAAACAGCTTGTAGATTGTAGTCTGTGTTCCTGCATTCTGCACCATCTGGCTGTACAAGCAGGTTGCGCGCATTGCACACGGGAAGTGCTAACACACGGTGGTGTTTCCAATCTGCAGGAAGTGCCCACGCATCTTGCAGCTCAGTTTGTTCCCTTAATTCATCCTCGGGACATTGCTATGAAGCTCAATTGTCTTCACCCATCTCCAGCTGGTGTGAGAATGCAGGTTCTTGGTGGCATGCCGATTAGTACAGCATCATCAAACCCAATTTGCTGAGGGATTGGAGTCAGTTATAAGTTCATAAATACATAAATTATGGAAGCAGAATTAGGCCATTCGGCCCATCAAGTCTACTCCACCATTCAATCATGGCTGATCATCTTTCCCTCTCAACCGCATTCTCCTCCTGCCTCCTCCCCATAACCCCTGACACTCCATTATAACTCAGTGTTCTTCTCCTTATTGCCATCAGTGAAGCTTTGGGTCTTTATTGACATATTTTATATCAACAGCATACAGACATAAAAGCCGTAGTTGGAATTGGGTGGATTATTTATCTAGATCTACAGATTTTCTGTTCAATAATTGACCTTACAATGTCGTTACATTTTGAAACAATGACTGTTTATAAAAGCATAAGAGCTTAACAACACACTAAACGTGGAACAGGCTCAACAGCCACATTTTACGATAGGTATAACCGGGCCATCAAATGATAAATGGGAGGGTTGACTAATTATGCAATAATATTTTATTGTACAAGGTTTAAAATAAATGGTTTTCTGGAGATAACTATCAGAGAGAACAGCCATCCTCAACAGTCTTAAGCTCTCAGAATATTATACACAAATGACTCATCATTCAAATCACTTTAAGATTTCCTGGGCAGCCGAACCATAGAAATTGTAGCCATGTGAGTTACCGGTTGAACAAAATAGCTATAATGTTAGATTTGATATACTGCAGTATTGATAGATCACTTTGGAGAATTAGGGAACAGTTTGAGGGCGGATTATCTTCTTTGCTCACTTATTTCCCTCAGGAGTTTAAATGAGTTGAATATAGTTTCTGAAGGACTTGATCTGCTCCACAGAAGCTAGAATGCTCCATTTTATTCTGTACTTATGGAAAATTTAAATCATAAAAGATTAATGAGCTCTTTGTCATACATGAATTGTGGTTTTTGGTGTCTCACTTGATCAGAATGTGCAATGTAACACAAGTCTCAGAAGCCCCATTGCTTTCTTATGTAATTTTAAGTTCTTTATACAGATGGAGCCATAAGAATTTTCATATATTTCTTTCGATCTTGCTTGGAGGGCTTATTAAAATTGCATTGTTCAAAACTGTGCCCAAATTCTGAGTGTCAGTTTTGAATTTTCCAATCAATTTGCAGTTGAAGTGAAACAAAACTAAGGCAAACATACAGAAATTATAATAATTTAATTTGAATGATGCTTGAGATTATTTTATATTTTAAGAGAAAATAGAATGATGGTGTAAAACTATTTTAGAGATTAGATTAGAGATTAGAGATTAGAGATTCCTTTATTTGTCATTCAGACCTTTCGGTCTGAACGAAATTTCGTTGCCTGCAGTCATACATATAATAATAAATGACAAAACACACAATAAACACAAATTAACATCCACCACAGTGAGTTCACCAGGCACCTCCTCACTGTGATGGAGGCAAAAGTCTTAAAGTCTCTGTCTCTTCCCGCTTTGTTCTCCCTCTACGCTGAGGCGATCCAGGCTTCTGATGCTGTGACCCCGCCGGGCGACGGTAAGCCAGTCCCGCGGCCGAATCCGTGCTCCGCGACGCGCCGGCTCAAACTCCGCGGCCCGGGGTGGTCGAAGCTGCCGAAGCTGCCGCCCTCCAGTCCAGCGGACGCAGCTGTAGTTGCGGGAGCCCCAGAAAAACAGGTCACCAACCTGTGACCTGCGCGCTCCCGACGATGTCGTCCACCGGGCCCGCGGCCGAGCCTCCGGATTCAGGTCGCCACCAGTGTCCTCGGTCGCCACCGCCGGAACGCCACCGCAGCCCCGAAGTTGGTCAGCCTCGCGCTCCCGAAGATGTCGTCCACTGGGCCAGCTGCGGCCGAGCCTCCGGATTCAGGTCGCCACCAGCGTCCTCGGTCGCCACCGCCGGAATGCCACCGCAGCCCCGAAGCAGGCCAGCCCCGCGCTGGTAAGTCCTGGCTCTGCCTCCGGAGCCTCGAGGTCGGTCGGTCGCTCGCAGTTGGAGGCCGGCAGATCTGCCATTTTGGCCTCAGCGCAGACGGAGGCATAGAAGGGGGATACGACAAGAAAAAGTCGCATTCCCCCGAAGGAAGAGACAAAAGTCATGTTTCACCCCCCCACCCCACACATACACAACCCAATAAACTAAAATTTAACTAAAACAGGACGAAAGAAAACAACAAAAAAAGTAAAAACAGACGGACTTCCGGAACTATTTCATATGCTTGGCATGGTTATGAAGATATAACAACTCTACCTTAAAATAAATCTACCCTATCATTGTGGTATACGTGTTCTATTTCTCCTAAACAATGCTCTACTTTTGTTACTTCTTGTGCATAAATAGCACACAATCACCTTTAGCTATGGGATGAGACATACAGGGAGGGTGATGGTCAAGTAAAAGCTGTGATTCACACATGTAGAGTGATCTCCTGCTTCAGATCAACTTTTCCTGCATTCTCTTTCACAGTCTTCCTTTGCATTGGTCTTAGTAAAGCGATTTACAGCTCACAAACCATGGCAGTCAGGGTAACCAATAATTTTCCAATTAATAGAAGCTTCTCCAGCAATAGTCCCTTACTTTAAAACACAAGGTGTGCCATTGCATGAAATGTCTCTACCTACATTATGGTTGAGAACTTCCCTGTGGGACTGGTAAGCATTATTGCAGGAATTTTGACTGTTCTACCAACGATTTGATCAGATTGGATTGCATTGATTGAATGTATTTTGGTTAATGCATTTGTTATAATAGCATTGCATTTTCTCTGCTATGCTGTAGCAAATGGTGAACTAACAATGGTATCTGAAGGAATTCAAAGCTGAGCAAGTAGTCATCCTGAATTTCATTCATGACAGCTGCATGTGCAATAATGGCCAGAATATTGAACATATGGCAAGCTGACCTGCTCCACGTTTCTGTTGGTTCAGGGTCAAGTAACATTTGTGATTCATATGTAGAGAGTGAAGTTGTTTTAATGCCATATGTCCGGCTGAATCATCTGCTCCAGGTCACATTTTCCTGCGTTCTCTTTTCCAATTTTCATTTGCATTGGTGTTTTCCAGCTGACAAACTACCGCAGTCATTATCATAGGATTATCAATCCTTCATTAGGAATGCCGATTGGGATAAACGTTAGCTGGGACATGGAGCAACTGCTCTGGATGATCTTTGGATACGATTATGGGATCTTCAACACCAATCTGAAAGAGCTACCGAGACCCCATTTTAAATGTCCTCTGTGAATGTGAAAATGGCACACCACTTTCCCTCTTGATAATGTGGCTGCTCCAGAGACTCGGGTAAAATTCTAATTCATTGGTAAGGGGCTTAAACCTAGGACAATTTGACTGGGAGACAAGATGGATACTAATTGAGGCTGCTCTTGGGAAAATGGCATCAATAAGAAAAATAGAATAGAATAGAATAGAAACTTTATTTGCCACACGACCAGGGTTGGTGGTAATTGGGTTCGGTACATGATGGTACTGCTTTAGCACATTAACACTAACAACAATAATAATAAAGCATATCACAAATCACAAATCTCACCAACAATACATAGTGCAAAAGAACAGACAAAAACCATAGACAAGACACTGTATACATCAAAGTCAAAAAGTTATTGGAGGGAATTAAGTGTTCTTATTGCTGAGGGGAAGAAACTGTTTTTAAAACGGGTGGATTTTGTAGCAAGTGACCTAAGGCGCCTCCCTGAAGGGAGAGACTGGAAAAGGTGGTTTGCTGGATGGGAGGGGTCCGAGATGATCTTTGTTGCCCGTTTTGAGGTACGTTGGAGGTAAATGGAATGGATTGTGGGGAGGGGAGAGTTGATGATCCTAGAGGCCTTGGAGACAATGCGCTGTATTCTGTGTAGTGAGTGACTGTCAGTGTTTCCGTACCAGACTGTGATTGAGGAGGTGATGATGCTTTCAATGATGGATTAATAGAAGCGTACCAGGAGGTGTTTGTGGACTCTGAACTTCTTGAGCTGTCTGAGGAAGTATAGGCGTTGTTGTCCTTTCTTAATGATGTGGTCAGCATTGATGTGCCATTTTAGATTATTGCAGATATAGGTGCCCAGAAACTTAAATAAGTTCGTGGAGGTTATGGGATGGGAGTTGACATGGACCGCGGGTTTGAGGTTTTGTTTGCGTCTGAAATCTATGATGGTTTCTAAGGTTTTTGAGGTGTTAAGCTGGAGGTTGTTTTCTGCGCACCATTTGACTGCGCTGTCCACTGTTTGATGGTATTGTGATTCATTGTTGTCTGAGATGAGGCCAATTATTGTCATGTCATCTGCATATTTGAAAATTTTAACTGAGCTGTATTGGGATGTGAGGTTGTTGGTGTAAAGTGAGAAGAGCTGAGGTGACAGAACGCACCCTTGAGGGGCTCCTGTATTGATAGTCAGAGGGCTGGAGAGTTTTTCACCCACCTTGACTCTTTGTTGTCTGTTTGTAAGAAAATGTAAAATCCAATGGCACATGGCTAGGTGAATGCCCATGTCCAACAGTTTATTGTAGAGTTTAATTGGGTGTATAGTATTAAAGGCCGAGCTAAAATCTATAAATAGGATGCGTGCATAAGTGTTCGGTGATTCCAAATGATGTAGGGAGTAGTGAAGAGCTAGGTTGATAGCATCCTCCACAGACCGGTTGGCGCTGTATGCAAAATGAAAAGGGTCCATGATGGGGACAGTGTATGTTTTCAGATGGGTGAGGACTATGTGCTCAAAGGCCTTCATGGCAACTGATGTTAGTGCAACAGGTCTAAAATCGTTCAGACAGCTCACCTTGGAGGACTTGGGCACAGGGATGATAATGGATGCCTTAAAACACTGCGGGACTCTACATTGGCTGAGGGAAGTGTTAAAGATGGAGGTGAACACAGGAGCCAGCTGAGCTGCACAGTGGTTAAGAGCAGCGGGGCTGAGGTCGTCTGGCCCTGCCGCTTTTCTTTTATTAAGATTTTTGAAGGCCGCCCTCACCACCTCCTCAGAGATGCTGAGATGGGTTCCTCATGGATGCTGTTTTGGAATAAAACCAAAAATTGGTCCAAGCTTTATGACAACCTAATCAAGGTTGTGTAGCGATATCAGGCCTAAAGATAATAGAAGTTAATATGGTATAAAAATAAGTTGTGGTAGTATTAGCAATTAAAAAACTACCGAAAGTTTTAATTTTAAGAACACAAGATAACACCGTAGCTGAAATCTCCAGAAGAACATTAGAATTTAATGTTAAACCACATTAGTGGGTGTCATGCAATTGTCTTGCATGGATTACATTCCAGTGTTGATTGATTAGTAACACAAAATAGTCATGGTCCAATTTTCCAGCTGACAGGAAGATCATAATTTCGAAGATTCCAAAGGGTCTGCAAAGTTCCAAACTGCCAGAGAAGGGGGTAAAATGTCTAACTTCTAACTAAAAATCCATGGAACCAGGAGGAGCGGATCGTACGAGTAAAAAGTAACAATTTTTTTCATCAAGAGTATTTCTTTTACTCGTGGACATTTTTCACAGTGTTGAAAAAACGTCATGAGTTTACCGGATTTCCCGAGTACCTACCGTTACTTGTACGAGCCGCTATGAGACATCCACAAACTCCTACAGACCCACTACGGACATTCTCCGAGTTCGAATCAGGGGAAAACTCTGGAGAACTCTTGAATTACCTCGTACAGTGGAACAGGCCCTTTACTAATCAAGAGCCCATCGACCTCCGATTAATAAAATACCCAGAGACTTGACATCCACAGCCGTTTGTGGCAATGAATTCCTGATCACCATCCTCTGTCCAAGGTAATCCCTCCCCATCTCCATTCTAAAAAGTACCTTCTTGTATTCTGAGGCTGTGCCCCCTAGTCCTAGACTCTCCCTCTACTGGAAACATCCTCTCAACATCCACTATATCTAAGCCTTTCACTATTTGATAGGTTTCAATGAGATTCCCCACTCGTCCTTCTAAACCCCAGCAAGTACAGGCCCAGAGCCATCATATACTCCTCATACATTAACCCAATCATTCCAGGATCATTTTCATAAGCCTCCTCTGGACCCTCTCCAACACCAGCACAACCTTCTTTAGATTTGCAGCCCAAAACTACTCACAATATTACAAATGTTGTCTGAGCTGAACCTGAAATCCTCAGCATTACATCGTTGCTTTTAGATGCCAACCCTCTTGAAATGAATGCGAACTGTTATTACCCTTCCTTATTACCAACTCAACCTGCAAATTAACCTTTTGGGAATCGTGAACCAGCACTCCCAAGTCCCTTTGCTCTTCTGATTTCTGAATCCTCTCCCGTTTAGAAAATAGGCTGTGCCTTTATTCCTTCTACTAAAGTGCATGACCATACACTTTGTTATGCTGTAGTCCATTTGCCACTTCTTTGCCCAACTTGACCAAGTCTGCAGACTCCCTGCTTCTTCAACCTGCAACTCCACCTATCTTCATCATCAAAATGCAAAGTGCTTGTTTATAGATACAAAATGCTGGAGTAACTCAGTGGGTCAGGCAGCATCTCCGGAGATGCTGCCCTTTACTCGAGAGATACTGCCTGAGCAGTTGAGTTACTCCAGCATTTGGTGTCTATCTGCGGTGTAAACCATTGGGTATCCACTCTGTCATAATGATTTTCATAGGTCGCAATGTTGTCCACAGTCACCTCTGGTTTGGATCACAGCAGTTACCTATCATGCACATCAGTAAAATATGTCGCAATTGCCCCATTGTTATCCCATACCGATTGATGGCTTTAGGCCACTTAAACCCTTGGACAACAACCGATCAGATCAATGAGCGGAGGAGGATCACCAAATCTACTGATCATTTTTCTCCAGTTTCTCCAATACTCCCCATCCCTCGTTCTTCCTCAGCTCTGTAGCAGCTTTCTGCAACTAAAATACAGCTGCCATAGAAGCTGTAATTTAGGTGTCTGACCCCTTTAGATCACAGTCATACATGCACAGGAACAGGCCATTCAGCCCAGAACAGCCATGTTGACCGTCCATAGGAAGATACCCATGTAGTCTGCTTGTAGATGGATTCTGTATGCAGCTGCTGTCAGGAATTTTATAATTGATAAATTTCATTAATCTAATGATTATTTTGTATAGGTTCCCCAACTGGTCAGAAGTACCAAATACAATGCCCATTTAGACCATCAAGCACGAAATTCACCACAAGGCCAAGACAAAATTTAACACAAGCAAAGAAAGAGAGTTAGACAGAAAATAGCAACAAAAGAGCATTAATTAGCTATGGGTAGATGACAATGTACGGCAAAGCTTGGTCTTCAAATTTGGTAGAATGGCCCATCTCTGCTCCTGTGTCATATGATCTTTATAACAAGAGATAGTTCAGTGGACGTCAAAGCTATCTGGCCTAGCTAGGAAGTGGGAAACAATACGCAGGGGTTAAAACAAGAACAGGCGATCAAAATGGACAGGTAAACTAGAAACCAAAACAGAGCACTGTCAATATTTAAGAGAGAGATTTCACAAACTATCAACATTTACTATTAGGAATTGAGATCTCCATAACCTTGACAGGGAGTGGGTGGAGGTGGGGGGGGGGGGGGGTGGTAGGGGGGAGACCCCTGTCCCCCACATCCCACCTGGTGTGCCCCTCCCCACACACGCTTACCTTCTCCTTCTTCATGGCCCGTCCATTCCTGTGAGGCCTGTAGGAATGGCATAGCTCAATGGAAACCAGATAATTAACCTGCCAGGTTCCAGCTGAATGCGAATAGAAGTGTGGCAGGGACTCTTTTAAGATTTACAGTTCGACAGACACAAATGGTTACACGACAGGTAGTAAAGGTGACATGCAACATTTCCATCACAGAATTTAAAAGGAGCCCTTTGGGCAGTTGGATGCATGTTTAACAACAGTAGTAAAATCTCCATCCCCATTCAATAAAAGGTCACGGTTTGTCAGTCCTTTGTGAGTAAAGAATGCATGGCACCAGCCTTTGTGCAGCCCTGAGTTTACTTCAGAATTGGTTCAATTACATGATGACTTTTGCTAAGTGGATATAATTCCACTACTTCCAGTGAACTGTGGCAATTAATTTTGGTTTGCCAGTGTTCGGTAGTTGGGTGAATTGCCATCATTACCTGCCAATCCATTTTGGATCCAGTCATGGTCCAAATGTAAGGGGATCAAATCCTTGGCCAAAACATTTAACTTTTTTTGACTTTTCCCAAAATGGCAATTAACTGCAATTAATTTAGCAACATTTATGACTTTTTATGACATGACTGTCAAAGGCTATAGGAAGAGGCAGGAGACTGGAGTTGAGAGTGGAAAATAGATCAGCCATGATCAAATGGCAGGGCAGACCTGTTGGGCTGAATGGCCTATGTCTTATGGTCTCACGGACATTCTGAAATCTCCCTCAAATGCTTGATTTTTTTTCAGATATAATATAACAAAATTAATAAGAAATATTTAAGACAATGTTGACTGCATCAAAGATTTTGATAGAGTAACCTATGGTTAGTGAAGCTTCTCTGACACTAATCACTGCAGTTAATTGTGTGTGCGGTCAATACAAGCTGCTGTCAATTTAACAAAGCAGTGACAGCCAAACACAACACTTGTCATTATTTAAACCACAATTGTGAACTAATTTAGCTTAGATATTTCATCATATGCCAAGTTTTCTTTCAAAGTGCTAAGTGCGAGGAATTTACCACATTTTTCACCAGCAAGGTAAAGAATATAAGAACGAATATTTCCCCTCCCACCCATGACCTGGCTGTCTCATTGGTCTGCTCTTCAAAATTAGACAGTTTCCAACCCGTTACTCTACCCTCCCTTGTAAAACTGATCACCACCATGAAACCTACTACCTGCCCCCTCGACACTGTCCCCTCTGCCCTCCTAAAGGACGTCATTACAACAGCTGGTCCCAGCATCCTCGCCATCTTCAACAGCTCTCTGGCCACTGGCACTGTACCGACCTGCTTCAAGCATGCGGTGGTCCAACCACTCCTGAAAAAAACAAACCTCGACCCCACCTTGCCAAGCAACTATAGACCCATTTCTAAACTGCCTTTCCTCTCAAAAGCCCTTGAAAAGGTAATTTTAAGTCAACTTATACCTTACCTTCACCAAAACACTATCTTGGAAACTTTCCAATCAGGTTTCAGGGCTCACCATAGCACAGAGTCTGCCTTGTTGAAGGTACACAATGACCTACTGCTCACCGTTGACTCCGGCGACTGCGCAATTCTGCTCCTTCTTGACCTCAGCGCAGCATTTGATACTGTCGACCATACCATCCTAATTGACCGTCTCCGGTATGGGGTTGGTATTGATGGCACTGCCCTGAGCTGGTTCATCTCCTACCTCAAAGGTAGGAGTTTCTCGACTAACATAGGCAACTCTTTCTCCTCCCCAGCTAATCTCTGCTGTGGGGTTCCACAAGGTTCCATCCTTGGCCCCATTCTCTTCTCCCTGTATATGCTCCCCTTAGGCCAAGTCATTGAAAGGCACAGCATTTCCTTCCATTGCTACGCAGACGATACACAACTCTATCTCCCCCTGAAGCCCAAAAACCAATCAAATCTGTTTAACCTTACCAACTGCCTCGAGGATATAAAGTGTTGGATGGCCCAGAACTTCCTCCAACTAAACGAGAGTAAGTCTGAGGTCATCCTTCTCGGCCCCTCGGACTCAATCAAAATGATAGCAGGCAGCCTTGGAAGCCTTATCCCACTACTCAAACCTCACGTCAAAAACCTTGGCGTGATATTTGACTCAGCACTGAAATTTGACAAACAAGTCAATGCCGTGGTAAAAGCTAGCTTCTTTCAGCTTCGGACGATAGCTAAAATAAAACAATTCCTCCAGTTTGATGACCTGGAAAAGATCATCCACACATTCATCTCCTCCCGCCTAGATTACTGCAACTCCCTTTACACTGGCATCAGCCAATCTTCCCTGTCCCGCCTGCAACTGGTCCAAAACGCCGCAGCGAGACTCCTGACGGGCACCCGAAAAAGGGACCACATCACCCCGATCCTGGCCTCTCTCCACTGGCTCCCTGTGCGGTTCCGTATCAACTTCAAGATCCTCCTCCATGTCTACAAAGCCCTCAATGGGCTTGCCCCCACCTACATAAAAAGTCTTCTCACCCACCACTCCACCTCCAGGCCCCTCAGATCGGCCGACTTGGGGTTGCTGAATATCCCACGGTCTAGGCATAAGCTCAGGGGCGACCGCGACTTTGCGGTTGCAGCCCCTAGACTGTGGAACAGCATCCCCTTTCCCATCAGAACCACCCCCTCCATCGACTCTTTTAAGTCAAGACTAAAGACTTATCTATACTCCCAAGCCTTTCCTGACGTCCTCTGAGTGAGTGCTACATGTATATATGTATGTTTGTTTTGTTGTGCTATTCTTATAACAAATGTAAAGCACTTTGGCCAACGAGAGTTGTTTTTAAAATATGCTATATAAATAAATGTGACTTGACTTGACAGTAAATACTGCTGCATAGCTCAAAACTCACCCCACAGGCCAAATAACCCAGGGTTACAAATGGCAATGTTTTAAATTGGTATGGTGTATGAGAAATGGTGTATGAGGTATGGTGTATGAGAAATGCTGTGTATAATTGGTTAATTACTTTCAGTGAATAAAATAATCTGGTAGAACTTCAACCTCACAGCGCCAGAGCACCAGAGTTCGATCCTGATGCTGATTTTGATTTGATGCTGATGATGATTTTGCTGATGATGATTTTGATCCGGATGCTGTCTGTGTGGTTGGTGTTTGCACGTTCTTCCTGAAACCTGCAGGTGCTCTGTTTTATTCCCAAATTCCAAAGATATGTAGGTTTGTTGGTTAATTGACCTCTGTAAATTGCCCCAAATGTGTCGGGTGTGGATACGAAAGTGAGATAACATAGAACTAATGTAAACTGGTAGTTGATGGTTGGCATGGATTCTGTGGGCTGAAGGGCCTGTTTCCATGCTGCATCTTTCCATAAATTCAATCAATTTTAGGATTATTTTCCAAAGGACCAGCAACATTTTCAATTCAATGTTATGTTCCACCAATATGAAATTCTTGTGCCCAGTTATGACATAATCCCTTCTGCTGAGTTTGAAATGTTATACAGATACTCACTAATAAATCTATTAAAAGGAGAGGATAAATAATCTAAAAGGAAGTGCTTTAAAAGTGATATTTGAATATGAACGCTTTATCCCACTGCATCAAAACAGCTTTCATAATAGAATACAATATTATATTCAATATTAATCAGATTATGAACGTTCCAACCATCAATCTGCTTCAAGAACATGGTTTAAGGAATGACGCTACACAAGGATCTTAGGAAGTGCCAAAATGTTAAAACAAAAACAAAATGTATTATTCCCTATTAGTTAGCGAAGAATGTTTCATCTCTGGATTTTACTTTCATCAGCCAATTTGCCTGGTGGTCACTGCCTTCAACAATAAAGCGTATCTATAGAGAGTCCAATGTCCTCATAGAACAAAAGGAGTGATGGCTACCTAGGAATATTGTAAAAAGCAAATGTTTATTAAATCAAAAATATTAACACATCCATGACAGTTCTGCTGCACCAATCACAATTAACAATATCTCATTTCAAACCATTTCACAGATCTAGCAATTATTTAACCCTTCTGTAAATACTCTATATGAACATTGTGCCTTTTAAAATAGTATATTAAGGCAATAATGCTGGGGTCCTTAATCGGTGATAAGATGGCTTCCTTTGCTGCATAATGGACAATACCATCATTTATCATCTGTCCATAATTGCCTTTTAACTAAGGAAGCAGTTAAAGGTCAACCATGTTTGAGGGACTGGAGTCACATTTTGGCAAAATTGGGCAAGGATGATATTTTTGCTTCTCTGACACATGTGTATGCATTAGTGTGCATGAGTTTTTAAAATCACAATTCTGTAGATATCATTACTGATGTTAGCATTCCAGATTTAAATTGCTCAAATTCAAGTTCTCCAGCTATTGGAAAGAGGCTTTGAACTCGTGCCACAGGATCAAATGGCCCAGGCCTCCGGATGTCAGTCAAGTATCCTAAAACCACGATGCTACTGTACTTTTGTAGAAACGAATGTTTGTAATAAGCCTTGAAGGACAGCACTAAAATATTGCTACAAATTGCATCTCTAAGGCATCATTTATTTGCAGGGAGTGATTCAATGGCTTGGTTGAGCCATTGTTTCATTACTATAGCCCCATCCCAGAGAATGATTTCAAGGAATACTTTGACTTCCTACCAACTCATCAATTCCAATAGTGCTGACTAATGGAATAAAGCCTGGATAGAAAATGAGGAATACATTGAAGACCCAAGGGCAAGCAAAATGCGGGGAGCCTTAAAAGGACAAAGGCAGTTCTGAACAAAACACAGAAAAGGTGAAGGATGTGGTTTTTAAGACAGAATTGAACCTCCTCTGTCCTTGAGTGCCGTTAACTGGAGCAAACAAACGGACCACATCATCAGATCATGTTTTTGATACAAATTCAATGGAGATACAGCAAAGATATTATCTCAAAGAAAAGTAGCATTATGCAAACTTTAGACTCAACTTAAGATAAACCTTCTCCAACCATTTTTAATCCTGGCCAAATTGGAGAGGCTAGGACCCTAAAATTGAGTAAAGGCTTCTTGGCTGCTAGGCCATTTGGTCAATTTAAAAGTGCCTTCTGTAGAAATGGGACAAGCTGCAGAATGGTGCCAGTTTGTCTAGAGCCTAGATCAGAGCTGCAGGAAGAGAATGGGATCATCTGCAGACCCTGACAATTAGGTGCAAAATGCATAGAATGGATTGGATGAATGCAAACCAAACAAATAATGTTGCAAAGCTTTACTTTGCTGGATGTTGATTGGATTAAGTATTGAGCCGTGTCTTTTTCTTGCATATCAGGGCACATGTTGCGATGTTCGTTTTCTCTGAGAAACACTGTTTGAATACAATGTATTAGCCACTGTATTATTGGGTTAGGGAAATGTCTGTCATGTACAGGGTTAATCGATATCTGTTATTGGATTGTAAAGCGACCACCCGCATGTGGTTCGGCCCCTTGAAGTTTGGGGACCTATAGAAGTCCGCTCCCACGAGGTCCTGTGTCGATCTTCTGGGAGAACGCTTGGGACTGCATGACCTTCTGGAGTGTCTCTGTTTGAGCGAGGCCAAGAGGGCTTGATCAGGCAGATATCGAGGATCGAACCCGCGGTGGTTAGGTACAGTAGTTGGAACTGTAATTGTGTTTTGTCAAAATAAAGTTTAGATGCACGTGCTTGACTCAGTGATTTTTGACTGAAACTAGACTGGGGGAAGCTTAGAACGAGCAATTTACACCATTTGCAAGGACCATTACTGGTGATCATTCAACTGCCTCTTAATAAAAAAAGGGTCATGTGTCAAAATGTCCTTTCTTCTGTATCTTTATCTTATTAATTTGTGGTGAGGTAGGAACCCGTTGATTGCCAAAACTGGAAACACACTTGTTAATGACAGTAAACCTGCAGAACCCTGTTGGGACTTTCAAAAATTCCAGCGCGTTTTAAGATTATTGCTGCGGACAAAATCATAGACATTGCTTATTGCATTCAGTTAGGACTCAAAAGCTTCAGTTTACACTTCAATTCTGGCAGCAGGAAGGCATGTAGAAGCAAAATGGTCGACTAAATGAAGCCCATAGAAAGGTTTGTTCTTTACTACTATGAAACATTACTTAATTATCTAAGGGCTAAAAAGCAGCACCAAAGCATATTGAGTTCAAGCATTGGTCAACCTCTCAAGCTTCATTCAAGGGGAGTTCTATAAATATTCAGAGCTACTTTTTTCCCCCTTTTAATACTCATTTAAGAGGAGATTAAAGATTACTTAACCTTAGTTCCTACCATGAAAAATTATACTTCATCAGTACTGGCCCCAATTCCACAATAACCTTCTTATATGAACTGATTCATTGAAGTTGCCAGGTGTCAGACCCACTTTCAATGATGAGCTTAATTTTTTCTCCACGATCAAGGGGGAATTAGCGACAGGACCTCAATTTGTCAAATGTCACACTGTGTAGGAAAGCTGCAGAGGCAATGGGAACAACCTCAAAGAAGAACACTTTAATCAGAGACTCAAAGCTCTATAAAAATCAAGATCAAAACTGATTTAATGTAGTTTTGTCCTCATTTTACAATCTACTTCTCACAATAAAATTCATTATGTTAAACTATAGATACTAAATGCAGTTAGAGACATTCAGAAAACCCTGGCAGCTAAAGTCCCTTAGTAAAATCACCTAAATGTACCTTTTTTATGTAGCATTTTTTTAAAGCACTTTATTCTATTACTGTTTTATTAAATATTAACCACACATTTTTTCTAAGTTGTAAAAGTAATTCACGCGAAAAGGTGGCAAATAAAATTTACAGGTGTTTGGGCTTTCAACTTCAAGAAAAGAGCAAATTATAGTTGATACAACAATACAATTTTGTTAGCTAATAGCATTCAATAGAAGAATGAAGAGGGTCTAATTCCATGTGTCAGCTTCAAGATTCTAAAAAAAACTATAACATGGAAATGCATCAGTAACTGATAATTAAGGTAAACAGCTTTTAGTGAATGAGTGCCCTCTCAAAAGCTTGTCGTTCTTTTAAAAGCATGTACCTGGCCTACCACCAATATATTTTGGGGAAGTTCTGCAATGGGGAGAGAAAGGAACATTCAAGCACAACTGAGGCATTTAGCAAGATAAATGGAGCTGCCTTCTTTAAAAAAAAAAGTCAAACAAAGGCGATACGCTATACTAAAAGTCTGAAATATCCACCTGTCCTCACAGCTCTGCCACAAGTTAGCAAAGTCAAAATACAAAAAAGGTTCTGAACTTTCACTTTTGCAGATAAAAGCAAAAAAAGTCTTGTGCTCCCTTTAACTAGAAGCAAAAATGTCCTCCCTTTACCACACATAATAGCTTCTCGATGTGTCGACGGGCGTGGGCTTCACGTCAGATGAGCCATCTTTGTCCTTCTCGCTCTCCCCTTCCCATAGATTTATAAGCGGCGGGTAAAGCTCGTTCAACGGAATGGAGGAGGTCTTCTGCATGTACTTCTTCAGCGAATGGTGGTAATTCTTCCGCTTGAGGCGCTTGGCGGTGTAAACAGCGATTGAAGCGATGCTAATGATGGCAAACATTGAGCCCATCACGGCGGCGAGGGCAGTGCTTGTTCCTTGGTCAGAAATGTCCAGCGAGAACGCCACCCCTTTTGTGGTGACATTGACGCACGATTTCTGAGTCTGCTGGTGGATATTGGCCACGGTTAGACAGACCTCATACTCTGTGGCAGGCTGGAGATGGGTCAGGTTATATTCGTGGACATCGACTGGAACCCTTGCAGTGTATGTGATGTGGGGGTTGTCGATCTTCATGGTGGCTGACGACCATTTTAAGTTCGAGGTCATGACATTGGAGTTCACTCTCCACGAAACCAAGATGGAATGCGATTCTGCTTGCTTCACGTATATTTTCAGCAGCTGAGTTCCATCCAACAAGGTTCCGTTGACTCGAATGGTTGCAACCCTTGTATCCGCTCCCTCAGAGTTCTGGGCCACGCAAGTGTATCGGCCAGAATCCTCGATGTGAATGTGAGAAACTTCGAGGGTCCCCTCGGTGCTCAGCTTATATTTATCCGAGAGGGTGTCCACAGTGATCTTACTGCCAAGTGGTGTGACCCAATAAATCTCAGGTTCGGGCTCTGCCATGGCGCGGCAATCCAAGGACACAGTCATATCTACGTCCACGTTCAGGTGATTTGGAAAGGTCTCATGTGCGATCATGGGTAGACACTGTTCAGCAGTCTCCTGCTGGAGGACCTCCTTGACTTGTTGCCCTCTGTACTCTGGAGGCATTGCACAAAACATAGACTGAGGCTCCATGAAGCGAATGGTCGTCTTGTTCGAACTCATCCACTGAATAACGCAGTCGCACCTGATGGGGTTACTGTGAATGCTGACTTCACGCAGATTGGGAAGGTTGTCCACGGTCTTTTGATAAAGCGCATTCAATGCATTATTATTGAGCATAAGGCTTTCAAGGGAAGGAACTTCCCGAAATGCATAGCGATGAATGTATGACAGTTTAGGGTTATTTGTGGCTTCTAGTTTTGTAAGTTCAGGGAGATTATCCAAGGCATACCTGTCTATGGAAACCAGCTCAATCATATTGTTGATACCAAGTTCTTTCAGGCGAAGCATGTTTCTGAAATCGCCTTCTTGAATTTTGTGAACAGGGTTTTTGTTCAAGTCCAGGAATTTCAAAGCCGGCACCTTCTGAAGTGCAAGCTGAGGCACCCGGCCCAGCTTATTATCATAGAAAGAGAGACTCTCCAGACTGTCCAAGCCCACTAGGGCATTGCCGGGGATTTCCGTCAGCTCCATGCCGGCTAAAACCAAACTCCGCAGATTGCACAGAGGCTTGAAGTTCATATCCAGGATCCCGATGACTGGGTTCTCCCCAATCATGAGGATCTCCAAGTTCGGCGTGAACTCAAACCAACGGCTGTCAATGACACGCAGTTTGTTGGAGTTCAGGTGAAGTCTCAACAAGTTCCTCAGGCCAGAGAAGGCTTTGGCCGAGATGCTGCTGATCTGGTTGTGATTGATGTAGAGCTCCTGGAGGCTGGCGAGATCCTGCAAACTATAATCAGGCAGGTCTGCAATCTGGTTCTCTTCCAGATGGAGAGTGGTGAGCTGAGTCAGGTTGGTCAAGCCCACGTCTTGAATAATGGTAAAGTTATTCTGCGAGAGATCGAGCTCAGTGAGGTTAAACATCTGCTCAAACTCGTTGGTGGTCTTGCCGATGTTGTTGCTCTGTAGCAAGAGCACCTGGGTGTCCGCCGAGAGGTTGCTCGGGATTCTGGTCAGCCGCAGATCATTGCAGTCCACAGTGGCGGCTTCTCTGTACGTCGACTGTGGTGTGAACCATGGGCGGATTTCACAAACACACAGCTGAGGGCACTCGCTGTGCTGCTGTGCTGCTTCGGCGAGCCAAAGGGTCATAAAAACCATCGCCACATGACGAAAGGGTGAACAAATCCTCCCTTTTGCCATTTTTTATAAAAAACAATGTTTTCCGAGTAAACCTATATATTATCAAGGAACTTCAACGCTTGAGCAACTCAAATCATCAGGCGTCGAAGATGATGAGCACAACAGAGGTGTGGATACAGTGGGATTTAGTGCTGGCCGTCAAATGAGCCGGAAATTATCACGATGATCATTAGTTGCACGTGCATGAAAGATTTCACCAATGTAAAGTCTGTCTCGGCATCAGCGGTATCTGCAAAATGACATAAAATGAAAAAATGACATTATTATGAGGCTTTTTTTAAAGAGCATAGCTTAACTGCAATTGATTTTTTTTTCTTAAAAGAAATACTCATTCTGGACATATAATCGGCAATGTTCAAATACTTTCACAACATTGTAGAAACAAGCATCAGGAATGTGGCTTCAAGCATTTAAAAAGCAGACTGGCATTGATAATTATAAATATTGATAGCAATGGAATTTCCAATAATACACAATTACAGTGGGAGGGTCTAGAACTAGAAGTCATAGCCTCAGAATTAAAGGACGTTCTTTTAGGAAGGAGATGAGGAGAATTACATTAGTCAGAGGATGGTGAATCTGTGGAATTCATTGCCACAGAAAGCTGTACCACCCCCCCACCTCTGCCAGTTACCCCAAGAGATGGCAGTACGTGTTGCAGGAGCAGAGAGAGCGAGCAGCATTAAAGGCGTTTTGAGTACCGGGCCCGTCGCTGGCGCACCACCTGTGGGACCGGGGGGGGGGGGGGGGGGGGCTCTGTGGTTCCCGGGCATGAGAATTCCCGCTTGTGTAAACGCCGCTCACAACGCCGCATTTCTTCCATTCCAGCCTTGTGTTAAACTTTACCTCCCCCCCCCCTCGCTTGGTTAGAGGGAACAATTGGCAATAACGAACACCATCCCTCCCCCCTCACCCCCATGGTCCGTTATTGCGAGGGTTTACTGTATGTCATTTATAAAAGGTGTTGCTCTATATTGATCTACATTACAGCTGACAATAGTGTCTGTTCTAAATGTTGCTCTCATTCTTTACCGTCTTCATTCTTTTCCCCCACAGTTCACCCCACTTTCATTAAATTTTCAACCTAAAGTGTGAAGACATGAAATTTCAGCTTACAACGATTTAACAACTGCAGTTATTTGGAAGTGTACATGGACAGTTCTGGGGAATTAGGTAGCCATGAATTTCAATCATTTCTGTTTCCCTTTGTGTAAACTTGGGCGAGAATGCTTCCACAGAGCAAAAGATTCAGGGACCCCATCTTCTGTTAGAGAATAAAAGGCCAACTGATCCACTGTCCAAACATTGAGAAATCCCAAAGGTTCACCAGGAGATACGTGCCAATCTCCTATTACCATAAGAGACCCTCCGCCCTCGAGCTCCCTTCCAACATGCTAGGTTCCCAGTTCCCACATTCCTATTAAAATTACCAGGTCCAGCAATCAATTTTGTTATAATGCTGTGCAATATTAAAAAATTGAATTAAAGATATTTTGGATATAACATCCAATTGTATAGAAAGTCTACTAATCCAGCACCAAAGTCCCTAACACAACAGATTATTGGAGGATACCAGTGGAGTTATAGGTTGTCAAAGTGGTGCAATGGTAGAGTTGCTGCCTCACAATGCCAGAGTTCCAGGTTCGATCCTGACCACAGGTGCTGTCTGTATGGAGATTGCACGTTCTTCCTGTGACTGTGAGGGTTTTATCCCGGTGCTCTGGTTTCCTCCCACATTCCCAAGATGTTAATTGACTTGTGCAAAAACGCTCTGCGTAGGATGTGAAACTGGGATAACATACAACTAGTGTACGGTGGCGTTATTCAACACGGATTTGATGGGCCGCAGGGCCTGGTTCCATGTTGTATTTCTAAACTGAACACTGTCCTGACTGAGATTTAAAACCATGGGTTCCAACACCATGCCAGAAAGTCAAACACATTCTGCACTAACCCTTCAGGTAGAACAGAGGAAATACTGTGCAAGGGAACATCACGCGTAGAAGAAAGACAAGGTTTTGTTTCCTTTTAAATGGACATAGCAGAATAATTACAGCATTGTTCAAAGGAGACCTTGTCAATATCTAACCCAGGTCAAAACCCAAAACAGCTTATTTTAATTTATTATTCAGTGGGAATGCTGATGTAAAATTACTGCTGTAATTCCCTAAATCCGAATGTTATCGCTCCACCAAACCACATTCTCCTCTTCCCCCACCCACCAAAAAAGGTAAGTTGTGATGAAATAATAACAGTCTTTGGGTAAGGTTAAATTGCCAACTAAAACCTGAATTACACATGATGAAATTAATTGCCTTTGTCAAAATTAAATTACCCTGATAAGAGGGGAACATTCAGTCCATCTTCTCAGTGGAATAGAGAGAGTATAGAGAGAGAGTATGGAATAGAGAGAGTACAGAGGAGATTTACTAGAATGTTGCCTGGGTTTCAGCAACTAAGTTACAGAGAAAGGTTGAACAAGTTAGGTCTTTATTCTTTGGAGCGCAGAAGGTTAAGAGGGGACTTGATAGAGGTCTTTAAAATTATGAGGGTTAGACAGAGTGGACGTGGATAAGCTTTTCCCATTGAGAGTAGGGAAGATTCAAACAAGGGGACATGACTTGAGAATTAAGGGACAGAAGTTTAGGGGGAACATTAGGAGGAACTTCTTTACTCAGAGAGTGGTAGCTGTGTGGAATGAGCTTCCAGTGGAAGTGGTGGAGGCTGGTTCGATGTTATCCTTTAAAAATAGATTGGATGGGTATATGGACGGGAAAGAAATGGAGGGTTATGGTCTGAGTGCAGGTAGACGGGACTAGGGGGAAGTATTTATTTTTAATTTTAAAAAAAATTTAAAAAATTAATGTTAGGCACGGACTTGAAGGGCCGAGATGGCCTGTTTCCGTGCTGTTATGGTTATATGGTTATATGGTTATATGGTGTTATTTTTGGTAAAGCTATCGAATTAGTTCCACTTTCTTACACTTGTAATTCTTTTCCCTTCAAAAGATTTCTCCAGTTTGCTTGAAGGTTGCTGTGAAATCTGCTTTCACCAGTTTTGTCAGGCAATGCAATTTAGATCGCAATGAATTACTGTTCAATTTAAACATTTATTTCCATCACCTCTGCTGCTTTTGCTAATCGTCCTAAACCCATGCCCCCCATTTGCCTTGTTCTGCTTATTTATCCTAATCAAAATCATTCAAGAACATTTATTAATTTCAAGTGCTGATTTAAAAAAAATCTTTCAATATTAAATTTATTCTCATTCTTTAACCTTGAAATATCAAGAGTGCTTTTTATTAAAATGTTCAGCTTGAATTCTGCAGAGAATCTCAATGACCTTACACAATTGCATGACTGGCAATTATATGTCGAGAAACAATATGAAGCAGGAAATTCTAACCTTTAAGAATTGAAAAATCATGCCTGGGTGCAAAGAGAAAATGTTAGTATTCATTTACATCATAAAATAATTACGCAGATTTTATATTCAGCAGCAGCTAAAAATAACACCATCGTCCTGTAGACTTAGCAAGCTTCTCCACTGGAAATCCTTGTAATTGTCTACAAAGCAAACCCCCTAGAACGGATCACCTGGGACTTGTGTCAATTGATAAAGCAACTGCAGGACTTCATATTACATAGAAACATAGAAACATAGAAAGTAGGTGCGAGAGTAGACCACCAGGCCCATCGAGCCCGCACCGCCATTCGCTCATGGCTGAACACTAAACAGACACCCTTACCCACAAACAGTAGACACAAGACACAGAACACAAGACACTACCCTCCCCTTTATACCGCTATCACCCCTCTCCACCCCAAGAACCGCGTGATCTCCTGGGGGAGGCAAAAAACCGGATAAAAACCCAGGTCCAATTCGGGAAAAAAATCCGGGAAATTCCTCTCCGACCCCAATCCAGGCGATCGACACTTGTCCAGGAGATCACTCAGGTCTTACTATACTAACCATACCTAGGTCCATATCCCTGCCCTCTCCCCGTAGCCCCTTATCCCCTTGGCAGCTAAAAAACCATCTATTTTAGACTTAAATATATTTAATGTTTCTGCTTCCACTGCTCCCTGGGGCAGTGAATTCCATAAATTAACCACCCTTTGGGTGAAGAAGTTCTTCCTCATCTCAGTTTTAAAAGAGCCCCCCCTTATTCTACAACTATGTCCCCTAGTTCTAGTTTCCCCGATCATTGGGAACATCCTCGGTGCATCCACCCGATCAAGGCCCCTCACGATCTTATATGTTTCAATGAGATCGCCTCTCATTCTTCTAAACTCCAAAGAGTAGAGTTCCAGCCTACTTAACCTTTCCTCATATGTCAATCCCCTCATTGCAGGAATTAATCTTGTAAACCTTCGCTGCACTGCCTCCAGGGCCAGTACATCCTTTCTTAAGTATGGACCCCAGAACTGTACACAGTATTCCAAATGTGGTCTCACTAATACTGTGTACAGCTGCAGCAAGACCTCCGTGTTTTTATACTCAATCCCCCTAGCAATAAAGGCCAAAACTCCATTGGCCTTCCTGATTGCTTGCTGCACCTGCATACTAACTTTTAGTGATTCATCAAAGAACAGCAGAGAGCATGAACTGGAATGTACTGTACAAACTATAAATGTTAAGTCAAAATCAGGTAAAGATAGCAGAATAAAGAACAAAAGCAAATCAGAACAAAAAAAAGAATAGAGAGATACGTGATATATATATATTTTAAACACTAATTCAGATTTAATTTACTCCCAGTGAAGTTGCTTGATAATAATGACGACTCATCACACCATCAGTTAAAAAGTTATTCAAATGGGACTAGACAGAGAATGAAGAAGGGTCTTGACCGAAAACGTCACTGATCCATGTTCTCCAGGGATGCTGCCTGACCCACTGAGTTATTCTAGCACTTTGTGTCCTTTTGTGTGTTAACCAGCATCTGTAGTTCTTTGTTTTTACAAACAGAGTCTTGTTTAGGTCACATCCTTGAACCAGGGCAATATCTTTGACCGCCAGTGCCGCCCCTTACTCTTTTCATGTCCTACAATGTCACATGTCTACCCGTAGGAAACACATTTTACTTTATACAGGTAGTTCAAATATACCTAGTGTTTCCATAACACAAATTTATTATAACACTAGACAAAGTAGGACCCATTGGGTCCCAGCATCACACGGGAAGGCTGGTCCCCCAACACAATATTCCACCTCTCCACCAATTCCAATATTGGTGGCCAGTAAGGGGGGGTGGGCTTTCTGGAGCGCTAGTATGGGTGTTGTGGGCTGAAGGGTCTGGTTTCCAGAGGGCTAGTATGGACATTGTGGGCCAAATGGATTCTTGGGCTGGCGGCTCAGTCACTCAAGCCTGTTGTGCTGGCAGCTCACTCACTCACGGCTGGTGGGCTGGCAGTTGATTCACGACTATTCCTTGAAATTCCATTTCAAGCAGGGTGCAAGGCCACCAAATGTAAGTGCAGTTTCTTACCACTTCAAGCAGGGTGCAAGCCCACCAAATTCAAGTGCAGTTTCATACCATTTTAAGCAGGGTGCAAGGCCACTAAACGTCCTCCATCTTGCAGAGACTGAGCCATGCCCACACTTCTGGGATTTATAGTCCCTCCCACCAGAAGGGGCATGGCCTTCATGGCGTGATTGACAGGAGAGAGAATCTCAACATTTAAAAAACATTTATAACTCTTTTATTTTTCATCGATGGGAAAAATCCTCGGCACCTGATGAGCAGAGGGGGACTGAGTAAGATGGCCAAAAATCACAGCCGTATGTGATAGCATTTTTTCTAAAATCATTATAAAGCGCAAACAGGAAGTGATCAAGATTAGACTTTTAATTATATATGGAAGGCAAGACAACTTTAATTAGGCATGGCAACTTTAATTAGGCAAGGCAACTTTAATTAGGCAAGGCAACTTTAATTAGGCAGGGCAACTTTAATTAGGCAAGGCAACTTTAATTAGGCAACACAGCTTTAGCATTTGCAAACCAAAGGCAACACAGCTTTAGCATTTCCAAACCAAAGGCAACACAGTTTTAGCATTTCCGAACCAAAGGCAACACAGCTTTAGCATTTCCAAACCAAAGGCAACACAGCTTTAGCATTTCCAAACCAAAGGCAAAACAGCTTTAGCATTTCCAAACCAAAGGCAACACAGCTTTAGCATTTCCGAACCAAAGGCAAAACAGCTTTAGCATTTCCGAACCAAAGGCAACACAGCTTTAGCATTTCCAAACAAAAGGCAACACAGCTTTAGCATTTCCAAACCAAAGGCAACACAGCTTTAGCATTTCCAAACTATATTTTCAAACCACATTAAGGGCACTGACAGGTCAGTAAAACCACTCACAGTTTAATAGACATGTGTTCGGTGTTATTCACAGCTCAGACTGAGAGACGTGACCCTCTCGTTCCCCCATCTTGCAGTGACTGACTGAGGCACTCAACACTTCCGGGTTTTATAGTCCCTCCGGAAGGGGCGTGGCCTTCAGGAGAGAGAATCTCAACATTTTTTAAAATTGAATAACTCTTTTATTTTTCATCGATGGGAAAAATCCTCTTGTCCTTTGCAGCGGTGAGCGACTCTGAGTAAGATGGCCAAAAATCACAGCCGTAAGTGGCAGCGTTTTTTCTAAAATCAATATACAGAACAACAGGAAGTGGTCAAGATCAGACTTTTAGTAATATAGATGAGTGATGAATTAGGGAAAACCAGTTGTACTGTTGATTCAATGAGTTTTGTTTGGGAACTAGAGAACCACTTAAAATTTACTTAGGAAATTGACACAAAAAAGCCGTCTTGGGGGAAAAAAAAGTTTAGAGAAAAAAATGCCTCCATATAGCCTCCCTGCAGTAATCAGATGTCAATGTCTCTTTAGGACACAGCTTCGACTTTCACACTGTCACTGTGGGTGACCATTGAATCGCAATGATACTCTGTTGAACAATGAACAGCATTTGGCATTTTTTAACTTGCAATAGTCCCTAGCCCTTTTTTTCTCCCTCACCGACATTTATAACATGATTTTCTATTGCACGAGTTTTTTTGGAATGCAACAATAGAATTATCACAAAGCGTGGAGCAGCGGTAGAGTTGCTGCCTTACAAGGCCAGAGACCCGGATTCGATCCTGACTATGGGTGCTGTCTTTATGGAGTTTGTACATTCTCCCTCTGACGTGCGTGGGTTTACTCCAGGTGCTCTGGTTTCTTCACACACACCAGACGTATAGGTTTGTAAGTTAATTGGCTTCAGTAAAATTGTAAATTGTCCCTAGTGTGTAGGATAATGTTAGTGTACAGGGATCACTGGTCGGTGCAGACTTGGTGGGTCAAAGGGCCTGTTTCCAAACAAAAGGCAACACAGCTTTAGCATTTCCAAACCAAAGGCAACACAACTTTAGCATTTCCAAACTATATTTTCAAACCACATTAAGGGCACTGACAGGTCAGTAAAACCACTCACAGTTTAATAGACATGTGTTCAGTGTTATTCACAGCTCACAATGAGAGACGTGACCCTCTCATTCCCCCATCTTGCAGTGACTGACTGAGGCACTCAACACTTCCGGGTTTTATGGTCCCTCCGGAAGGGGCGTGGCCTTCAGGAGAGAGAATCTCAACATTTTTTTAAATTGAATAACTCTTTTATTTTTCATCGATGGGAAAAATCCTCTTGTCCTTCGCAGCGGTGAGGGACTCTGAGTAAGATGGCCCTAGTGTGTAGGATAATGTTAGTGTACAGGGATCACTGGTCGGTGCAGACTTGGTGGGTCAAAGGGCCTGTTTCCTCATTTTATCTCTAAATTAAACTAAAGTACCCGGACTGGGATTGCAGATATTTTCCCTGCCAGGCTCGTGTTACTTTTACTGCAAATCCTTACCCAATTCCGTCAAGCACCAAAACAAACTTTCCAGTTACATGCAATGCACCAAAAACTATAGTGACTCTTTAAATAATGCACTATGCCACAAGACCAAAAATACATTTAGGCCCACTTAAAATCACCTCCATGCACAGGAAAATATAAGCAGAATAAAATATACCATTCCAGTTAGTGATCAGCTACTTGCATATTCAGCATAATTTTATCTCCCCCTTGTCAGCAGTCGCAGCAGTATATTGCACACTTCCTGACTAAACAATAAACCCAACTGCAAACTGATTTCACTTCAATAGCATGTCAGCCAACAGTTTCCAATGATGACTATTACTTCATTGCCTTCTGGATGTGTTTTTTCCTCTCCAATTTAGAGCTAATTTTCCTTTTTAAATGATATTCTTTTATAGATGGTTCAGCATTATTGCCTGCTTTAGTGCAGCCTTGGGGCATTTCAAACCGAGCTGCCTGCATAACTGCGCAGTCCTGCTTCTTACTTTGGAAACCATTATAATAATGATGCCATTCACATGCAAATTGTGGATGGGACCAGCCACATTCTGCAATACAGTGAAAGTGGCTCCACATCTCTTGCGAGCGAGTTTGGAATGAGGCTGTTCCTGTTTCCCCACTTATTATTGACCATATTAGTGTGGGACTGAGATTGGACCCAGACCTCTGCTTGCTAGACATAAACTAAATCATCACAATGACAGTGTCTACTGGTACAATGTAGAGGTTAGCAGGTATAATTACTCCACAGTCCAGATCTCCAGAGACAATTGCAACGTGAACCCTAATCCTCAAAGGCGAGACCCCACATACGGTCAGAGCCTTGTTCACGTTGTACTATTATGTGGTGTGGAGGAAAAAAAGAGGTAAAGAGAAATGGGGGGAGAGAGAGCACGAGAAAGAGAAAGATAAAGAGAGAGAGAGAAAAAGACAGAGAGAAAGAAATGAGAGAGAAAAGGCATGAGGTGAGAGAAAACGTGAGAGGGGAAGAGTGAAATAGGGATGGAGAGAGAGAAAAAGAGGGAGGGGAGAGAGAGAGAGAAAGAGAAAGAGGTGAGAGAGAAAGGAAGAAAGGGATGAAAGGAGAGAAAGAAAAAAGGAGAGATAAATGTTTTCAAAATGCAAGAACCATTGTAACCTTAAATTAATTCAAAAATGCAAATGACCTAATACCCTGGTCCGTCATTACCTCATCTCTATTCCTCTCCATCCATTTGACTGGGGTAACTGTTGCCATGGAAGGCTTGATGTGGTGCAGGTTCTGATCATGGATGATGTTAAGCAGGGGTTTCCACAACTTTCTGTTCTGCCACTGGGTGTCATGAAGAGTCCAAGAGTTGGAACGGTCCGAAACACAAAATCCAAAATGTTTGCATAACAGATGTTCTCAACTTGCAGGCGAAGGGAACTTCATGCTGTCTTATAATCTATTGTTTTTACATACCCAGTAGAAAATCTTTGTAGCTCAAATAATTGGGACAAATGTTCTTGTTTCTCCACTCAGCAGTCTCAAAAATGATTCACCGGTTAATTATTGGAAGTAATTTGCATTGAAACTGCACTTTTCACAACTTCAGAATGTCCTAATAAATGTCAGTAGGGTGCAGCATATGAAACAACAAATGTGCACAAAAATCACTGCAACAGCTGTGAGAAATACTAGGTAATTTTAACTGAGGAAATAAATAATGGGAAGACTGTGCAGAAAGGAACTGTAGATGCTGGTTCCTACCGAAGGTAGGCACATGGTACTGGAATAACTCACTAAGTCAGGCAGCATTTCTGGAGAAAAAAGATGGGTGATGTTTCAGGTCGGAACCCTTCTTCAGATAAATAATGGGCAGGTTTAAGGTGATGGGGAAAATATTCAATAGAAATCTGAGGGGTAACATTTTCACACAAAGGATAGTGGGTGAATGGAACATGCTGCCAGAGGAGGTAGTTGAGGCAGGGACCACCCCAACGTTTAAGAAAAATTTAGACAGGTACATGGATCGGACAGGTTTGGAGGGATATGAGCCAAACGCAGGCAGGTGGGACTAGTGTAGCTGGGATGTACATGTTGGCTGGTGTGGGCAAGTTGGGCCGAAGGGCCTGTTTCCATGCTGTAACACTCTATGACACTATGACTCTATATTGCTAAGGTGTTCTGGGATATTTACATCCTTGCAGAATGCTACACCATGCTACATTGTGGAATACGGTGAATTTGTGATCGGGAAATGATTCACAACCTCGGCTTGTGAGAGTGTACTTCCTATCGAGCCATAGCCAACATCCAAGTGAAATGTACAACGCTATGTTAATGGTGCAATTCATCTTGTGTTTTAGAATGGGTGATTAACTTAGCCACTCCAAGAGCTCTGCCTATTTGCATTAAGCATCAGGGAACAAACGACATGAATGTTTCCTTAGAGAAAGTCTAAAAGCCCCCCTGGGTACACCAACATTGTAACGTGAGCTTTAGTGGTTGGTCCCAACCATGTCATTTTCCTCACTGTAAACACTGGCCTTCTGTTAAACTAATTGTAGGTCTCATCACCATTATGTTCTCAATCACGGGAGCAATTTGAAAACATCAAACCCCATTTTATTTCTCACTACCAGCCCTGGAGCAGGAACAATAAGTACTCTCACGTCACATAAATATGCCAACCTTCTGCTAAAATAAATCATTGCTCCTGCAGCTGTGCTAAAAGGATCATTTAACAGGTTGAAGCGATAAGGACATTTTTAAGGTACCTCCCTACTCTTATGGCATCAACAGATTAAAAAGAGTTTTATTGTAAATAACTGCCTGACATATACAGAGAATTTTTTGTTACGTTCAACTTTTAACAACTCTGCAGATTTAAAGAGCACAAACAGAAACGATACACGACAAAGAGAGACAAATTGCTTGCACGTACATTGGAGAGAATTAATCTCAGCCAGTCTAAGCAAACAGTTCAGTTTTAGGCAAAATAAGAGTAAGAAGTACAGAGGATAGTGTAGTTTTAAACACTGCTTTTCTTTCATTGAAAAATATCATTTGCTGGTAATTCTTCACATGAGCCTGCTGGATACAAAACCTTGATCTTCAAATTTTTAAGAAAAAAAGCTTCCTTTACGATGGATTAAAAAGGTCAAAAGTTAGAGATCACAGAAAACATTCAAAAACCAAGTCAAATGGGCCAGGAGCAACAGAGATTCTCTCTGCCATGTCCCCATATGTATCTATGTATGGTATTATCTGATCTGTTTGGATAGCAGGCAAAACAAAGTTATTTACTGTACCTTGGTACATATGACAATAATAAACCTAAATATACTAAAGGTAGACCTCACGTTAATTTTGTATAATACTTGTCAGTTAAGATATGCAGACAGCATTCAATCATTTAAAATTCATCTGCTGGTCCTGCAATCCCCTCAAGAGAAGGCAGTTATTACCCCAAATGTGCGATTAATCTATATTAGTGTTTAAAAAGATATCCGATACAATGTTTGATTCTAAAAGTGTTTCATGTAAGAGAGTTTGAATTATTCCAGCCCACATCAACTCAGTACAAAAATATAGACCAGGAACAATTTTAGTCTGTACTGCATCTGTTCTTGTCCAAAGTTTTTTTTTTGCATATTATACGTTCTTTACAGCATAGAATAGATCATTCAGCCCAACAGGTGCATGTTCATGCTCAGCATCTTATTACATGTCATTAGCATGGAGCAATGACTATACTGTTTTAGAAGGCTAGAATTCAAAATCAAAAGCTTCTAAATGAGAACTTAAGAGTTACAGAGCTATACATCATGGAAACAGGCCCTTCAGCCAAACTTGTCCATGCCAACCAAGTTGGCTTTGGGGGCTAGTCCCATTTCCCATCATTTGGTTCATATCCCTTTAAATCCTTCCTACCCAACTGTCCATAAGTCTTTTAAAGGTGTAATTGTATCTGCTTCAAAATGTCCTCAGGTGGCTCGTTCCAGATACAGACTACCTTCCGAATCAAAAAGTTGCCCCAAGATAATTCATGAAGCTCTCTCCTTTCATCTTATGCCTATGCCCTTAGTTTTAGTATTGTCTACTCAGGTAGAAAAACTGTCCATGACCATTATGCTTTTGTGCACTTCAGTAAGGTCATCCCTCAGCCTCCTGTACCCCAAAGATAAACATTCCAGCCTACTCAACCTGTACCTATCACCCAAGCCAGTTATGGAATATGACCAACAAATGATGTTCAAGTGCCTGCATTGCTGCAGGGACATTGAAATGCTTCAAATCTCCATAGTTCTCCTCTGACTCGTTTGATAGCACTCTAGTACAATGATTCTTTCATTATTAGTATGATTCTTCAATTATTAAATGTATGCTTAACATTTCTTTTAATATTGGGTTAGTTCCGCAGAAAGTTTATTTTTAAGTTCTGTTTATGGGCTCTCCTTCAAATTGTAGTTTCAATCTCCAGGAGATTTCTTTCATTCCTTTTTTCACTTTTGGAGCTTGAAAATCAAATTGCATCTGCTGAAGTGGGGCGGCACAGGGGTGCTGCCTCACAGCCAATGAGACGCAGGTTTGGTCTGGACCTCGGATGCTGTCCGTGTGGAGTTTGTGCGTTCTTCCTGTGACCACGAGATTTATTTCCTCTCACATCCCAAAGACATGCGGGTTTGCAGGTTAATGGGTCTCTGTAAATTGCCCCTCGAGTGTAGGGGGTGGATGAGAAAAGAGGGATAGCATAGAACTAGGGTGAATGGGTGATCGATAGCCAGTGTGGACTCGCTTCCCTGCTGTACCTCTGAACAGAACAAAGTCCGTTCAGTTCAGTTTAGTTTATTGTCATGTGTACCGAGGTACAGTGAAAAGCATTATTGTTGCGTGCTGACCGTGCTAATCTCAGTTGAGGACAAGGATGCACTGAAGTACTACGGAGAAATGAAAGGTAAAAGCAAAGATTCAAATCATGTCTGATGGAATTTGCTCGACTTGGTTCAATTATAGGGAGGTACTAATTTTGGATACATGCACCTTTGATTTTACGAATGCAAATTGACTATCATGGTCACAAATAGCAACAGGCACCAAAAATAGAATAAAAAGTGTACTTTGATTTCCTGTTGAATCTACTGCTGTTGGAAACATTACACAGAATTCCAATGTCAAGCGGTTCACCCTGAAGTAATTTTTTTAAAGTGTTCATTTGGATGGAGTGCATGTTTCTAGGGGGTGTGCTTTAAATAACCATCCTGTGAAACTATGCACACCATCGCGTTTGCTCAACTGAAAAGACATATCAGGTAGAAAATGGAATTTGCAATGCACGGTAGCCAACCACACAGGTGTTCCCACCCCTTATACTACCTCACTGGAGGCACTAATGTGCACATCTTTGATTAATGGCAGCAAAACACAAAGTGCTGGAATTACTCAGCAGGTCAGTCAGCATTTGTGGAGAGTCAGGACCTTTCTTAGACCCTCCATTCCCTCCACAGATGCTGCCTGACCCACCAAGTTACTTCAGCACTTTGTGCTTTGCTGAAGACTCCAGCATCTGCAGTTCCTCATCTCTGATTTCTGGCACCTCATAATTGGCAGCTTCATGCCCCAAGCACCAGCATTCCTTCACCAAACCTCTGCCCTCAACCTCGTCACACAAAGATATTCTTTTAATCCTTCCTCCTTGTCCAAAATTTTCATGCTCCTTCCCAACATCTCTTTGGCTCAGTGGTAAATACTGTTTGATTAAATTCTACTGCACATTTGATCATATTGGGGCATTTTACCATGTTAAACTATATAATTACAATTTGTTGTTGAGTCCCTGCTTCCTACAAAAAGGTATCCGAGCAATCATAGAAACTGTCACCCGTGGGTTGTGCCTGCTCACTTGCCAGCCAGAGCAGAGCAACAAGGGGCACAAAATAGTGCAGTTGGTAGAGCTACTGCCTCATAGCACCAGAGATCAAAGTTCGATCCCGGTCCTGGGTGCTGTCTGTGTGGAGTTTACACCTTCTCTCCGTGAACGTGTGGGTTTCCTTCCGGTGCTCTGGTTTCCTCCCACATCCCAAAGACATGTGGGTTTATAGGTTTATTGACCTCTATAAATTGCCCCTAATTGTGCAGAGAGTGGATGGGAAAAGTGGGATAACTTAGAACTTGTGAGAACCGGTGATCGATGGCCGGCATGGACTCAGTGGGCCGAAGTGCCTGTTTCCACACTGTATCTTGAAATCCAAAACCATGGGGTCTGTCATCCAAGGAATGTGCCAGCTCACTTGCCAGTCGCAAGCAGCAGAGCATCACTAGAGACTTGCTACACTTTCATGTAAAGAAGAACTAAGTGTGGTACAGATGGACAATCAGACAGGAAGTTCAAATCACAGATCCCCAACAATATCATGAACAATTCTTCAATCTGCATTGGATCTAGCTCAAATAAAGCAAAAGCACACTTTGTCTCTAAACAAAGGGTTGATAGACAAGTGGAGCACTTGCAATTGGGTTATGCCTTTTGGTGGCCACATGGTGAGTTCCTCCTCAGATCTCAACTCAATGTCGCTATGCTGCCTGCTTCTGCATACAACTGGTCTGCATACACATCCAGACCATTTGCCAGATGTCACAAAGAACTCAGATACTGCATATTTACTATTAGAGTATCAGCATCCATAATACCAGCTGTATAGCGCAATTGGAAATTGCAGTAATTCCAAACAGGTCAGGCAGCTTGAGTGGTGAAAGAAACAAAGTGAAAAGAAATCTAACCAGTTCATTAAAAAAAATCTCATATCTTCAAAGACTGCAAAATAGTTTTACTGTTATTTAAAAAGTCTTGCAACAGCTGCCAATGGTGCTGGGGATTAGTGGATCTAAAGGCTCAAAAGAAAGGCTCAGCGTGGGCGGCACAGTGGCTCAAAAGTAGAGTTGCTGCCTTACAGTGCTTGCAGCGCCAGAGACCCGGGTTCGATCTGACTATGGGTGTTGAACTGTACGGAGTTTATACGTTCTCCCCGTGATGGCGTAGGTTTTCTCCGACATCTTCAGTTTCCTCCCACACTCCAAAGACGTACAGGTTTGTCGTTTAATTTGCTTGGTATAAATGTAAATTGTCCCGAGTGTGTGTAGGATAGTGTTAATGTGCGGGGATCGCTGGTTGGTGCAGACTCGGTGGGCCGAAAGGCCTGTTTCCGCGCTGTACCTCTAAACTAAACTAAACTAAAAAGGACCCAGCGCAGGCTTGGCGATCACTTCGCCCATCTCCTCCGCTCAGTTCGTACTAACCAACCTGATCTCCCGGTTGCTCAGCACTTCAACTCCCCCTCCCTTTCCCAATCTGACCTCTTTGTCCTGGGCCTCCTCCATTGCCAGAGCAAATTGGAGGGACAGCACCTCATATTTCGCTTAGGTAGTTCACACCCCAGCGGTAATACATTGACTTCTCTAATTTTAGATAGACCTTGCTTTCTCCCTCCTTCCCGTCCCCAACTCTCCCACAAAGCCTTGTGTCTCCGCCTCTTCCTTTATTTTTCCCGCACCCCTCCCCCCCCCGACTTCAGTCTGAAGGCATGGCCGTCCGAAGGGGGGGTGCGCAGGGTGCGACCGCACCCCCCTTATTTTCCCCAGAGTAAGAAAAAATCCCCAGAATCAGCATTTCCACTTTGTGGGAAATCGCCCGAAATTCTGGTTCCGGCCACTGGGGGGCGAAAGAAATGTGCCCATCCGCGCCTGCGCAGTTGGGGAAGCGACGCAAAATGACGCCGTCTCTCCACGCGTGCGCAGTGGGCCCGGGCGGGATCAGACTGCCATTTGTGCTTCACTTATTGAGCTCGATGCCTCGCGTCTACTCCAGGTAAGTAGTTGGGGGGGGGGTGTGGCGCGGCGTCTGCCCGCCTGGTCCAGTGTTCCCATCCGCGGCATCGGGGGGGGGGGTGCGGTGTCTGCCCGCCCGCCCGCCCTGTCCAGCGTTTCCATCCGCGGCGTCCGACAGGGGGGGGATGCGGGGTGCGGTGTGCGGTGTCTGCCAGCCCGCCCGCCCGCCCGCTCGCCCACCCGGTCCAGCAATTCCATCCGCGGCGTCGGAGCCTCGCCAAGGGCCAGTCAGGCAACCAGGAGACCGTCCTCCCATCGCCGGGCAGGAGCGACTGTAACTCCATCACCAGACACCGCTGCGGCGGGGCCTGCCCACTGCCCTCGCCTCCCCCCGCCGCCGGGGCCCAAGCCATCTTCCGCCCACGCCACCTCCACCGACCCCCGCTGGCCCATGCCACCTTCATCTCCCCCCCCCCCCCCGCTGGGCCCACGCCACCTTCATCTCCCCCTGCTGGGCCCACGCCACCTTCATCTCCCCCCCCCACCCCCCGCTGGACCACGCCACCTTCATCTTCACCCCCCCGCCAGAAGGAGGGGGGATGCGAGAGGGGGAGGGGGAGGTGGAGAGAGAGAAGGGAAGGGAGAGAGAGATGGGGGAGGGGAGAGGGAAAGGGGGAATATATTTAATGAGATTGTAAAATTGAGGTAGATTTTAGAGCTATTATATTTTTTCCTCATGAATAATATCAAATAATATCAAACAATTGGAACTGCTTTCTTTGCCTTGATAACAATACTGAAAAATATGAATTCCAAAGTTTGTCTCTTTTTGCAGCATATTTTTAATATAATTTGAATATTACAAAAGTCTGCATGTTTTCATGGTCATCATGGGTCTGTCTGCAGTAATGCAGCAGTCCGTTGATGATGTTGCTGCTGTGGAAGCTAGGCAGAAGATGGAGTTGGAAGATCTCCTTGGTGCAGTAAAAACCAAACGTTTTATGATTCTATATCATGAGTTCTTACAAGAATTGTGAAAACTTCACATATATGCAGCCTATCAGTAACATATTTTTTGAATACATGTCATGTCTTAAGTCCTGTTAATGATAATATTGGCCAAATAAAATATGTCACAAAATGGAGAATCTCTGTATTTGCAAAGCCTGTTTGTCTACTTTCTGTAGAAGGTTGCAAGCTGTGAGTCACGCTCCAAGGAGTCTGGACCCTAGATGGAAGTTGAGGATAAGGCGAGGTCCAAATGTCTCTCCTTTTGTTTATATGTATGAGGGTTTTGTGGAAGAGCTAAGAAGTGTTGCATATGCATGATTAGGTTTGGTCAGATAGGGGGGTGTTGAAAAGTACTGTTAATTATGTTGCAGAGTGTTTGTGCTGTTATCTTGTGAAGTGTGAAGCCTTGTTCAAATTGTTTATACTACCTGGAGAAATGTTTCTATTCTTTTGTAAACTGTCTTCCTGCTAGAACTTTTTGTAGAAACAATGTTTTTTTTATTTTTTTATTTTTATTTTATTAGAAGTAAGTACAATTGTATACACTCATATTTTCATAATACCTTTTATGTACAGCTTCTTATTTTTTAATTTTTTTGAAATAAAGAAGAAAAAGAAAAAAGTTAGATAATGAAAAATAGAAAAATGTGAGATATATAGTGTGTGAAAAAGAAAAAGAAAGAATGAAATAAGAAAGTTGAGACATAGAAAATAGCAGAAAGAGAATAGATGAAAAGAAAAGAAGAAAAGAAAATAGAAGGAGATCATTTATAATCTTGACCATCCGCAGTCACGGATTAGCTTTTACACCTGTTTTGCACCATACGTTTCCAAAAAGACGACAAATGGAGACCAACTCGTTATGAATTGGTCAAATTTATCTATTAGGAGGAATCGCATTTCCTCAAGATGTGCGGTATCCAACATACTTGCAATCCACATTTTGAGCGTTGGTATTGGTGTATTTTTCCAAAATTTCAATATTAATTTTGTTGCTATTATTAAACCATAATTAAAAATTGACTTTTGAGATGAGCTCAATTTGTTCCCGTCTTCCATTACCCCAAATATAATCAATTCATTATTGGGTTCCATTTTTGTCTTAAATAATTTTGTAAATATTTCGAAAATATCACTCCAAAATCCATGAAGTTTTATACAAGAAACAAAAGAGTGTGTTATAGTTGCTTCTTGGATTAAACATTTATCGCAAATGGGCGATATATTTGGATAAAATTTATTTAATCTTGTTTTTGAGTAATATAATCTATGTAAAATTTTAAATTGGATTAGATTATGTCTTGCGTTAATCGAACACTTGTGAATGTATGTCAAATACTTTTCCCATGTAGCCTTCGTAATTTTTATCAATAATTCCCGTTCCCACTCTTCTCTAATTACCTCAGTCACAGGTAAATCTATATTTAAGATACTATTATATAAATATGCTATTAATTTTTGTGTATCAGCTTTTATATTCATTACTTCTTCTAGTAAATCAGGAGTTATTTTTTGATATCCCTGTATGTATGTCTTCAAAAAATTACAAATCTGAAAATATTTAAAATAATGAGTGTTTTTCAGTTTAAATTTTAATTGTAATTGTTGAAATGATAATAAATCTCCCATTTCATACATATCCCCGATCCTTTTAATTCCTAAACTTTCCCATTGATTATATATTTTATCCATCATAGATGGTTTAAATAAAGGATTATTCGCTATCGGTGTTAATAATGATAGGTTTCTTAATTTTAAGGCTAGTTTTATTTGTTTCCATATTCTTATTGTATCTTGTATAATTGGGTTTTTCTTATATATTGTATTGTTCATTTTTTTCGGGGAGAAGAGGATTGTTCCTATATTACAAGGATAACAATCCTCTTTCTCCATTTTTATCCATTCTGTCTGTTGAGTTGAACTATCCAACCAGTAAATTATATTCTTAATATGTATTGCCCAATAGTAATACAAAAAATTAGGGAGTGAAAGTCCCCCGACATCTTTTGGTTTACATAAGTGTTCTTTTTTAATTCTATGTGATTTGTAATCCCAAACAAAATTAGTAATATTAGCATTCAGTTTAGAGAAGAAATATTTTGGTACATATACTGGTATAGATTGAAATAAGTATAATAACTGTGGTAAGAAGCTCATTTTAATAGCATTTATTCTGCCTATTAATGATAAAGGGAGTGTTTTCCAAAATTTTATCATTATATTAAGTTTATTTATTAAGGGTATAAAATTAGCGTTGAATAAAGCTTTATGTTTTCTAGTAATCTGTATACCCAGATATTTGAATTTTTCTGTTGCTATTTTAAAGGGGAATTTCAATAAGTGTGTGGATTCTTGAGGTTTTAACGTCATAATTTCACTTTTGTTCCAATTTATTCTATATCCTGAAAAGGACCCAAATTCCTCTATTAAATTTAATAAATTTGGTATACTCGTTTGTGAATTTGTTATATATAACAAAATATCGTCTGCATACAATGAAATTTTATTATTTGAGTCCCTAGTATTATAACCCTGAATATTCGGATGGCTTCTTATACTTTCAGCCAGAGGTTCTATCATAAGGGCAAATAGCAGGGGTGATAAAGCACATCCCTGCCTATTACCCCTTGATAATTGAAATTTTTTAGATAACATGCTGTTAGTTAATATTCTTGCCATCGGTTTATCATATAATAATTTCACCCATGCAATAAAATTCTCTCCCATATTAAATTTTTGTAATACTATGTATAAATACTGCCATTCTACCTGATCAAATGCTTTCTCTGCGTCCAAAGAAATAATTGCTAAGTCTTTTTCTTCCTTTTTATGTGAGTACATTATATTAAACAGGCGTCTCAAATTATTAAATGAATATCTTTTGGGTATAAACCCCGTTTGATCAGGGTTTATCAATTTACTAATATATTTGCTTAGTCTTCTAGCTAAGGTCTTTGCTAGAATTTTCTGGTCGGTATTTAGAAGTGATATAGCTCTATATGAACCCGGTTCCTCTAGATCTTTATCTTTCTTTGGAATAAGCATAATAGTTGATTCTGCTAATGTTTCAGGTAATTTATTTTCTTTAAAAACATGAGTATATAAATTAAATAGATAGGGGGTCGTTATCTCATGAAACTTTTTATAAAATTCATTACTAAAACCATCTGGTCACGGTGTCTTACCATTTTTCAGCAATTTTATTGTTTCACCTATTTCTTCGATTGTAATTTGCGCTCCTAGTTCTTCTTGTTCCAAAAGGTCAAGTTTTGGTAGATTACATTTATCTAAAAAGTTTGTAATTTTACTATCTTCTGTTTTGGTTTTTGATGTGTATAAATTCTGATAAAATTGAACAAATCTTTTATTGATATCTTTAGGTAGTATTAGTAATTCACCATTCTCAGATTTAATTTTATTTATAGTATTTTCCTTTTCCTGTTTTTTCAATTGACGCGCCAACAGCTTATGTGGTTTGTCACCAAACTCAAAATGTTCCTGTTTTGTAATTTGGAATAATCTTATTACTCTTGCCGAGAGAATTCGGTTAAGTTTAAATTTCAGTAGTATTATCTTATTATGTTTATCTATAGTGGGATCTTTAGCATTATCTAACTCTAACTGTCTTATTTCTTGTTCTAACAGCATCTGTTCAGTTTTATTCTTCTTATTTTGAAAAATTTCATATGAAATTATAATTCCTCTAATAAATGCTTTAAAAGTTTCCCATATTAAAGAAGGTGAGGTACCTGGTGTATCATTTATCTCAAAAAATGATATCATTTGTTGTTTCAAATATTGATAACCCTGTAGGTCATTTAATATATATGTGTTAAACCTCCAAAAAAAATTTTTTCCCGGCATTCCTTCAAATTTTACTAAAAAAGTCAATGGCGAGTGATCAGAAATACTACTAATATGGTAAGTTGGGTTAATTATATATGGCATTAATTTCCTATCCACTAAAAAATAATCAATTCTTGAGTATGTTTTATGTACCGAAGAGTAAAACGAGTATTCCCTTCCTGCTGGGTTAGCGGATCTCCATACATCTGTTATGTTAGTATTTTTTATATATGTATTTAGAAATTCACTAGTCTTAGATTTTGTATTACTCCTTCTTTGTTTTGCTGATTTGTCTAAGTAAGGATCTAAAACACAATTAAAATCCCCTCCTATTATGACATTTTGATAATTAAACTCCAGTATTATATCTATAATTTTCTCAAAAAATTGAGGGTTATCAAAATTCGGAGCGTAAATATTTACCATAGTTATTGGGGTAGCATAAATTTCTCCCGAAACTATAATATACCTTCCCTCTTTATCTGATATAGTATTCTTTAATTTGAACGGTATACCTTTTCGAATAAGAATAGCCGTACCTCTAGATTTAGAAGTAAATGACGAATAATATTTGTAGAAACAATGTAATGGTGAATTTTGTGATTGGTTTCGGGAACTGTCAATAGCTATAATCTAATCAAGATTCAATAGAGTTTATTGTCATGTTTCCCAGATAGGACAATGAAATTCTTGCTCGAACTTCTCTCGAGCATGAAGGAGAGTTACATAGACCTCCTAGGACCATGTGTCGACCATGCTGCAAGTTTGAGTTGAGTGCAAATGCTTTTAAACTCGCAAATTAGGTCCCCGCAGTGGGACAGGCCCTTTAGTTGATCCAGTGCTGGACTCTGTGTTTTACTGACCCACATGCCCACCAATCGAGGCCCACCTGGCTCCTGGCCCCGCCCCCCGCTCAAGTACGCTCGCGCCACGCCTCCCGCAGCTGGATTCCCACGTCCGCTCGCTCCAACCACCCCCCCCCTCCCCGTACAAATGCACAGAAAGAACGAGCGTTCTGCAGATTGGGAGATCACAGCAGGTTACAACTGGTCACCAGAGGCCACCGGCTTCTGAATCCTTTCCGTATACCCCGCCCGATGGTAGAACATGGCTGCCCCTCCCTCCCTCCCGCTGCAAATCCAACGCGCTGCCAGTCGCGCCGCTCGCAAGTCCTTTGATAAAAACCTTGCGACCCCCCCTCTCTCCTCTCTCTCTCCCCCCTCCTCTCTCTCTCTCTCTCTCTCTCTCTCCCACCTCCTCTCTCTCTCTCTCTCTCTCCCCCACCTCTCTCTCTCTCTCTCTCCCCCACCTCTCTCTCTCTCCCCCTCCTCTCTCTCTCTCCCCCTCCTCTCTCTCCACCACTCCTCTCTCTCTCTCCCATCTCTCTCTCCCCCACCTATCTCTCTCTCTCCTCTCCCCCTCCTCTCCCCCTCCTCTCCCCCCTCTCTGTTCCCCCTCCCTGTTTCTCCCTCTCCCTGTCCCCCCCTCCCTCCCTCCCACCCTCTCCCCCTCTTCTCTCTTTGCCCTCACTCTCTACCCCCCCCTCCCTCTCTAGACGCGCCTGCGAGTTGGGGGCTATGCGTCAGTAGATAGGGTGGTTATGGGGTAATAGGAGCAAATTAATAATATTAATATATTGACAAGGGGGCAGTTAGCGCATGTGCGGGGGGTAGTTAGTGTGTGGGGGTGGTTAATGTGTGTGACGCCACATTCCCCCCCCCCCGCAACCGCACGTTGGGGGAACAGACCCAACGGGTCTGCACTTGGTCTAGTTCTCCTTAATTCTACCACAACCAACGAAGAAGCTGCTAAAGCTATTGCCAACCTCTCAGAAGCTGTACCTCATACAGAATCACTTTAAACTGGGTCCAACATACAAATATGGTGCCTTGTATAAGAATGGATGCTGGCAAATATTTAACCCTGACTGGTTTCGAGCATATCCCTGGCTTGTATATAGCGATCATGTGGATGGCGTCTTTTGTCTACCTTGTGCCTTGTCTGTGAACAACAGGAAATCACTTGTCGTCAAGTCGTCAAGTCAAGGTAAGTCAAGTCTATTTGTCACATATACATACAAGATGTGCAGTAAAATGAAAGTGGCAATGCTTGCGGATTGTGCAAAACAACGGAACAGGTGCTCCTGAATGTATATTGCCATTTACCACTACTACTAATGCAAGGGCATTCGTTGGCCTTGCCCTGTAAACCAACCCTGGTTCTGCAAATCCTGTCATGTCACCCCCCTTTTTGAAAAGCTTCGTACGGGCCTGGAAGAAGGGTCTCGACCCGAAACCGCCTATTCCTTCTCTCCATAGATGCTGCCTCACCCGCTGTGTTTCTCCAGCATTTTTTGTCTACCTTCAATTTTTCCAGCATCTGCAGTTCTTTCTTAAACATGAATAAAATCAGGGCATTTTACCTTCACAAGAGCAGACACAATCCTGAGCATTTGAACTGTCAATGTCATGCACAGAGCTAGTATATCTTGCTGCTGCTTTCCTTATTGAAATAAGCTGGAATCATCTCTACATAGTTCCCAGATGAATGGGCTCAGAGAACAAACAGCGACTCTCGGCACACTGGTCTAAAAAGGTCCAGAGCGGTAGGAAATGAATGGATCACATTAAACTTAACGGAAAAATAGATGGAAACAAGATAGTCATACAGCATGGAAATAGACCCTTTGGCCCAACTTACCCACCCTGACCAACATATACCATCTACACTGCCTGTGTTTGACCCCATAAAGCTCTAATCCTATCTTATTCATGTACCTGTCTACAGTAAATGTTTCTTAACCATTGCAATAGTACTTGCCTCAACTACCTCCTTGGGCAGCTCATTCCATACACCTACCAGGTCTGGATAGAGTGAATGTGGAGAGGATGCTTCCACTACTCAGAATAAGAGGACATACTATTAGGAGATGAGGGGAAATGTATTTAGTCAGAGGATGGTGAATCTGTGCAATTCATTGCCATAGAAGGCAGTGGAGGCCAGGTCAATGGATGTTTTTAAGGTGGATATTGATAGATACTTGATTAGTATGGGTGTCATGGTTTGTGGGAAGAAGGCAGGAGCATGGGGTTGAGAGGGAAAGATAGAACAGCTATGATTGAATGGTGGAGCAGACTTGATAGGCCGAATGGCCTAATTCTGCTCCTATGATTTATGAACTACCCTGTACTCAACAATACATTGTCTGTGCTCCATGTATCCCAGAGCTGTTAATCTCCAACAGGGATAGCAGCAGTTGCAAGGTTATATTTTAAACAATGTTCAAGTTCAAGTTCACATTTATTGCCACATGCACCAATTGAGGTACAGTGGAATTTGATTTACCATGCAGCCACACAATCAAAAAGAGCACAATACACAATAGAATATAACATGAACATCCACCACAGTGGAATCAACATTCTTCACTGTGGTGGAAGGCAATAACGTTCAGTCAGTCCTCCTCCTTTGTTCATCCGTGGTCGGGGCCATGAACCCTCCACAGACGCTGCTACGGACGGCCCGATGTACAGGCCCTCTCCTTGGGATCCTCGAAACCCTGACATCGGGACGGAAGGAGATTTTGCATGATAAATGATAAATCTACTTGTAGTCTTTGAAGATGCAGTGACGAACAATGCTTTAATTTAGGCTGTCAGCTATTTCAGGAGGTTGAGCGAACATTTGAAAAATCTTGCAGGAGTCTAAACCACGGCATTCAGGTTAAAAATTAATAATTTAATTGTACTATTTACCACTGTTTACTTAAAAGCTTTAATAAGCTGTGGCAGGTATCCTCTGTAATTTCTTCCCAGTGTAAATTATTATTCAAAATTAATAGTCTACCAACTGAGAGAGACTAGTAGAAAATATGGTATAAACATCAGTGCTATTCCAAGAAGAAAAAAATACATGATCCATTTTCTGGTATTATTTCAGATTTTCAGTATCTTTACTCTTTTATCACATCCTTAGGTCGAGTAGATTATTGAATTAGGCCAGTGGATAACTAGCACTAAATTTGTAAATACAAAGGAAAAGCTTTTCTGAGTGCATTGTAAAAATTGTGGAAAAGAATCTGTGCTGCTTGCACAAGCGACTTTTTTGATTGCTGCATATAGCAAGCAATAAGGCAGGTAGGCATATCATCACCTTGTTCGTAGTCACAAGTCTTCTATCTGTTCACTAACTCTGCAGGATGCAGATTTAAGCCTTCGTGCCAAGTGCACCACGCTGTGCTTCAGGTGGACTGCTCTCCATGGCCCATCTGCCTCTGTTGTGAAGGGAGGCTGCGGGAGCCCTGGTACCCATCACAAGCCACTTTCCCAATTAAAGTAATTAAACAATCAAGGAAGATCAGAAAAAACAATATCCTCGTACTTGTGTACTGTAGAAGTATGCTCAATAAGAAACGCTTTAAACACTAAAGTCATTTTTTTTGCTTCATCGTTTGGTCCTTATCAAAGGAGGTTTACCCATTTCAGGCACTACTGTATTTACAAATTTACTGCAAGTTATCCAATGTTCCAATCAATAATCTACTCGACCTAAGGATGTGATCCATGATAAAAGAGTAACGATATGGGAAATCTGAAATAAAATCAGAAAAAGATGGACAAAGAAATAACTCAGCATGTCAGGCAACATCTGTGGAAAATGAAACAGTTAACATTTCAGGTTGAACAGAATGTGGAGGGTTTTCAATCTAAGCGCATAGGCGGCATGGTGGTGCAGCGGTAGAGTTGCTGCCTTAGCGCCAGAGACCCGGGTTCGATCCTGACTATGGGTGCTGTCTGTACAGAGTTCGTATTTTCTCCCCATAACCTGCGTGGGCTTTCTCCAGTTTCCTGCCACACTCCAAAGACATACAGGTTTATAGATAGATTGGCTCGGTAAAATTGTAAATTGTCCCTAGTGGATGTAGGATAGCATTAATGTGCAGGGATCGCTGGTCGGCACGGACTCGGTGGGTCAAAGGGCCTGTTTCTGCGCTGTATCTTTAAACTAAAAATAAATAAAGTCTTGAATAGTAAAGTCCACTCTGTGTACATCTGGAAATGTAGCAGAACTTGTACTTCATGCACCTTTTTCCAGATGTATTAATGAACTGTAATAACCATGATTGCAATATAGCCTGTTAGTTTTCACTCAGCAATTTCTCAGATGCAATAAGTCTCATTTGCAGCATTGGCTCAAGGTTATATATGGCCAAGTAGGGAGAGTTCGTTCTTTTACCTTTAATATTACACAGCCTCTTAATCTCCACCCAAGCCAGCAGACTATGTCTCAGTGTAATACCCCACTGGAGATTTTTCACTCAAATTCATTGGAGACTCTAGTGTAGTACTAAGGGGAGTTTTATCAGATCTGTCAGCATTGAGATGACACCTTGAACCCAAGGCCTTCACAGCCAAAACCATCTCAGCGCCCCAAAAGAAAATAATTGAAATGCTCCATGAAAAGCTTGTTTTCTAAACAGAGTGAGCATTGAATACAGATAATAAAATCAACTTAATTTCAAATTACCACAGTATTCACATTGATTCACACACTAACAAAGGGGAGGTTGAATCCTACCATTTCAACAGAACAATGTGCAATCGACTGCACTTCTAAAGAAAACTGATCCAGGAGAGGTTTCCAAAAGCTGAGCAGCAAACAAAAACTCAAATTAAGAGAATCAATACACAGATATCACCATCTCGACTGCTGCTAAACTGTAGAGAAGCAATTTCACAGTTATTGATCATCATTCAAGACCCAAGCTACACAACATTGTATTTTCATCTAACCTTAAGTCAAATCATCTTCTTGCTCAACTAAATCACCTTCCACTATTATTCACTCAATTATGTCCTTATTGATTGCTTGTGCCTTTCAGCAACAGACAATACTGATGGCACCACAGCCATCTATATATAAAGAAGCCAGAAGACACCAGAAATGTACACAGTAAATGTCCAAATTAATGTTCAGCTTGAAAATTGGAATTGAAACCAGTGGATTTTCCCCCAATTCTCAAACACAGTGAACTGTCAACAGAAAAATGGCCAATTTGGACTCCAAGCAGTTGAGGTCACAGAGCATTTGAACCCAAACCCTTATAATCCATGTCTTTTGTTCTTATAAGCAGCAAATCCAACAAGCTATATATTTGAATCAGAGTAGCAGCTAATATTACATCCATAAGTATCACTCTTGTTTGATATATTATTTAGAGTTACAGCACGGAAAGAGGCCGTTTGGCCCACCAGACTAGGCCAACCATCAATCACCTGTTCACACTAGTTCTATGTTATCCCACTTTCTCATCCACCCCCTATGCACTAGGGGTAATTTACCTACAAACCCGCACATCTTTGGGATGTGGAAGGAACCAGAGCACCTGGAGGAAAAGTATGTGGTCACAGGGAGAATGTGCAAACTCCACATAGACAGAACCCGAAGTCAGGATCGAACCTGGGTCTTTAACGCTGTGAGACAGTAGCTCTACCAGCTGTGCCCCTGTAATCACTGAGATGAGCAATTCTTGAAATCTATCCATGAATGTGCAGCCATCGGAATGTCAGGAAAGGTGAATTAGATGGAATCTATTCTCCATTTTCCATAATATCTTTCATTTTTCATTCAAGGATAAAGAGTGTCAGGGTTTATGGGGAGAAGGCAGGAGAATGGTGTTAAGAGGGAAAGATAGATCAGCCAGGAATAAATGTCAGAGAGACTTGATGGGCTGAATGGCCTAATTCTGTTCCTATCATTTATGAACATGATGCTTGGAGTCAGAGTAGGCCTGATAAATGAGTCAATTTATGCTTGGAGTCAGAGTAGGCCTGATACTAAATGCATACTTTGAATCTGCAAAGGACATGGAGGATCGCGATGTGGGGTATACTAACCTGCTAGGGGTGTCTGAATAAATCAAACAAATTCACTGCTACATGAAACACAAATGCTACATGCTTCAATACCACATCTCAGATACAGCCAGAATAAACTTCAAAAAAAGAGAACAGAATTACATCCTTCCATATTAATGAAATGAACCACCTGAATCTGACCACTTTATGACTACACAACTCAGAACTGCAGGATTTCACTCATGGATTGGGTAGCGCCTCGCAATTAGCAGCAGAGCACTGGCTTTTGCGGCAGTGAAAGGTGTTTAGTTTCTTCTTCAGCCTCCATATGACTTTTTTTCAGACTCCCTGATGGTGGGAAGTGTTTTAAGTGCTTTGAAGAAGGATGCATTTCATGTTGACAGATCGCCACATGCAGCCCTGTGATCATGGAAATGCTTGCGGTAATGTCACACGTCTTTAGTTTTAGATATACAGCATGGAAACATGCCCTTCAGACCATCAAGTCCACTCCGACCATCGATCAACTGTACACTGGTTCTATGTTATCCCAGTTTTGCATCCTGCACACAAAGGGCAATTTACAGAAGGCAACTATCCTGCACGTCTTTAGAATGTGAGTGGAAACCAAAGCACCCGGAGAAAACCCATGCATCACGGGAGAACGTACAAACTCCATACAGACAGCACCTATAGTCGGGATCAAACCCGGGTCTCTGGCGCCATGTGGTAGCAGCTCTACTGCTGTGCCACTGTGCCATTAAAGAGTTGCTGACTTACCCATGTGGTTATTGTGTTTCACAAGATCTGTACCCATAGATTATAGTGGTGGATCTGAATTTGTGCGCATTTGAATTAGCCTTCATGGCCACATCTTTTAACGAGATATTGATCATTTACTTCACATTCTCTCATGTGACATATCCACTGGGTGGCGCCAGCAATGGTTGCTTCACCAACAGTCTGTCTGTCCATTCCTTCTTTGTTTTTTTTCATAGTATGTGTTAAATGTATGTTCTTTAGCTTGTTTCATGTGGGGAGTGGGGGGGTGGGGGGGGGGGGTTGTGAGAAACTTTTTTTTAAATCTCTTACCTCGACGTATCTCCGTCCACACTGCAGCCTAATGTCGAGGAGTTGGCGGCCTCTGCTGGGGACTGACTTTGGGAGCTCCAACCGCGGGAGCCTGCGGATTTTAACATTGTGGAGCTCGCGGTCTCTGGTTAGAGACCAACCTCGGGAGCTCCAGGCTGCAGGGGCTGCGAGCACCCCGATGCGGGAGCTTCGATCGCCCCGACGCGGGAGCTCCGATCGCCGGCTGCAGGAGCTGCGATTGCCCCGATGGATGGTTCGACTGCCCCGAACGTGGGCGAATAAAGAGGGAAGAAGATTAGACTTTATTGCCTTCCATCACAGTGAGGAATGTGGGGAATCTGCTGTGGTGGATGTTTATGTTATCTTTTATGTAGTTGTGTGTCTTGTTGCTTTTTTTTTCATATGGCTGTATGGTAATTCGCATATCACTGTACTTTAATTGGTACATGTTACAATAAAAGACCTTTGCAATCTTTGAAACCTTTATTCAAAGACATCTTGGCAGGTTTGTTGGCTAGTCTAAATTGTCTTTTCAGTAGCAAAAGGTCCAAAATAGGAGATGTAGGCGTGTTGCAAAGCTCCAAGTGAATACGACTAGTGGGAAAGCTGGCATAGATCCAGTTCCTTTTTAAAGAGACGTAATGGAAACTGTGTCAAGACACACTTTGGTCCACCAGGTCCACACCGACTATCAATCACCCATTCACAACAGTTTAATCCCACTTTCTCATCCACTCCCTACACACAGGGGGTACATTTACCCTACAAACCCACACCTCGTTTGGATGTTTGAGGAAACAGTAACAAATCCATGTGGTCATAGGGAGAATGTGCAAGCTCCACACAGACAGTACCCAAGGTTAGGATTAAACACAGGTCTCTGGTGCAGCATCCTTACCTGTTGTGCCACTGTGCTGAACCATTTCTCAATGTGCCATAAGTAGCAAGTGTTTAAAAAAAAACCACTTATACAGCACCACAAGACACAAGTTCTCCATTCAAACCACATTCTATGCCCTTGATACTCAGAAATTTCACATACGGATAAGTACATTTATTAGCTGATTAAGGGATGGCAGGAAGTAGTTGCCTTTCATGCTCAATAGGGTCTGGGGTCAAATATTCAAGACTCAGTCATTCCCGCTAGAAGAGATGCTAGGGCAGAATGGGGAACTGGTTAACGAGATACAATTCCAGGAACAAGCACTTGACTTTTGGTCAATTCATCTGTGGAACAGCCCTCCCATGACTTTGAATGCTCATGAAAATGTCACAGTGCACAGAGCTGTGTTGGCCTCCAGTCTAAATGCAGTACCAAAGGTTTTTATTCTCATTGGTAGCCATCAAAAGGATTTGCTTAGGAATTCTATCAGGAGGAGAGGCAGTTAGGGAGTCAATAATTCGTTTAAGTTTAGACACAACGTGCTGGAGTATCTCAGTGAGTCGAGCAGCATCTCTGGAGGAAAAGGATGGGTGATGCTACAGGTCGGGATCCTTCTTCAGGACTGAGAGTAGGGGGTGTAGGGAGGAAGTGTGGGGGGGAATGAGGCAAAGAACTGAAGGTGAGAAAAGACCAGGACCAATCAGGGCTAGACATAAATGACCTTAGGCAGGGCAATGCCCGGTAGGACGATTGTTGGTTAGGGAAGGTGTGCTCTCAAGAATTTGTCTAAGCTTCTTGGAATATAGTCCATTCCAACCATTTTCTCCAAATAAAGTGGTATTAAGTGAATGGGAGGTTGCAAATCAGCCCTTTCAGATATGAAAATATCCAAAATATAAATTTACATTCTCAATTGTCAAGACATCACCTCATGGGTCACGTAACAACTATTAGTTAGCGTGTGCAGTAATATAGATGCACTGGCACAGATTTAAGAAAAGACAATGTGCCTTTCAAGCTTGTGCCAGATTAAACAGAATCAGAGCAACCTCAGTGAAGTCAAATGGGAAGAGACAGTTGTTCAAACTGCAAATCGATCTTTGATTTAAATGAGGTAGTTTAAATGTATTAACTTCTTTCCCATTGCGTATGAAAATGTTTTAAAGTTGTTTGTGTACTTTACGATGTTTTGACATTCACGAGCTTTCAGTTTCAGTGAAAGCATTGACATCTGCTGAGCCAGGGTGAGTGGGGAGGCAGTAGACACTGAAGTTGTCGAACCCATTATACAACTGCAAATGAATGCCTGGGCCAAGAAGAGCTTCAGCCTTGTGTTGACATGCAGGTGGCTGGATCTCCCAGCAGAGCTGGTGTCAGGCCCACACCAAAATGAATGGCATGATTTGGGGTAGTGCAAGATCTACCCCGTTAAGTGGCATCTAGTTTTATTATTCAATGTCATAGAATTCTAGTAAAGGTTGTTAACCAAAAAGAGCCATCAATACATAATAAAATGTACATTTGTAGAGTCAAGAAAACCCATACTAGTAGAAAGTAATGCATAAAACTTGTCTTAACTTAATCATCACAAATTGATTATTTTGAATGTCCATTAAACAAAGGATTTATTGTTTTCTCACTGCATAATTCAGTCTAGATTTCAAATGGATGGTGGTCAGATTCAGCTTAAAAAGTACAACCTCAATCCTGTCTGCTTTGGATTTAAACAGATGGGACAATGAGTGGCAAGCTACCCTATTCCTTATGGGTTGGCAATGCAAATAGTTTCAATGGAGGCAGTGGCTACAATTCATCAAGAATATGTATTCCCCTGTACTCTACAAAGATGTAGATTGGAGATATTAATGGAATTGAAAACTGGTATAGTGCTGCCTCTCAAAGTATTTGAAGGAGATGCATTGGATACCAGTGCATTGGTTGCCATGGTCCAAATGTTCATAAATCATAGTATGTGTAGGAAGGAACTGCAGATGCTGGTTTACAAAAAGTTGGAGTAACTCAGGCAGAATCTCTGGAGAGAAGGAATGGGTGAAGTTTCAGGTCGGGTCTGAAGAAGGGTCTACTGCTACTGTATATACTATATATATATATATATATATATATATTTTACTGTTCCACTATTCTGTGTTCGCACTTCTGGGTGAGATGCTAACTGCATTTCGTTGTCTCTGTACTTATACACTGCACAATGACAATAAAGTTTGAATCTGAATCTGAACCTGGATACAGATGGAAGGGTTTGATGAACATACATTGGACAAAGGCAAGGGATGAAAAGATGTCAGATAGGGAGAGAAGAAGAGTGAAGTACAAAGCCAGGAGGAGGGATATAGGTGGAAGGGAACAGGAATGCGGGGGGAGGAAAGGGGATGGGAGCACAGGAAGGGGGGGAGGGGGGTAAGAATGTTACCTGAAATTGCAAAATTCTTTTGTTCATATCTTTGGGAAAACTACCCAAGCAGAATAGAAGGTGCTGTTCCTCTTGTCTACATGTGGCCTCACTGAGGCTACCGAGGCACAGGACAGAAAGGTCACAATGGGAAGGAGAGTCTAAATGGTTGGCTACCACCATTTAAAAATGTACTTGTCACATTTTTTAAAACAGTCAATGCACACAAGAATTTATTGCTTCCAATGTATATCTCTGTTATATTCAATAGATCATCACTAAAAGCAAAAAAATTACCATGCAGACATTTTACTTTTGAATTAAGTACACCCCCCCCCCTGCCCCCCACCCTCCATCTATTACCCACCCAAAAAGAAAACAGTTTGATAATTAAACAGGTACAACACAAGTGAACAAATAAAGGTGAAGCAACAATCTTGGTGTAAACGCTGCTTTTCAATATATCCTATGAAGGATGTTCTTTCATTTGAGATGAACCAACAATTGTACTCTGAACGGACAGTCATTTTACTGTTGATTATCAACCATTTTCTTAAAGTGCTCCATGAGAGGTATGGGCTGGAGATAGAATGCAAAATGCATTCATTCATTCAGGATACAAAATTGCAGTCCTATACTCATATTCAGCACCTTGTCAAGATTTCTATGCTGACCTAGATCATTCATTAGCAAAAGTCAAAAGTACTGCTGTAACATAAGTACCTTTCCTCCCTTCAATTTGTATCTGCATCACTGCAGCAAGCTGAATGGATTAAAATATGCTTCATTCCTACTCTTCCCCTGCTGCATAGTCGGGCAAGTAATTGAAGGCGACAGCCATGAATATTGTATTTACACTATCCCAATAATGTAGTTTGATTCAGAAGTATAATAAGCAAGGGAGGTGGAGAAGAAATACAAAACATTCTAAAATAATCAGCAGCTGTAGAATAATTTTGCTTCTGCTGAGAATAACTGCAAAGCATTCATTGCCCAGGACTGGCAAATTATACGACTGACTTTGTGCACATTAATGAATAAAATGTATCTCCTTTGCCATCTCTCCATGCTATAATGTTCAATTACTCTGCAGCCTGTCCCTTTTAAGTCCCCTCACTACTTACATCCTAGTTTCCCATGTGTTTTTAAAGGAAATTCATAATACTGGTGCCCAAGAAAAGCAAGGTGACACACTTAATGACTACTGACATTAATGTCCATTGTGATTAGGTACTTTGAGTTGTTGGTTATGATGCATATGAACTCCTGCCTTAGTAAAGTCTTGGGCCCACTAGAATTTTTGACAATAGATCAACAGGGGATGCAATTTCCTTGGCTCTCTGTACTGGACCACTTGCACACGAATGTATATGTCAGGCTGTTGTTCATCGGCTACAGCTTGATGATCAACACCATCATCCCCTCTAATCTTAGACTGGTCATGGAACTTGTCTTTGCTAATTTCTATGCAAAGATTGGATCCTCAATCTCGGTGGCAGTCTGCAATCAGCCCAAATTGTCAACACCAATTCTACCTTGCTGACCATCGATACACAAATATATCAAGGATGTGCGCTCAGTCCCCTGCTCTACTCTTCCTATACTCATGACTGTGTAGCCAAACACAGCTCCGACATCATCTTCAAATTTGCCAATGATACCAACATTATTCGATGAATAATGGGTAATTATGGATCAGAGTACATCAGAGATGGATCAGAGCACAGAGGGGAGATTGTTGTACTGGCACCAGTTTTTCAATCTTGCTCTCAATGTCAACAAGACCAAGGAGCTCATCGTTGACATCAGTCTTCATCAATGGGATGGTGGTGGAGAGATCAATAGTTTCTAGTTCCGGAAGTATCTCTGAAGATCTGTCTTGGGCCCAACACAGTGATGCAATTACAACAAAAACGTAACATTTCTCAGAAGACGGAGGAGATTCAGTATGTTGCCAAATACTCTGTTGAACTTCCACAGATATACAGTAGAGAGCATACTGACTGTTGCGTGACTGCCTGGTTCGTTAACACATGCCCCAGGAACGAAGAAGGGAAGGAATACCCAGTTAAACTAGAATAAATCTTTGTCCCGAGGAGGAATTGTTGATCAGAAATCCACAGTTTAATTAGTGCATAGCACCAAACTTACAAGGACCCTTTTCCAGAAAATTAAGATCCAACATCCACCTGAATGACTTGGATCAAGTTTGCTGGAGACATGCAATTGCTCATAGTTCTCATTGAATTTAACCACCCTCTATCATTCCCATCAAGAACCATTCATTTACAGAGGCACAAGCGGCAGTTGTACCTATTGCAGCCGGCTACATGGTATTTTGTTTTGCATGCCCTCTACTCCAAACAGAATAAAGATAAATTGTGTTTTTTGTTTGTTCTTGTTGACTATGACTAGGTATGTTACAAAACTTACCTTCAGTCGCGCTGTAATTCTGCCACTGGCCGTGTGCGCGATTTTGGCGCCTTTAAGGGGGGGGGCGGGGTTAAAACGCGGTTTCTCCTCCCTTGTCCTGGAAATATTTTGTTGGAGTACAAACCTTAGCTGACAAAATCGTTCCTACCGGCGTTTTGTGAATTTTTTAAATTTATTAAATCGTCAATGTCAGCGCAACAGTCATTTTAAAAGCAGCTCCTGAAGCGTCAACGCCAATAACGGGGACGGATTTCACACAATGGACAGGTAAACGAAAGTGCTTTCTTTAAATGTATAAAAGTGCTTCTTAAGAAGCCTTTAATTCACATTTTGTCATGCGACACGGTGATTTTATTCCCCGAATTAACGGCAGTATTTTTCATGCCAATACGGGGTTAAATTCACCGCAAATGAACGTTCCAAAAGATCGCGTTCCAGAAATTCTCACTCGCAAGATGAATTAAATCCCCATTAATTTACAGGTATTAAACATTCAATTCCTTCCATTTGGCCTGTAAATTCATGAAAATTAGATTTAAAAATTATGTTATATTGTGAATTATTGTGTGAATGTTATTTGGACACTTAGGCTATTTAAAAATGTTAATCTATTCTTAAGAAATTGATAGATGTTTAGATCTAGTAATTGAATTTTGTAATTAGCTACAATTAGGTAACTAACTAATTATATGCTTTACTTTCATGTCTTCGAAGTAAGATTGTTTCATATTTGTTTCAGAATGCTTCAATCTATAATACCTGAAAATTTCTTTCAGTTACCATAATTTTTAAGAAAATTATGGGCTTTTAACTGTCCTCGATCACAGCTTTTGTGTTAAGTCAATGGAAAAGCAATAGGGAACTAGATGCTAATTTCTGAGTATGATAATGGCCATAACTTTTTTAATACTGAAGATATGAAAGTGAATTAAGTGTCAAATTAAACTTCTTTTTATGCTTTATCTGATGGGATAAATTGCAGACTTTATTTTTTAAATCTCAAAATTTTGTAACATTACTACTATGACACTTGGACAATAAACAGTCTCTGGCAGAAGCTCATTTGCTCAGTGAAGCATTTTATTTTGGACGTGAAGCATAATTGTCACAGATAAAATTTACAACATTTGATTGAGCCATCATTTTTTTTCTTACAAGCAGGACTGGTCCCTTTTTCATGCATTTGGTGTGCACTCGTCAGTGACAAGGAAACATTTTAGCCCTGATGCACAATCCCCGCTCTGCAACCCAAATCTCTGCAGATCCGATGTATGAAAAGATCCTCTTAAATTTATTTTATTCATCAGTAATTGGTCCAAGAACAGAATGAATAGCTGTAATCGGCATTGCCGCAAGATTAAACCATGCAGGAAAATGGCTGGCTGCAAGTCCACAAATAAGAGTGGACGCCACTGAAAAATCAGCTTGGTTACTGTTGGGTCAAGTCCATGCACGCATTGTGAGAAAGATGGTTTATTGTTTGTAGAAATTAATCACTTATATTCCTGTAGGTTCGAAACTGACTAATGAGATGTGGTGGATTAACATTTGAATTGGAATAAATACCCATGCAACAGTGATTCCATCAGGAGTATGGCCTTGAATGACTCAGTCTGCTTTCCAGTTTAGAGTTGAGATACAGCGTGGAAACCGACCTTCAGCCCACCGAGTCCATTGATCACCTGTTCACACTCGTTCTATGTTATCCCACTTTCGCATCCACTCCCTACACATTAGGGACAATTTACAGAAGCCAATCTACCTACAAACCAGCATGTCTTTGGAAACCTGAGCACCCGGCGTGAACCCACATGTTTGCAGGGTGAACGTGCAAACTCCACATAGACAGCAACTTTTGTCAGAATCGAGCTGGGATCTCTGGCGCCTCTACCATTGTGCCCCTGTGCCACCCCGAACATGTATAAAATATTAATAAATACGCTAAGTGCATTAGAAGATGCTTGGTACCCACTGGTGTGCAGGAGTAAAATCAGGTGCTCAAACCAAGCAGAAAGCAGATGAAACACAAGTCTTCAACTTCCATTGGTTATGGGCATCAATTAAAAAGAGAATGTTTCAAATGTTAACCCTTCAATGCGACAAGGTAAGGTCCCTTTTTCTAGGGCATAAATGTAACCAGGTCTACACAGGTGCCTGAATACCAGGGGCTTAATTTATTTACTCAAGTCTCAGTGAACCTGACACAAATCTAGAACACTGTTTATGCAGCTGCAGTGGTACCTTTGGGCATTATGTCAGCACGGTTCTTCCAAAGCAAACTCTGGGGGATGGCTGATAATCAGCAGTGACAGCTAGAATAGATAATCCAGTTTCTGTTTACATGGAGTTTGTTACCAGGGACACCTGAGCTCAGCCTGGCATGAGCTGGCACAGTAATTAGAGTCAAGTGTGGCAGATTCGGACCAGGCTACAGGCGGGAACATATTTAGCAAAGGGATGTTAAAGATCAGTGCAGACAAAAGTGCTGGAGAAACTCAGCGGGTGCAGCAGCATCTATGGAGCGAAGGAAATAGGCAACGTAGGCAAAGATCAGTGCAAATGTAAAAGTGGTTTGTTTCATCCATGTGTGTCCCCCGCCCCAACTTCTATCAGGATGGGAGTTGTGGACTGTATTTATCTGCAGTAGAATTGTCTTTACTGTTAGATCAGGTAGCCTTCAAAAGCTCCATCTCATTATTAAAGTAGATCAGGAAACACCCCCCTATCATTCTCTCAACCACCAGATCGTCCCAAAGAGGAATTGCCAGATTCTGTGGGATCTTGCTATATGAAAGGGGCAAGTCTTTCACCAGATTCTAATACAATTGCGTACAATGTGCCAACAGACATTTACAAGGGACATCAAGCACAAGCAGCACCAGAGACCCGGGTTCGATCCTGACCGCGGGTGCGGTGTGTACAGTTTGTACGTTCTCCCCATGACCTGCGTTGGCTTTTGCTGGGATCTCTGGTTTCCTCCCACACTCCAAAGACATACAGGTTTGTAGGCTACTTGGCTTTGTGTAATTGCAAATTGTCCCGAGTGTGTAGTGTACAGGGTGGTCAGTGGGCCGAAGGGCCTGTTTCCACGCTGTATCTCTAAACTAAACTAAATAGATATCTTTCACTGTTCTGTCTAATGACTTGTCCACTGGAGAAGATGGTTGGAAGCATTGTATACAGCTTGTACAGAGTCAGTCATGTAGCATGGAAATAGTCTCTTGATACTGACAAACAATCAAAGAGCTGCCTTTTCAGTCGGAGTGCCGGCCATGTTAAATTAATTCCAACACAGCTTCTACTCCATCAGCGAACAAATGCATTACCCAATTGATGTAAAGATGCAGAATGGAAACAGGCCCACCAATCCACAATGACCATCGATCATCCTTTCACACTTGTTCTATGTGATTCCACTTTTGCATACCCCTACACCCCTACACACTAGAAGCAATTTACAGAGGATAATTAACCTACAAACCCACATGGTTCACAGGGAGAACATGTAAACCACACAAACAGCACCCGATGTCAGGATTGAACCTGGTTCTCTGGTGCTGCGAGGTAGCTGCTCTTCAGCTGTGCCACCTTGTGCAAATTATACAGGAGGTAAGCATTTGCGGCTAATGCAAATTGCAAGCACATGCATAACAGATGCAGAGGGGGCAGGTCCTCCTTGGTCTGCTAAAAGTTCTTTAGTCTCCATTGTGTCATTCTCGCTGGGATTTGTTCAGCCTTTATTCGAGGAAGGGGGGTTCCCAGAGAGAAATAGTCCTGGCATCTGCTGCCAAGCCACATGGTTCAGCAAGTAAAAAGATGAGTTTTAATTCGGAAAACGGTGGGGGGGGGGGGAGATTGCAGAAATAGGTTGTTAATTAGCTGCCTCACTTTATACTGATGATGCAGTATGACCAAGCCATTTGAAGATGCGCCCATTTTGATCAGAGTGATCCGATCTATTGCTCTCCCCAACATGAGGGTTCAACCAGAAAGTCCATATAAAAGAAAGAGAGGAATAGATCGGGTAATCGCACAGAGTCTCCTGCCCAGAGACGGTGATTCGAGAACCAGAGGGCATAGGTTTAAGGTGAAGGAGGAAAGATTTTAATTGGAATCTGAGGGATAACATTGAATGAAGGAATAAATGAATGAATGAATGAATAATAACTTATTGTCACATGTGACATGCCACAATGAGATTCTTTTTTTTACATACCCAAGGTGTGCAAAGAGTCACCACATATAGGGCACCGACAAAGTTACAAAGTGTTCCATTTAGTCCCCAATGGTCTTGGTGCCCCCAACGCCGGGTCCCCCAACGCCGGGTCCTGGTGGCGCGTCCGACTTCCAGACGTCCGGCACCCACGTGGCCTGTTCAAGCCTCCAGCACCCTCCGCCGACCTGTCCTCGACCTCCAGAGTGCGTGACCTGGATTGCCGTTGCCCGCTTGGTCTCAGCTTGGTTTGGGAACAGCTCCATCCAGGACCGTAAGAAATTGCAGCAGATTGTAGACGCGGCCCAGGCCATCACACAAACCAACCTTCCTTCTATCGATTCCATTTATACCTCACGCTACCTCGGCAAGGCCATCAGCATAATCAAGGATCAGTTGCACCCTGGCCATGCCCTCTTCTCCCCTCTCCCATCTGACAAAAGGTATAGAAGTGTGAAAACGCACACCTCTAGATTCAGGGACGGTTTCTTCGCAGCCATTATCATTCCACTGAATCATCCTACCACAATCTACTATCTATTTCTTTGATGTCCCTCAGACTATCCCTGGCCGTACTTTGCTGGCTTTACCTTGCACTAAATGTTATTCCCTTATCATGTATCTATACATTGTAAATGGATTAATCGTAATCATGTATTGTCTTTCTGCTGACTGGTTAGCACGCAACAGAAAGCTTTTCACTGTACCTCAGTACACGCGACAATAAACGAAACAGAAACTGAAACTGAAACTGCCATTGACCGCCATCCTCGCCCTCGACCGGTGCACCTTCCTGAGGAAGTAGATGAGACAGGGACTATCGCAATGTTTAAAACCAATTAGACAGGTACATGGATAGGACAGGTTCAGAGGGATATGGGCCAAACGCAGGCAAGTGGGACTAGTGTAGATGGGACATGTTGTTCGGCGTAGGCAAGTTGCGCAGAAGAGCCTGTTTCCACACTGTATGACTCTTAAATTAAATGCTAGTTGCGTAGTTGGCACAGGCACATGTGACTATCCAATTTTCCTCAAGCACATTTTTTAAACAAGGAATTCATTAACATGAACAAAATTAATGAAATTCAGCCCAATCACAGCAATAATAACTTTCAGATTGATTGCATATTCCCAAATTTAAATGACTGTTGGTGACCCCAAGGTACTACTAAAACTTTGAGCTGAAGAATTTACACTCACAAGTATTAGTGGCAAAACAATAGATTCTTTATTTACAGCCGTCTGTGCTAACCACCCATTGATTCAGTCATATGGGCAGGTTATTAAGACAAGGAGATCTATTCTCCACTAGGGTTTACCAGCGACTAACTGTCGCTGAGCTGAACTCACATTAGTCCAGACCAATGTTAAACTCCTTCGAGCATCGTGTCTGCATTTCATTCCATCACTATGGAGCTCTATAAATGCCACCGCTGTCCACCTCAGGAATAAGTGAAGAGACATCTGCACAGTGCACACGCCTGCCAGAACAACCAGACACCCAGACTGTCAAGCCTTTGTTTACGGTCATGTTCGATGCCGAGTCTGCAACAGCTTCTCTTCAGCTAATTAAATCAGTCAGTTGATAAATCCAACTCAAACAGCATTTCAGATTAAAAAGTTGATCTCAATGACAAAAAAAAATTGAAGCCATTGAATTAGTGAAGAGAATGCCAAACGTTCAATGCTTTGGAGAAAGCAATCAAGTTTTCGAACAGAAAATGGAAATTAAGAACAATGCCATGTTATTAAATAAGACCACATGACCAAGGAGCAGAATTAAGGGCCTGTCCTACTTGGGCGACCTAAACCGCGTGCTCTGGCAAGTTTGCCCTCGACTCATACTCGCAGCATGGTCGACACGAGGTCGTAGGAGGTCTTCGTAACTCTCCTTCATGCTCGAGATTGGTCTCCACGTACTCGAGGCCTCAGCTAGGTCGTGGTTTTTTTTTCAATATGTTAAAAAATGCCCGCGAGTAAAAAGATGGTTGTCATGGAAAAAAATCGCTGCTTTTTTTACTCATATGTTTAGTCGTAGTAGGTCGTGGTAGGTTGTAGTAGGTCGGCATGTTAGTCGTAGGTAATCGAGGATAGTCGAATGTAGTCAAAGGTAGTCGAAGGTAATCATAGATAGTCTTCATCATAGTCGAAGGGAGGTCGAAGGAGATCGAAGGAGGTCGTCTTCACTCTACACTATTCGGTGTCCAATTTTCCCGAAGTTAGTCATAGCTAATCGTAGCTAGTCTTTGACATAGTCGAAGGAGGTCGAAAGAGGTCTTCTACATAGTCGAGGGAGGTCTTCAACGTGTCATTTTTTCAAACTCTCCTAAACTTAGAAAACTCGCCAATTATGTCACCCAAGTGGGACAACCCCTTTAGGCCTTTCGGGGTGTCAACTCCACCATTCGATCATGGCTGCTCTATATTTCCCTCTCAACCCCATTTTCCTGCCTTCTCCCTCTAATATTTGACGTCCTTACAAATAAGACCAATATTAGATCCAGTATTATTAAAAACTCAAATGGTTGACATCGTACAAAATGTGTACATTGCACATTGATGGAAATCTGAAACCTGTTCTTGCAGCATTTCACCTGTAAATGGAAAAGCTACAAATGATGCTTATAAAGTACTCGGAGGAACAGAAGGTGGAGAGACAGATAATGTGCCCTCAGGGTGGCACAGTGGTGCAGCGGTAGAGCTCCTGCCTTACAGCACCAGAGACCCGGGTTCAATCCTGACTACGGGTGCTTGTCTGTAAGGAGTTTGTACCTTCTCCCCGTGACCTGCGTGGGTTTTCTCCGAGATCTTCGGTTTCCTCCCATACTCCAAAGATGTACAAGTTAATTAGCTTGGTATAAATGTAAAATTGTCCCCAATATGTGTAGGGTAGTGTTAATGTGGGAGGATCGCTGGTGGGTGCAGACTCGGTAAGCCAAAGGGCCCGTTTCCACACTGTATCTCTAAACTAAACTAAAGGTGTTGTCATTCAGCTTTCAGTGTAATGATCTGTTGTGCCACTTTAAAAAAAAAGAGCCTTATTGCTTTCTGGATTATGGATTTGACCAATAGTTTACTTTTTAAAGTAGAAAGTACTGGTTTGGTTGGATCATTTTAACCAGAAGCAGCAAATTGAATGATGACATGCCCCTGGATAGCCATTAATTATTCTTTGCCACCACTGAAGATTCTCATTTGTGGGACTAGTGTAGATGGGGCACGTTGGTCAGTGTGGGCAAGTTGTGCTGAAGGGCCTGTTTCCATGCTTCCAACCTGGCAGTCGTTTTGTGTGGTCACTGGGAATAGGTCTCGGGCAGACATGAGGGTCATGCATTTTGAGTGGTTTTGATGGTAACTTTTATTGACCATTCGATATGCTGCGAACTGCACTAAAGAATTTTTTTTTTTTTTAATATAGTTTCTTTGCATCCGTTATGGTCATCATTTTTTTTTAAAGATTACTTTTAAATGGCCTAAATTAGGTAAATTTCCACAAGTTTTGGATTCAAAGAAGTTCATATAAAACTGATGGCTTGACGAAAGGTTCAAAATGCAAAAGACAAGTTTAGCGCAAATGTTTGAAAGTTGTTATTTGAAGTAGACCATTGTGTCGATCTGACGCACATGACTGCTAGTTGTACAAAGTGGTGTGGATGGAGGTTGTGGGCAACAAAACATGTCGCTTAGACAACCCATGATGAACTTAATGGCTTCCTTTAAACCCTGCCTTGTGATTATTTAATCCACTCAAGCTTCTGTTCACAGCACATGACCCCCAGGATGAGGTTAAATTCCATTTAATGCGCAGAAGGAAAATGCGCTTAATCTGCAGGTTCCAACAACAAATATTTCATGCATTGGTGCAAGTGGTTTCTGCTTGGTTGTAGCGAATTGCTGAGAATATTGCAAAATTTACATGGCACTAATGTTTTAAAATGGAGTAAAAGAAAGCCACAATGGCGCTGCAGAGATCTTTAGAACAAGTCAACATCCTTGGAGCCTGATGACAGTGTTAATTGCATTCCTTTTTTCCAGATAGAAATAGCTGCATATCCCTTGTTCCTGAAATAGAGGTCACTTGCACTCGCTACCTCCTGCTGAAACTTCTCTGCACTAATGCGCAAAGGCAGCCAGAAGCAATTCAGATGACTTCATTAATATTTATTTAGCGCCATGCCTGTGTTAAAGAATGGCAAGTCAAGATGGGCGAATTGGGTCCCTCATTAGAGTGCCCCAACATCAGGCCAAAACTGACAAGTCCAACAAAGAACTCAAATATCAGCTTACTGCCCAGTGGTATGAATATTGATTCACTTCAGGTAGCCACGGGATTCCCTCACTCTCTCTCTCTCTCTCTCTCTCTATCCCTCCCCCACCCGAGTCGCACTAGCTTCTCATTTTCACCCTACAAACAGCTTACAATGGCCTGTTTTCTTTATCATCGTGACTTATTTGCAAATCTTTCATTCATTGCTCTTTATCTCTGCACATCACCGTTTATATCTCTCGTTTCCCTTATCCCTAACCTGTCTGAAGAAGGGTCTCGACCCGAAACGTCACCGATTCCTTCTCTCCAGAGACGCTGCCTGTCCTGCTGAGTTACTCCAGCATTTTGTGTCTATCTTCAAATATCACCTACGCCCCCCCATCCCACCGCAACCACGACGACTGACTGACTGACAAGAAGTTATTTTTTGTAGCAACAGCAATAATGTATCAGAACTCTAAAATAAAATTTGTGCTTACTGGCAAAGCCTGGACAGAAGTTTGAGATATAAATGGATGATTAATTTTAAACTTTCTGCTGTAGACACAATGCATTAAACAAGGAGGCGCAATACCATCAGTTACATTATTATTATTATTATTATTATCTGACTTCAACAAGGGTATACACGTTGCTTTTTATAGGGGTTTTATTAAGGGATCTCGAGACATCCCAAGAAAAGACTATGTAGCATTCTATTGAATTACTTTTGTAGTACAATCACCATTGGAATAGCCAATTTGCACACAGTAAACAACGTCAAATGCCAATTTACCAGGTGTGCCCATATGATAGTAGTGTACATGCCCATTTAAATGCACCACAGAGCAGGGGGGATTACAAATTCAAGCAATAAACTCTAGAATAAAGTGCTTTATCCATATAGATAGCTAATCCATATTGAATTACTGATGAATGCAAAAGCCCCTCAGGTTCATTATAACCCTCTAGGAAAATACATTTCCCATCCTTCCCCAGATGATTAATGCTTAACTGTCCACTGATATTGAAAAACAAGTTTTTGTTCAAGGAACACTTGGGCATGAAGGATAAACGCAAGCCTTGCCAGTATTGTACACATTCCCTGAAGGAATAAACAAATCTGAGTGAGATTGAGGTGTAAACATTGGCAAGGGCACAAGGGATGGGCGCATCTGTTTTTCAAAATAGTGGTTTGGGATCTTTTACATACATCCGAGACTGCAAATGTGATCTCAGTCTTGTCCAAACAGCAGCAGTGCAGCACCCAGATTTTGTACCCGAGTCTCTGGAGTCGGACTCGAGCCCACAACGCAGCAGTGTTGGCCTCAGATCAAAAGCTCAAACATATCTACTGAACATGGGTCTGAAGAAGGATCCCGACCCGAAACGTCCCTCATTCCATCTCTCCAGAGATGTTGCCTGTTCCGTTGAATTACTCCAGCATTTGGTGTTCATCTTTGATTTAAACCAGCATCTGCAGTGCCTTCCTACACGTGGGTCTCCAAGTGACTGACATCGCCCCAAAATGTATTGCTGAGAACTTGAAAACTGTGTGTGAAGTGTTTGGGACTGAAGAGTTTGCAGCAGCTGTCCTATAGACAATGCATTGACCTTGCAGTTACACACTGCAACATTATTTAAGAAGAAGGTGGTATCTGACATGCAGTATTGTCACTGAAGTTATTATTTGAAGCGATTCGCTTTGAATAACCCTTGTAACCGCCAAACATATTCAGCCACTGATAAACCATTAAATATCAGTAATTGATTAGGATTTGACGCTCAAAAATACAAATCAATATCAAGTGATGACTAAGTGCACAATTGAATGAATGCACATCTTGCAACATGAATGTGAGATAATTTTCTAAAACATACCTTCGCAATTTACAGCAGTGTATTGATTGAAACATTTCAAAGTAGGGAACATTTCTGAGCACGAACGTGCTGGTAGTACCTGCTTCCACTGTAAAACATGTCCTTAAACGGAAGGCTGATATTCTGCATAGTTTTTCATAAATTTACATATTCAGATGGCAAAATACACAATAGGTTACATTAATTAGACACCATTAGCATTGGGTGTTAAACTCAAGCATGCGAACATACTAGGAAGTGGAATGACTTTCTGTGTTATAATTAGAAGCCCATGTTGGCCAAAAATGCCTTCTGACCACTGTTAGTTTTAATAAATGCTTTAGGAAGCCATTCTGAATAATTGCCGGCACTGCCGATAAAATGACCTGGGTCATTGCTATCGAGGCGCTTCTAGTAGCACGTCTACTCAGGAACTCACCGAGTCAAATCAAAACCTACCCTGGGAATAACTTCACAAGCGCTTCCAATCTATGGAAACACAAATATTTAGTTTAAAATAGGGAGGTCCCAAAATTACTGCACGTGCGCTGTATTTTAATCCTAATGCACTGGAAATCAAAAGAATAAGCTGTTTGTTTAATGCGTTCTGTCCATTTTTTCACAAACACCAAACCCTGGGGGAAAAAAGGCATTTCCTTTCTAAACATCACTTTTATAGTTGAAACATCGGTTAGTCTTCTCACTAATGCCTTTTAATATTTCCACTTAAAACAGGATTTTTTTTGGGGGGGGGCCGTTACAAACCAAAAGAGAAAGGGGCAGGAAAAAGGGGCCGAATAAAACTTTGTGGAGAGTGGGGGAAAGTAAATGTCTAAGGATGCATCCCACAGATGTAAAGCGCTGTGCAGAAGTTGCGCCTTGTCCCACCTCCCCCCTGCATTCTTTCCCGAAGAAGGAACAGCTGCTAAGGGGAGTAAGGGCAAGGAAGCACAAAGTGAATACAGAGGCACATTAGTACAGTTTATATACAGAGCACCGCAGCAGCTGCCAGGCTTGTTTCCATACCTTTAGACTAACTCCATTTGGTCACTCAGACTCCTTTTAAATCACCAACAATGTTTGGATGTTAACCCCCCCCCCTCCCTCCCTCTCTTCCCTCCTCCAAGAATGCCTTGCAAGGCAACGGAGGGGGAGGTGTGTGTGTGTGTGTGTGTGTGTGTGTGTGTGTGTGTGTGTGTGTGTGTGTGTGTGGGTGGGGCGGGGGGGTGAAGGACTGTGTCCCTGTGCATGAATAGCCCTTTGACTGGGTCTGAGACCCCTGTCACACTCTGACAGCCAGATTCACACGCGCAACTTGTTAGCAGTCTTTTGTCCGAGAGCTTCCCTTGTCTGCTGCCGAACCCAAGGTCCGAGAGAGAGAGAGAGAGAGAGAGAGGGAGGGGGGGGGGGGGGTCGTAGCCGCCGCCGCCTTTCAAGGATGGGACACATACAAAGAGCAGCGAAGCTGAAGGTCTCTGTCCAGTCTCCTCACAAAGCACTATGAAAGGTGACAGAGGACTTCGCGATCGTGGAAACACAGGGCCCACACTGAGCTTTTCACTTCCCCTTTAAAAGGCCCATTGTCTCATTAGATTCCTCCTTGCGAATAAAGGCAGGGAAGCTCCTTCCACAATGTAGCCTCATTTAAATGGAAATCGGAGATTAGGGGAGGCGGGGTGGAGGGCGAGCATGTCTGCATTTAGCAGACAAGCATTCCACCTCTATTATACATTTTATTTTTTAAAAAGTGTGATCAAATTAATAATTGCCAGATGAATTACACGTCTAACGCAAAACACTCGTGTAAGAGAGAAAGAATAGCAGAGGCTTACCCAAGTCAGGTGAAGTGTTGCATCCAACTGCAGGTCATGTACACTGAGTGAAAACTGCTCGCACGGTGAACGGAGGGGGCACTCGGTAGGGGCTTGTGTGCAGTCACAGTGAAAGACTCATTGAGTTCATTGCAAGCAGCCCCACAGTCCTCTCCCGGTTCTCGGGATTTCAGCACAATTTCCTCCCATCGGCGAGAAGAAGCATTCAGTTGGAAGCTTCAAATTCACGAACGACGCGATCGCTGCCTGTAGAAACGATCTCCCCACCTCCCTCAACCCCCTTCTTCTCCCTCCCTCCCCCCTCCCGGCTGCAACAACACGCGAGTTAGTCTTGCAGCTGGGAGGTTGACAGCGAGTCAAGGCAGTCTCTCTCTCTCTCCTCTCTCTCTCTCTCTCTCTCTCTCTCTCTCTCTCTCTCTCTCTCTCTCTCTCTCTCTCTCTCTCTCTCTCTCTCTCTCTCTCTCTCTCCTCTCTCTCCTCTCTCTCTCTCCTCTCTCTCTCCTCTCTCCACTGCCTCTGTCAGCGAGCACCTGGGACTATATAATACAGCAGTCGGATGACTCCTGGCGCTTGATTGGTGCTTGCCCGCCGCCTATCAAAGAACACACTCAAGCAGAAACCCATCTGCAAAGCCGGTCGAGGATACAAAAGAGGCGCTTTGAGTGGGGAGAAGTTACCGTGAGAACAAGGGAGAGTTGGGGCTTGGGGAAGCCGGCGGAGTTAGGGATGCCCTCGAGCATTATTCTCCCCGAGCGTTAACGGCGTCCGACCAAACGCTACAGCCCTCTGTGGTACAATGTGCAGGAAGGAACTGCAGATGCTGGTTCAAAGCGAAGATAGACACACAAAACAGCTGGGGAAACTCAGCGGGTCAGGCAGCATCTCTGGGGAGAAGGAATGGGTGACGTTTTGAGTCGAGACCCTTCTTCAGACTCCCTTGTTACAATACTGAGTGTGTAGGAAGGAACCGCGGATGCTGGTTTACACCGAAGATAGACACAAAATCCTGGAGTAACTCAGTGGGACAGGCAGCATCTCTGGATAGTAGGAATGGATGTCCTTTCGGGTCGAGACCCTTCTTCAGACTGACAGTTCTGTCTGAAGTCTTTCCGCCGTGTTATAAAACTCCCAAGTGAGGACCGCTGGCGTCCAAGGAGATAAGGGGGCAACTCATTTGATAAGATGCCCAGTTAGCTTTACTGTATGTACTGCTTGGGGAAACATCTAGCCTCCGTTTTTTATTTTGCAATGCAGTGCAGAAATCCTAACGTTGATTTTTTGGGGGGGCCAAATTTCACCCTCGGCATGAAAGGAGAAATGAGGGTCAGAATCCGTCTTTTAATGCTGCCGGCTTCAATTCATAATTGTTTCTTTTGAAGGCTTGAAGCAGCCATTGTGCAAATTAAAGCTAATACAATGCAATTTACAAAGTAGTGACCTCTTTAAAATGGGTCATCAGTGCATGTATTTGTCCCTTTAGGAGTTAAAAAAAAAAACCAAGATATATATGAGCGAGGAAATAAATACTTTTGTTCTGCTGCAGCTGGGAATGCACGATATGCTTTCTGGTATAATTGGACTTACTAGTAAATCTTCTTGAAGATTAAATTAAAGATCTCTGGTAGTTTTGATGGTTTCCGTAAGACTGAAAACATGCATGACAATGGATTTATCACTTTGAATGTGGAAGATATCCAGATCTTCTCCTTCTTCTAATTACTTTCTGCCCTTCTATTTTCTTTCCATTTCCACACATGGCTACCGACACTATTATTCTTGTGACTGCTGAGACGTGACTCTCGCCTCCGATCCAGCTCGGTATCACCATGAATATGGTGAAGGTCAAACGGAGCGTCACTGACAAAGCGAAATGTGCTTTTGCATTCCTGCAGTTTTATTTTTAGCATTTTCTTTCTTATTTCCTTTATCCCTTGTGATAAAGGTAGAGCGATCAGTACATGCAAAGGAGGCATCGTTGCTGGGGCAGTAAAGCCATTCGGGAATAACTCTGATACCTCATGGAGCTAAAAATTAAACTCTTGGTTAACGCCATGGTCAAAGTAAAGATGGGCATTGAAATTGTTAATTTTGTGGGGTTTTCTTTATTTTTTGGAAACTTCAGTTGATTAGTTGGTTACATGGTGGAGAAGGAGAACATGTCATGAGAATTGCAATCCCAGCGTGGAGATTGGGCAATTATATTATTATTTAAATAGATCTGAGGTTAACGATTGCATCAGTAACTACAGCATGAAACGAACAAATTGTATTTCAAAGTTTTCATGTCTTTATTTAGCGAAAATAAAATCTGCCAGGGTCACCTCGTCTGGCCTTTCTGTGACTTCAGACTAACACCAGTTATTCGACATAAAATGCTGGTGTAACTCAACGGGACAGGTAGCATCACTGGATAGGAGGAATGGTTGAGACCCAAAACTTTACTTAGTCCTTCTATCCAGACATGCTGCCTGTCCCTCTGAGTTGCCCCAGCATTTTGTGTATATCTTTGGTGTAAACCAGCATCTGCAGTTCCTTCCTACACATCAGAGTTATTAGCTTGTAACTATCCTCGGATGCAGCCAAAGACTCCACTGAGCAGCTCCTACATTGCAACAAGGACAGACCACACAGCATTGACCTCAGCATTGAGTGTAGGCACTGGCAAAGATGAACATAGCGTATTTGCTATGTGGTCCTCCTCGTTAATGTCTGGGAATAAATTATAGTTATCCCCAAATCCAATCCAGTGGGTTTAGTTTTGTTTAGAGATACAGCACGGAAACAGGTCCTTTGGCCTGTCGAGTCCACGCCGACCAGCGATCCTTGTACGCTAGCACTATCCTATCCACTAGGAACAATTTTACTGAAGCCAATTAGCCCAGGAACCTTAACTTTGGAATGTGAGAGGAAACCAGAGCACCCGGAGAAAACCCACGCAGTCACAGGGAGAATATACAAACTCTGTACAGACAAGCACCCATAGTCAGGATCGAGCCCGAGTCTCTGGCATGTAAGGCAGATGCTCTACTGCTACATCACTGCGCCACCCATGAATGCCAAGCTCATAGTTTCCATCATAATCCCTGAGGATGTCCCTGTTCTATTGACATTGACCGTTGAATAGTGCTGTCAGCACTGTGCTACACACATGGAAGGAAGTGGGCATAACAGTCTCTGACATTTTTCCTGAACCCTATGGAGCTGCATGATGTCAACCCAATATGAACACTGCAACCTCCTGCTGATGTCCACTTCCTCCATATGGACAGTAGGTAATGAGAGAACCAACATGAAGAGCTCCTTTTTACCAATCAACTTGCTGCAGGCACACCTGCCCACCAAACAGTGTGAAAACAGGCCCTTCAGCCCAACTTGCCCACACCGGCCAACATGTCCCAGCTACACTAGTCCCACCTGCCTGCGCTTGGTCCAAATTCCCTCCAAACTTGTCCTAGCCATGCATCTTTAGCAGCAGTAGAATTATATCCTGACACATTTATTGTCAAGGTCTATCCTTTACTTTACCATTGCCACCTAGCAAGGGACTTACCCAGGTTTAATAACGAATATAGAAGGGCAGGTTAGGCATGGCACCTAAAGATGTGGTGCCAATCTGATGGGCAGCTGCACAGTGAAGGCAGTAACATTGCTTAGCTTTGCCAATGGTGTGTTAATGGTTGAAGTAGCATGCCATTGGCAATGCCAAGTGATTCCACAGTCAATTGACAATACACAATAGACAATAGGTGCAGGAGTAGGCTATTTGGCCCTTCAAGCCAGCACCGCCATTCAATGTGATCATGGCCGACAGATCCGATAAAAGTTTTGCTGTACTACCACATGGGGTCATGAATGGTGCGGACTTGGCAATAACTAATTGCCATCCATGAATCCCAATGAGGGGAGAACCTGACACGTGTGCTTAAATACAAGGTTACATTGACCCAGGAACAAACCATTTGCCTGATGACATTCAATCCACACCACTTTAACTATTTATTCCCTTCACCACTGAGGCTGCATCATAAACCAACTACAGGTTACTCTGCAACAACTTGTCAGGGCGTCCCCCTGTGCTCTTCCCTTGCACAGCACTGACATGCAAACATCACCATCGATAGCTTTCTCTGCAGGTCACACACCAGCCTCACTCCCCATGTATTAGTCTCCCCGTGTATTTGACACTGGGGTAAATTCCTGTGAATGCCGAACCTGCCTTCCTACCACAGACTGCAGCTGTTCAAGAAGAGGGCAGGAATGGTGGAGCAGCAGTAGAGTTGCTGTCTTCGAGCGCCAGAGTCCCGGGTTCGATCTTGACTACGGGTGCTGTATGTATAGAGTTTGTACATTCACCCCGTGACTTGTATGGGTTTTCTCTGGGTGCTCCGGTTTCCTCCCACACTCCAAAGACGTACAGGTTTTGTAGGTTAATTGGCTTGGTATAATTGTAAATTGTCCCCAGTGTGTGTAGCATAGCATTAGTGCGTGGGGATCGCTGGTCATCACGGAGGCAGTGGGCCGAAGGGCATCAGTACTGTGTCTATAAACTAAACAAATTAAACTAAGAGGGCTCACCTTCTCAGGGCTGATTAGAATGCACAATGCAGCCCAGGCTTACAGGTGACACCCACCTGTCATGAATTGATATTAAATTAAAAAACCTACAAGAATATAAGCTGTCAAGTTGATGAACGAAGCATTATTAGCTTAGACACAAGAGTGAGACAGTTGGTAGGTTCTCTTGGTGATTCTCGTCCATTGCGGGTAAATAATTGGGTACTATTCAGAATCTTTCTCGGTCTGTACCTGAGATTGGGAACCCATTATTTGGGTAACGGTCATGTTTCCAGTTCATTGTTTTTATTAGATATTACACAGTCTTTAGGTAAATTTTCCAATGAACAAGGTAGGTTTAAAAGGAGCATGGGATCTGGGATCCTGGTACATGGAAAGGGAGTGTGAGAACGAGGTGCAGCGGCAGATTTTCATATCTTTCAGGTAATTAGCACCCTAGCCGCTATTTGGATGAGAATGGTGGAAGGGGGTGTCTTCTAAATGCATGCAAGCTCACTCACAGAGACCTTCAGAGCTTCTTCTCAGATATGACTTCAAAACACAGTCTTTTGATGAATAAATGCTTCATTGTTGATAGAAAACAGTAAGATACATCCAAGTTTCCTCCGACTCGTTACTGCAATCTTCTTCGAACTCCAGCTTATTACTTTAGACATTTGAAAACTCCTCGTGTCTCCGTAACACTGGCAAGATCTGGCAAGATCTGGCATGATCTCGGTTAGATCTCCCGTGGACCTCGCATGGCCCGCATGATCTTACATGGTCTTACATGGCTTTACATGATCTTACATGTTCTTACTTGGTAGAAGGGTTAACCTTCCCCATGGTCTCTCCAAACTAATCTAAAAACTAAACTTCTGCGCAAGCATCTAAGCTCCAAACACACCCAAAATCACGTCATAAACCCCACCCACAATATAATGGGCAGTCTAAAATTTAAAGGCACATGCCATCATCAGTGACATGCAAAACAGGCCAAATGGCCACTACACTAGGATCCCAGTTAGCGGAAAGGGAGGCAGATACCAAACCATCAGGATTTCTGTATGATCCGATAATAGATTATTAGAGTTTCGATAGGACTTGAACACTATTCCAGAAAGAAAGAGAGTGATTTATTTCCCCCACTTTCACCTCCTTTTATATGTGAAATGTTGTGTCTTTCTTTTTCCCGTTTGACTAGGATCACCCAGTCTGAATCCATTGGGTTTCTTCTTCAACATTAATCCCAGCCATCGATCCGACCTGAGAAATTCATTGGAGATTCTCCCAATAAATATCTTGAGAAAGATCTTTTGAAGGAAAGCTAGAGTGAGGATCAACACTGGACCAAAGCCCGTAATCTAGAATAAGAGTAGAAAGCAGTCTGTCCCTGGCATTAAGTGTGAGAGAGGGGTCTAAAATAGGGAATACATCCTAGGAATGGAAGAAAAGAAAGATAAAAGTGACATATTTTGGTAACATAGATCAGGCTCAGTAGATGCACACCTCAATGAGAGTTCCATTTCCATAACTATTTTGATTCAAATGGATTGAAAGATACAGCCATTTGGCCCATTGAATCCACGCTGACCATCGATCACCCTTTCACACCAGTCATATGTCATCCCACTTTCGTAGCCACCCCCGACACACTAGCAGCAATGTACAGAGGCCAATTAACCCTCAAAGCCGCACATCTTTGGGGTGTGGGAGGAAACAGGAGCACCCTGAGAAAACCCACATAGTCGCAGGGAAAATGTGCAATCTCCACACAGATATCACCTGAGGACAGGATCTCTAGTCTCTGAGGTCTCTGTGCTCTGGGTCTCTAGTGCTCTGGGTCTCTAGTGCTCTGAGTCAGCAGGTCTACCTGCTGTGCCACTGTACCCCCATTCCATGGATGTCGTGCTTCAGAAAGTGAAGTTTTATTGTCAGGGACCAGTCATCAAGCACATTCAATAGGAAAAATAACAAAGGGGATTGTTAAAGTCTGACTAAAGTCAATGGAAAGAAAAGCAGACGGAAGTGTAATGGGTCTGTTTACTTCAAGCCTCACTGAAGTCAATATAACACTATCTGGTGACATTTAAATTCTTTGAATTTTCTTTCATCATAACATCCACATATAAAGAAGGATTGAGAAGAATGGATGACTGAATTTTCAAACATATTTTCAATTTTGAAATTCTAATGTCATTTAAAATGTTAGACAACCAAATGTCAACCATTTGAATTTCAAAATGGAACCTATTAAATCCTTCACAAACAATGGAAAAATAGATAATAACACCTTATTCCATGCACTAAATGTTATCCACAATATGAACAATCGCAGTCTAATTATCAAAATATGTTTAATAGAATGGTTCCTTGCTCAAAGGATTGCAGTTGTGATTTTTGGCGGTAATCATCTCTGCTTCAGGACATCACAGTGGAAATGTCCTTGGGCAGTCCTGGACCCAACTTCCTTCAGTAACTTGATCAATATCAAATGGTGGTAACCAATAGATACAATATTATCCCCCGGCATCAATCTGAAGAAGCGTCTCGACCAGAAACATCGCCTATTCCTTCTCTCCATAAATGCTGCCTCACCCGCTGAGTTTCTCCCGGATTTTTGTCTACCTTCGATTTTTCCAGCACCTGCAGTTCTTTCTTAAACGATACAATATTATTATTATGTTTAAGACATTTATTGAGGTGTCACATCATGTTTTATTACATAAAATAAAGATCATGAAATTGGAAGTAATACATTAGTAAGAATAAAGGGGTAGTTATCCAGTGAGCTGGAATAAAGGGGTAATTTTGGGGTAGGAATGCTTTCACTAGAGGGGCGGCACAGTGGAACAGTGGGGGTACTCCTAATTTACAACACCAGAGACCCCTGTTCGATCCTGACTTTGAGTGCTGTCTGTACAGAGTTTGTACCTTCTACCTGTGACTGCATGGGTTTTCTCCAGGTGCTCCAGTTTCCTCCCACACTCCAAACACATGCAGGTTTGTAGGCTAATTGGCTTCTTCAATATAAAAATTGTTCCTTGCGTGTAGGATGATGCTAGAGTATGGGATGATCGCTGGTTGGCAGTGTGGCGACTCGGTGGGACGACGGGTCTGCTTCCATGCTCTAGCTAAATTAAACTGAACTAGAGGGTCGTCACAAGGATCAGTACATTTACAATTCACCATGAACAATGTTTATGAAAGGACAGAGTGAATGCAATCAAGTTGCTAATGACACAAGGCCAAATGGGAAACTAAACTTGAGGATGCAAGCCATCTACAGTGCATTTTAGGTGGGTCAGGTGAGTGGACAAGAGGTGGCAGATGATGTATTCTGCAGTAAAACTAGGCCCTTTATTTAGATGGGTACTATAGCAAAACATAATATTTGTTAATTGGTGAGGAAATATTTGTGAATGAGTAGCAAAGTGGTGCAAAAGTAGAAATACTGGCTTACAGTGCCAGAGACACGGGTTCGAACCCGTCTACGGGTGTTGTCTAAACGGAGTATGCACGTTCTCCCTGTGACCAGGTTTTCTCCGGGTGCTCCGGCTCCCACCAAAGTTCCAAAGACATGCAGGTTTGTAGGTGAATTGGCATCTGTAAATTGTCTCTAGTGCGTAGGATAGAACTAGTGTACGGGTGATCGTTGGTCAGCGCAGACTCGGTGGGCCAAAGAGCCTGTTTCCACGCTGTATCTCCAAAACTAAAAACTGAAACTAAATAGTAAATGGTGATGTATCTGGTATATGTATCCAGTTCACACATTATAATATTTGACATGCTAAGGAAAGCTGCAGCTAACATTTCTGCTGGATAATTTGCTGTTTATTTAAATATAATCTGATTGGTCATTTATGAGTTGTTGAATGGTAGTTTTAGCAACTTGCAAATGCATCTCCTTTGTTTGATTTCACATTAGTTAATTAATTTTTTGAGCTAATTAACAGATTTAACATAATAGGCAGTGACAGGTTTGGTAAATTTCCAACAAGAGACAATATAATTACCTTCTCATGACATCCAGTTGCATAAACACCATCTAATCCCCTACAGTCTGAAGAAGGGTTTCGACCCGAAACGTCACCTATTCCCTCTCTCCAAAGATGCTGCCTGCCCCTCTGAGTTCAGCATTTTGTGTCTATTTTTGGTTTAAACCAGCATCTACAGTTGCTTCCCACACATCTAATCCCCACTTTCAACATCCTTGGTATCACCACTAACTGAAAGCATGACTCAAGCAGCCACATAACAGTGGCTACAGAAACAGATCAGAGGGTGGGTATTCTGTATGGAGTCCTTATCAAAATCTACAAAACAAAACTAGAATACTGTGCACTTGCCGGTGATCAAAAAGCACATTACCTTCTAAGACATTTTAGTTTAGTTTAGTTTATTGCCATGTGTACCAAGGTACAGTCAAATGCTTTTTTGTTGCATGCTATCCAGTCAGCGGAAAGACAATACATGGTTACAATCGCAATGTCCTCAGTGCACTGATACAGGATAAAGGGAATCACCAGTCCGGTAAAGTCCGATTAAGTAGTCTGAGGGTCTCCAATGAGGTTGATGGGAGCTCAGGACTGCTCTCTACTCAGTGACAGAGTGATTCAGTTACCTGATAATAGCAGGGAAGAAATTGCCCCCTAGTGTGGAGGTATGTGTTTTCACACTTCTATACCTCTTGACTGATTGGAGTGGGGAGAAGAGGGAGTGACCGGGGTGAGACTTGTTCTTCATTATGCTGGTGGCCTTGCCGAGGCAGAGTGAAGTATAGATGGAGTCAATGGAAGGGAGGTTGGTTTGCGTGAAGGTCTGGGCTTTGTCCACAATTCTCTGCAATTTCTTGCGGTCTTGGATGGAGCTGTTCCCGAACCGTGCTGCGATGCATCCCGATAAAATGCTTTATGCAGCGCATCTGTAGAAGTTGGTGAGCGTAGTTGTGGACATGTCAAACTTCCTAAGCCTTCTAAGGAAGTAGAGGTGTTGGTGGGTTTTCTTGGTCATTGCTTCTACCTTATTGGATAACCTACATACTATAGCCATCATTCTAAAATGTCTTTAGTAAATATTGCTGCTTACTGATGTGCAGTGAATGCATAGTGATGTGTACTCTCTAAGGATGGACTGTTGTAATTTGCCTTCAACATTTTGTCCCAAGCACATGACCTCTACCAGCTGGAAAGACCAAAGCAGCAAGTGTATCGGAACATTAATTGGCACAACATACAAACTTGGAAGTGTACTCTCATCTGCTGACTGAAACAATGCTGGAGGCCTCACCTAATACCACTGTGTGCACCACAAAGACTGCAGGAGTTTAAGAAGATGACACAGCCTCACCTTATTAATGGAAATTAGGGTTGGGAATTAAATGTTGGCACCAATCCCTGCATCCTGTTTATTATTAAGAGAAAATCAAATTGTCCCGAGGTAATAAAGCAGGAGATTCAGAGACATATCTGCTCACCAATTACTGACTTATAAACAGCAAGTCAGTAAAATGGACTGACAAAATCCACTGTGAATACTGGACTTTTACTGGACTTTATCTTGCGCCAAACATTAATCATGTTATTTCTTTTTATCATGTATCTGTACACAGTGGATGGCTCGATTGTAATTATGCATTGTCTTTTCGCTGACTGGTTAGCACGCAACTAAAGCCTTTCACTGTACCTCGACACACGTGACATTAAACTAAACTAAACTGAACCAAACTAATCTAAGCTAAACTAAACTACTGGAGACAAATGTTGTTGGAGCAGGTATCACTTCTCAAAAGGAATGGCTGAGGCAGTTGTATATATATAAAGCCAAGGATATTACAGAGCACTGGAGAAAGATGGGCCAGTGAAATAAGATTTATATTGTTCCAGCAAAGAGTCGCCAGACTTAAAGTGGTTTCCTTCTTTACAACGGGGCCGAAGGAAAAATAATCCGAACGAGTGCTCTTATGGAACTCAGGGAATATTTTGTATTGAAGCAACCTTCTCCCACAAGCGTATATCAAAGCATTTACCAAGTGATAATATTTAACAACCTGGCAAGAAGTAACATGCTGAAAGAAGTCACGTCACACTTGAGCACCATGGTCTGTCCTTAGTGATAAGCAGTGTAGCCTAGCTAAAGTGTGTAATGCGGACACTAATACATATGCTAAGAAATGCCTGCATTTCAATATTTATTAATCTTCAGTGAATGCCAGTAAGCACTAGGATGGATCCTCTGCTCAATGCAATACAACATGGCTCCAGGATAGTACAGAAAGATCTCATTTTCTTTTTGCATGGCTATAACTTCATCTATTGATTTACATGGTTCCTAAAATAAAAATGAAACAATGGGTGGGAAATTTCTCACATCGACTTTCAGTCCATCAGTATTATTTTTCCAGAATGTGATGAATGCTTTAATTCCATGCTGTTAGTTTATTTTAGAGATATAGCGCGGTAACAAGCCCTTTGGCCCACCAGGACCGTGCCGACCAGTGATCCCCGAATATTAACACTATCCTTCACACACTACGGACAATTTTTACATACACCAAGCCAATTTACCTACATACCTGTACGTCTTTGGAGTGTGGGAGGAAACCGAAGATCTCCAAGAAAACCCACACAGGTCACAGGGAAAAAGTACAAATTCCGTACAGACAGCACCTATAGTCAGGATCGAACCCGGGTCTCCGGTGCTGCAAGCGCTGTAAAGCAGCAACTCTACTGCTGCACCACCGTGCCGCCCAACTCAAACCGTGCCGCCCAACTTGTTCTTCCACTCAAGCGATGTTGAGAAAGCAGCATCAGATACAGGGGTCTGATGGTCAGTGATGTGGTGCATGGTATACATGGTGACTCGCCAGTCACATTAGCTAAATTGGTGGAGACAAGGAGCTTGCACTAAACGTTTTTCATGTTATTCCTTTTATCATGTACACTGTGAATGACTCAATTTCAATCATGTATTATCTTTCCACTGACTAGTTAGCACACAACCAAAGCTTTTCACTGTACCGAGGTACACTTGACAATACACTAAACAAAACCAAACTAAACCAAACTAAACTAAACTAAACAAACTGCAGACTTGGTGGTCTGTTGGATTGGAACATTTACCCTGTACATCTCTGCAATTGTTTAGTTGACTTTGATTTTACAATCATATCTCTCGAATAAAATATTGTCATTTTCATCTTAATGACATGGATCATATTTCTGCAGGAAGAGCTGATTTGATACACTAATGTCATGAAATTAATAATTAATCAAAGCAATTTTCATTTATTGACAGTCCAATAAATTCAAATGGAAATTGTGTTGTGAGGGATATCTCCTTCTCCAGGAAGAAAATTCCTTTTAGCAATCGTTTGGATTTGGTATTTTGTATTAGTTTAAGATGTGATTCGGTTTGAATGTTTATACTACACATTTCTTAACATTTCATTTTGGTAGGATGTACATTTATCGTACTTAAGAGCACAGAATGAAAAGCCCTTTATTTGCGTATCCTCCATTCTGCATCTATTTTTACTCGTTCATTTGTCAAGACCTGTGTTCCATTGGCAAGGCCAGCATAAAGTATGCTGCCTTTCATAAACGCCCTTGAAATGAATAACTTGATAGGTCTTTTCAGAGTTAACTATATAGAGATGCAAGAGTAAACAAATGTCCTAACTTCAAGTACATCAGTGAACAGGATGGAGTTTGCAATAGTCCATAAGTTTGGTTTTCATTGTTTCTTTTTATTTTAATTTTGGATTATTAACTGAATTTAAATTCCTTTGGTGGGAGATTGAACTGGATTTTTAGTTCAGATCTCTGGATTATCTGTCTGCTACTTTAACTTCTGCACCACCACTACATACTATTGGTCTTCCCATCCCCCCACCAGTTACCATCATCCCAAGCATAAATAATTACATGGAAATGTGCATTAAAGAGAAAGTTGTTTCCATTTTTTGGTTCCATTTTGCAGAATAAACAATGAAGTGCAGATGATTATGAAATGTCTGTCATCAACCAGTTTGAAGCCTTTTCTGAAAGGTTAATATAAACACATTCACAGTGGAAGCCTATTGGTCTCATTATATCCTATTGTGATCAAGGAGTTCTTGAAAGCGATGACGAGTTGGGTGAATGATACATGCTCTTGGTTTTTTTTAATTAACATTGTCTAAATTGTAATTATCGCTCCTACGATTCTCTCATTTGTTGGATACAAATTGAAATTTAAAGAAAGAAATTATATAAATGTTAAATAAAGGAAAGGTCTGGTGTGCAATATGTGCATTAAGTTGGTCTCACACTTGTCTTCTTCGGGTCTATGTTGCAGGAATGAAAACAGGCTTTAAAAAAAGGTTTTGTAGTGCGGCACGGTGGCGCAGCAGTGGAGTTGCTGCATTATGGCGCTTACAGTGCCAGAGACCCGGGTTCGATCCTGACTACGGGTGCTGTCTCCATGGAATTTGTACTTTCTCGCCGTGACTGTGTGGGTTTTCTCCGAGATCTTCGGTTTCCTCCCATGCATTAAAGACGTACAGGTTTGTAGGTTAATTGGATTGGGATAAATGTAACTTGTTCCCAGTGTGTGTAGGACAGTGTTAGTGTGCGGGGATCGTTGCTTGGTGCGGACTCGGTAGGCCAAAGAGTTTGCTCCCGCATTGTACCTCTAAACCAAACTGAACTAAAAATAAATAATACAAATGTTAGATAAAGGAAAGGTCTTGTGTGCAATGCATGCATCAAGATATGCCTCACAATAGATCTTATGTTAGCCTTGATTTCTCAGGGTCTATGTTTAAGTACATAATAGGTTGCAGGAATGAGAACAGGCTTGAGACTCAGAATGTCCTGATAGTATATACAAACATAAAAGGATCCTATGTACACTGCAGGTGGGGCCCTGTTCATGTGAAAGCAGATGAGATCTGAATCTCAAAGGTTCAGCACCACAGTCTGTTCCTACTGATAAGCAGCTTTTGGATGATTAAAAAGTAATTGCTCTGATGTTTTCCTTTGCCTGCAAATTGCAAACATGATGTGACTTCCTTTAGCAAGCCCATGATCGTCTATTTCTGGGCTTCACCCTCAGGAGTCAGTCCTATGGGCAGCTATTGCAGAGGAGGGCACCTGCCTTAATTTATTCACTGCGCAACAGGTTGACGAATCCCTAAATGAATCAAATTCCAGAAGGTGATTATATTATGGAGTGGCTGAATCTAAATTACATCTACAGCATCATTCAACGTACCCTGCTTTCTGTAACAGCAAACAGGAAATGCAGTTCTGGAAACTGTAATCTGCTGTTGATTTACAGTGGACAGAATGGAGCAGATACTGCAGCACAGTGTCACAGCTGGTATATATAGCTACTGCCTCACAGAGACCTGGGATCGATCCTGATCTCCGGTATTTTTAATGTATAGTTTGCCCATTCTCTTTGTGACCATGTGGGCTTCCTCGGGGTGCTCCCGTTTCCTCCCATGTCCCATAGACGTACAGGTTTGTAGGTCAATTGTCCTCTAGTAAATCACCGCAAGTGTGCAGAGAGTGGATGAGAAAGTGGAATAACATAGAACCAGTGTGAACAGGTGGGCCGAAGGATCTGTTTCCATGCTGTATCGCTAAACTAAACTAAACTAAACATTTATTTCATTCATTTGTCTATGTATCTTCTATTTCTCATGTTTCCCTCTCCCCTGATTCTCAGTCTGAAGATGTGCCTTGCTCCGAAACATCACCTATTCCGTTTCTCCAGAGATGCTGCCTGACCCGCTGAGTTACTCTAGCCTTTTGTGTAAACCAGTACCTGCTTGGGTGTAAACCAGCATCTGCAGTTCCTTCCTAAACATTTGATTACATCTGATACAGTCAAAGTTTCACATTCTGATTAAAGAAACACCGCCTCTGGTGTCAGAGACATCCCACTCAGTCAATGGGTGAAACGGACAACACTGTCACATACTCTGTAGATTGCTAACTTTTGCTGCATTTCAGGCTGTCCCAGATGGTCACATAAATGAAAGAATGGAATAAGAAAGATTTAGCAGTGCCTTTCATGATTGCAGTTCGCCTGTCGAAACTCGGCCAAAGAAGCAATTAAAATGTACAGTCACTTCATGCTGTAAGAAATGCAGTAGACTATTGTCAGACTTCCCGGTCCCACAAGCAGTTTTGTTCCATTGTTCTTGGTTTAGACCAAAATGCCAGGGTGTGCAATAGAGAAACACGAATGTAGAACAGATTCAGTTAATCATTTATGAAGAACTTTACTAGAGTGGCAGTCTGGATTAAGGGAGCCTGAATTATTCTAGTTTAGTTTAATTTAGATACAGCACAGAAACAGGCTCTTCGGCCCACTGAATCTGCGCCGACCAGCAATCCATATACACTAACACTATTCAACACACATGAGGGATAATTTACAATTTGACCAAGCCAATTAGCCTACAAACCTGCACGGCTTTGGAGTGTGGGAGAAAACCGGAGCTTGCAGAGAAAACCCACGCATGTCACGGGGAGAACGTACAAACTCCGCACAGAGAGCACCCATAGTTGGGATGGAACCGGGGTTTCTGGTGCTGTAAAGCAGCAACTCTTCCGCTGCGCCACTGTGCCATTCTAGTATTAGCATGTCATGTCATAGGTTACCTGTGGATCGCGGAAAGAGTGAGGAGGTTGTACCTTCCCAGAACCGGACAACCGCACAACCTAATCCCTTCCTCCCCATGTGGATTACTGCATTTGATGACGTGGGCGGCTGGAAATGTGTTAAGTTAAACAGAATCGGATTTACAATTGATGTCCCATTCACTCACATCACTCTGCCGTCGATCATTAACCCATTGGAGTTTCTGTTGCTTGGAAACAGTTGAATAGCGATTGTGGCACAATGCAAGACGGGGCCTCTATTCTTTTTCTTTCGGCCGAATCTGTAATAACACAGATGCCAATATGCAGCAAATACTTCTCCAGGATTAATACAATGTACTGATTGTGTAACTGTTGATAGAAAGATAATCACGACCCAATCAGCGCAACCTCACTTTTGAAGAATATTATAAAATGGTTCTAAACAGAAAGCATTGATGTGAAACTGCAGCAATGCAAGTATTTTCAGGCATCAGGAACCATCTTATTTTCAAACCTTCCTGCAGTGATTTTTATCCTGTCGGAAATTGGAAATTCAACATGGCAACATTCATTTTAGAAACAGTTTTGAGTACCAAACTGGCACTGTTACATAAATGTACACTTGAGGTCTGGGAGTAGTGTTGTATGCTATATTGCTAAGAGTATTAGCATGAGCGTCTGACGGCACTGGGCCTGTACTCACTGGAGTTTAGAAGGATGAGGGGGCACCTCATTGAAACTTATTGAATAGTGAAAGGCTTGCAAAGAGTGGATGTGGAGAGGATGTTTCCACTAGTGGGACAGTCTAGGATCAGAGATCATAGCCTCAGAATTAAAGGACGTTCCTTTAGGAAGGAGATGAGGTGGAATTTCTTTAGTCAGAAGGTGGTGAATCTATGGAATTCTTTCGCACAAAAGGCTCTGGAGGCCAGGGCAATGGATATTTTTAAGGCAGAGATAGACAGAATCGTGATTAGTATGGGTGTCAAGGGTTATGGGGAGAAGGCAGGAGAATGGGGTTAGGAGGGAGAGATAGATCAGCCATGAATGAATGACAGAGTAGACTTGATGGGCCAATTGGCCAAATTTTGCTCCTATCACTTAAGATCTTATGACCTCATGACTACACTCAACACCTAGCAGAAGACCATATACTTGTCTAATCATGATGTCTTTCAGCAAATTCCATGCCACTTAATACCATCTCTTAATCTCATATGCCCAAAGAAATGTTAAAAGAGGGCTCTCCCAACATTATCTAAAGGGATCTTGCGTCTTCCTGAGCTAAATTAGTGGTCGATTTCTTCAGACTATTACTACTGTCCTCTAAGTATTTGATGCTTTCGATAGCGGTTTTCCAGGTCCGGTAACATGTTTTGTTAAGGTTCTTAAAGTTTCTATACAACCTCCACCTGCATCTTTTGCACTCGTGTTCTTGATGGGTGCCTCCTTGACATTGGTGAGACCAAAAGCAGACAAGATAACCGTGAGCTGTCTCAGCCTTCTGGATCTCTCAGTTGCCAGCCATTTTAATTCCCCTTCCATTCCTACATTGTCTATTGTAGAAACAAGGAACTGCAGATGCTGGTTTACAAAAAAAAACACAAAATGGTGGAGTAACTCAACGGGTCAGGTAACCTCCCTGGAGAACATGAATGGGTGACATTTTGGGTTGGGACCCTTCTTCTGTCTGAAGGTCATTCCCTTCATGGTCATTCCCTGCCTCAGTGCTCATGGTCTACATTGTTTCCTAGCCATGTAGTAATGCTCCAATGATGTAGCAGTGATGTCAACCATGCATTGTGTGCTGACCAACATCACTGCATTATATCATTTGTGTATCGGTTCAGTGTGCAAGTAAAGCATGTGTTTCACAGTTGCTTCATACATTATCCTTGCAGTTAGGCAAACTCAATAGATTTTACTTCTCATAAAAGCTGTGCACTATGTGCTTGAATTCCCAGCCCACAATCATTAAACATTTCCAACAGAGGTTGCTCATTAAGAAAGGGTATTGGCATCATTAAATCAAAGAGCTTATGCAGTGTTTGTAGCTGGTTTCCCTTTCATCGTGTGTCATTGTTATAGCCACTCTAAAATAAATCAAATGTCTGGGTTCAAACATTGCCCCCATAACAAACATGATACGTGACTGATGAAACCAATACATAAAACAGCTTGCTTTCTCTGCTTTAGCCATGCTTGAGTCAGAAAGTTGTGTTGTTAATTCCCACTCCAGGCACTTGATCACATTGACTGAAGTGAGGGAATGCAGCGTTGCTTCATACACCATCCTTCAGATGAGATAGGTCATGAGAGGAATAGATCGGGTAGATGCACAGAGCCTCTTGCCCAGAGTAGGTGAATCGAGTACCAGAGGACATAGTGTAGGTTTAAGGTGAAGGGGAAAAGATTTAATAGGAATCTGAGGGGTTACCCCTTTCACACAAAGGGGGTGGGTGTATGGAACAAGCTGCCAGAGAAGGTAGCTGAGGCTGGGACTATCCCAACATTTAAGAAACTGTTAGACTGGTACATGGATAGGACAGGTTTGGAGGGATATGGACCAAAGGCAGGCAGGTGGGACTAGTGTAGCTGGGATATGTTGGCTAGTGTGGGCAAGTTGGGCTGTAGGGCCTGTTTCCACACAGTTTCACTCTATGACTCGATGAGAAGCAATGATACGGCCTGAACTTTGTACCCAACTAAATGTTTACAAATGATAATCAATTATGCGGGATCATGCTGTGCAGTGATCTGTTGCCTTACAACAGTGATTGCCCCTGAAACATGCTTACACATCTATAATGACATTTAGGGGATCACCTGGGTGCCCTTTCAAATGACAGCCCTTCCAATGCAAGTAATCTCTCCTGAGTATTATTGGTACTTGGATAACCACATTTTAAAATCTAATCCCAGTGGTTGGTTTTATGGGTGCCGAGAGTGTTGAAGAATTGCTCATCTTACCAAATAGTGAAAAGCTTGGATAAGAGTGGATGGGCAGAGGATGTTTCCACTAGTGGGAGAGTCTAGGCCCAGAGGTCATAGCTGCAGAATAAAAGGATGTTCCTTTAGGAAAGAGATGAGGAGGAATTTCTTTAGTCAGGGGGTGGTGAATCTGTGGAATTCATTGCCACAGAAGGCTGTGGTGACCGTCAATAGATATTTTTAAGGCAGAGATAGATAGACTCTTGATTAGTACGGGCGTCAGTAGATAGGGCGTTATGGGGTAAAAGGAGCAAATTAATAATATTAATATAATATCAAGGGGGTAGTTAGCGTGTGTGCGGGGGGGGGGGTAGTTAGTGTATGTGATGCCGCATGCTGCCCCCTCTCCCTGCAACCGCACGTTGGGGGAACAGACACAACGGGTCTGCACTTGGTCTACTTAATAGATAAATATATATAAATATGCCCATTTTCACTGGAAGAACCGACTGACAAAGAAAGGAAGCAGCAAGTCCAACAGCAAAAGCTGAAAATATAGTGATATAAGGTGCAGAACATTGTTTTGAGTTTCAATTGTTCTTACTGAGATTAACCTGAATCTGGAACCATTGTGGAAATGGGGTGGGGGGAAGGAGGGGACTTAAGGCAGGTGTAGAATCCATTTGAGGATGGGTAGTTCTCACAAATATTGGAACACATTACCTAAATACTTTGGAATGATAAGCATTAAAACAAATGTCCAGAGTGCAAAGTAGAGCTACATTATAATTAAAGCTTAATCATGCCTTTTATTATATTTTTCCCTCCATGCATATATTTGGTTTGTAAAATGCAAGGCTGGGAGATGGGTTATGCCTGTATGATGTCCCCAATTCTGGTAGCTCTGCCTGCCAATCCTACACCCTAATGATTCGAATAGCACAAAATCCCCCATTATTGCAATTGAAATAAACATCATCCCCACTAATCACCTTCCTTCATTTGCTTTCCAGTGAACAGCTTGTTAAATGATCATTTATCTGATAAATGATATAATACAGTCACTGGGTGTGTTAGATACACATTTGCAATCAGTGTACCGAATCATAAATTCATCAAGAAAAGATGATAAGAAACAATGCAAGTCTCAATATAGCCAAATTGAATAAATCCCTATTTTCCTGTTCATTCCGGATGCTGTTCCTCTTTTATAATCTCTCCCCAGCTGTTTTACATACATTTTCTAGTGAGTACTTCAACTAAAACCCGTAAGTTCCCAAACAATTGAATTTCCTGTCTGAAGAAGGCGCTCGACCCGAAACGTCACTCATTCCTTCTCTCCAGAGATGCTGCCTGTCCTGCTGAGTCACTCCAGCATTTTGTGTCTACCTTCAATTGAATTTCCTGCCTATTTAAAAACCCTCATTTTTCAGAGCTCTGCTGTTGTCCCTTCCTCCTTCTGCTTGCTGTTTCTTGTCAGCACCTTTCCCTGTCTTTTGTGTCTGACTCCCTCAGTGTTTCCTTAATGGGTAATTTCCATGGTCCGTCAAGATAAATGGAAGTCATCGCTTTCCTATTAAACACCGCCATCAATTGAGTGCTCTCAGTTGGTCCTGAGTGGGCTCTGATGAAGGAAAGGGCTGCTAGCGAACTGCCTGAACTGTTTGCAACAAAATAAGGATAAAAATCTATTGTGTAAGAAGGAACTGCCGATGCTGGTTTAAACCGAAGATAGACACAAAAAGCTGGAGTAACTCAGCAGGACAGGCAGCATCTCTGGAGAGAAGGAATGGGTGATGTTTTGGGTCTGGACCCTTCTTCGGACTCCCTTGTTACAATACTAAAAGTGTGCAGGAAGGAACTGTGGGTGCTGGTTTGGGTCACCCATCGCCTCATCCACCATTCAATACAATCATATTATTGTTTAGTTTACTTTACTATATTTTACTTTGGTTCAATTTAGTTTTAGAGATACAGAGCGGAAACAGGCCCTTCGGCCCACTGAGTCCGCGCCGACCAGCGATCCTCGTACACTAACACTATCCTACATGCACTAGGGACAATTTACAATTTTACAAAAGCCAATTAAACTACAAGCCTGTACGTCTTATGAGTGTGGGAGGGAACCCGAGTGCCTGGAGAAAACCCACGTAGGTCAGGGAATGTACAAACTCCATACAGGCAACACCCATAGTCAGGATCGAAGCGTTGCTGCCTTACAGTGTGAGAATGTGGCACTGTAAGGCAGCAACTCTACCGCTGCTCCACCATGCCACCGCTGAGGTATATTTTTCACCTCAGTGTCACTTTCTCGCCTTAACTATACATTCCTTGGTTCCTTAATATCCAAAAATCGAGTCTTGATCAGATCAATTGTATACTCTAACCCCCAAATCAAATATGTAATCTTAAGTTGAATCCCCTGCTTACTTTTGCTGGTGCATTCAACAGCAGATCGCTTGTTGAGTTTTATAAAGAAGCTGAGATGTTGCTTTAAAGCCTAGACAGAAGTTCAATTCAAGTTTCAATTAAAGAGCAACAGAGTGGGATTCCAGAAAATAAATTGTGGGTGTACATGGAATTAATAAGCTAGCAAAAGAGTTCAACATAAAAAATAAACACAAATTTAGATATATTTTAATGGATAAAACAAGTAAGCAGTAAAAAAAAACAACAGAGAGCAAATAACTAACAAATAGATTTTTTTATAGAAGGCATTTGTGCCTATCAAAGATCAATGTGCTAATATGTTAGTTTGTTCATTCCCTTGTTTGTCATGCTGATGAACTTCAAAATTCATTTGTTTGAAGCAGGAATTGATATGGGCAACTTTAATCTTTATCAGGAGCTTCAACAATTAGGCAACTCGCCCTCAAACATAACAAACCCAGATTTTACTTCGGAGTCACGTGAGTGACTACGTGAAGAACCCCGCCAGTGCGCCTGCGCGTCATTACGTCAGACGCCTTGACGCAAACGGACGGGAGAAGCAGTGCTCCTCGAGTGGTTTGTAGTTTTTCAACTACAAGGTAAGTAAAAACTTTTTTACAGGTTTTCCAGGTCCGTTTACTGTGGGTCTATGGCGATTTTTTCCACAGACGCCATGGGAAAAAACGGACAGGGGAAGAGGCGAGCGACATAGCCGACAGAAGTCGGGAAAGTCGGGAGTCCGCGGTTAGAGACCAACCGCCTCTAAACCCCGGTACAGTCGCCAGCGGTGAGCATAGCGACTGTGGACCTGGGGCTGGTGAAAACACAGTCAGCGCCTGTCGGGCAAAAGACAAAGTTTAAATCCCAACGGAGGGAGTCCCAGGCAATGAAGAAGCTCCAGGGCTAGATACTGCTTTAGAGCGTATTGCCCAAATAGAAAGCCTTTTACACAGGCTGTTGGAGCAAAGTTCACTCAGGGAGGAGTGTTCTGAAAGCCAAGCTGCTGGAAACAGCTCAAACAGCTCCTGGTACAGGGCTAGATACTGCTTTTGAGCGTATTGCCCAAATAGAAGCCTTTTTCATAGGTTGTTGGAGCAAAAGTTCACTCAGGAAGGAGTGTACTGTAATCCAAGCTGCAGGAGCAGCTTAACAGCACCTGGCTCAGGGCTGATGGAATGCACCCTCAGGAATGAGGAGCGTGCTACGGGTCATGAGATTTCAGACCCCGACTCTGACGGTGAGGCTGTACAAGGCGATGAAAGGCAGCTGCCAGATGTTCCACCCCTGGTAGTAGGATTCGCTGCCCCGTCAGGGTCAGGAGAGCCATTAGGAAGAACTGGCCTCCTTAATAAATTACTTGGTTTACCATTAGCTGGAACAGCATGAAATGGATGAGACTGCAAGAGTATCTGGAATCAGTTGCAGAGAATATTAAAGCTGCTGGGTTCTGGAATAACTGCTTTTACCAGAATAGCAGGTAACAACCAAAAGATGACGAAGTTGCATCAGCAAGCACTGGGGTTGCTATGCAGCACCCACTTCGAGAAGTGCTATACGGTCTACTATGAATCCGAAATTCGCAGCACTCTGCAAACCAAGTAATATACAAATTACCCAACTTACTCTTTGGAGAGATCTCGGGAGACGTATTAAAGAGTTGGAAGATGAAGCGAAAACAGGATTGATGAAGACATCAATGGTTGTGAAGTCTGTAAAGAGGAAGTATCCTTTCAGACGTCATACGGATCCTGGACCAAGTCGCTCATCAACGCAGGGACGTAGTTGGCGGCCTGCAGCGGGAGCAAGAACCAGTGGGCGTGCTTCCGGGAGAACCCAGGAATCTCAGGGTACTCAAATGACTCAAGAGGTAGGTGGACCTGGTTCTCATGGGAACATACTAACTGGATTAAGTCCAAAAGTTGGAGGCAGGTTACATTTCTTCTATAATAATTGGAAGAAAATTACTTCAGATGTGGTAATCCTGAATAATATACAAGGATTTCGAATTGAATTCAATCCAAATTATGATTTGCCTGTTCAGCATGTTCCTAGCCGAACTCTGCACTTTGTACAAAAAGAAGTGATGGAGGTTCAGGTTGCAATTGAAACCCTATATAAAAAAGGGGTTATTGAAAAATCAGTCTACCAAAGTCACCAATTTGTGTCAAATATATTCCCTCGATCAAAAAAGGATGGAGGATGTAGGATTCTTGTAGATTTGATAAATCTGAATCCTTTTGTGCAATTTAGACATTTTAAAATGGAAACATTTGTGACTGCCAAACAGCTTATTTCAGAAGCATGTTATATGGCAACTATAGACTTGAAAGATGCATATTATTCAGTGTCTGTTCATTCAGAAGATAGGAAGTATCTTAAATTTAAATGGATGAACCAGTTATGGCAGTTCAAAGCTCTGCCTAATGGGTTAATATCTGCACCCAGAATATTCACAAAATTGTTAAAACCAATTCTGGGCTTGCTGAGTAGCCAGGGGCATGTACTAATGGCATATTTGGATGATGTCTTGATTATAGGAAAGACAAAACAGTCAACAGAAGTATCTGTTGCAGTTGTGAAATCAACTTTTGAAAATTTGGGGTTTCTAATTCATCCACAGAAATCTAGGTTAACATCATGTACCTCTATTAATTATTTGGGGTTCACAATTCATTCAGTCCAAATGAATATTACTTTGCCCAGGGAAAAGGGTGGATTTGATTAAAGATTGCAGTAATCTCCTAAACGAGCAAAAACCTTCAATTAGACAGGTGGCTCGTGTACTGGGAAAATTAGTAGCAGCATTCCCAGCAGTCCAATTCGGACCATTACATTATCAACAGCTGCAGAGACTTAAAGAACAGGCACCGAGAATGCATGTTGGTCATTTTGATAGAACCATACAACAAATGCTGTTTCTGATCTGCAGTGGTGGATTCTACATGTCTCAAGCAGTTCCAGCAAAGTGCTGATTGAACAACCTTCCATGATATTACAAACTGATGCCAGTACACCAGGATGGGGTGCAACTGACTTAACATCTAGCTGAGGAGGCAGATGGAATCAGGAAGAGTCATTGTTACTGCAGACATGGGGAATTAACTATTTGGAGCTTCTAGGATGTTTCTATGGGCTCCAAGCTTATTGTTCTAACACAACTAATAAGCATGTTCAAGTTCAAATTGATAACACAACAGTAGTTGTTTATATTAATGATATGGAATTAAGTCAGTGTCTTGTGACAAAATGGTTAATCAACTTTGGGCTTGGTGTATTGAAAAGAACATTTGGATTTCAGCTATCTATCTACCAGGTAGAATGAACGATAGCAGACACCAGGTCACGAAAAGTTCCATGAAAATAAAGAATGGATGTTGAATCAAGAGGTATTCAATGATATAGTCATCAGATTTGGAATGACCGACATCGACTTGAATCATCAGCTATCGAGATATGTCTCATGGAAACCAGATCCAGGAGCAGTGGCGATTGATGCTTTCTCGCTACATTGGGGTGGTATGTTTTCATATATATTTCCACCTTTCTGCCTCATAAGCCAATGTTTGCTTAAAATCAGGCAAGATGCTGCTTCAAGGGTATTGGTAGTACCAGATTGGCCTACACAGCCATGGTATCCGTTGATATTAGAATTAACAACACAAATGTTGATGAAAGTCCCAAAAAAGAGTAATTTATTGCTGCACCCTGTACAGGGGAACAACATCCATTATATGATCGTTTAGATTTGTTGATTTGCAGGTTTTAAGAATGCCTTTTCTGGGACGAGGACTGTCTGAGCATACTGTGGACATGCTTACGGCAGCCTGGAGGAAGAGCACTCATAAACAGTACCTTTCTTATATTAAGAAATGGGAAGAGTTCTGGGTACAAAAGAATGTGCAATAAAGTACTGCAGATATTTCAAATGTTTAGAATTTCTGTCAAAACTTTATTATGATGAAGGTCTGAGTTGTAGTGCAATTAATTCAGCCAGAAGTGCATTGTCCTCATATTTGGTTCTGGATTCAGAAAGAAACTCAATTGGGTCACACCCAATTGTTTCCAGACTAATGAAAGGAATCTTTAATTCCAAACCACCGAAACCTAGGTACGTGACAATCTGGGATGTAAGTGTGGTACTGAAACTACTTCGTGATGGTCATCAAGTGTGTCTTTACCTTTGGTCAAGCTCAGTATGAAAGTATTCATGTTTATGGCATGAGTGACAGCACAACGAGTGCAAACACTTGGAAAATTACAAATAGACAGTATGGAAGTAACTGAAGACAAGGTTACATTCTATATCTATGACCTACTAAAGCAAATTAGGCCAGGTGTGACAGGATTTAAAATTATGCTGGCAGCATATCCAAATGATCCATGTCTCTGTATTAAGACATATTTATTACAATACATTGAGGTCACAAAGAATTTGAGAATACGGAAACTGGGTTTTTGATCACACACAAGAAACCACACAAGAGAGTTTCAATACAGACTATTTCCAGATGGATAAAAGAAGTCTTAACAGCTGCTGGTATTAACACTTATGTTTTTACGTCTCACTCGACTAGGGCAGCAGAAATGTCGGCGGCCAGGGCAAAAGACGGCCCCGTCGACCATATCCTCGCAGCCGCCGGGTGGTCCAATGAGTTGATGCTTCAACATTTTTACCATCGGCCTATTGTTAATGCGGGGTTGTTTGCAGAAACTATTTTAAGTTCTGTGTAAATTCCTCTGGTTTAAAGGGGATCTGATTCATTTCATTATTGAAATGAAGTACTGCATTTGTGGTACAAATGTTATTATGAATGCATGATTGATTATTCTCGTTCCGAGTCAATCTATGCAGTGAGAAGCCGGGATTGATCCACGGCATGAAATCACAAAGCTTTAAAATCTTCACGTAGTCACTCACGTGACTCCGAAGTAAAATAGTAAGATTAAACGAGAACTTACCTAAGTTTGAAGTTTGATCTTTATTTTATGAGGAGTTACGTAGGTGATTACGTGCCCACCACGACCCTACCCTCTATCATAAAGGTCAGATGGAAGTTCTTGTCTTACTCGTTTTAGTATGAGACTATATTACTTCGGTTGTTGTTTTTTGTGATTTCACACCGCTGCTTTGAAGATTGACGCGCAGGCGCACTGGCGGGGTTCTTCACGTAATCACCTACGTAACTCCTCATAAAATAAAGATCAAACTTCAAACTTAGGTAAGTTCTCGTTTAATCTTACTATTCTAGGTGAGAGATGTTGATGAATTCAGTGGATTTTTTCAGTTCCATTGTCTATGCGGTTAAGCAGTATATGGAACCATGATTCATAAATGTACCCTTATAAAAGCACACTTAGGTATTGGTTTTATAGGATTAAGACCAAGGCATGCATGGACAAAATTGCAGTTTGCATTACTGGATTTTTATTTGGTTCCGTGGATTAGTTATGCTTCACTTTAATTGTAACTCCTGAAAAGATTTTATGTAAAGCAATTTTTCTGGTACATTTTCTGTACTGCTCCTGCTGTGCACAAACTTCACTTATCAACACTGATAAAGGTAGAATGCAATTAGAAGCACAGAAAACGATATATATAATAGATAGGTAATAATTATTTTAGACTACATGTCGAGTGTAGAATTGCATTAAATTTGCACAGCCACGATTTGGTTGCCGTATTTTACAGTAGCTTCATGCACTGGATTTGACTCATTCCCTACAGGTCTGAAAGCAGCAGAAAATGAATGTCACTAGTTTGAAACTTTCATCAAAAATAGATGAGAGAGCAGAGTATGATGTTCCAAATGACGGTGAAACCTTGGAATCAGATGGAATTTGACAAACTCAGTCACCATAAACCATTGGTTCAAATTATAAATAGATAAAATTGTAGAACATGGTTTGATAAACACTCATGCAATAAAAAATATAATATTCACCATAGGAGTGCACCCAATTGCAAGTAAAATGTAAACTCCAAAGATCTTCTGATTCAATAATTTTGGAAAAATGTGTAAATGAAGAAAAGATCTATAATAGCCATCAGGCTATTAAACTCAACTAACAAAACTCTGAACATTAATAGCCCATTGCACTTTATCTGTTTATTTATGTGTATAAATATATATATATATATATATATATATATAGAGAGAGAGATAGATAGATATATAGATAGATAGATAGATATATAGATATATGTCAAGTCAAGTCAAGTCACATTTATTTATATAGCACATTTAAAAAACAACTCTCGTTGGCCAAAGTGCTTTACATTTGTTATAAGAATAATATAAACAAACAAACTACATACATATATACATATAGCCCTCGCTCAGAGGATGTCAAGAAAGGCTTGGGAGTATAGATACGTTTTTAGTCTTGACTTAAAGGATCGATGGAGGGGGCAGGTCTGATGGGAAGGGGAATGCTGTTCCACAGTCTAGGAGCTGCAACCGCAAAGGCGCGGTCGCCCCTGAGCTTATGCCTAGACCGCGGGATATTCAGCAACCCCAACTCGGCCGATCTGTGGGACCTGGAGGTGGAGTGGTGGGTGAGAAGACTTTTAATGTAGGTGGGGGCAAGCCCATTGAGGGCTTTGTAGACATGGAGGAGGATCTTGAAATGTATACGGAACCGCACAGGGAACCAGTGGAGAGAGGCCAGGATCGGGGTGATGTGGTCCCTTTTTCGGGTGCCCGTCAGGAGTCTCGCTGCAGCGTTTTAGACCAGTTGCAGGCGGGACAGGGAAGATGGGCTGATGCCAGTGTAAAGGGAGTTGCAGTAATCTAGGCTGGAGGAGATAAATGTGTGGATGGTCTTTTCGAGGTCATCAAAGTGGAGGAATTGTTTTATTTTAGCTATCGTCCGAAGCTGAAAGAAGCTAGCTTTTACCACGGCATTGACTTGTTTGTCAAATTTCAGTGCTGAGTCAAATATCACGCCAAGGTTTTTGACGTGAGGTATGAGTAGTGGGGTAAGGCTTCCAAGGCTGCCTGCTATCATTTTGATTGAGTCCGAGGAGCCGAGAAGGATGACCTCAGACTTACTCTTGTTTAGTTGGAGGAAGTTCTGGGCCATCCAACACTTTATATCCTCAAGGCAGCGGGTAAGGTTAAGCAGATTTGATTGGTGTTTGGGCTTCAGGGGGAGATAGAGTTGTGTATTATCTGCGTAGCAATGGAAGGAAATGCTGTGCCTTTCAATGACTTGGCCTAAGGGGAGCATATACAGGGAGAAGAGAATGAGGCCAAGGATGGAACCTTGTGAAACCCCACAGCAGAGATTAGCTGGGGGGTTCCACAAGGTTCAATGGTATATGGTCACACTGATCTGTTCTGTATTTATTTATGCCTACTATATTCGGTTGTGCTGAAGCAAAGCAAGAATTTCATTGTCCTATCTGGGACACATGACAATAAACTCTCTTGAATCTTGAAATTCTGTAGTCAACCTATTTAAACCTTAATATGAAGATGTGAGTGAAGATGGTAATAAAGTGAAGGTAATAAAGAATTGTAAGGGGATCTTAATCAGCTGGGCACGTGGACCAAGTATTGGCAAATGGAGGTTAATTCAGGAAAGTATTTTGGTTTAGATAATTGAACAAGGTCAGGACCTTCACAGTGAATGGTAGAGATCTGGGTAGTGTTGTCGAGCAGAGGGATCGAACAATACAAATACATGGTTCCCTGAAAGTGGCATTGCAGATAGATAGGGTGGTGAATAAAGGGCCTGTCCCACTTACGTGTCCTTGGCACGCAAATTACGCGACTTCGCGGTCGCGTTGAGGCGCATGGGCATCGTGTGGCCGCGTGGGGCCGGTCCCACTGAGAAGCACGGAGGGGTACGTAGGTGTGCGCGACATCGCACAGGGCTCCGAAATCTTTGTAGCAAACAAAATCTTTGTGCGCCAACGGCCTGTCGCAGAACTGACGGCCAAATTGGGACAGGCCCAAGACCCTGGCGTGACGCAACGTCTCACCTGCAACAGCAGCAGAAGCAGGCAAACGATCGCCGAGCTCGGCCTGGGGCTCACGGCCATTGCGGTCTGGATCCGCCCCCATTTCTACTCCCAGAGCGGGGCCAAGAAAATTGAAGATGGACATAAAATGCTGGAGTAACTCAGCTGGACCGGCAGCATCTCTGGAGAGAAGGAATGGATGACGTTTCGGGTCAAGACCCTTCTTTCAGACTGAAGAAGAGTCTCGACACGAAACGTCACCCATTCCTTCTCTCCAGAGATGCTGTCGGTCCCGCTGAGTTACTCCGGCATTTTGCGTCCATCTTCAAATGACGTCACGCGCTCCAGACGGCTGTGCGGTCGAATGAAGTGGCACGCGACCTTCGCGGGACCGTCACGGCTCAACGCGACCACGAGGTCCCGTAATTAGCGTGCCAAGGACACGTAAGTGGGACAGGGGCTTTAGGCTTTTGGCATACTAGTCTTCTTTGGTCAAGGCAATGAGTACGGATACTGGGGTATTACGTTACAGTTGTATTAGAAGTTTATGATGTGTATTTGGAGAATCGTGTTCAGTTCTGGGCAGCCTGACAGAAAAGATGCCATTAACTTGAAACAGTAAAGATAAGATTTTCAAGGATGTTGTCGGTACTCGAGAGTTTGAGCTAAAGGGAGAGGTTGGGCAGGCTTGGACTGAGGCAGTGTTCTTTTGAGGGGCATGGATAGGGTGAATGCACTGAGTCTTTTTCCCAGGGTAGGGAGATCAAGAACTAGTGGACATAGGTTTAAGGTGAGGGGGTGGTGGGGGGAGAGAGATTTAATAGGACACTATGACCTGGTGAATGTCTTTTAATCTTACCATGCGTTCATACTCATTAAGTGAATGGGTGTTGGGATTCTCTGCCAACTCAGACCTTAAGTAGGGACACAAGACCCCATCAAGTTCATCGGGGACTTTTGAACAAAGGATTAAGAGGCCAAAGGAAAGATAACTTACTTTTTGAAAAGGATTTTGCTTTACTTCAATGCGTTTATTTATTTGTGTGCTTTAAAAACTTTTTAGTGTTTTATTTTCAAGAAACAATTTCCAATTTTCTGAATGATTACTTCAGTCTTAATAATTGTAAGATATTTCTGAATGTCAGAAACATTCCCAATGGATAATAACATAGCTAGTCCATAGAGCAGCAGCCAGTTCATAGAGGGCTGGAGGCAGGGCTTCACCAGCTGTGAAAGGCTGTCAGGGGCTGTAGGATTTGTTGCGAAACAGGTTTAGTGGAGTAGTTTATTGTCAAGTGTACTGAGGTACAGTGAAAACTTTTGTGTTGTGTGTTATCCAGTCAGCGAAAAGACTCATGATTACAATCGAGCCGTCCACAGTGTACAGATACAGAATAAAGAGAATAATGTTTAGGGGAAGATAAAGTCCAATAAAGTGCAATTAAAGGTAGTCTGAGTGTCAGGACCACTCTCCAGTTGGTGTTGGGATGGTTCAGTAGCCTGATAACAGCTGGGAAGAAACTGTCCCTGAATCTGGAGGTCATCAATTTGAAAGTAATAAGCATTATTACCTGGGGAACATGGACAGGTGACGTTTCAGGTTGGGACGTCACCCATCCATGTTCTCTAAAGATGCTGCCTGCTAAGTTACTCCAGCACTTTGTATCTTTTTTTGTGAACCAGCATTTGCAGTTCTTTGTTTCCACTTTCTTCAGCATTAGTTCCTGATCAAATGTCCATGTGATCCAGTTTCACGTGGGCTGTACCAAATAGTTAAAGGCTGAGTGATCAAATATAGTGTGACCAGTATCCCAAGAGCATGTCAAAATAGAATTGAAACCTTTTTCTGGGATGGGAAATGAGCACAGGACCTTCTGACCCAGAAAAAAAAGGTCTGCTTACCATGATGACTAAAAAAACAATAGCTAATTGCTAAAATCAGGCAACAGACATAAAGGCTTAATTACAATGCAATTTTAATTAGTTCCAATCAAAAATAAGTTACATCTCACAGGATGTACTCTGCTAGAGACATGTCCCTGGTTGAGGAAGTGTGTGTATGTGATGGTGCAAGGGTAATTTAGCCCTGAAGAGAAGCCAGGATGTGTTCAAGTAAATTGAAAAGTTCCTGAGAGGAGATTTCCTTCAGTTCTCTAGTTGCCTTGATGACATCATCCATTCATTACCAAGGAGCCAAGAGCTGGTTTAATTGCAGTACCTTTGAAGTCAAAGAATTACTTTTCCTAATCTCCTTTCGTATCATTTCCATAAATATCTCCAGATGGTCTATGTCCTGTTCAATTAATAAGCAAACAAAACATCAGGTATTCCTCAAAGGCCAAACCATTCAGAAGAGATAAATATTCCGTTCACATGATTCATGCTAGTAATGGGCTGCCACTGATCTGGGACACAGATAGAAATATCAAGGTATCCCAAATTAAAGTTTAAAAAAGTCTAAAAGACAAACATGTAGGATGTTGAGGGTTGAGTGAAGATCATCTAAATTTCTGCCTTGTGTTTAGTTTAGTTTAGGTTTGAGATACAGTGCGGAAACAGGTGATCCGGCCACACCGAGTCCGCGTCGACCAGCGATGCCTGCACATTAACACTATCCTACTCACACCAGGAACAATTTACAATTATACCAAACTAATTAACCTACAAACTGTACGTCTTTGCAGTGTGGGAGGAAACCGGAGATCAACAGAGAAAACCCATGCAGGTCATGGGATGAACGTACAAACTCCATACATACAGCACCGGTAGTCAGGATCGAACCCGGTCTCTGGTGCTGCAAGGCATCAGCTCTAGCGTTGTGCCACCGTGCTGCGTTTAATTGATCTATCCCTCAACAGGCTACAATATTGCGGTTTCCTCTTTATTCCCAGCATATTTATGAATACATTTTTTAAAAATCTCCGAGAATCAGCATTACGTTTTCCCCATAAGAAATATTGGGCATGCAATCTGATCTCCTTATTCCTATCAACTCCTCCCAGATTTGACCACTCACCTACACGTTATCACAGGGCAATTTACAAAGATTTTTTCCAGGGAATCAAGAACTAGATGGCATAGATTAAGGTGAGGGGGAAAATATTAATCAGGACCTGTAGGGCAACTTTTTCCACACAGAAGGTGACACGTAGTTAGAACACGCAGCCAGAGGAGGAGTTTGAGGCAGATACAATAATAAACTTTAAAGAACATTTGGGCATATGCATGGATTGGAAAGGTGAATATGGGCCAAATGTGAACACATGGGACTAGCTGAGATGGGCACTGGGGCAGCATGATTTGAGTTGGTCCAAAGGGCTTTTTTCTGATATATAACTCTTTGATTTCATGCTGCAGATGTTTCATTATTATTTTTAAAACTACTTCATCTGCTGGATGAACATATTAATCTAAATGAACTGCGAGGTTTCTCCAACTCTGCCAACTAAATGGCTAAGGAAAGCATTAGTGGATTCTTTGCCGAGCATCGGAAAATGACTGGCATACAACGCTACACCCTTTGAAAAATTAATGTGCAGAACTGGTTTCAAGTACTTTGGAACTTCACCTCTAGCATTATAAATACATTACAGTTTATTACCATTATGAGACTGCCTGAAGAACTTAAAACATTTATATATTTACAGGCTTTTCATGTCTTGAGGGTCTCAAGCAATGAGGTCATTCTTTGCTCTCACACAGTTAGCTTAGGAATCTTTCAAAGATTCCTGCCTTCCCTCCTTTCTGTCTGTTGCAACCTGGTAACAATATCCAAGCACATGGCAGAGGATCCACTGGGACTCGACACAGAACCTCTCTGTCCCTCTTCTCAACCCCTTAATTCGTTTTGTGTTGTCAACCTACGTGTCTGATGTTCAGATTCAGATAAACAATAATTTCTTCCCATTAATCTTTGAGAAGACCAAAGCCAGCATTTCAAATCAGACAAGTAAGTATACATGGGTTAGTTAATAAGTTTGCAGATGACACCAAAATCGGTGGAGTGGCAGTCAATGAGGATGGCTGTTAAAGTACATAGCAGGATACAGGTTAGCTACAGAAATGTGCGGAGAAATAACAGATGGAATTTCATCAGAGCAAGGGTGAGTTTTTGCACTTTGGGAGGTGGGATGTAAGGTGAAAGTATACAGTTAATGGCAAAACCTTAAACAACATTGAAGTACAGAGGGATCTTGAGGTCCAAGTCCATAGCTCCCTAAAAGTGGCAACATAAGTAGATACAGTGGGAAAGAAGGTATACGGTTTGACTGCCTTTGACGGTTGAGGTATAGAGGATAAGAGTTTGGAATTCATCTTGGAACTTTATCGGAGTTTGGTTAGGCCAGATTTGGCACATTGTGTGCAGTTCTGGTTGCAGCATTAAAGGGTGGATGTGGAGGCTTTGGAGAGCAGATCAGAGGGTATTATCTATAAGGAGATTTTGGGCAGACTTGGATTGCTTCCTCTGGTGTGTCAGAGACTGATGAGAGACCCGATAGAAATATATAAAATTATGAGAGGCAATGACAGAGCTATACATATAGATTGTGTACAACCAGGGCCTTTTTCCTTGGAGTGGAAATGGCAAAGATTGGATGGCATGGCTTTAAGGTGAGAGAGGAAAAATGTAAAGGATATGACTGGGGCAATTTTTTTTTACATAGAGTGTGATTGGTGCCTGGAACGCACTACCTGGGGTGGTGGTAGAGGCAGATACGATTGTGGCATTTAAGAGGCTTTCAGATAGGCACATGGAATTGCAGGGAATGGAGAGATATGGATTGTGTGTAGGCAGAGAAGATTAGTTTAACCTGATATAATTTTCGGCACAGACATTGTGGGACAAAGGGCCTACTCCTGTGCTGTACAGTTCTATGCTCTATGTTCTTAAGCCATAAATTGTACCCCTCTCCATGCCACAGCCAAGGCTACAGTGACCAGCATTCTAGTGGACCAGAAATTGAGCTCTTAGCCATGTATCCTTCTCATCAAAAAAATCACTCACTTCCAGTACAGTAACATTGGTAATTTTCACCCCTATTTCAGCCAGTTGAATTACATCCATCATTTTATTATCTCCAAACTTACAGTTTCATTTGCCTTGACAGTGTCCCATCTTCCAAATCCATAAACCTGGATATATCCAAACTCTGGGGCAGCAAGCATGGGCAGCCAAGAGATCTGCTCCTGCTTCTATTTTTCACATTCGTTTTTTAATATTCTGTGCAGGCCATATCTTCCTCTATACCAATACATGCTCACTCCTCTGCTCCCACGACTCCTGAGCTCTTCATACATTCAATTTAGAATTTTCATTATTCTGTTCAAACCACTTTAAGATCCCATCTAATACCAGGCTATGGAACTCTGGAGGAACACTAGTATTCACCTTTTCACCACCATTGCCTTGTTAAACCTTCAGATATTCGAGATTCCCCTTTTTAAATCTACTGTATCTGCATCTTCTAGAATCTTTGGTTCAGTGTCAATATTTGATGAATTATATTTGTGCGAGACATATTGGGACATTATTCTACTTTAAAAGGACAACTAATGCAAATATTTCTAATAATGTCAGGTCTGTGAGGTTTCCATGTTTGTGGCTGACATTACATAGAAAATACTATCCAAATGCCCCTTTTGATTTTGATACATATGAATCAAATGCTTTCTCTCTGCTATGCTATTCTCTGTAAAAATTAAAAATCAATAAGTGCAAGGACAATATAATAAATTCTTTCAATGGCATAATCTAGGTTAGTGGACTAGATGTGTACATTGAATGCACATGAATGGGTTAGTCTAGCCCAACACAGAAATGGGCTTCATTATAAAAGTTTGATCTTATTTCGCTAACTCTGCGGTTGACTTAATACAGTAACAATAAGGGGGAAAAATGAATGCTTGTTAAATCATAGCAGCAACTGCCAGACCAATTATGTCTTTAATACCATTTAATGTATTACTTTAAGAAAAGTGAACTTGGATCACAGGTCATTATACATCTGAAAATGGGACCAGAGTTCTCAAAGTTGTAGCTGTACAATGAAAGACAGGGTTGTGTAAATAGAATTGCATGAACAATTTTGTTTCTATCACCATCTTTGAGATACATCAATTGTTTACTTTTTCCACTGTAAATAATTTCTCTTTTGAACAAATGAGGTGCAAATTTGGCTTCTTCATCAGATCTTTTATTCACACATCTGAACATTCCGCTAATTTGGATTTCTGTTTTACCAGCATCACCATCCTCAACACAGTTTGCAATGTGTAGGTGTGTGAGGATGAAGTTATAAAATCAACAGATAAAATATAACAGCACAAGATCTCCACAGCCAATAATGGAATCTCTCCTTCCCTCACCCACCCTAGTTGTCCTGATAGTTTCACTGTTCATACCCCTTATTTATCACCTCCACAGCCAACAATGGACCATTGTGAGCTCCTTGGACCATTGCTGGCTCTGATTTGCTTTATACTTTTTCATACCTCTAGTTTCCCTCTCCCCTGATTCTCAGTCTGAAGAAGGATCTCGACCCAAAACTTCACCCATTCCTTCATCCAGAGATGCTACCTGTCCCGCTCAGTGACTCCTGCATTTTGTGTCAATCTTCGGAGTAAACCAGCATCTGCAGTTCCTTCCTACACATAAGATCACAAGAACTCTAGAAGGGCTCCTGAAATCTTTTTTCAATAAAGAGTATTTTAAAAGTAAATGATAATATAACAATACATAAAACAAGGCCAACCTAGGAAACTACCATCTGTTTCAAAGTGACGAGGAAGTAATAACTGGCATAGGATGTAAAACTCATACTGAGATTCTGGAACGTTAGCAAATGCATAGTTGGTTTTATTCTGGGTCATTGACAACTTTCTTGCATGCAGAACCTAATGCAGAGTTTCATTGTACCTCAGTATATTTCAAAAAGCAAGCATCATCTTGGACTCCAAGTAAAGCAGATGTGGTATGAAACTTCATGTTTTTTTAACGGTGCTTACTTTGAGAAGGTGATCTGTCACCCTCAGTGAAGCATCTGACATCTGATTTAGAACGCAATATATAATAGAGCTGAGCTCCGCAATATTACCATCAGGGGTGTGAAATATGCCAGAAACATGCAAGGCAGGAACAGCTGTTACATTTTCTAAAGCAAGACGAGCTGTACTGGTTGCAGAATCCGTTTTGAATTTAACTAACAGAGACCTTGAGGGAACATGCCGTGCATCAAAATCTGAAACAAATTCTTTATCAACAGCCTTTGGACTTCGCTCCACCAAATTTGGTTTTAGATCCTAAATATATACAAAGATTGATGGCTGGGGAGGTTTAATCTGATGCTCCCTTTATAGGCGATGGCTCTCCGACAATTATATTTACTTCCTCTGCAAACCCATTATTTCAGAGGATATAAAGTAAGCTCTGCCACTTCCTCTGTTTTACTGAAGCAATCTGCACAGTGGACAAATTATGACCTATTTTCATGAGGTGACTATGTACTCATAAATGGCGCATAAAGCTGGACTGAAAGGTTCAATGGAAGCATATGAGGCGAGGTAATACATTTAATTATTAATTTATGATCCCCAAACTGCTCTGTCTCTCTATATCATTAAAACTAACATCTTTGATTACGTATATATGGTTACCTATTCTAAATTCATTGATGAGATTTTGATGTCAACATAGAACATAGCACAGGAACAGGAACAGGCCCTTCAGCCCACAATGTCCCTGCGGAACACGATGCCAAGTTAAACTAATCTCCTCTGCCTGCACACAATCCATAGTCATCCATTCATGCAATTCCATGAGCCTATCAAAAAGTCTCTTAAATGCCACGATCATATCTGCCTCTATCACCACCACCCCTGGCAGCACTTTCCAGACACCCACCCACCCCTTGACATTTCCACCCTGAGAAAAAGACTCTGATTGTCTATCCAATCTATGTCTCTCCTAATTTTACATTTTACCATCAGTATCAAAATATTTCTGATAATGTGCCTGAGACCTTGGAAGTTATCATAAGGGGACCATATGATTGTAAGATTAGTTATACTTCTTCAACATTCATTACATATCATAATCATACTTTATTAGCCAAATGTGTTTTTGCAACATAAAATGAATTTGATTTGCCATACAGTCATACCAATAAAAAGCAACAGAACACACAAAATCCATTTTAACGTAAACATCCACCACAGTGACTCCTCCGCATGCCTCACTGTGATGGAAGGCAGAATAAATGTCAATCTCTCCCTTCTTTGGCCTCCAGCAGTCAGGGGCCTCTAACATTCCGTTAACGGGACAATCTTATTCCCGTAGGTGGCGGCGGGCCTCCTCGTTGGGGCGAGGACATATATATGGAAGAAAATTAAATCCAATACATACAAACAATTCAATGCATTGATGTTTAAAGGGATCTTAGACAATGTCTTTATGAGCACTGGTTACCAAATGGAACTTCCCTACAGTGGAGAGTTTTCAAATGTGAGGGTAACAGCCACTGATTGCGTTTCTGATTAATAAATAAAAGAGTGATAATCACCATCTTGAGGCATGGAATGTCAATATCCACACAATGCATGCGTATATACTTCAACTTTAGACTTTAGAGGTAGACCGTGGAAACAGGCCTTTCGGCTCACCGAGTCTGTGCCGACCAGCGATCACCCCGTACACTAGCACTATCCTACACACTAGGGGCAATTTACAATTTACAGAAATCAATTTACCTTCAAACCTGTATTAATTTGGAGTGTGGGAGGAAACCAGAGCACCTTGAAAAAAACCCACGTAGTCACAGGGTGAATATACAAACTCTGTACAGACAAGAGTCATGGTCAGAATCAAACCCGTGTCTCTGTTGCTGTAAGGCAGCAACTCTACCGCTGCGCCACTGTGCCGCCCTGACTCTTGTGCATTTGATAACATAGAAACATAGCAAATAGGCTCAGGGGGAGGCCATTTCGCACCAGCACCGCCATTCATGTGATCATGGCTGATCATCCACAATCAGTAACCCGTGTCTGCCTTCATCCCATATCCCTTGATTCTGCTAGCCCCTAGACCTCTATCTAACTCTCTTTTAACTTAATCTGGGTGAATTGGCCTCCACTGTCCTCTGTGGCAGAGAATTCCACAAATTCACAACTCTCTGGGTGAAAACGTTTTTTTCTTATCTTAGATTTAAATGGCCTCCCCAATATTCTTAGACTGTGGCCCCTGGTTCTGGACTCCCCCAACTTTGGGAACATTTTTTCTGCATCTAGCTTGTCCAATCCTTTCATAATTGTATATGTTTCTATAAGATCCCCTCTCATCCTAAATTCCAGTGAATACAAGCCCATTCTTTCCAATATTTCCTCATAAGACTGTATGATAGCACAGTAAAAGATAAAGTGCCAGGAGTTTTCTGATCCCTAAGGGCATTTTACCTCCTTGCTACTAAAGATAGTAGTAGATGTAGTGGTAGATGCTTATCAGGTAATTTAATTTACATGGAATTTATTTAATTGCCCTGTAGGTGTGAGACATTTGCCACCAAAATAATCCATTTGAATGATATAATCTGCCCTAATATAGCCTGCATCGACAAAATCTATTGAACAACAGTAGCATATCCTTTATGGCTGCGGATTATTACTGTAAAGACAAATTCTGTTTATATCCCAAAAAGTAGCAGAGGTTTTGAGTTCTTGCACTAAACAATATTCCCTTGTCATGTATCTGTACAGTGAATGGCTCGATTGTAATCATGTATTGTCTTTCCACTGACTGGCTAGCACGCAACAAAAGCTTTTCACTGTACCTCGGTACACGTGACAATAAACTAAACTGAAATGGAAACAGAAACTAATACCCAGTATGTGCACCTACCTTCCTAATCTAGAACACAAAGCAGTTATATTGCCACCCTGCAACCTGTTAGCTCAGCACACATGAACACCGAACACAGGACCTCACAAAGCTCCTTGGTGATGAGTGCCTTACTGTGTAATCTGCTGAGATATGGGAGGAATAGTAGTCCTTTAGCAGATAACTTGAGTCAGGCAGCCTGCCATTGCCAGCACAATGTAGGACAACTATATGGCAGCTGGGAAAGCGCTTCATGCAAGAAATGAGAGAAAAGGCAGATAAGAGAAACCCTGCAGAAGGAATTGTGACACAAAATAAAAATGAGAGTGCAAAAGAACGATTTGAAACTGAAATGATATTGAAAGCATAATGAATAAATGAAAAGGGTCAGGAATTTGGAGAATGGAATAGCCAAAGGTTTTCTGTTTTGGGGACAACCAGAGAATTGCCTGCAAATCATCTTCAACATTGTGCGAATTTTACAAAGTGTATTTACATATCGCTCAATGTAAAATCCTTGATGATCCAGCACAATCCAGCAATACTGGAATGAAGTTATCTTAATTTAATTGCTTTGGAAATATTTCTTGCAATACTTGGGGCGATAACTAGACACAGCTTTGTTAATAGTGGAAAATGTGTTATCACATAAAAAGGAATATTTAATCAAGGTCTAGTCTAGTACCTGTGAGACCCTAATATTAAATGATTGGTAAAAAGTCGTTCACTTGATATGTTAGGGTGAAATAGTCAATTTCATAGTAGATTAAGCTTTAAACAGGCCCATTGCTCATCCTGCATCTGGAAGTTTAATTTAAAAGTCTCTTTTAAGGCGTGCACAAAAGGTGCAATTAACAGAAGCCTGGTGATGAACTCTGAGGAGGTTGTGAGGGGGTTTGGAGTGGGATGTGATGGTTAGAGCATTTGGGAGGTTTGGTGGCCAGGGCTAATTTCCCACAAGGTGCTTCTCGGACAGGTGGACAAGACTCTTGAAACCTGTCTCACACAAGACGTGACTTATACATGAATTTCCTCGATTGTTGCATCTGTGAGGTATATTCTGTGTGGTGCGTACTCCACAGAATTGAAGGACATAATGTAGTGAAGGAGGTAATCCACAGTGTTTATAAACTGGAAGTTTGTTTGCATTTAAAACAAAAGCCACCTGCTTGATGAATCTAAGACACATGAGACACAATTACAGAATGGATTAAATAATCAATGCGTAAACCTAAAGATAGAAAGGGGCAGCACGGTAGTTCAGCGGTAGAGTTGCTGCCTCACAGCGCCAGACCTGTGTTCAATCCTAACTACAGGTGCTGTCTGTATGGAGTCTGCTCATTCTCATGTGGGTGCTCAGGTTTCCTCCCACACTCCAAGGACGTACAGGTTTGTAGGTTAATTTGGCTTTGGTAAAAATTGTAAATTGTCCCGAGTGTGTAGGATACTGCTAGTGTACAGGGATCGCTGGTCGGCATGGACTCGGTGGGCCGAAGGGCCTGTTTCTGTGCTCTATCTCTAATATAATTATAAGGAACTGGTGTGGATAATTTGAGCAAACAAACTGATGGTCTGGATTTTTGTTCCAACTAAAGGCAGATTAATTGCACACTGATGGTCAGACCTCAAGGTTGTGGAGCACTCTAAATTGGGATTTAGCTGCTGTTTAATGGAAGTGAGGCACATGGAAAATTAGTTGAAAATAGCAAGAATGGTGAAACTGGGAGAGCAGAAATGCAAATCAGCATCTTAACAGATGGCAGTGTTGTGCTGAGAGCAATGGTTCAAGAATTCTCTCACTGGCCAGTGAAGTAAATACCCAATGTTATAAATGAATGAGAAAATCTGTCTTTACTTTTATTTAATCATATATTTGCTGACTTATCAGTTTCACAGCATCAGTGTGCTGACTGAAGACAAAGGAGTTAGTGAATTACTTCAGGAAGCGAAGTGGTACAGAGACAGCCCCAAAGTAGAGTTTTTAGGGGTAAATATCACCAACAACCTGTCCTGGACCAGCCATATCAAGGCAATGGCTAAGAAAGCACACAAACACCTCTACTTCCATAGATGGCTCGGGAAGTTCGGCATGTCCCCAACAAGTCTCACCAACTTCCACAGATGCACTGTAGAAAGCATTCTATCAGGATACACCACACCATTGTTTGGGAACAGCTCCATCCAAGATCACAAGAAATTGCAGAGAGTTGTGGACATAACCCAGACCTTCACGCAAACCAACCCCCCCCCCCATTAACTTAATCTACGTTTCACACTACCTCGGCAAGGCCACCAGCATAACCACAAATGAGTCTCACTATGGTCACTCACTCTGCTCCCCTCTCTCATCAGGTAAGAGGAACAGAAGTGTGAAAAAGCATACATCCAGATTCAGGAACAGTTTATTTGCAGCTATTATCTGGCAACTGAACCATCCTACCCACAACTAGCAGTCCTAACCTACCATCTACCTCATTGGAGACCCACAGACTATCTTTAATTGGAATTAACTGGACTTTATCTTGAACTAAATAGTATTCCCTTTATCTTGTATCTGTACACTGTGGATAGCTTGATTGTAATCATACAGTATATTGTCTTTTCGCTGACTGGATAACATGCAACAAAGGTAAGCATGTCGAATGCCATGTGCATCTGACGTGTTACTTTCAGGGAGCCATGCACCTGTACGCCTTTACTTGAAAAAAAGAAATGGAAAATTTAGTTTAGTTTAGTCTAGTTTAGTTTAGTTTATTATTGTCAGATGTACCGAGATACAGTGAAGGTGTACAGGTGCATGGTTCCCTGAAAGTAACATATCAGGTTCACAAGGTGGATAAGAAGGCATTTGACATGCTTGCCTTTGTTGGGAACGGTATTAAGTTAAAATGTAGGGACTTCATGATGCAGCCATACAAGCCATTGGGAAGAGCACACTTTTATTCAGTTCTGGTCGCCCAGCATTAGGAAAGATACCATTCAGTTAGAAATGGAGCAGGAGAGATTTAGTAGGATACTAGACTAAGTGGGACCCGTTGGGTCCTATGTTCACATGGGAGGGCTGGTCCCTCGCCGCAATATTCCACCTCTCCACCAATTCCAATATTGGTGGCCAGTGGGGTGAGGGGGAGGGGGTTCTGGAGCACTGGCATGGGTGTTGTTGGCTGCAGGGACTACTGGTCTCCAGAGGGCTAGTATGGACATTGTGGGCCTAATGGATTCTTGGTGTGGCAGCTCAGTCCCTCAAGCCTGATGTGCTGGCAGCTCACTCACGGCTGGTGGGCTGGCAGTTGACTCACGGCTATTCCTTGAAATTCCATTTCAAGCAGAGTGCAAGGCCACCAAATTCAAATCCATTTTCCTACCATTTCAAGCAGGGTGCAAGGCCACCAAATTCAAGTACAGTTTCTCACCTCTTCGAGCAGGGTGCAAGGCCACAACATTTGTGCAGTTTCATACCACTTCAAGCAGGGTGCAAGGCCACCAAATTCAGGTTCAGTGTCACCACTTCAAGCAGGGTGCAAGGCCACCGAATTCAAGTGCAGTTTCCAACCACTTCAAGCAGGGTGCAAGGCCACCAAATTCAAGTGCAGTTTCATACCAAGGAGGGTGCATGGCCTTCATGGCGTGATTGACAGGAGAGAGATTCTCAACATGTTTTAAACACTTATAACACTTTTGTTATTCATTGATGGGAAGAATCCTCTGCACCTGATGAGCGGAAGGGGACTGAGTAAGATGGCCAAAAATCACAGCTGTAAGTGGTAACGTTTTATCCAAAATCAATATTGTGCAAACAGGAAGTTGTCAAGTTTAGACAAACAACCATTTGCAGGCAGTGTCTTTTCACTTCAACCTAAACCCCCCCAAACAACCATTTGCAGGCAGTGCCTTTTCACTTCAACCCAAGCCCCCTAAACAACCATTTGCAGGCAGTGCCTTTTCACTTCAACCCAAGCCCCCTAAACAACCATTTGCAGGCAGTGCCTTTTCACTTCAACCCAAACCCCCCAAACAACCATTTGCAGGCAGTGCCTTTTCACTTCAACCTAAACCCCCCAAACAACCATTTGCAGACAGTGCCTTTTCACTTCAACCCAAGCCCCCTAAACAACCATTTGCAGGCAGTGCCTTTTCAGTTCAACCCAAACCCCCCAAACAACCATTTGCAGGCAGTGCCTTTTCACTTCAACCCCAAACACCCCAAACAACCATTTGCAGGCAGTGCCTTTTCACTTCAACCCCAAACCCCCCAAACAACCATTTGCAGGCAGTGCCTTTTCACTTCAACCCAAACCCCCCAAACAACCATTTGCAGGCAGTGCCTTTTCACTTCAACCCAAACCCCCCAAACAAACATTTGCAGGCAGTGCCTTTTCACTTCAACCCAAACCCCCCAAACAACCATTTGCAGGCAGTGTCTTTTTACTTCAAACCAACCATATTTTCATTTTCAAACCACATTAAGGGCACTCACAGTTGAGTAGACATGTGTTCAGTGTTATTCAGAGCTCAGAGAGCCATGACCCACTGGCTTCCTCCATCTTGCAGAGACTGAGTGAGGCACACCACTTCCTGGTTTTATAGTCCCTCCCCCCCCTTCCAGCAGGGGCAGCAGAGAGAATGGCAACTTTTTAAAAAACATTAATATCTCTCTGATTTTTCATTGATGGGAGAAATCCTCTGGTCACAGAAGGCGGAGGGCGGCTCTGAGCGAGGTGGCCAAAATTGACGGCCGTAGGTGGCGGCGTTCCCTCAGAAATCGCAGCACAGTGTGCCAAAAGTGGTCAAGATCAGACTTTTAGTGATATAGATTACCAGGACTTATGGGCGTGAGGCTTTGAGAGCGGTTGGCTAGGCTAGGCCTGTTTTATTTAGAGCATCAGAGGCTGAGGGGTGACCTTATTGAACTGTACAAGATCACGAGGGGCATGGGAAAAGTGAATGCTCATAGTCTTTCTCCTGTAGTAGCGGATTCTAAAACCTGGGAGTATAGACTTAAGGTGAGAGGAAAGAGATTCACATGTGAATTTAGTCAAAGGGTCGTCTGTATCTGAAACAAACAGACATTTGTAGGTTGGTGGTTGCCTAAAATTGGAGAATTTAATGTCCATACTGTTAGGTTCTCAACTACCCAAGTGGAATATCTGTCCCTCCAGTTTGCATGTGGCAATGGAAGAGGCCCAGGACAGTAATAAAGGCTCTGTCTCACGGTGTTGCGGTCATTGGCGGTGAAGCGCGGCGTTGCCGGTAGAGGGGACCGCACGGCAACGACGAGAACGGCGCACGGATGCTGCGCGGGGGCTGAGTGATCTCCGTACGGCCGGTTCCACAAGCTTGCGGCGTCGGGTGATGACGTCATCGCGCAACGAGATGACGTCTTTCGGATCGCGGGGCTGTGGCGGCGGCCGTGCCGCACACGTGCCTCACTGGCGGCGGCTGTGGCGGTGAAAGTTCGACTCACGGCGCTCGTGCCGCACTGGTGGCGGCGGTTGTGGCGGTGACCGTGCCGCACTCGTGCCTCACTGGCGGCGGCTGTGCGGTAAGAAATTATTTTAAGCCATTGTTGACTTTTTGTGAGCACCGCGCGGTGTTGGGACCAACAGCGCACGGCCTCGGCAATGTGCGTTTGACCGAACCCGCGGTCTCTGGCGGTCCACGAGCGGTAGATACTTCATGTATCACCGCCAATGACCGCAGACTCATGAGACAGGCCTTTAAAGGTAGATAGGTAGATACTTTATTATCACATGTAACATTTCACAGTGAAATTCTTTGTTTTACATACAATACACAAGGTATGCAAAGCGTTGCCACATATAGGGCACCAACAAAGTTACAAAGTATCCATTACTGTCCCCAATGGTCCCTCTATATTCTCGGCAGCTTCCCCATGTCAGGTTCCCTTTCATGAAAACCTCAAAACTAAACCAAACTTACCTGTATACCAGCTGCAGAACTCAAATATAGCCTGAGCATATCATAGCTTAGGCTTTGACTTAAAACAATAGGAAGTGGTATAGCATAGTACTTAGGAGTACAAGCTGACAAGTGGTTGGAATGACAGGTTGCTGAATGGGTAACATTCTCCAACAATGGAAAAAAATCACCTCTGGGGAGAAATGGAACAAGCAGACATTTAAAAGAAAGGGATGGATATTCTAGATTTACTTCTGTCTGCGTTGCCATGTTATTACCTCTCAAGATATATTTGCACACACAAATCACAAAGAAGAAAGGGACTGATGCACAGCAATAGCTTCACTGGCAGGATTACTACTGTTCCTCCAGCTGCCATTCCAGAGTCTGATTTGTATAGAAGCTAAGAAGATGCAATGTGACTTCCTTCAGGTCAAATCTTAGGAGGAAAAAAACAGATGTATTTATTAGTTGCTATTATTTGGGTTTTGAGGTATGGTTGCCTCAACAGACACTAAACTTTTTTTTCTTGTTTATTATATTGTTTATGGTGTACTATGTTTACATATTCTGTTGTGCTGTTGGATGTAAGAATTTAATTGTTTTATCTGGGTCATATGTCAATAAAACACTCTTGACTCCTGATTCTTTACTCGTGACTATTGAAGATGTTGTCCACTTTTGAGGATGATGGGAACACATGCACTGTGATTCTGTCCAGTGAGGTAAAACATGTAGAGGTGGTACTGTTCTCGAGTGCTGGGATGCACAAATTTGCTTCAATAGCCAAATGATCTGTTACCTATTTGGGCTCCTGCCTGGTGGTCCAGTGGTGAAGATTCCACCACAATGGGTCAAACTTCCATTAGCTGAGTCTTTCTTTCTTGGAGAGGGGCTGATCACCACCCAACCCCAGCTATGTACAATGATCCAGAAAGCATATGTGTACATAAACCTCCAAGGCCACTTAAGGCAATTATACTCCAAATCAATAGAAGGGGTGTCAACATGGGAACCACCATGAGCACCTGCTATAATGGAAGGTCCTGGAGGTAGTCTTGATTTTGGACTTACCGCATAGCTTGTGCACACAAAGCAACAAAGGCTTGCACAAGGTGCATGGAGGCTCTTTGGTGCCCACCCAAAGGCTCATCGAACAGCATAAATGGGAGAGAGCTGGAGACGTCAGGCACTTGGAGTGGGCCAGTAGGAGGGTGAACCAGGGTACAACTTCCAGAGCTTTCAAGGTCGGCTGCAGGAGGCACTCCCGGGACACAAAGATGGCCAGGCGAGGAGAGGGACGTTGGTTTGCGGGAAGTGCTCCAGTACATCGAGCATGCAGGCCAACCAGACTTTGGACTTTGAATAATGGTGCCAGAAATGGCGATGTCAGCATTTTATTACATACAAAAGGAATTTTACTGTGCAGTTGCATATGTGACAAATAAAGCATGATAAGACCATCGAACCATTGAGCAATTACCTCTGATTGGTAGGTTAATTGGCTCCTGCAATTATTCCTAATGTGGGCAGATAATAGGAGAATCAGTGAGAGTTGATGGGAATGTGAGAAAGAGTTAGATACTGGGAAATAACTGGGGCAATTGGACTGATAGGAATGCTCTGAGAGACAGCACAGACTCGATGGGCTGAATATATGTCATATAAAATAAATATTATAATTCTCACGATGCTTTACACTTTGTGCGAATTACAATATTTGCCTCCAGGCATCTTGCATAGAACTGACAGGTTCTGAACACAGTGCGGCTTCTATGCAGATTCCCCTATCATGATGCATTACTAGGCCGCAGGCTTTACTCCAGACCAGCTGGGTAGAATAACTGAAACTGGATTCAGTCCTGCAGATATTTTACGATGGGCTACTCCAAAATATTACTTGTTTGTGATTCAAAGAAAATATATCCTGCAGCAGAATTTTTTAAATCAAAATGCTTACAGTTCCAATTAGTAATTGCTAATGAAGTAACATCATTTGTAAATCAGCGTTAATGTGCAGCATGAATTTTGACGATTGTGAATTCACTGTCAAAATAAAATTATTCTCTTTTAACTTCCTCTTCATCATGACTGCCTTCTTTAACTCCCTTTTATTACCTTATCTCATTGAAAGTGATTGTGCTAGCCATGGTTTAAAATTACCTCTTCTACTTTCAATTTATATAGCATCTGCTTTGGTATTCATCTAAAATAAATGCAATTATCAGGAAAAGTCAGCTGCTTTTTATGCACACCAGCATTTCATGGACTGATTGGTATCAGTCAGCAATAAATTATGCCATACATATTTTATTTGAAAGCCCAAATCAAGAAGGATTTTCACAGTATAATGTACAGCCAATCAACCAAATAGCCTTGAAGTTCATTGCACAGAAAGGTATCCAATTCTTTCCTTTGGGGTTAGACTATGAAATCTATGACAACAAAATTGATTTTCCGATTCACAAATCACATGTACAAACAACATATTTGCGTTCCAGGTCAGAATATTGTTGCAGTAAAACTCGGAAAATCTGCTATCCCATTTTTAAAAACTCCCATGGGTTGGCATTTGGTTCAGAAGAGCCCTGACACTGCGTTCTGCTTGAACTCAACCAAGACTCTATTTCCCGTTAAGTCACTGGAGCCCAGTTCCTGCATTCCACTTAAAGTCAAAACGTGTAGGAAGCAACTGCAGATGCTGGTTTAAATCAAAGATAAGACACAAAATGCTGGAGTAACTCAGTGGGACAGGCAGCATCTCTCGAGAGAAGGAATGGGTGACCTTTCAGGTCGAGACCCTTCTTCAGACTGAAGAGATGCTGCCTGTCCCGCTGAGTTACTCCAGCATTTTGTGTCTATCTTCCACTTGTCGTTGGGGCCCAATTCCTGCATTTTCCTTACACTAACAGAGGCTTTGCCTTTCATTCTCCCTTTAAATTTCCCCCATTCACTGGAAGATTTATTACACCACTGTGCAACATCTAATAACATGAATTTAAAGCATGTTGATATATTAATAGGAGGAACATGCTACAGTCCAGAAAATCTGCCAGTCCAAGTCCTGAGAGTGCCGGTTTATCAGAATTTAACTGTACTGTGTTCTATTCTGGTCTTTCCTGGGGCTTTGTGCTTCAAGCATGGTAAGTTGATAATGTTATAAATTAACACCGGTGAGATGGATTGTCAACTATTCGTTGTCATTAAAGCCTTTTCCACACAGAGAGTAAAGAAAGAACCTGCACTTATACTTTCATGACCTATGGTGTTTCATTCTGAATGATAGTTGTTGATGTCAGGTAGCAAAATGAATGATCCAATGTATCCACAGCAATGTCCTATAAACAACAATGGGATTACTGCTGGGTATTACTTTATTGATATTGTTGGGAAGGTAAAACTATAGAACAGCATATCATGCTAACATTTGTGCCGATTATCCTCAGTGGAAGATTTGTTGGAGTGTGGTCAAGCTAAGCTAAACAATTACTAGTTAACTCTGCCTACTGTTGTGGAACAAGGGAAATGTACACTGGTTCTACATTTGTAATGCCAGCTCTTCTCAAATAAACTGTTAACTAACATTTCCTTTCATTAATCAGGCTGGGCAATAGAAAGGATAGTAACAATTATACTGATCACTTGTATCATTATTGAATGAAGTGAAAGCAAAGCATTCAGGTGTCTGTAATGGGACATACAATGAAAGTACTCCAGCTACGCAAACACCTCGAACAGCCCCTGTTCTGATAAAGATCATCAGCTTGAAGAAGACTGGAGTGCTGGAGTCGCTCAGTGGGTCAGGCAGCATCTCAGGAGAACAGGTGGGCGGCACAGTGGCGTAGCAGTTGAGTTGCACCCTTATGGCGCCAGCGTGCGATGGCCTAGCGACTAGGGGTTAATTCAGTCAGATGAGTGCATTGTGGAACAGCCCAGGGTAGTTGGATGTGCATGGTCAGGTTGGTGCATTGTGAGATACCCCAGGATGGACAAAATAGGAAAGGGATATTGTGGGATGTCTAGGGACTAGGGGTAAACATGGCCAAGAAGGATAAAGGTCTATTTGGGTATAAGACTTTAGAGAGACAGCGCTGAAACAGGCCCTTTGGCCCACGGAGTAAGAACTGACCAGCGATCACCCCATTCGCTAACACTCTCCTACACACTAAAGATAATTTACAATTATCAGAGATCAATTACCCTTCATGTTTTTGGAATGTGGGAGGAAACCAGAGCATGCAGAGGAAGCCCACGGGATCACTGGGAGAACGTGCAAACTCCACACAGACAGCACCCGAGGTGAGGATCAAACCCATGTTTCTGGTGGTGTGAGGCAGCAGCTCTACCAGCTGCACCACTGTGCAGCTTATTCACGATGTAAAATATACGACATGGTGTACTTTACACTCGAACATGACGAGTAATGCTCCAAGGTCTCAGTATTAATTTTACAGGATAGAATTTGAAAGCTCTGATGCGGCCGATTTATTTTAATGTTCACAAAAGAGGATAGGAGGTTGTAGCAAAATGATGCAGGTTCTCATTTGATACAGAATTGCATAGTTTTCGGTCAGTTATTGAGTTGTAGGAAATTTGTCTTCCACAAGTCAAGTTATTGCAGGTCTCTGAAAAGCATTAATGAGCTATTGTTGAAGGCTTCAACCCAGTCAACTCTCTTGCTCCATAATACATTTTAATGGCATTCCTTATGTGTTTTGTGCTATAACAAATTCTGTAACTACAGTTTAATGAATAGAGTTACATGGTTCATACATAATGGAAAAGGGATTTTTGGCTCTTCCAGTCTTTGTGGGTGTTTGTGATAAACTAGAGGCCTCGGCTGCATTCACATATAGTCAAATTAAATGGTAGGTACACAAAAATGCTGGAGAAACTCAGCAGGTGCAGCAGCATCTATGGAGCGAAGGAAATAGGCAACGTTTCGGGCCGAAACCCTTCTTCAGACTTCTTAGTCAAATTAAATGTTTGCTCCTGGCTCCCTCATGACATTGCCATTTCTTCCCTTCAGCTCCCTGGGTCCCTCCCACATCCCACGGATGCACTGGTTAGTAGGTTACCTGGATACTTTGAGTTACGTCTTAGAGCAGGTAAATGTCAAAAGAATCAACCAGGAGTTGATGAAAATGTGGGAGAGAGAACACGCAAACCACGTTTTTCACTGTATCTCGGTACATGTGATAACAGTAATACACCAAACCAAACCAAACCAAATGTTTAAGAAGGAATTGCAGATGCTGGAAAATCGAAGGTAGACAAAAGTGCTGGAGAAACTCAGCGGGTGCGGCAGCATCTATGGAGCGAAGGAAATAGGCAACGTTTCGGGCTGAAACCCTTCTTCAAACTGATGTAGGGTGGGGGGGGGTGGAGGGGCGGGAAGAAGAAAGGAAGAGGAGGAGCCAGAGGGCTGAGGGAGAGCTGAGAAGGGGAGGAGACAATAAGGGCTACCGGAAATTGCAGAAGTCAATGTTCATGTCGCTAGGGTGCAAACTGCCCAAACGAAATATGAGGTGCTGCTCCTCCAAATTTTGGCAGAGTGCTCACTTTGGCCATGGAGGAGGCCCAGGACAGAAAGGTCAGATTCAGAATGGGAAGGGGATTTGAAGTGCTGAGCCACCGGGAGATCAGGTAGATTATTGCGGTGAGTTCGGCAGAGGTGTTCGGCGAAACGATCGCCAAGCCTACGCTTGGTCTCACCGATGTAGATCAGCTGACATCTAGAGCAGCGGATGCAATAGATGAGGTTGGAGGAGGTGCCTCGAAAGAGGAACCTCTGTCGCACTCAGAGGAACCTCTGTCGCACCTGGAACGACTGCTTGGGTCCTTGAATGGAGTTGAGGGGGGAGGTAAAGCGACAAGTGTAGCATTTCTTGCGGCTGCAAGGGAAAGTGCCTGGGGAGGGGGTGGTACGGGTGGGAAGGGAAGAATTGACCAGGGAGTTATGGAGGGAGCGGTCTTTGCGAAAAGCAGACAGGGGGGGAGATGGGAAGATGTGGCGAGTGGTGGGGTCATGTTGGAGGTGACGAAAAATGACGGAGGACTATTTGTTGTATGTGACGGCTAGTAGGGTGGAAGGTGAGGACTAGTGGGACTCTGCCCTTGTTACGAGTGGGAGGATGGGGAGAGAGAGCAGTGTTACAGGGTATTGAAGTATGGGAACACCTCATCCTGGGAGCAGATGTGGCGTAGACGGAGGAGTTAGGAGTAGGGGATGGAGTCCTTACAGGAAGCAGGGTGGGAAGAAGTGTAGTCTAGATAGCCATGGGAGTCACTGGGTTGCAGGGTTAATGGGAAATGTTGCAGGGTTAATTAGAAATATGAGGAGAGGGGGTTAGGACTGATGCAATTTTTTCTATTAGGAGCTGGCTTGATTTCAATGGGTTGAAAGGCCTCTTATGCGATGTAATAAGGTATATTGATGATATCTCCACATATGTATGACATGTAGTACAGGGTTCATCTGAACTTATGAAGGCAATGAAATCTCATCTATGGCGAATCTTTACCATTACAACCCTTCTACTTGAGAGGTTCTTGCATTATGTGAACTCTGCTGCTGTAGTTGGACAGTGTGCTGGTGTGATCAAACAGGGTGTAAAGGGTAGCTCTCATTTCCCTGGTTCGTGCTAGCCATTGAAGAAGCCATGTGTGCTTTCAGATTTCTCCCTTCACCATGAGCGCCACAACTCACCTCACCTGCACAGTGTTGCAGCTCGTAGATCTCCTGCCTTACAGCTCCATCAACCCAACTTCAATCTTGTCCTCTGGTATTGACCATTTAAGCATAGAAACAATCCCTTCGACCCACCGTGTCCATAATGTCCATTTTGACTTATCTACATTAGTCCCGTTTACCCACATTTGTTTTACAGCCTTACCTGCAACAATAGATGTATTTTTGTCAGTGAATAATATCCACTTTTCATTGATCTTTTATGCACATTTCCATTATAACCAGGATAACCTTTCCTCATAGGTTAACCTGGAAAATGATAGGGTAAATGCATAGTCTTTTACCCAGAGTATGGGAATAACCAGAGAACAAAGATTTAATGTGAGAGATGAAAGATTTACTAGGAACTTGAAGGATAAGTTTTTTACACAGGAGATGGTGGGTATATTGAATGAGCTACAAGAGGAGGCAGTTGAGGCAGGTACTATCACAACATTTAAAATACAAGTGGATAGGAAAGGTTTAGAAGTATACTAGACCAAGGGGGACCCGTTGGGTCCCGTCCCTTCAATGTGCGGTTGCGGTGGGGGGGGGGGGGCAGCCTTTGGTGTCATACACACACACTAACCACCCCACACACACACTAACCATCCCTTGATATTATATTAATATTATTAATTCGCTCCTTTTACCCCATTCCCCGCCCTATCCACTCACGCATAATCCCCAACTGCCCAGGCGCAGTTAGAGGGGGGGGGGTGGAGAGGGAGGGGGTAGAGAGGGAGAAGGAGGGGGGGTAGAGATTGAGGGGTGCGGCATCACAGGGGAGGGCTGGATCCTGAACGCAATACTCCACCACTCACCTATTGGTCCCAATATTCACCACTCCCTAGAGGGGGAGGGGGGACAGAGAGGGAGGGGGCAGAGAGGAGGGGGGCAGAGAGGAAATGGGGGCAGAGAGGGAGGGGGGGCAGAGAGGGAGGGGGGGGGCAGAGATGGAGGGGGGTGCAGAGAGGGAGGGGGCAGAGAGGGTGGGCAGAGAGGGGGGCAGAGAGGGAAGGGGAGCAGAGTGGATGGGGGCAGAGAGCGAGGGCCCCCTCTCCTCCCCCCCTCTCCTCCCCCTCTCCCCCTCTCCATCCCCCCTCCCCCCTTTCCATCCCCCACCTTCTCTACCCCCTCCCTCCACCCCCTTCCCTCCAACCCCCCTCCACCCCATCTCCCCCCTCCCTCCACCACCCCTCTCTCCCCCCCCTCTCGCCCCCCCCTCTCTCTTTCTCTGCCCCGGGGAGGGGGTAGAGAGGGAGGGGGTAGAGGCAGCATCTACCTAGGTCGTAGTGCAGAAGTCTCCCCACCAGGCGCGAGGTAGGCTGCGACCAGCATGGACCAGAGCTAGGCCCAGAGTGATCTGAGGATGGTCAAAAACAGCGGAGGGCCGGCCGATCATGGCTTCCACTAGGGTAAGCCCACCCACCAGCGTGACAGATGATCGGGCGGGAGAGACGGAGAGGAGGTCATCCCCTGTGATGGCCGCCATGGCCACTTTTCCACTGCACTTGTCCTCACTCGCGCTGCTATAACGACCACCGCCGCCATGTTGTAGAACTTCAAGGAGCCCAGCGAAGCGCGTAGCATGACTTGACCATGTGTTTTGCAGCTTCAATGCAGAGCCTTGGGGGGAGGGGGGTGGCTGGGCCACGTAACTCGCAGCTCGTGGAAAACAGTGGAGCTGCGCATTGAAAATTCTGCGCAGTTTGCTGCGAGGAGCAGAGGCATTGTGATGTCATCCAGCTCGCTTCAGCACGTTAGATTTTAAAAAGATGTCAGATTGGTGAACAATTTTAGTAAAATACTCGGGAAATAATGAATCACATTTTTAAATACAGGGAGTTTTGAAATTATGAGGTAAATCTCTAACGGAATATGTAAAAATTTCACCGTTACTGTGTTGGGTTTTCGAGGAGATGTGAATCAAAGAAAAAGTTCAAGCAAGCAAACACACGTAAACATCCAAGATCAGAGTTTTATAATAATAGAGATGGGCCAAACACAGGCAGGTAGATGTAGATAGTGTAGATGGGACATCTCGGTCGGCATGGCCAAGTAGGGCCAAAGGGCCTGTTTCCTTGCTGGATGACTCTCGGGCAGTTCTCACCAAATAGCACAGAGAGGTGGTTCGATTTAGATAACCATTGTGGAAATCAAAAGAATCATGATAATCAAATCAACCTTTGCATGACCAGGGCTCGACCACTCCATTTTATCTCTATCGGTAATTCCTCCAAATGGAGCCCCAAATGGCAGCTAATTCCTCAGTGATCAGATGCAAAAAGAATCCCTTTCCATTACCAAATGTCACAGATAATTAATGACTACACATCTAAAGCAAAAGTACTCCGCCTTCACTTGCAGCCAACAGGAAGATGCCGAAGGGGATGTTTCTCCAGGGTGACCGTAAGTTCAACAGAACAGTCACTGTAATCCAATTCTGATCGTTTTGAATAAGCTTGCACTAGATATGAGTCAAATATAACTTAACACTGCTGCAGCAGCAGATATTGCAACTGTGCCAATAAGGTCACTGGGATGTGAAGGGTTTGAACTCTGGATTTTATTAAAAAATAGATAATCAACTTGTACTAAAATGCAGCACAGTGTGTGTCATTCTGTATTGTCCTGCACAGCATGTGTGTGTCAGGCTCTTTCTGCATTCTGAATATGACACCAACACAATTGTTGTGCTGTCCTCTTCTTTTCGACATTTGTGATATCGAGAAGCCCACCATGCTCATTATTCTCTGTCATACAAAATGGCTTTATTCCAGTTCTATCTCGGCATCTAGTCATCACTGTGCATCTGCTGCTATTGAGGTTGAACTGCCCATTATTCTCTCTGTGTTCTGCATTGCGATGCTTACCCAGGCTCACGCACCTCATACTGAGCTTATCAGCGCTTTGTCCTCCCTCCTTTTGTCTATTCATCAGTTTGTTTCACCGTAGATCATGCCAGCAGACCCAGATGGTATGTTCGCAATGACAGTTAAACTAACAGGTTGACATTAAGACTAGAAAAAAAGAACTGCAGATGCTGGTTTACAAAAAAAGATAAAGTGCTGGAGTAACAGCAGCTCAGACTGCACCTCTGGAAACATGGAATGGTGACGATTCGGATCGGGAACCTTCTTCAGACTGAAGGCAACAGAGTAGCACAGAAGTAGTGTTGCTGCTTTATAGCACCAGTGATTTGGTTCGATCATGACTACGGATGCTGTCTGTATGGAATTTGTACATTCTGCTTATGACCGCGTGCGTTTTCTCTGGGTCCCCTGGGTTTCTCCCACACTCCAGAAACATACAGGGGTTTGTAGGTTAATTGGCTTCAGTAAAAATTGTAAATTGTCCCTAAGTGTGTAAGATGGTGTTAGTGTACGGGGTGATTGCTGGTTAGTGCAGACTTGGTGGTCCGAAGGGCCTGTTTCCGAGGTGTATCATTAAAGTTTAAAGTCTAAAGATGCTGCATGATCAGCTGAGTTATTCCAGCACTTTGTGTCTCCCTTCAGTCCAAGGCAAACAATGAAACCAGTCATCACGTCATTTAGATGTACAGTATCCAAGGTTCGTTGGCCAACTTTAAGCAACCTGATGACCTCCCTAATGGGTATACACTGTTTCATCCTATCAATAATATGCTGCATTATATTGTTCTTGCACTGGCACTGCCGCGCTTCCACAACTATTGCAATAAGCAAGCTAATTACTTCAACCAAAAAATGCAATTTATGGTTTGTAAAATCGTAGTTTAATGACTAAACGGACATAATTGTTTCAAAGAGCACAGGGTCTTGAAGAAAAGAAATTTATAGGCAACTCCAAAAATAACGCTCTTTTGTATGTTATACCTTACAACAACTGTTTGTATTTTTTTTTTTTTTTTTTTTTTTTTTAATTTTTATTTATTAGAAGTACATTACATTACAACCACATACATTAGTACTCGTCATTTATATCTTCTTACAATTAATGTACTCCATTTATTTTTTACACTAGAAAAGGAAAAGATTGAAAGAAAGAAGAAAGTGAAGGAAAAAGTGAAAGTGTAGGAAATGTGACAACAAAAAAGGACGAAGACCCTATAAGAGCAAAATTAAAAACAAAAGAAAAAGAGTTAAGAAATAGACCCTAGGAAAGAAAGAGAGAGAGAAAGAGGAAAAAGAGAGAAACAAATATTTTTATGAGCATTACGTAAATGGGACATACCAACTCTTCAACTATCATCCCCCCTTACCTGACATCAATTTTTTTTTTTTTTTTTTTTTTTTTTTTTTTTTTAAAGTATTGTATTCGTATTGTATTCAATTTTATTGTCATTATCTCATTAAGAGACAACGAAATGGATTTTCCTTACAGTCATGTATCATAAAAATAAATAATAAATCAATAAAAAAGCACAAACACAGAAGTCCACGACAGAACATAACCCCACAGTGGCACCAAAGTTAAGGAAGGTACCATAATCCAGCCAGCCTCCCCGCCGATCTTCCCAGATGTTCACCCGTAGTCGGGGCCTCCCGAGCACCCGCAGTCGCCGCCACGGGCGGCCCCCACGGGTGGCCCGATGCTCAGGCCCTCTCGCCGGGAACGGTGGAACCCCGACGGAGAACATCCTCAGCGGCCCGGACCTCCAAATCAGCCACCTCCCACCGGAGTCCACGGCTCCCGAAGTCCACAGGCCGAGCCGGGCGGAGTCGCAGGACTTCGCGATGTTGGTCAGCGCCGCCTGCGTTGGGAGCTCCGCGAACCACAGCTCCGCGCTGTCAGTGCAGCAGGCCCAGCACTCCGGAGCTCCAAACGGCGATCCCCGGTAAGGCATCGCTCGCTCCGCGATGTTTCCAACGCTGCGCCGCTGCTGCTGGAGCTCTGGTCGGTCCCGGCAGGAAAGGCTGCGCCAATCCAGTAGGTAGGCCGCGGGGGGGGGGGGGGGGGGCGAGGACGCGACTCGAAAAATAGTCGCGTCCTCTCCAGGAAGCGACTGAAGGACGGTATCCCCTTTACCGTACCCTCTTCCCCCCCACATAAAGACAAAAACCCCACAAAAAACGTTCTTCAAACATAACAAAAACATAACAAAAAAAACAAAAAGATACCGGACTGAAGGCGGAGGCAGCTAGCAACAGCGCCACCGGATGTAGTTTTACGAAAGTACTTTTGCACCCTATGTTTGTAATAATTCTATAAATGCAGACCACGTCAGGTGGAAGTGATCTGGTTTACCTGCTGGGAGGAGTCTTATCTCTTCTAGGTGTAATGTTTCAAACATATTTGAAATCCACATATTTATAGTTGGTATTGGAGCCTTCTTCCAAAATTTTAGAGTTAGCTTTTTTCCAGTTATTAACCCATAGTCCATTAGTTTCTTTTGAAACACATTTAGTTCTGGACCATCTTCCGTTATACCGAAGATAATCCATTCTGCTTTGGGTATCAATCTTGTTTTAAATAACTTTGTAAAGATTTCAAAAATTTCATTCCAAAATTTTTGAATTTTTGTACAGAAAACGAATGAGTGCGTTGTAGTAGCTTCTTGGGATTGACATTTATCACAAATAGATGATACATTTGGGAAAATTTTATGAATTTTAGTTTTCGAATAATATAATCTATGTAAAATTTTAAATTGTATTAAAGTGTGCCTTACATTAATCGAGCATTTATGCACGTTTAATAAGTATTCATTCCAACTTTCCTTTGAAATTTTAATAGCTAACTCTTGTTCCCAGTCTCTTCTGATACCCTCCGTAGATGGTATTTGTACATTTAAGATAATATTATACAAATATGATATTAAGTTTGCTGATTCCGCTTTTATCTGCATTGCCTCGTCCAATACATCTACTGGGTTATTATAATGATCTTTTGTATATTTTTTCAAATAGTCGCATATTTGAAAATATTTAAAATATTGATTATTTCCGAGTTTATAATTTATTTGTAATTGTTGAAATGAAAGTAATTTCCAGTTTCATACAAGTCACCAAGCGTTTTAATTCCTAATCTATCCCATTGTGTATAAGCTTTATCTATAATAGAAGGATTAAACGAAGGGTTATTGACTATAGGTAATAAAAGTGATACATTTCTTAATTTTAAATTTTGTTTTATTTGTTTCCAAATTCGGATTGTACTATGAATAATTGGGTTCTTATTATAATTTATGTTATTCAATTTCATTGGAGAG
>CM075980.1:74025793-74102074 GCA_038087875.1 Malacoraja senta
AGATCAGCCATTGAATGAATGACAGACGTAGACTTGATGGGGGCCAATTTGGCCAAATTTTGCTCCTATCACTTAAGATCTTATGACCTCATGACTACACTCAACACCTAGCAGAAGACCATATACTTGTCTAATCATGATGTCTTTCAGCAAATTCCATGCCACTTAATACCATCTCTTAATCTCATATGCCCAAAGAAATGTTAAAAGGAGGACTCTCCCAACATTATCTAAAGGGATCTTGCGTCTTCCTGAGCTAAATTAGTGGTCGATTTCTTCAGACTATTACTACTGTCCTCTAAGTATTTGATGCTTTCGATAGCGGTTTTCCAGGTCGGTAACATGTTTTGTTAAGGTTCTTAAAGTTTCTATACAACCTCCACCTGCATCTTTTGCCCTTCGGTGTTCTTGATGGGTGCCTCCTTGACATTGGTGAGACCAAAAGCAGACAAGATAACCGTGAGCGTCTCAGCCTTCTGGATCTCTCAGTTGCCAGCCATTTTAATTCCCCTTCCATTCCTACATTGTCTATTGTAGAAACAAGGAACTGCAGATGCTGGGTTTACAAAAAAAAACACAAAATGGTGGGAGTAACTCAACGGGTCAGGTAACCTCCCTGGAGAACATGAATGGGTGACATTTTGGGTTGGGACCCTTCTTCTGTCTGAAGGTCATTCCCTTCATGGTCATTCCCTGCCTCAGTGCTCATGGTCTACATTGTTTCCTAGCCATGTAGTAATGCTCCAATGCTGTAGCAGTGATGTCAACCATGCATTGTGTGCTGACCAACATCACTGCATTATATCATTTGTGTATCGGTTCAGTGTGCAAGTAAAGCATGTGTTTCACAGTTTGCTTCATACATTATCCTTGCAGTTAGGCAAACTCAATAGATTTTACTTCTCATAAAAGCTGTGCACTATGGTGCTTGAATTCCCAGCCCACAATCATTAAACATTTCCAACAGAGGTTGCTCATTAAGAAAGGGTATTGGCATCATTAAATCAAAGAGCTTATGCAGTGTTTGTAGCTGGGTTTCCCTTTCATCGTGTGTCATTGTTATAGCCACTCTAAAATAAATCAAATGTCTGGGTTCAAACATTGCCCCCATAACAAACATGATACGTGACTGATGAAACCAATACATAAAACAGCTTGGTTTCTCTGCTTTAGCCATGCTTGAGTCGGGTCGGAAAGTTGTGTTGTTAATTCCCACTCCAGGCACTTGATCACATTGACTGAAGTGAGGGAATGCAGCATTGCTTCATACACCATCCTTCAGATGAGATAGGTCATGAGAGGAATAGATCGGGTAGATGCACAGAGCCTTTTGCCCAGAGTAGGTGAATCGAGTACCAGAGGACATAGTGTAGGTTTAAGGTGAAGGGGAAAAGATTTAATAGGAATCTGAGGGGTAACCCTTTCACACAAAGGGGGTGGGTGTATGGAACAAGCTGCCAGAGAAGGTAGCTGAGGCTGGGACTATCCCAACATTTAAGAAACTGTTAGACTGGTACATGGATAGGACAGGTTTGGAGGGATATGGACCAAAGGCAGGCAGGTGGGACTAGTGTAGCTGGGATATGTTGGCTAGTGTGGGCAAGTTGGGCTGTAGGGCCTGTTTCCACACAGTTTCACTCTATGACTCGATGAGAAGCAATGATACGGCCTGAACCTTGTACCCAACTAAATGTTTACAAATGATAATCAATTATGCGGGATCATGCTGTGCAGTGATCTGTTGCCTTACAACAGTGATTGCCCCTGAAACATGCTTACACATCTGTAATGACATTTAGGGGATCACCTGGGTGCCCTTTCAAATGACAGCCCTTCCAATGCAAGTAATCTCTCCTGAGTATTATTGGTACTAGCATAACCACATTTTAAAATCTAATCCCAGTGGTTGGTTTTATGGGTGCCGAGAGTGTTGAAGAATTGCTCATCTTACCAAATAGTGAAAAGCTTGGATAAGAGTGGATGGGCAGAGGATGTTTCCACTAGTGGGAGAGTCTAGGCCCAGAGGTCATAGCTGCAGAATAAAAGGATGTTCCTTTAGGAAAGAGATGAGGAGGAATTTCTTTAGTCAGGGGGTGGTGAATCTGTGGAATTCATTGCCACAGAAGGCTGTGGTGACCGTCAATAGATATTTTTAAGGCAGAGATAGATAGACTCTTGATTAGTACGGGCGTCAGTAGATAGGGCGTTATGGGGTAAAAGGAGCAAATTAATAATATTAATATAATATCAAGGGGGTAGTTAGCGTGTGTGCGGGGGGGGGGGGGTAGTTAGTGTATGTGATGCCGCATGCTGCCCCCTCTCCCTGCAACCGCACGTTGGGGGAACAGACACAACGGGTCTGCACTTGGTCTACTTAATAGATAAATATATATAAATATGCCCATTTTCACTGGAAGAACCGACTGACAAAGAAAGGAAGCAGCAAGTCCAACAGCAAAAGCTGAAAATATAGTGATATAAGGTGCAGAACATTGTTTTGAGTTTCAATTGTTCTTACTGAGATTAACCTGAATCTGGAACCATTGTGGAAATGGGGTGGGGGGAAGGAGGGGACTTAAGGCAGGTGTAGAATCCATTTGAGGATGGGTAGTTCTCACAAATATTGGAACACATTACCTAATTACTTTGGAATGATAAGCATTAAAACAAATGTCCAGAGTGCAAAGTAGAGCTACATTATAATTAAAGCTTAATCATGCCTTTTATTATATTTTTCCCTCCATGCATATATTTGGTTTGTAAAATGCAAGGCTGGGAGATGGGTTATGCCTGTATGATGTCCCCAATTCTGGTAGCTCTGCCTGCCAATCCTACACCCTAATGATTCGAATAGCACAAAATCCCCCATTATTGCAATTGAAATAAACATCATCCCCACTAATCACCTTCCTTCATTTGCTTTCCAGTGAACAGCTTGTTAAATGATCATTTATCTGATAAATGATATAATACAGTCACTGGGTGTGTTAGATACACATTTGCAATCAGTGTACCGAATCATAAATTCATCAAGAAAAGATGATAAGAAACAATGCAAGTCTCAATATAGCCAAATTGAATAAATCCCTATTTTCCTGTTCATTCCGGATGCTGTTCCTCTTTTATAATCTCTCCCCAGCTGTTTTACATACATTTTCTAGTGAGTACTTCAACTAAAACCCGTAAGTTCCCAAACAATTGAATTTCCTGTCTGAAGAAGGCGCTCGACCCGAAACGTCACTCATTCCTTCTCTCCAGAGATGCTGCCTGTCCTGCTGAGTCACTCCAGCATTTTGTGTCTACCTTCAATTGAATTTCCTGCCTATTTAAAAACCCTCATTTTTCAGAGCTCTGCTGTTGTCCCTTCCTCCTTCTGCTTGCTGTTTCTTGTCAGCACCTTTCCCTGTCTTTTGTGTCTGACTCCCTCAGTGTTTCCTTAATGGGTAATTTCCATGGTCCGTCAAGATAAATGGAAGTCATCGCTTTCCTATTAAACACCGCCATCAATTGAGTGCTCTCAGTTGGTCCTGAGTGGGCTCTGATGAAGGAAAGGGCTGCTAGCGAACTGCCTGAACTGTTTGCAACAAAATAAGGATAAAAATCTATTGTGTAAGAAGGAACTGCCGATGCTGGTTTAAACCGAAGATAGACACAAAAAGCTGGAGTAACTCAGCAGGACAGGCAGCATCTCTGGAGAGAAGGAATGGGTGATGTTTTGGGTCTGGACCCTTCTTCGGACTCCCTTGTTACAATACTAAAAGTGTGCAGGAAGGAACTGTGGGTGCTGGTTTGGGTCACCCATCGCCTCATCCACCATTCAATACAATCATATTATTGTTTAGTTTACTTTACTATATTTTACTTTGGTTCAATTTAGTTTTAGAGATACAGAGCGGAAACAGGCCCTTCGGCCCACTGAGTCCGCGCCGACCAGCGATCCTCGTACACTAACACTATCCTACATGCACTAGGGACAATTTACAATTTTACAAAAGCCAATTAAACTACAAGCCTGTACGTCTTATGAGTGTGGGAGGGAACCCGAGTGCCTGGAGAAAACCCACGTAGGTCAGGGAATGTACAAACTCCATACAGGCAACACCCATAGTCAGGATCGAAGCGTTGCTGCCTTACAGTGTGAGAATGTGGCACTGTAAGGCAGCAACTCTACCGCTGCTCCACCATGCCACCGCTGAGGTATATTTTTCACCTCAGTGTCACTTTCTCGCCTTAACTATACATTCCTTGGTTCCTTAATATCCAAAAATCGAGTCTTGATCAGATCAATTGTATACTCTAACCCCCAAATCAAATATGTAATCTTAAGTTGAATCCCCTGCTTACTTTTGCTGGTGCATTCAACAGCAGATCGCTTGTTGAGTTTTATAAAGAAGCTGAGATGTTGCTTTAAAGCCTAGACAGAAGTTCAATTCAAGTTTCAATTAAAGAGCAACAGAGTGGGATTCCAGAAAATAAATTGTGGGTGTACATGGAATTAATAAGCTAGCAAAAGAGTTCAACATAAAAAATAAACACAAATTTAGATATATTTTAATGGATAAAACAAGTAAGCAGTAAAAAAAAACAACAGAGAGCAAATAACTAACAAATAGATTTTTTTATAGAAGGCATTTGTGCCTATCAAAGATCAATGTGCTAATATGTTAGTTTGTTCATTCCCTTGTTTGTCATGCTGATGAACTTCAAAATTCATTTGTTTGAAGCAGGAATTGATATGGGCAACTTTAATCTTTATCAGGAGCTTCAACAATTAGGCAACTCGCCCTCAAACATAACAAACCCAGATTTTACTTCGGAGTCACGTGAGTGACTACGTGAAGAACCCCGCCAGTGCGCCTGCGCGTCATTACGTCAGACGCCTTGACGCAAACGGACGGGAGAAGCAGTGCTCCTCGAGTGGTTTGTAGTTTTTCAACTACAAGGTAAGTAAAAACTTTTTTACAGGTTTTCCAGGTCCGTTTACTGTGGGTCTATGGCGATTTTTTCCACAGACGCCATGGGAAAAAACGGACAGGGGAAGAGGCGAGCGACATAGCCGACAGAAGTCGGGAAAGTCGGGAGTCCGCGGTTAGAGACCAACCGCCTCTAAACCCCGGTACAGTCGCCAGCGGTGAGCATAGCGACTGTGGACCTGGGGCTGGTGAAAACACAGTCAGCGCCTGTCGGGCAAAAGACAAAGTTTAAATCCCAACGGAGGGAGTCCCAGGCAATGAAGAAGCTCCAGGGCTAGATACTGCTTTAGAGCGTATTGCCCAAATAGAAAGCCTTTTACACAGGCTGTTGGAGCAAAGTTCACTCAGGGAGGAGTGTTCTGAAAGCCAAGCTGCTGGAAACAGCTCAAACAGCTCCTGGTACAGGGCTAGATACTGCTTTTGAGCGTATTGCCCAAATAGAAGCCTTTTTCATAGGTTGTTGGAGCAAAAGTTCACTCAGGAAGGAGTGTACTGTAATCCAAGCTGCAGGAGCAGCTTAACAGCACCTGGCTCAGGGCTGATGGAATGCACCCTCAGGAATGAGGAGCGTGCTACGGGTCATGAGATTTCAGACCCCGACTCTGACGGTGAGGCTGTACAAGGCGATGAAAGGCAGCTGCCAGATGTTCCACCCCTGGTAGTAGGATTCGCTGCCCCGTCAGGGTCAGGAGAGCCATTAGGAAGAACTGGCCTCCTTAATAAATTACTTGGTTTACCATTAGCTGGAACAGCATGAAATGGATGAGACTGCAAGAGTATCTGGAATCAGTTGCAGAGAATATTAAAGCTGCTGGGTTCTGGAATAACTGCTTTTACCAGAATAGCAGGTAACAACCAAAAGATGACGAAGTTGCATCAGCAAACACTGGGGTTGCTATGCAGCACCCACTTCGAGAAGTGCTATACGGTCTACTATGAATCCGAAATTCGCAGCACTCTGCAAACCAAGTAATATACAAATTACCCAAGTTACTCTTTGGAGAGATCTCGGGAGACGTATTAAAGAGTTGGAAGATGAAGCGAAAACAGGATTGATGAAGACATCAATGGTTGTGAAGTCTGTAAAGAGGAAGTATCCTTTCAGACGTCATACGGATCCTGGACCAAGTCGCTCATCAACGCAGGGACGTAGTTGGCGGCCTGCAGCGGGAGCAAGAACCAGTGGGCGTGCTTCCGGGAGAACCCAGGAATCTCAGGGTACTCAAATGACTCAAGAGGTAGGTGGACCTGGTTCTCATGGGAACATACTAACTGGATTAAGTCCAAAAGTTGGAGGCAGGTTACATTTCTTCTATAATAATTGGAAGAAAATTACTTCAGATGTGGTAATCCTGAATAATATACAAGGATTTCGAATTGAATTCAATCCAAATTATGATTTGCCTGTTCAGCATGTTCCTAGCCGAACTCTGCACTTTGTACAAAAAGAAGTGATGGAGGTTCAGGTTGCAATTGAAACCCTATATAAAAAAGGGGTTATTGAAAAATCAGTCTACCAAAGTCACCAATTTGTGTCAAATATATTCCCTCGATCAAAAAAGGATGGAGGATGTAGGATTCTTGTAGATTTGATAAATCTGAATCCTTTTGTGCAATTTAGACATTTTAAAATGGAAACATTTGTGACTGCCAAACAGCTTATTTCAGAAGCATGTTATATGGCAACTATAGACTTGAAAGATGCATATTATTCAGTGTCTGTTCATTCAGAAGATAGGAAGTATCTTAAATTTAAATGGATGAACCAGTTATGGCAGTTCAAAGCTCTGCCTAATGGGTTAATATCTGCACCCAGAATATTCACAAAATTGTTAAAACCAATTCTGGGCTTGCTGAGTAGCCAGGGGCATGTACTAATGGCATATTTGGATGATGTCTTGATTATAGGAAAGACAAAACAGTCAACAGAAGTATCTGTTGCAGTTGTGAAATCAACTTTTGAAAATTTGGGGTTTCTAATTCATCCACAGAAATCTAGGTTAACATCATGTACCTCTATTAATTATTTGGGGTTCACAATTCATTCAGTCCAAATGAATATTACTTTGCCCAGGGAAAAGGGTGGATTTGATTAAAGATTGCAGTAATCTCCTAAACGAGCAAAAACCTTCAATTAGACAGGTGGCTCGTGTACTGGGAAAATTAGTAGCAGCATTCCCAGCAGTCCAATTCGGACCATTACATTATCAACAGCTGCAGAGACTTAAAGAACAGGCACCGAGAATGCATGTTGGTCATTTTGATAGAACCATACAACAAATGCTGTTTCTGATCTGCAGTGGTGGATTCTACATGTCTCAAGCAGTTCCAGCAAAGTGCTGATTGAACAACCTTCCATGATATTACAAACTGATGCCAGTACACCAGGATGGGGTGCAACTGACTTAACATCTAGCTGAGGAGGCAGATGGAATCAGGAAGAGTCATTGTTACTGCAGACATGGGGAATTAACTATTTGGAGCTTCTAGGATGTTTCTATGGGCTCCAAGCTTATTGTTCTAACACAACTAATAAGCATGTTCAAGTTCAAATTGATAACACAACAGGAGTTGTTTATATTAATGATATGGAATTAAGTCGGTGTCTTGTGACAAAATGGTTAATCAACTTTGGGCTTGGTGTATTGAAAAGAACATTTGGATTTCAGCTATCTATCTACCAGGTAGAATGAACGATAGCAGACACCAGGTCACGAAAAGTTCCATGAAAATAAAGAATGGATGTTGAATCAAGAGGTATTCAATGATATAGTCATCAGATTTGGAATGACCGACATCGACTTGAATCATCAGCTATCGAGATATGTCTCATGGAAACCAGATCCAGGAGCAGTGGCGATTGATGCTTTCTCGCTACATTGGGGTGGTATGTTTTCATATATATTTCCACCTTTCTGCCTCATAAGCCAATGTTTGCTTAAAATCAGGCAAGATGCTGCTTCAAGGGTATTGGTAGTACCAGATTGGCCTACACAGCCATGGTATCCGTTGATATTAGAATTAACAACACAAATGTTGATGAAAGTCCCAAAAAAGAGTAATTTATTGCTGCACCCTGTACAGGGGAACAACATCCATTATATGATCGTTTGGATTTGTTGATTTGCAGGTTTTAAGAATGCCTTTTCTGGGACGAGGACTGTCTGAGCATACTGTGGACATGCTTACGGCAGCCTGGAGGAAGAGCACTCATAAACAGTACCTTTCTTATATTAAGAAATGGGAAGAGTTCTGGGTACAAAAGAATGTGCAATAAAGTACTGCAGATATTTCAAATGTTTAGAATTTCTGTCAAAACTTTATTATGATGAAGGTCTGAGTTGTAGTGCAATTAATTCAGCCAGAAGTGCATTGTCCTCATATTTGGTTCTGGATTCAGAAAGAAACTCAATTGGGTCACACCCAATTGTTTCCAGACTAATGAAAGGAATCTTTAATTCCAAACCACCGAAACCTAGGTACGTGACAATCTGGGATGTAAGTGTGGTACTGAAACTACTTCGTGATGGTCATCAAGTGTGTCTTTACCTTTGGTCAAGCTCAGTATGAAAGTATTCATGTTTATGGCATGAGTGACAGCACAACGAGTGCAAACACTTGGAAAATTACAAATAGACAGTATGGAAGTAACTGAAGACAAGGTTACATTCTATATCTATGACCTACTAAAGTAAATTAGGCCAGGTGTGACAGGATTTAAAATTATGCTGGCAGCATATCCAAATGATCCATGTCTCTGTATTAAGACATATTTATTACAATACATTGAGGTCACAAAGAATTTGAGAATACGGAAACTGGGTTTTTGATCACACACAAGAAACCACACAAGAGAGTTTCAATACAGACTATTTCCAGATGGATAAAAGAAGTCTTAACAGCTGCTGGTATTAACACTTATGTTTTTACGTCTCACTCGACTAGGGCAGCAGAAATGTCGGCGGCCAGGGCAAAAGACGGCCCCGTCGACCATATCCTCGCAGCCGCCGGGTGGTCCAATGAGTTGATGCTTCAACATTTTTACCATCGGCCTATTGTTAATGCGGGGTTGTTTGCAGAAACTATTTTTTTTTTTTTTTTAATTTTTATTTATTAGAAGTACATTACATCACAGCCACATACATTAATACTCGTCATTTATATCTTCTTACAATTAATGTACTCCCTTTATTTTTTTTTTTACACTAAAGAAAGAAAAGATTGAAAGAGAGAAGAAAGTGAAGGAAAAAGTGCAAGTGTAGAAAAGTGTAGAAAATGTAACAACAAAAAAGGACGAAGACCCTATGAGAGCGAAATTAAAAACAAAAAGAAAAAGAGTTAAGAAATAGGCCCTAAGAAAAGAAAAGAGAGAGAGAAAAAAAGAAAAACAGATGTTTTTTTTTTTTGAGCATCACGTAAATAGGACATACCAACTCTTCAACTATCATCCCCCCTTACCCGACCTCAATTTTTTATTTTTTTAAAGTACTTTTGCACCCTATGTTTGTAATAATTCTATAAATGCAGACCACGTCAGGTGGAAGTGATCTGGTTTACCTGCTAGGAGGAGTCTTATCTCTTCAAGGTGTAGTGTTTCAAACATATTTGAAATCCACATATTTATAGTTGGTATTGGAGCCTTCTTCCAAAATTTTAGAATTAGCTTTTTTCCAGTTATTAACCCATAATCCATTAATTTCTTTTGAAACACATTTAGTTCTGGATCATCTTCCGTTATTCCGAAGATAATCCATTCTGCTTTGGGTATCAGTCTTGTTTTAAATAACTTTGTAAAGATTTCAAAAATTTCATTCCAAAATTTTTGAATTTTTGTACAGAAGACAAATGAGTGCGCTATAGTTGCTTCTTGGGATTGACATTTATCACAAATAGATGATACGTTTGGGAAAATTTTATGAATTTTAGTTTTCGAATAATATAATCTATGTAAAATTTTAAATTGTATTAAAGTGTGTCTTACATTAATCGAGCATTTATGTACTTTTAATAAGTATTCATTCCAACTTTCCTTTGAAATTTTAATAGCTAACTCTTGTTCCCAGTCTCTTCTGATACCCTCCGTAGATGGTATTTGTACATTTAAGATAATATTGTACAAATATGATATTAAGTTTGCTGATTCCGCTTTTATCTGCATTGCCTCGTCCAGTACATCTGCTGGGTTATTATGATGATCTTTTATATATTTTTTCAAATAGTCGCATATTTGAAAGTATTTAAAATATTGATTATTTCCGAGTTTATATTTTATTTGTAATTGTTGAAATGAAAGTAATTTTCCAGTTTCATACAAGTCACCAAGCGTTTTAATTCCTAGTCTATCCCATTGTGTATAAGCTTTATCTATAATAGAAGGACTAAACGAAGGGTTATTGACTATAGGTAATAAAAGTGATAAGTTTCTTAATTTTAAATTTTGTTTTATTTGTTTCCAAATACGGATTGTACTATGAATAATTGGGTTCTTATTATAGTTTATGTTATTCAATTTCATTGGAGAGAGGAGGATCGCTCCAATGTTTCTAGAGGAGCAATCCTCTTTCTCCATTACAATCCAGTCTACTTGCTGGGCGGAGTTATCCATCAGTTGAATCATGTTTTTAATATTTACTGACCAATAATAATACATAAAATTGGGTAGTGCTAGACCCCCCAATACTTTAGATTTATTCAGATGGGTTTTTTGTATTCTATGTGATTTATAGTCCCATATAAAATTAGTGATATCTGAGTCGAGTTTTTTAAAAAACTTCTTAGGTAAGTATATAGGAATTGATTGAAATAGGTATAAAATTTGTGGTAAAAAGATCATTTTTATTGCGTTTATTCGGCCTATTAAAGACATCGGAAGCGTTTTCCAGAATTTAATTAATGTATTCAGTTTATTAAGTAGGGGGTCAAAATTTGCCCTGAGCATACCTTGATATGCTCTGGTAATTTCGATTCCCAAATATTTAAATTTTTCTGTAGCTATTTTAAAAGGGAATTTTAAAAGATGTGTTGAATCTTTCGGTTTTATTGACATAATTTCACTTTTATTCCAATTTATTCTATATCCAGAAAAAGATCCGAAGTCTTCAATTAAATTTAATATATTTGGTATAGTGATTTGAGGTTTTGTAATATACAATAATATATCATCCGCGTATAAAGATATTTTATTATATGAGTCTTTAGTATTATATCCATGAATATCAGGGTGTATTCTAATTTTTTCTGCTAGCGGTTCAATAATGAGAGCAAACAGCTGTGGTGATAATGAGCATCCTTGTCTATTTCCCCTTGATAGTTGAAATTTCGAGGATAATATGTTATTAGTAAGTATTCTAGCTGTAGGTTTGTTATATAGTAACTTAATCCATAAAATAAAATTCTCTCCCAGTTGAAATTTTTGTAATACTTTATCCATATAATTCCATTCTACTTGATCAAATGCTTTTTCAGCATCCAGCGAAATAATTGATAATTCTTGATCTTCAGATTTGTGTGAGTGCATTATGTTGAGTAGACGTCTCATATTATTAGAAGAGTATCTCTTAGGGATAAACCCTGTCTGATCTGGGTTTATTAATTTACTAATGTATTTACTTAATCTTCTGGCTAATGTTTTCGCTAATATTTTTTGATCTGTGTTTAACAATGCTATAGCTCTATATGAGCCAGGTTCTTCTAAATCCTTATTTTTCTTAGGTATTAATGTAATCGTTGATTCCGCTAATGTATCAGGTAGTATTCGTTTTTTAAAAGCGTATTGGTACATTTTTTGTAATCTTGGTATTATTTTATCATAAAAGTTTTTATAAAATTCATTAGTAAATCCATCAGGGCCTGGTGTTTTTCCATTTTTTAGTGAGTTTATTGTATCTTCTAATTCCTTAATTGAGATTTGTGCACCCAGTTCCTCTTGTTCCTTCAGCTCTAACTTTGGAAGATTACAGGTATCCAAGAACTTTGTGATATTATTGGAATCAATTATCGTTTTAGATGTATACAAATTCTCGTAAAATTGCGCAAATCTTTTATTAATATCCTTCGGTGTTGTTAATAATTCCCCTTTATCTGATTTGATCTTTGGTATAGTATGTTCCTTTTCTCGTTTTTTTAGCTGGCGAGCCAAAAGTTTATGCGGTTTATCCCCAAATTCAAAGTGCTCTTGTTTTGTAATTTGAAAAAGTCTTATAAGTTTGGCAGATAATAATTTATTTAATTTAAATTTTAAAATTATTATTTTATTATGTTTATCTATTGATGGATCTTTAGCATTATCTATATCCATTTGTCTAATAAGTTCTTCTAACTGTCTTTGTTCATTCTTATTCTTTTTATTTTGAAAAGCTTGATATGAAATTATAATACCCCTAATGTATGCTTTAAAAGATTCCCAAAGTAAAGTAGGCGATATATCTGAAGTATCATTTGTTTGAAAAAAGACCTCCATTTGTTCTTTTAAATATATACTCGCTTGTGGATCTTTTAAAATTTGAGAGTTAAATCTCCAGAATGAATTATTCTTAGACAATCCTTCCAATTTTAAAAAGAAAGTTAGTGGAGAATGGTCTGAAATTGAATTTGTATGATATATTGCATTAGATGTTTGGGGGATTAATTTTGTATCCAGCAGAAAGTAGTCTATACGTGAGTATGTCTTATGTACCATTGAGTAAAACGAATATTCCCTGCCAGTTGGATTCACAATTCTCCAAACATCTGCTATATTAGTGTTGTTTATGTAGGTATTGAGGAGTTCCCCAGTTTTCGATTTCATATTCCCTCTCTGTTTTTGACTTGATTTATCTAAGTACGGGTCTAAAACACAGTTAAAGTCTCCGCCTATTATAACATTTTGATAGTTTGACTCTGCAATTATATTGAAGATTTTATTGAAAAAGTGGGGGTTATCAAAGTTAGGGGCATATATATTTACCAAAGTAAGTGGAGTGTCATGGATTTCTCCATTAACTATTAGGTATCTCCCTTCTATATCTGTTATAATATTCTTTGCTTTAAATGGTATACCTTTTCTTATGATAATTGACGTGCCTCTAGATTTTGAAGTGAATGAAGAGTGGTATGTTTGACCTATCCATTTCGCCCTCAGCCTAACTTGGTCCTGAGGTTTTAGGTGTGTTTCTTGTAGGAAGGTAATGTCAGAATTATACATTTTTAGCTGAGCTAATATCTTACCCCTTTTGATAGGTTCATTAATACCTCTTATATTCCAACTACAAAATGAGACTCCTCCTAGGTTCTTTTGTGTGGTGTCATGCATTTTGAATAATTATAGTACCTTTGAATCTTGTGGTGCGTCCATATCCCAGGTCTTTAGGTATTGGGGGAGTTTTTGAATTATTAACTTTTGTTGGTATGTCCATATTATTCTTATCACTAAACACAAAACACAAACAAGTGATTTTATGTAATAAAAAAAAAACTAAAAAAGTGAGGCTACAGTGTCTATAGTCGGCACTGTAGCAAGTGACCCACCTGTAGGTGGGAAAAAACCTTATTTTGACTTCCATTGCGTTGTTGCTCAACTCGCTCCGCTCTCTTAGTTAATCATAACATATTAAAATATTAAAACGAGGCCTCACATTCATATATATAATACAATTTTACCCTGATATTTCCTTATAACATATATATATATCAGAGTTTAATTATTAAACCAATATTTTTGATTTCAATAAGAATCAGCTGTTGGTTGAAGGGGTTAACGAGACGTGCTCCTGGACATAAGCCAGGAGCTCGTTTCTCATCCCCTCCTCCCGCTTATAGACAAGGTTACAATTTATTAAAAATTCATATTAGTATGTTAGTTCATTATTTTTTTGTTTTTTTTGTTAGTATTCTAATCTAACCTGCATAACTTTTAAAGTTGTTAATAGGATAAGTTCTTACAATTGGTTATAACATTTTAATCAATAAGCAATTATTTTCTAATTCATATCCCGTTATAAAGTTGTTTACACGTTTTGAACAGAAAATGTCCTTGCTTCAACATTCCGGAGATAACAGTGTAACTATCCCCAGACAAAACATAGCTGAGAATTATTCGGATCTGCCAAAGCTCCCTTTTATTTCTGTCTTTCAACAATCGTTTGGGCATATTTGAAAGCGTCTTCAGGCTTAACAAATGACTTTTCAAGACCATTAAAAGAAATACGCATTTTAGCGGGATAAAAAACCCCGAATCTGACCCCTTCTCTCCCTCTTAAAAGATCTTTAACCTTATCAAATTTGTTTCTTTTTTGCACAATTTCATGTGGGTAGTCCCTGAATATCTTAATAGTGTCTTTGTCCAGCCGTAATTGTACACCATATTTGATTTTGGTCATAACATATTCCAGTTCTGCAGTGTCTCGAAATTTCACTATAATATGTCGTGGATAAGCTTTTCCCGCATCAAATCTTTTTCCAAATCTTGGGACACGATGAGCCACTTCGATTTTCGGTTCCTTGGGAAGATTCAACAGTTGTTTCAACAAGCCCATGGCAAATTCACGTACCTGTTCCCCTTCTGCCCCCTCTGAAACACCAAGAATCCTCAGATTCTGGCGTCTAGAACGAGCTTCCAGGTCCAGGCATTTGAATGAGACTTTCTCTAATTGAGTCCCCATTTGTAGTGATGCTTGTTCGTTTTCTCGCCTCATTTGCTCATGTTCTTGCCTCAATTTCGCCATGTCTTCAACCAGTCGTGCCGTATTTTTCTCCAATTCCGTAATTGTCTGCATACTTGCAGCTACTGTTTCAAGTACAGCCGTGAACTTATCCGTAGTAATTACATCCATCTTATCCATTTTCTCTGATAGTCCATCTTTCACCTCATCAATTCGTTTATTCATAGTGTCCAGTAAATCCGTCATATTCTTCTGGTTACCAGCATTTAAATCCTTCATCATCTTCTGCATTCCTTCCATCATTTTTGCCGAATTTTCCTTCATTTCCTTCTTATCTTCCACCCTATTATCCGAGATCTCATCTTTCAAATTTTTCATTGATTTTTTCAAGTCATCAAAGTCTTTCTTAGATCTTGTATCCATTTCTGCAGCCACTTCAGAGACTTCAGAGGTAACTTCAGTTTCGAACTGTTTCGACAGTTTATTCACAGCTCTCTGAGGGCTCACAGCTGGAGTCAATTTACTCATTTAAAGGGCTTCAAACCACCGTTTAAAACATCGCGTTTAACGATGACGTCATCAGCGCGGTAACCAGAAGCTCCGGTAAGGTTTTTAAAAACAATCCCGATTTTCGGACCCGTTTTACACGATAAATCGTGAAGTTTTTCGGGAGAGGAGCTGGGTGCACGTCTGTTAGTCTAACATGACGCCACCGGAAGTCCTGCAGAAACTATTTTAAGTTCTGTGTAAATTCCTCTGGTTTAAAGGGGATCTGATTCATTTCATTATTGAAATGAAGTACTGCATTTGTGGTACAAATGTTATTATGAATGCATGATTGATTATTCTCGTTCCGAGTCAATCTATGCAGTGAGAAGCCGGGATTGATCCACGGCATGAAATCACAAAGCTTTAAAATCTTCACGTAGTCACTCACGTGACTCCGAAGTAAAATAGTAAGATTAAACGAGAACTTACCTAAGTTTGAAGTTTGATCTTTATTTTATGAGGAGTTACGTAGGTGATTACGTGCCCACCACGACCCTACCCTCTATCATAAAGGTCAGATGGAAGTTCTTGTCTTACTCGTTTTAGTATGAGACTATATTACTTCGGTTGTTGTTTTTTGTGATTTCACACCGCTGCTTTGAAGATTGACGCGCAGGCGCACTGGCGGGGTTCTTCACGTAATCACCTACGTAACTCCTCATAAAATAAAGATCAAACTTCAAACTTAGGTAAGTTCTCGTTTAATCTTACTATTCTAGGTGAGAGATGTTGATGAATTCAGTGGATTTTTTCAGTTCCATTGTCTATGCGGTTAAGCAGTATATGGAACCATGATTCATAAATGTACCCTTTTAAAAGCACACTTAGGTATTGGTTTTATAGGATTAAGACCAAGGCATGCATGGACAAAATTGCAGTTTGCATTACTGGATTTTTATTTGGTTCCGTGGATTAGTTATGCTTCACTTTAATTGTAACTCCTGAAAAGATTTTATGTAAAGCAATTTTTCTGGTACATTTTCTGCACTGCTCCTGCTGTGCACAAACTTCACTTATCAACACTGATAAAGGTAGAATGCAATTAGAAGCACAGAAAACGATATATATAATAGATAGGTAATAATTATTTTAGACTACATGTCGAGTGTAGAATTGCATTAAATTTGCACAGCCACGATTTGGTTGCCGTATTTTACAGTAGCTTCATGCACTGGATTTGACTCATTCCCTACAGGTCTGAAAGCAGCAGAAAATGAATGTCACTAGTTTGAAACTTTCATCAAAAATAGATGAGAGAGCAGAGTATGATGTTCCAAATGACGGTGAAACCTTGGAATCAGATGGAATTTGACAAACTCAGTCACCATAAACCATTGGTTCAAATTATAAATAGATAAAATTGTAGAACATGGTTTGATAAACACTCATGCAATAAAAAATATAATATTCACCATAGGAGTGCACCCAATTGCAAGTAAAATGTAAACTCCAAAGATCTTCTGATTCAATAATTTTGGAAAAATGTGTAAATGAAGAAAAGATCTATAATAGCCATCAGGCTATTAAACTCAACTAACAAAACTCTGAACATTAATAGCCCATTGCACTTTATCTGTTTATTTATGTGTATAAATATATATATATATATATATATATATATATAGAGAGAGAGATAGATAGATATATAGATAGATAGATAGATATATAGATATATAGATATATGTCAAGTCAAGTCAAGTCACATTTATTTATATAGCACATTTAAAAAACAACTCTCGTTGGCCAAAGTGCTTTACATTTGTTATAAGAATAATATAAACAAACAAACTACATACATATATACATATAGCCCTCGCTCAGAGGATGTCAAGAAAGGCTTGGGAGTATAGATACGTTTTTAGTCTTGACTTAAAGGATCGATGGAGGGGGCAGGTCTGATGGGAAGGGGAATGCTGTTCCACAGTCTAGGAGCTGCAACCGCAAAGGCGCGGTCGCCCCTGAGCTTATGCCTAGACCGCGGGATATTCAGCAACCCCAACTCGGCCGATCTGTGGGACCTGGAGGTGGAGTGGTGGGTGAGAAGACTTTTAATGTAGGTGGGGGCAAGCCCATTGAGGGCTTTGTAGACATGGAGGAGGATCTTGAAATGTATACGGAACCGCACAGGGAACCAGTGGAGAGAGGCCAGGATCGGGGTGATGTGGTCCCTTTTTCGGGTGCCCGTCAGGAGTCTCGCTGCAGCGTTTTAGACCAGTTGCAGGCGGGACAGGGAAGATGGGCTGATGCCAGTGTAAAGGGAGTTGCAGTAATCTAGGCTGGAGGAGATAAATGTGTGGATGGTCTTTTCGAGGTCATCAAAGTGGAGGAATTGTTTTATTTTAGCTATCGTCCGAAGCTGAAAGAAGCTAGCTTTTACCACGGCATTGACTTGTTTGTCAAATTTCAGTGCCGAGTCAAATATCACGCCAAGGTTTTTGACGTGAGGTATGAGTAGTGGGGTAAGGCTTCCAAGGCTGCCTGCTATCATTTTGATTGAGTCCGAGGAGCCGAGAAGGATGACCTCAGACTTACTCTTGTTTAGTTGGAGGAAGTTCTGGGCCATCCAACACTTTATATCCTCAAGGCAGCGGGTAAGGTTAAGCAGATTTGATTGGTGTTTGGGCTTCAGGGGGAGATAGAGTTGTGTATTATCTGCGTAGCAATGGAAGGAAATGCCGTGCCTTTCAATGACTTGGCCTAAGGGGAGCATATACAGGGAGAAGAGAATGAGGCCAAGGATGGAACCTTGTGAAACCCCACAGCAGAGATTAGCTGGGGGGTTCCACAAGGTTCAATGGTATATGGTCACACTGATCTGTTCTGTATTTATTTATGCCTACTATATTCGGTTGTGCTGAAGCAAAGCAAGAATTTCATTGTCCTATCTGGGACACATGACAATAAACTCTCTTGAATCTTGAAATTCTGTAGTCAACCTATTTAAACCTTAATATGAAGATGTGAGTGAAGATGGTAATAAAGTGAAGGTAATAAAGAATTGTAAGGGGATCTTAATCAGCTGGGCACGTGGACCAAGTATTGGCAAATGGAGGTTAATTCAGGAAAGTATTTTGGTTTAGATAATTGAACAAGGTCAGGACCTTCACAGTGAATGGTAGAGATCTGGGTAGTGTTGTCGAGCAGAGGGATCGAACAATACAAATACATGGTTCCCTGAAAGTGGCATTGCAGATAGATAGGGTGGTGAATAAAGGGCCTGTCCCACTTACGTGTCCTTGGCACGCAAATTACGCGACTTCGCGGTCGCGTTGAGGCGCATGGGCATCGTGTGGCCGCGCGGGGCCGGTCCCACTGAGAAGCACGGAGGGGTACGTAGGTGTGCGCGACATCGCACAGGGCTCCGAAATCTTTGTAGCAAACAAAATCTTTGTGCGCCAACGGCCTGTCGCAGAACTGACGGCCAAATTGGGACAGGCCCAAGACCCTGGCGTGACGCAACGTCTCACCTGCAACAGCAGCAGAAGCAGGCAAACGATCGCCGAGCTCGGCCTGGGGCTCACGGCCATTGCGGTCTGGATCCGCCCCCATTTCTACTCCCAGAGCGGGGCCAAGAAAATTGAAGATGGACATAAAATGCTGGAGTAACTCAGCTGGACCGGCAGCATCTCTGGAGAGAAGGAATGGATGACGTTTCGGGTCAAGACCCTTCTTTCAGACTGAAGAAGAGTCTCGACACGAAACGTCACCCATTCCTTCTCTCCAGAGATGCTGTCGGTCCCGCTGAGTTACTCCGGCATTTTGCGTCCATCTTCAAATGACGTCACGCGCTCCAGACGGCTGTGCGGTCGAATGAAGTGGCACGCGACCTTCGCGGGACCGTCACGGCTCAACGCGACCACGAGGTCCCGTAATTAGCGTGCCAAGGACACGTAAGTGGGACAGGGGCTTTAGGCTTTTGGCATACTAGTCTTCTTTGGTCAAGGCAATGAGTACGGATACTGGGGTATTACGTTACAGTTGTATTAGAAGTTTATGATGTGTATTTGGAGAATCGTGTTCAGTTCTGGGCAGCCTGACAGAAAAGATGCCATTAACTTGAAACAGTAAAGATAAGATTTTCAAGGATGTTGTCGGTACTCGAGAGTTTGAGCTAAAGGGAGAGGTTGGGCAGGCTTGGACTGAGGCAGTGTTCTTTTGAGGGGCATGGATAGGGTGAATGCACTGAGTCTTTTTCCCAGGGTAGGGAGATCAAGAACTAGTGGACATAGGTTTAAGGTGAGGGGGTGGTGGGGGGAGAGAGATTTAATAGGACACTATGACCTGGTGAATGTCTTTTAATCTTACCATGCGTTCATACTCATTAAGTGAATGGGTGTTGGGATTCTCTGCCAACTCAGACCTTAAGTAGGGACACAAGACCCCATCAAGTTCATCGGGGACTTTTGAACAAAGGATTAAGAGGCCAAAGGAAAGATAACTTACTTTTTGAAAAGGATTTTGCTTTACTTCAATGCGTTTATTTATTTGTGTGCTTTAAAAACTTTTTAGTGTTTTATTTTCAAGAAACAATTTCCAATTTTCTGAATGATTACTTCAGTCTTAATAATTGTAAGATATTTCTGAATGTCAGAAACATTCCCAATGGATAATAACATAGCTAGTCCATAGAGCAGCAGCCAGTTCATAGAGGGCTGGAGGCAGGGCTTCACCAGCTGTGAAAGGCTGTCAGGGGCTGTAGGATTTGTTGCGAAACAGGTTTAGTGGAGTAGTTTATTGTCAAGTGTACTGAGGTACAGTGAAAACTTTTGTGTTGTGTGTTATCCAGTCAGCGAAAAGACTCATGATTACAATCGAGCCGTCCACAGTGTACAGATACAGAATAAAGAGAATAATGTTTAGGGGAAGATAAAGTCCAATAAAGTGCAATTAAAGGTAGTCTGAGTGTCAGGACCACTCTCCAGTTGGTGTTGGGATGGTTCAGTAGCCTGATAACAGCTGGGAAGAAACTGTCCCTGAATCTGGAGGTCATCAATTTGAAAGTAATAAGCATTATTACCTGGGGAACATGGACAGGTGACGTTTCAGGTTGGGACGTCACCCATCCATGTTCTCTAAAGATGCTGCCTGCTAAGTTACTCCAGCACTTTGTATCTTTTTTTGTGAACCAGCATTTGCAGTTCTTTGTTTCCACTTTCTTCAGCATTAGTTCCTGATCAAATGTCCATGTGATCCAGTTTCACGTGGGCTGTACCAAATAGTTAAAGGCTGAGTGATCAAATATAGTGTGACCAGTATCCCAAGAGCATGTCAAAATAGAATTGAAACCTTTTTCTGGGATGGGAAATGAGCACAGGACCTTCTGACCCAGAAAAAAAAAGGTCTGCTTACCATGATGACTAAAAAAACAATAGCTAATTGCTAAAATCAGGCAACAGACATAAAGGCTTAATTACAATGCAATTTTAATTAGTTCCAATCAAAAATAAGTTACATCTCACAGGATGTACTCTGCTAGAGACATGTCCCTGGTTGAGGAAGTGTGTGTATGTGATGGTGCAAGGGTAATTTAGCCCTGAAGAGAAGCCAGGATGTGTTCAAGTAAATTGAAAAGTTCCTGAGAGGAGATTTCCTTCAGTTCTCTAGTTGCCTTGATGACATCATCCATTCATTACCAAGGAGCCAAGAGCTGGTTTAATTGCAGTACCTTTGAAGTCAAAGAATTACTTTTCCTAATCTCCTTTCGTATCATTTCCATAAATATCTCCAGATGGTCTATGTCCTGTTCAATTAATAAGCAAACAAAACATCAGGTATTCCTCAAAGGCCAAACCATTCAGAAGAGATAAATATTCCGTTCACATGATTCATGCTAGTAATGGGCTGCCACTGATCTGGGACACAGATAGAAATATCAAGGTATCCCAAATTAAAGTTTAAAAAAGTCTAAAAGACAAACATGTAGGATGTTGAGGGTTGAGTGAAGATCATCTAAATTTCTGCCTTGTGTTTAGTTTAGTTTAGGTTTGAGATACAGTGCGGAAACAGGTGATCCGGCCACACCGAGTCCGCGTCGACCAGCGATGCCTGCACATTAACACTATCCTACTCACACCAGGAACAATTTACAATTATACCAAACTAATTAACCTACAAACTGTACGTCTTTGCAGTGTGGGAGGAAACCGGAGATCAACAGAGAAAACCCATGCAGGTCATGGGATGAACGTACAAACTCCATACATACAGCACCGGTAGTCAGGATCGAACCCGGTCTCTGGTGCTGCAAGGCATCAGCTCTAGCGTTGTGCCACCGTGCTGCGTTTAATTGATCTATCCCTCAACAGGCTACAATATTGCGGTTTCCTCTTTATTCCCAGCATATTTATGAATACATTTTTTTAAAATCTCCGAGAATCAGCATTACGTTTTCCCCATAAGAAATATTGGGCATGCAATCTGATCTCCTTATTCCTATCAACTCCTCCCAGATTTGACCACTCACCTACACGTTATCACAGGGCAATTTACAAAGATTTTTTCCAGGGAATCAAGAACTAGATGGCATAGATTAAGGTGAGGGGGGAAAATATTAATCAGGACCTGTAGGGCAACTTTTTCCACACAGAAGGTGACACGTAGTTAGAACACGCAGCCAGAGGAGGAGTTTGAGGCAGATACAATAATAAACTTTAAAGAACATTTGGGCATATGCATGGATTGGAAAGGTGAATATGGGCCAAATGTGAACACATGGGACTAGCTGAGATGGGCACTGGGGCAGCATGATTTGAGTTGGTCCAAAGGGCTTTTTTCTGATATATAACTCTTTGATTTCATGCTGCAGATGTTTCATTATTATTTTTAAAACTACTTCATCTGCTGGATGAACATATTAATCTAAATGAACTGCGAGGTTTCTCCAACTCTGCCAACTAAATGGCTAAGGAAAGCATTAGTGGATTCTTTGCCGAGCATCGGAAAATGACTGGCATACAACGCTACACCCTTTGAAAAATTAATGTGCAGAACTGGTTTCAAGTACTTTGGAACTTCACCTCTAGCATTATAAATACATTACAGTTTATTACCATTATGAGACTGCCTGAAGAACTTAAAACATTTATATATTTACAGGCTTTTCATGTCTTGAGGGTCTCAAGCAATGAGGTCATTCTTTGCTCTCACACAGTTAGCTTAGGAATCTTTCAAAGATTCCTGCCTTCCCTCCTTTCTGTCTGTTGCAACCTGGTAACAATATCCAAGCACATGGCAGAGGATCCACTGGGACTCGACACAGAACCTCTCTGTCCCTCTTCTCAACCCCTTAATTCGTTTTGTGTTGTCAACCTACGTGTCTGATGTTCAGATTCAGATAAACAATAATTTCTTCCCATTAATCTTTGAGAAGACCAAAGCCAGCATTTCAAATCAGACAAGTAAGTATACATGGGTTAGTTAATAAGTTTGCAGATGACACCAAAATCGGTGGAGTGGCAGTCAATGAGGATGGCTGTTAAAGTACATAGCAGGATACAGGTTAGCTACAGAAATGTGCGGAGAAATAACAGATGGAATTTCATCAGAGCAAGGGTGAGTTTTTGCACTTTGGGAGGTGGGATGTAAGGTGAAAGTATACAGTTAATGGCAAAACCTTAAACAACATTGAAGTACAGAGGGATCTTGAGGTCCAAGTCCATAGCTCCCTAAAAGTGGCAACATAAGTAGATACAGTGGGAAAGAAGGTATACGGTTTGACTGCCTTTGACGGTTGAGGTATAGAGGATAAGAGTTTGGAATTCATCTTGGAACTTTATCGGAGTTTGGTTAGGCCAGATTTGGCACATTGTGTGCAGTTCTGGTTGCAGCATTAAAGGGTGGATGTGGAGGCTTTGGAGAGCAGATCAGAGGGTATTATCTATAAGGAGATTTTGGGCAGACTTGGATTGCTTCCTCTGGTGTGTCAGAGACTGATGAGAGACCCGATAGAAATATATAAAATTATGAGAGGCAATGACAGAGCTATACATATAGATTGTGTACAACCAGGGCCTTTTTCCTTGGAGTGGAAATGGCAAAGATTGGATGGCATGGCTTTAAGGTGAGAGAGGAAAAATGTAAAGGATATGACTGGGGCAATTTTTTTTTACATAGAGTGTGATTGGTGCCTGGAACGCACTACCTGGGGTGGTGGTAGAGGCAGATACGATTGTGGCATTTAAGAGGCTTTCAGATAGGCACATGGAATTGCAGGGAATGGAGAGATATGGATTGTGTGTAGGCAGAGAAGATTAGTTTAACCTGATATAATTTTCGGCACAGACATTGTGGGACAAAGGGCCTACTCCTGTGCTGTACAGTTCTATGCTCTATGTTCTTAAGCCATAAATTGTACCCCTCTCCATGCCACAGCCAAGGCTACAGTGACCAGCATTCTAGTGGACCAGAAATTGAGCTCTTAGCCATGTATCCTTCTCATCAAAAAAATCACTCACTTCCAGTACAGTAACATTGGTAATTTTCACCCCTATTTCAGCCAGTTGAATTACATCCATCATTTTATTATCTCCAAACTTACAGTTTCATTTGCCTTGACAGTGTCCCATCTTCCAAATCCATAAACCTGGATATATCCAAACTCTGGGGCAGCAAGCATGGGCAGCCAAGAGATCTGCTCCTGCTTCTATTTTTCACATTCGTTTTTTAATATTCTGTGCAGGCCATATCTTCCTCTATACCAATACATGCTCACTCCTCTGCTCCCACGACTCCTGAGCTCTTCATACATTCAATTTAGAATTTTCATTATTCTGTTCAAACCACTTTAAGATCCCATCTAATACCAGGCTATGGAACTCTGGAGGAACACTAGTATTCACCTTTTCACCACCATTGCCTTGTTAAACCTTCAGATATTCGAGATTCCCCTTTTTAAATCTACTGTATCTGCATCTTCTAGAATCTTTGGTTCAGTGTCAATATTTGATGAATTATATTTGTGCGAGACATATTGGGACATTATTCTACTTTAAAAGGACAACTAATGCAAATATTTCTAATAATGTCAGGTCTGTGAGGTTTCCATGTTTGTGGCTGACATTACATAGAAAATACTATCCAAATGCCCCTTTTGATTTTGATACATATGAATCAAATGCTTTCTCTCTGCTATGCTATTCTCTGTAAAAATTAAAAATCAATAAGTGCAAGGACAATATAATAAATTCTTTCAATGGCATAATCTAGGTTAGTGGACTAGATGTGTACATTGAATGCACATGAATGGGTTAGTCTAGCCCAACACAGAAATGGGCTTCATTATAAAAGTTTGATCTTATTTCGCTAACTCTGCGGTTGACTTAATACAGTAACAATAAGGGGGAAAAATGAATGCTTGTTAAATCATAGCAGCAACTGCCAGACCAATTATGTCTTTAATACCATTTAATGTATTACTTTAAGAAAAGTGAACTTGGATCACAGGTCATTATACATCTGAAAATGGGACCAGAGTTCTCAAAGTTGTAGCTGTACAATGAAAGACAGGGTTGTGTAAATAGAATTGCATGAACAATTTTGTTTCTATCACCATCTTTGAGATACATCAATTGTTTACTTTTTCCACTGTAAATAATTTCTCTTTTGAACAAATGAGGTGCAAATTTGGCTTCTTCATCAGATCTTTTATTCACACATCTGAACATTCCGCTAATTTGGATTTCTGTTTTACCAGCATCACCATCCTCAACACAGTTTGCAATGTGTAGGTGTGTGAGGATGAAGTTATAAAATCAACAGATAAAATATAACAGCACAAGATCTCCACAGCCAATAATGGAATCTCTCCTTCCCTCACCCACCCTAGTTGTCCTGATAGTTTCACTGTTCATACCCCTTATTTATCACCTCCACAGCCAACAATGGACCATTGTGAGCTCCTTGGACCATTGCTGGCTCTGATTTGCTTTATACTTTTTCATACCTCTAGTTTCCCTCTCCCCTGATTCTCAGTCTGAAGAAGGATCTCGACCCAAAACTTCACCCATTCCTTCATCCAGAGATGCTACCTGTCCCGCTCAGTGACTCCTGCATTTTGTGTCAATCTTCGGAGTAAACCAGCATCTGCAGTTCCTTCCTACACATAAGATCACAAGAACTCTAGAAGGGCTCCTGAAATCTTTTTTCAATAAAGAGTATTTTAAAAGTAAATGATAATATAACAATACATAAAACAAGGCCAACCTAGGAAACTACCATCTGTTTCAAAGTGACGAGGAAGTAATAACTGGCATAGGATGTAAAACTCATACTGAGATTCTGGAACGTTAGCAAATGCATAGTTGGTTTTATTCTGGGTCATTGACAACTTTCTTGCATGCAGAACCTAATGCAGAGTTTCATTGTACCTCAGTATATTTCAAAAAGCAAGCATCATCTTGGACTCCAAGTAAAGCAGATGTGGTATGAAACTTCATGTTTTTTTAACGGTGCTTACTTTGAGAAGGTGATCTGTCACCCTCAGTGAAGCATCTGACATCTGATTTAGAACGCAATATATAATAGAGCTGAGCTCCGCAATATTACCATCAGGGGTGTGAAATATGCCAGAAACATGCAAGGCAGGAACAGCTGTTACATTTTCTAAAGCAAGACGAGCTGTACTGGTTGCAGAATCCGTTTTGAATTTAACTAACAGAGACCTTGAGGGAACATGCCGTGCATCAAAATCTGAAACAAATTCTTTATCAACAGCCTTTGGACTTCGCTCCACCAAATTTGGTTTTAGATCCTAAATATATACAAAGATTGATGGCTGGGGAGGTTTAATCTGATGCTCCCTTTATAGGCGATGGCTCTCCGACAATTATATTTACTTCCTCTGCAAACCCATTATTTCAGAGGATATAAAGTAAGCTCTGCCACTTCCTCTGTTTTACTGAAGCAATCTGCACAGTGGACAAATTATGACCTATTTTCATGAGGTGACTATGTACTCATAAATGGCGCATAAAGCTGGACTGAAAGGTTCAATGGAAGCATATGAGGCGAGGTAATACATTTAATTATTAATTTATGATCCCCAAACTGCTCTGTCTCTCTATATCATTAAAACTAACATCTTTGATTACGTATATATGGTTACCTATTCTAAATTCATTGATGAGATTTTGATGTCAACATAGAACATAGCACAGGAACAGGAACAGGCCCTTCAGCCCACAATGTCCCTGCGGAACACGATGCCAAGTTAAACTAATCTCCTCTGCCTGCACACAATCCATAGTCATCCATTCATGCAATTCCATGAGCCTATCAAAAAGTCTCTTAAATGCCACGATCATATCTGCCTCTATCACCACCACCCCTGGCAGCACTTTCCAGACACCCACCCACCCCTTGACATTTCCACCCTGAGAAAAAGACTCTGATTGTCTATCCAATCTATGTCTCTCCTAATTTTACATTTTACCATCAGTATCAAAATATTTCTGATAATGTGCCTGAGACCTTGGAAGTTATCATAAGGGGACCATATGATTGTAAGATTAGTTATACTTCTTCAACATTCATTACATATCATAATCATACTTTATTAGCCAAATGTGTTTTTGCAACATAAAATGAATTTGATTTGCCATACAGTCATACCAATAAAAAGCAACAGAACACACAAAATCCATTTTAACGTAAACATCCACCACAGTGACTCCTCCGCATGCCTCACTGTGATGGAAGGCAGAATAAATGTCAATCTCTCCCTTCTTTGGCCTCCAGCAGTCAGGGGCCTCTAACATTCCGTTAACGGGACAATCTTATTCCCGTAGGTGGCGGCGGGCCTCCTCGTTGGGGCGAGGACATATATATGGAAGAAAATTAAATCCAATACATACAAACAATTCAATGCATTGATGTTTAAAGGGATCTTAGACAATGTCTTTATGAGCACTGGTTACCAAATGGAACTTCCCTACAGTGGAGAGTTTTCAAATGTGAGGGTAACAGCCACTGATTGCGTTTCTGATTAATAAATAAAAGAGTGATAATCACCATCTTGAGGCATGGAATGTCAATATCCACACAATGCATGCGTATATACTTCAACTTTAGACTTTAGAGGTAGACCGTGGAAACAGGCCTTTCGGCTCACCGAGTCTGTGCCGACCAGCGATCACCCCGTACACTAGCACTATCCTACACACTAGGGGCAATTTACAATTTACAGAAATCAATTTACCTTCAAACCTGTATTAATTTGGAGTGTGGGAGGAAACCAGAGCACCTTGAAAAAAACCCACGTAGTCACAGGGTGAATATACAAACTCTGTACAGACAAGAGTCATGGTCAGAATCGAACCCGTGTCTCTGTTGCTGTAAGGCAGCAACTCTACCGCTGCGCCACTGTGCCGCCCTGACTCTTGTGCATTTGATAACATAGAAACATAGCAAATAGGCTCAGGGGGAGGCCATTTCGCACCAGCACCGCCATTCATGTGATCATGGCTGATCATCCACAATCAGTAACCCGTGTCTGCCTTCATCCCATATCCCTTGATTCTGCTAGCCCCTAGACCTCTATCTAACTCTCTTTTAACTTAATCTGGGTGAATTGGCCTCCACTGTCCTCTGTGGCAGAGAATTCCACAAATTCACAACTCTCTGGGTGAAAACGTTTTTTTCTTATCTTAGATTTAAATGGCCTCCCCAATATTCTTAGACTGTGGCCCCTGGTTCTGGACTCCCCCAACTTTGGGAACATTTTTTCTGCATCTAGCTTGTCCAATCCTTTCATAATTGTATATGTTTCTATAAGATCCCCTCTCATCCTAAATTCCAGTGAATACAAGCCCATTCTTTCCAATATTTCCTCATAAGACTGTATGATAGCACAGTAAAAGATAAAGTGCCAGGAGTTTTCTGATCCCTAAGGGCATTTTACCTCCTTGCTACTAAAGATAGTAGTAGATGTAGTGGTAGATGCTTATCAGGTAATTTAATTTACATGGAATTTATTTAATTGCCCTGTAGGTGTGAGACATTTGCCACCAAAATAATCCATTTGAATGATATAATCTGCCCTAATATAGCCTGCATCGACAAAATCTATTGGACAACAGTAGCATATCCTTTATGGCTGCGGATTATTACTGTAAAGACAAATTCTGTTTATATCCCAAAAAGTAGCAGAGGTTTTGAGTTCTTGCACTAAACAATATTCCCTTGTCATGTATCTGTACAGTGAATGGCTCGATTGTAATCATGTATTGTCTTTCCACTGACTGGCTAGCACGCAACAAAAGCTTTTCACTGTACCTCGGTACACGTGACAATAAACTAAACTGAAATGGAAACAGAAACTAATACCCAGTATGTGCACCTACCTTCCTAATCTAGAGCACAAAGCAGTTATATTGCCACCCTGCAACCTGTTAGCTCAGCACACATGAACACCGAACACAGGACCTCACAAAGCTCCTTGGTGATGAGTGCCTTACTGTGTAATCTGCTGAGATATGGGAGGAATAGTAGTCCTTTAGCAGATAACTTGAGTCAGGCAGCCTGCCATTGCCAGCACAATGTAGGACAACTATATGGCAGCTGGGAAAGCGCTTCATGCAAGAAATGAGAGAAAAGGCAGATAAGAGAAACCCTGCAGAAGGAATTGTGACACAAAATAAAAATGAGAGTGCAAAAGAACGATTTGAAACTGAAATGATATTGAAAGCATAATGAATAAATGAAAAGGGTCAGGAATTTGGAGAATGGAATAGCCAAAGGTTTTCTGTTTTGGGGACAACCAGAGAATTGCCTGCAAATCATCTTCAACATTGTGCGAATTTTACAAAGTGTATTTACATATCGCTCAATGTAAAATCCTTGATGATCCAGCACAATCCAGCAATACTGGAATGAAGTTATCTTAATTTAATTGCTTTGGAAATATTTCTTGCAATACTTGGGGCGATAACTAGACACAGCTTTGTTAATAGTGGAAAATGTGTTATCACATAAAAAGGAATATTTAATCAAGGTCTAGTCTAGTACCTGTGAGACCCTAATATTAAATGATTGGTAAAAAGTCGTTCACTTGATATGTTAGGGTGAAATAGTCAATTTCATAGTAGATTAAGCTTTAAACAGGCCCATTGCTCATCCTGCATCTGGAAGTTTAATTTAAAAGTCTCTTTTAAGGCGTGCACAAAAGGTGCAATTAACAGAAGCCTGGTGATGAACTCTGAGGAGGTTGTGAGGGGGTTTGGAGTGGGATGTGATGGTTAGAGCATTTGGGAGGTTTGGTGGCCAGGGCTAATTTCCCACAAGGTGCTTCTCGGACAGGTGGACAAGACTCTTGAAACCTGTCTCACACAAGACGTGACTTATACATGAATTTCCTCGATTGTTGCATCTGTGAGGTATATTCTGTGTGGTGCGTACTCCACAGAATTGAAGGACATAATGTAGTGAAGGAGGTAATCCACAGTGTTTATAAACTGGAAGTTTGTTTGCATTTAAAACAAAAGCCACCTGCTTGATGAATCTAAGACACATGAGACACAATTACAGAATGGATTAAATAATCAATGCGTAAACCTAAAGATAGAAAGGGGCAGCACGGTAGTTCAGCGGTAGAGTTGCTGCCTCACAGCGCCAGACCTGTGTTCAATCCTAACTACAGGTGCTGTCTGTATGGAGTCTGCTCATTCTCATGTGGGTGCTCAGGTTTCCTCCCACACTCCAAGGACGTACAGGTTTGTAGGTTAATTTGGCTTTGGTAAAAATTGTAAATTGTCCCGAGTGTGTAGGATACTGCTAGTGTACAGGGATCGCTGGTCGGCATGGACTCGGTGGGCCGAAGGGCCTGTTTCTGTGCTCTATCTCTAATATAATTATAAGGAACTGGTGTGGATAATTTGAGCAAACAAACTGATGGTCTGGATTTTTGTTCCAACTAAAGGCAGATTAATTGCACACTGATGGTCAGACCTCAAGGTTGTGGAGCACTCTAAATTGGGATTTAGCTGCTGTTTAATGGAAGTGAGGCACATGGAAAATTAGTTGAAAATAGCAAGAATGGTGAAACTGGGAGAGCAGAAATGCAAATCAGCATCTTAACAGATGGCAGTGTTGTGCTGAGAGCAATGGTTCAAGAATTCTCTCACTGGCCAGTGAAGTAAATACCCAATGTTATAAATGAATGAGAAAATCTGTCTTTACTTTTATTTAATCATATATTTGCTGACTTATCAGTTTCACAGCATCAGTGTGCTGACTGAAGACAAAGGAGTTAGTGAATTACTTCAGGAAGCGAAGTGGTACAGAGACAGCCCCAAAGTAGAGTTTTTAGGGGTAAATATCACCAACAACCTGTCCTGGACCAGCCATATCAAGGCAATGGCTAAGAAAGCACACAAACACCTCTACTTCCATAGATGGCTCGGGAAGTTCGGCATGTCCCCAACAAGTCTCACCAACTTCCACAGATGCACTGTAGAAAGCATTCTATCAGGATACACCACACCATTGTTTGGGAACAGCTCCATCCAAGATCACAAGAAATTGCAGAGAGTTGTGGACATAACCCAGACCTTCACGCAAACCAACCCCCCCCCCCATTAACTTAATCTACGTTTCACACTACCTCGGCAAGGCCACCAGCATAACCACAAATGAGTCTCACTATGGTCACTCACTCTGCTCCCCTCTCTCATCAGGTAAGAGGAACAGAAGTGTGAAAAAGCATACATCCAGATTCAGGAACAGTTTATTTGCAGCTATTATCTGGCAACTGAACCATCCTACCCACAACTAGCAGTCCTAACCTACCATCTACCTCATTGGAGACCCACAGACTATCTTTAATTGGAATTAACTGGACTTTATCTTGAACTAAATAGTATTCCCTTTATCTTGTATCTGTACACTGTGGATAGCTTGATTGTAATCATACAGTATATTGTCTTTTCGCTGACTGGATAACATGCAACAAAGGTAAGCATGTCGAATGCCATGTGCATCTGACGTGTTACTTTCAGGGAGCCATGCACCTGTACGCCTTTACTTGAAAAAAAGAAATGGAAAATTTAGTTTAGTTTAGTCTAGTTTAGTTTAGTTTATTATTGTCAGATGTACCGAGATACAGTGAAGGTGTACAGGTGCATGGTTCCCTGAAAGTAACATATCAGGTTCACAAGGTGGATAAGAAGGCATTTGACATGCTTGCCTTTGTTGGGAACGGTATTAAGTTAAAATGTAGGGACTTCATGATGCAGCCATACAAGCCATTGGGAAGAGCACACTTTTATTCAGTTCTGGTCGCCCAGCATTAGGAAAGATACCATTCAGTTAGAAATGGAGCAGGAGAGATTTAGTAGGATACTAGACTAAGTGGGACCCGTTGGGTCCTATGTTCACATGGGAGGGCTGGTCCCTCGCCGCAATATTCCACCTCTCCACCAATTCCAATATTGGTGGCCAGTGGGGTGAGGGGGAGGGGGTTCTGGAGCACTGGCATGGGTGTTGTTGGCTGCAGGGACTACTGGTCTCCAGAGGGCTAGTATGGACATTGTGGGCCTAATGGATTCTTGGGGTGGCAGCTCAGTCCCTCAAGCCTGATGTGCTGGCAGCTCACTCACGGCTGGTGGGCTGGCAGTTGACTCACGGCTATTCCTTGAAATTCCATTTCAAGCAGAGTGCAAGGCCACCAAATTCAAATCCATTTTCCTACCATTTCAAGCAGGGTGCAAGGCCACCAAATTCAAGTACAGTTTCTCACCTCTTCGAGCAGGGTGCAAGGCCACAACATTTGTGCAGTTTCATACCACTTCAAGCAGGGTGCAAGGCCACCAAATTCAGGTTCAGTGTCACCACTTCAAGCAGGGTGCAAGGCCACCGAATTCAAGTGCAGTTTCCAACCACTTCAAGCAGGGTGCAAGGCCACCAAATTCAAGTGCAGTTTCATACCAAGGAGGGTGCATGGCCTTCATGGCGTGATTGACAGGAGAGAGATTCTCAACATGTTTTAAACACTTATAACACTTTTGTTATTCATTGATGGGAAGAATCCTCTGCACCTGATGAGCGGAAGGGGACTGAGTAAGATGGCCAAAAATCACAGCTGTAAGTGGTAACGTTTTATCCAAAATCAATATTGTGCAAACAGGAAGTTGTCAAGTTTAGACAAACAACCATTTGCAGGCAGTGTCTTTTCACTTCAACCTAAACCCCCCCAAACAACCATTTGCAGGCAGTGCCTTTTCACTTCAACCCAAGCCCCCTAAACAACCATTTGCAGGCAGTGCCTTTTCACTTCAACCCAAGCCCCCTAAACAACCATTTGCAGGCAGTGCCTTTTCACTTCAACCCAAACCCCCCAAACAACCATTTGCAGGCAGTGCCTTTTCACTTCAACCTAAACCCCCCAAACAACCATTTGCAGACAGTGCCTTTTCACTTCAACCCAAGCCCCCTAAACAACCATTTGCAGGCAGTGCCTTTTCAGTTCAACCCAAACCCCCCAAACAACCATTTGCAGGCAGTGCCTTTTCACTTCAACCCCAAACACCCCAAACAACCATTTGCAGGCAGTGCCTTTTCACTTCAACCCCAAACCCCCCAAACAACCATTTGCAGGCAGTGCCTTTTCACTTCAACCCAAACCCCCCAAACAACCATTTGCAGGCAGTGCCTTTTCACTTCAACCCAAACCCCCCAAACAAACATTTGCAGGCAGTGCCTTTTCACTTCAACCTAAACCCCCCAAACAACCATTTGCAGACAGTGCCTTTTCACTTCAACCCAAGCCCCCTAAACAACCATTTGCAGGCAGTGCCTTTTCAGTTCAACCCAAACCCCCCAAACAACCATTTGCAGGCAGTGCCTTTTCACTTCAACCCCAAACACCCCAAACAACCATTTGCAGGCAGTGCCTTTTCACTTCAACCCCAAACCCCCCAAACAACCATTTGCAGGCAGTGCCTTTTCACTTCAACCCAAACCCCCCAAACAACCATTTGCAGGCAGTGCCTTTTCACTTCAACCCAAACCCCCCAAACAAACATTTGCAGGCAGTGCCTTTTCACTTCAACCCAAACCCCCCAAACAACCATTTGCAGGCAGTGTCTTTTTACTTCAAACCAACCATATTTTCATTTTCAAACCACATTAAGGGCACTCACAGTTGAGTAGACATGTGTTCAGTGTTATTCAGAGCTCAGAGAGCCATGACCCACTGGCTTCCTCCATCTTGCAGAGACTGAGTGAGGCACACCACTTCCTGGTTTTATAGTCCCTCCCCCCCCTTCCAGCAGGGGCAGCAGAGAGAATGGCAACTTTTTAAAAAACATTAATATCTCTCTGATTTTTCATTGATGGGAGAAATCCTCTGGTCACAGAAGGCGGAGGGCGGCTCTGAGCGAGGTGGCCAAAATTGACGGCCGTAGGTGGCGGCGTTCCCTCAGAAATCGCAGCACAGTGTGCCAAAAGTGGTCAAGATCAGACTTTTAGTGATATAGATTACCAGGACTTATGGGCGTGAGGCTTTGAGAGCGGTTGGCTAGGCTAGGCCTGTTTTATTTAGAGCATCAGAGGCTGAGGGGTGACCTTATTGAACTGTACAAGATCACGAGGGGCATGGGAAAAGTGAATGCTCATAGTCTTTCTCCTGTAGTAGCGGATTCTAAAACCTGGGAGTATAGACTTAAGGTGAGAGGAAAGAGATTCACATGTGAATTTAGTCAAAGGGTCGTCTGTATCTGAAACAAACAGACATTTGTAGGTTGGTGGTTGCCTAAAATTGGAGAATTTAATGTCCATACTGTTAGGTTCTCAACTACCCAAGTGGAATATCTGTCCCTCCAGTTTGCATGTGGCCATGGAAGAGGCCCAGGACAGTAATAAAGGCTCTGTCTCACGGTGTTGCGGTCATTGGCGGTGAAGCGCGGCGTTGCCGGTAGAGGGGACCGCACGGCAACGACGAGAACGGCGCACGGATGCTGCGCGGGGGCCGAGTGATCTCCGTACGGCCGGTTCCACAAGCTTGCGGCGTCGGGTGATGACGTCATCGCGCAACGAGATGACGTCTTTCGGATCGCGGGGCTGTGGCGGCGGCCGTGCCGCACACGTGCCTCACTGGCGGCGGCTGTGGCGGTGAAAGTTCGACTCACGGCGCTCGTGCCGCACTGGTGGCGGCGGTTGTGGCGGTGACCGTGCCGCACTCGTGCCTCACTGGCGGCGGCTGTGCGGTAAGAAATTATTTTAAGACATTGTTGACTTTTTGTGAGCACCGCGCGGTGTTGGGACCAACAGCGCACGGCCTCGGCAATGTGCGTTTGACCGAACCCGCGGTCTCTGGCGGTCCACGAGCGGTAGATACTTCATGTATCACCGCCAATGACCGCAGACTCATGAGACAGGCCTTTAAAGGTAGATAGGTAGATACTTTATTATCACATGTAACATTTCACAGTGAAATTCTTTGTTTTACATACAATACACAAGGTATGCAAAGCGTTGCCACATATAGGGCACCAACAAAGTTACAAAGTATCCATTACTGTCCCCAATGGTCCCTCTATATTCTCGGCAGCTTCCCCATGTCAGGTTCCCTTTCATGAAAACCTCAAAACTAAACCAAACTTACCTGTATACCAGCTGCAGAACTCAAATATAGCCTGAGCATATCATAGCTTAGGCTTTGACTTAAAACAATAGGAAGTGGTATAGCATAGTACTTAGGAGTACAAGCTGACAAGTGGTTGGAATGACAGGTTGCTGAATGGGTAACATTCTCCAACAATGGAAAAAAATCACCTCTGGGGAGAAATGGAACAAGCAGACATTTAAAAGAAAGGGATGGATATTCTAGATTTACTTCTGTCTGCGTTGCCATGTTATTACCTCTCAAGATATATTTGCACACACAAATCACAAAGAAGAAAGGGACTGATGCACAGCAATAGCTTCACTGGCAGGATTACTACTGTTCCTCCAGCTGCCATTCCAGAGTCTGATTTGTATAGAAGCTAAGAAGATGCAATGTGACTTCCTTCAGGTCAAATCTTAGGAGGAAAAAAACAGATGTATTTATTAGTTGCTATTATTTGGGTTTTGAGGTATGGTTGCCTCAACAGACACTAAACTTTTTTTTCTTGTTTATTATATTGTTTATGGTGTACTATGTTTACATATTCTGTTGTGCTGTTGGATGTAAGAATTTAATTGTTTTATCTGGGTCATATGTCAATAAAACACTCTTGACTCCTGATTCTTTACTCGTGACTATTGAAGATGTTGTCCACTTTTGAGGATGATGGGAACACATGCACTGTGATTCTGTCCAGTGAGGTAAAACATGTAGAGGTGGTACTGTTCTCGAGTGCTGGGATGCACAAATTTGCTTCAATAGCCAAATGATCTGTTACCTATTTGGGCTCCTGCCTGGTGGTCCAGTGGTGAAGATTCCACCACAATGGGTCAAACTTCCATTAGCTAGTCTTTCTTTCTTGGAGAGGGGCTGATCACCACCCAACCCCAGCTATGTACAATGATCCAGAAAGCATATGTGTACATAAACCTCCAAGGCCACTTAAGGCAATTATACTCCAAATCAATAGAAGGGGTGTCAACATGGGAACCACCATGAGCACCTGCTATAATGGAAGGTCCTGGAGGTAGTCTTGATTTTGGACTTACCGCATAGCTTGTGCACACAAAGCAACAAAGGCTTGCACAAGGTGCATGGAGGCTCTTTGGTGCCCACCCAAAGGCTCATCGAACAGCATAAATGGGAGAGAGCTGGAGACGTCAGGCACTTGGAGTGGGCCAGTAGGAGGGTGAACCAGGGTACAACTTCCAGAGCTTTCAAGGTCGGCTGCAGGAGGCACTCCTGGGACACAAAGATGGCCAGGCGAGGAGAGGGACGTTGGTTTGCGGGAAGTGCTCCAGTACATCGAGCATGCAGGCCAACCAGACTTTGGACTTTGAATAATGGTGCCAGAAAATGGCGATGTCAGCATTTTATTACATACAAAAGGAATTTTACTGTGCAGTTGCATATGTGACAAATAAAGCATGATAAGACCATCGAACCATTGAGCAATTACCTCTGATTGGTAGGTTAATTGGCTCCTGCAATTATTCCTAATGTGGGCAGATAATAGGAGAATCAGTGAGAGTTGATGGGAATGTGAGAAAGAGTTAGATACTGGGAAATAACTGGGGCAATTGGACTGATAGGAATGCTCTGAGAGACAGCACAGACTCGATGGGCTGAATATATGTCATATAAAATAAATATTATAATTCTCACGATGCTTTACACTTTGTGCGAATTACAATATTTGCCTCCAGGCATCTTGCATAGAACTGACAGGTTCTGAACACAGTGCGGCTTCTATGCAGATTCCCCTATCATGATGCATTACTAGGCCGCAGGCTTTACTCCAGACCAGCTGGGTAGAATAACTGAAACTGGATTCAGTCCTGCAGATATTTTACGATGGGCTACTCCAAAATATTACTTGTTTGTGATTCAAAGAAAATATATCCTGCAGCAGAATTTTTTAAATCAAAATGCTTACAGTTCCAATTAGTAATTGCTAATGAAGTAACATCATTTGTAAATCAGCGTTAATGTGCAGCATGAATTTTGACGATTGTGAATTCACTGTCAAAATAAAATTATTCTCTTTTAACTTCCTCTTCATCATGACTGCCTTCTTTAACTCCCTTTTATTACCTTATCTCATTGAAAGTGATTGTGCTAGCCATGGTTTAAAATTACCTCTTCTACTTTCAATTTATATAGCATCTGCTTTGGTATTCATCTAAAATAAATGCAATTATCAGGAAAAGTCAGCTGCTTTTTATGCACACCAGCATTTCATGGACTGATTGGTATCAGTCAGCAATAAATTATGCCATACATATTTTATTTGAAAGCCCAAATCAAGAAGGATTTTCACAGTATAATGTACAGCCAATCAACCAAATAGCCTTGAAGTTCATTGCACAGAAAGGTATCCAATTCTTTCCTTTGGGGTTAGACTATGAAATCTATGACAACAAAATTGATTTTCCGATTCACAAATCACATGTACAAACAACATATTTGCGTTCCAGGTCAGAATATTGTTGCAGTAAAACTCGGAAAATCTGCTATCCCATTTTTAAAAACTCCCATGGGTTGGCATTTGGTTCAGAAGAGCCCTGACACTGCGTTCTGCTTGAACTCAACCAAGACTCTATTTCCCGTTAAGTCACTGGAGCCCAGTTCCTGCATTCCACTTAAAGTCAAAACGTGTAGGAAGCAACTGCAGATGCTGGTTTAAATCAAAGATAAGACACAAAATGCTGGAGTAACTCAGTGGGACAGGCAGCATCTCTCGAGAGAAGGAATGGGTGACCTTTCAGGTCGAGACCCTTCTTCAGACTGAAGAGATGCTGCCTGTCCCGCTGAGTTACTCCAGCATTTTGTGTCTATCTTCCACTTGTCGTTGGGGCCCAATTCCTGCATTTTCCTTACACTAACAGAGGCTTTGCCTTTCATTCTCCCTTTAAATTTCCCCCATTCACTGGAAGATTTATTACACCACTGTGCAACATCTAATAACATGAATTTAAAGCATGTTGATATATTAATAGGAGGAACATGCTACAGTCCAGAAAATCTGCCAGTCCAAGTCCTGAGAGTGCCGGTTTATCAGAATTTAACTGTACTGTGTTCTATTCTGGTCTTTCCTGGGGCTTTGTGCTTCAAGCATGGTAAGTTGATAATGTTATAAATTAACACCGGTGAGATGGATTGTCAACTATTCGTTGTCATTAAAGCCTTTTCCACACAGAGAGTAAAGAAAGAACCTGCACTTATACTTTCATGACCTATGGTGTTTCATTCTGAATGATAGTTGTTGATGTCAGGTAGCAAAATGAATGATCCAATGTATCCACAGCAATGTCCTATAAACAACAATGGGATTACTGCTGGGTATTACTTTATTGATATTGTTGGGAAGGTAAAACTATAGAACAGCATATCATGCTAACATTTGTGCCGATTATCCTCAGTGGAAGATTTGTTGGAGTGTGGTCAAGCTAAGCTAAACAATTACTAGTTAACTCTGCCTACTGTTGTGGAACAAGGGAAATGTACACTGGTTCTACATTTGTAATTCCAGCTCTTCTCAAATAAACTGTTAACTAACATTTCCTTTCATTAATCAGGCTGGGCAATAGAAAGGATAGTAACAATTATACTGATCACTTGTATCATTATTGAATGAAGTGAAAGCAAAGCATTCAGGTGTCTGTAATGGGACATACAATGAAAGTACTCCAGCTACGCAAACACCTCGAACAGCCCCTGTTCTGATAAAGATCATCAGCTTGAAGAAGACTGGAGTGCTGGAGTCACTCAGTGGGTCAGGCAGCATCTCAGGAGAACAGGTGGGCGGCACAGTGGCGTAGCAGTTGAGTTGCACCCTTATGGCGCCAGCGTGCGATGGCCTAGCGACTAGGGGTTAATTCAGTCAGATGAGTGCATTGTGGAACAGCCCAGGGTAGTTGGATGTGCATGGTCAGGTTGGTGCATTGTGAGATACCCCAGGATGGACAAAATAGGAAAGGGATATTGTGGGATGTCTAGGGACTAGGGGTAAACATGGCCAAGAAGGATAAAGGTCTATTTGGGTATAAGACTTTAGAGAGACAGCGCTGAAACAGGCCCTTTGGCCCACGGAGTAAGAACTGACCAGCGATCACCCCATTCGCTAACACTCTCCTACACACTAAAGATAATTTACAATTATCAGAGATCAATTACCCTTCATGTTTTTGGAATGTGGGAGGAAACCAGAGCATGCAGAGGAAGCCCACGGGATCACTGGGAGAACGTGCAAACTCCACACAGACAGCACCCGAGGTGAGGATCAAACCCATGTTTCTGGTGGTGTGAGGCAGCAGCTCTACCAGCTGCACCACTGTGCAGCTTATTCACGATGTAAAATATACGACATGGTGTACTTTACACTCGAACATGACGAGTAATGCTCCAAGGTCTCAGTATTAATTTTACAGGATAGAATTTGAAAGCTCTGATGCGGCCGATTTATTTTAATGTTCACAAAAGAGGATAGGAGGTTGTAGCAAAATGATGCAGGTTCTCATTTGATACAGAATTGCATAGTTTTCGGTCAGTTATTGAGTTGTAGGAAATTTGTCTTCCACAAGTCAAGTTATTGCAGGTCTCTGAAAAGCATTAATGAGCTATTGTTGAAGGCTTTAACCCAGTCAACTCTCTTGCTCCATAATACATTTTAATGGCATTCCTTATGTGTTTTGTGCTATAACAAATTCTGTAACTACAGTTTAATGAATAGAGTTACATGGTTCATACATAATGGAAAAGGGATTTTTGGCTCTTCCAGTCTTTGTGGGTGTTTGTGATAAACTAGAGGCCTCGGCTGCATTCACATATAGTCAAATTAAATGGTAGGTACACAAAAATGCTGTAGAAACTCAGCAGGTGCAGCAGCATCTATGGAGCGAAGGAAATAGGCAATGTTTCGGGCCGAAACCCTTCTTCAGACTTCTTAGTCAAATTAAATGTTTGCTCCTAGCTCCCTCATGACATTGCCATTTCTTCCCTTCAGCTCCCTGGGTCCCTCCCACATCCCACGGATGCACTGGTTAGTAGGTTACCTGGATACTTTGAGTTACGTCTTAGAGCAGGTAAATGTCAAAAGAATCAACCAGGAGTTGATGAAAATGTGGGAGAGAGAACACGCAAACCACGTTTTTCACTGTATCTCGGTACATGTGATAACAGTAATACACCAAACCAAACCAAACCAAATGTTTAAGAAGGAATTGCAGATGCTGGAAAATCGAAGGTAGACAAAAGTGCTGGAGAAACTCAGCGGGTGCGGCAGCATCTATGGAGCGAAGGAAATAGGCAACGTTTCGGGCTGAAACCCTTCTTCAAACTGATGTAGGGTGGGGGGGTGGTGGAGGGGCGGGAAGAAGAAAGGAAGAGGAGGAGCCAGAGGGCTGAGGGAGAGCTGAGAAGGGGAGGAGACAATAAGGGCTACCGGAAATTGCAGAAGTCAATGTTCATGTCGCTAGGGTGCAAACTGCCCAAACGAAATATGAGGTGCTGCTCCTCCAAATTTTGGCAGAGTGCTCACTTTGGCCATGGAGGAGGCCCAGGACAGAAAGGTCAGATTCAGAATGGGAAGGGGATTTGAAGTGCTGAGCCACCGGGAGATCAGGTAGATTATTGCGGTGAGTTCGGCAGAGGTGTTCGGCGAAACGATCGCCAAGCCTACGCTTGGTCTCACCGATGTAGATCAGCTGACATCTAGAGCAGCGGATGCAATAGATGAGGTTGGAGGAGGTGCCTCGAAAGAGGAACCTCTGTCGCACTCAGAGGAACCTCTGTCGCACCTGGAACGACTGCTTGGGTCCTTGAATGGAGTTGAGGGGGGAGGTAAAGCGACAAGTGTAGCATTTCTTGCGGCTGCAAGGGAAAGTGCCTGGGGAGGGGGTGGTACGGGTGGGAAGGGAAGAATTGACCAGGGAGTTATGGAGGGAGCGGTCTTTGCGAAAAGCAGACAGGGGGGGAGATGGGAAGATGTGGCGAGTGGTGGGGTCATGTTGGAGGTGACGAAAAATGACGGAGGACTATTTGTTGTATGTGACGGCTAGTAGGGTGGAAGGTGAGGACTAGTGGGACTCTGCCCTTGTTACGAGTGGGAGGATGGGGAGAGAGAGCAGTGTTACAGGGTATTGAAGTAGGGGAACACCTCATCCTGGGAGCAGATGTGGCGTAGACGGAGGAGTTAGGAGTAGGGGATGGAGTCCTTACAGGAAGCAGGGTGGGAAGAAGTGTAGTCTAGATAGCCATGGGAGTCACTGGGTTGCAGGGTTAATGGGAAATGTTGCAGGGTTAATTAGAAATATGAGGAGAGGGGGTTAGGACTGATGCAATTTTTTTCTATTAGGAGCTGGCTTGATTTCAATGGGTTGAAAGGCCTCTTATGCGATGTAATAAGGTATATTGATGATATCTCCACATCTGTATGACATGTAGTACAGGGTTCATCTGAACTTATGAAGGCAATGAAATCTCATCTATGGCGAATCTTTACCATTACAACCCTTCTACTTGAGAGGTTCTTGCATTATGTGAACTCTGCTGCTGTAGTTGGACAGTGTGCTGGTGTGATCAACCAGGGTGTAAAGGGTAGCTCTCATTTCCCTGGTTCGTGCTAGCCATTGAAGAAGCCATGTGTGCTTTCAGATTTCTCCCTTCACCATGAGCGCCACAACTCACCTCACCTGCACAGTGTTGCAGCTCGTAGATCTCCTGCCTTACAGCTCCATCAACCCAACTTCAATCTTGTCCTCTGGTATTGACCATTTAAGCATAGAAACAATCCCTTCGACCCACCGTGTCCATAATGTCCATTTTGACTTATCTACATTAGTCCCGTTTACCCACATTTGTTTTACAGCCTTACCTGCAACAATAGATGTATTTTTGTCAGTGAATAATATCCACTTTTCATTGATCTTTTATGCACATTTCCATTATAACCAGGATAACCTTTCCTCATAGGTTAACCTGGAAAATGATAGGGTAAATGCATAGTCTTTTACCCAGAGTATGGGAATAACCAGAGAACAAAGATTTAAGGTGAGAGATGAAAGATTTACTAGGAACTTGAAGGATAAGTTTTTTACACAGGAGATGGTGGGTATATTGAATGAGCTACAAGAGGAGGCAGTTGAGGCAGGTACTATCACAACATTTAAAATACAAGTGGATAGGAAAGGTTTAGAAGTATACTAGACCAAGGGGGACCCGTTGGGTCCCGTCCCTTCAATGTGCGGTTGTGGTGGGGGGGGGGGGGCAGCCTTTGGTGTCATACACACACACTAACCACCCCACACACACACTAACCATCCCTTGATATTATATTAATATTATTAATTCGCTCCTTTTACCCCATTCCCCGCCCTATCCACTCACGCATAATCCCCAACTGCCCAGGCGCAGTTAGAGGGGGGGGGGTGGAGAGGGAGGGGGTAGAGAGGGAGAAGGAGGGGGGGTAGAGATTGAGGGGTGCGGCATCACAGGGGAGGGCTGGATCCTGAACGCAATACTCCACCACTCACCTATTGGTCCCAATATTCACCACTCCCTAGAGGGGGAGGGGGGACAGAGAGGGAGGGGGCAGAGAGGAGGGGGGCAGAGAGGAAATGGGGGCAGAGAGGGAGGGGGGGCAGAGAGGGAGGGGGGGGCAGAGGGGGAGGGGGGTGCAGAGAGGGAGGGGGCAGAGAGGGTGGGCAGAGAGGGGGGCAGAGAGGGAAGGGGAGCAGAGTGGATGGGGGCAGAGAGCGAGGGCCCCCTCTCCTCCCCCCCTCTCCTCCCCCTCTCCCCCTCTCCATCCCCCCTCCCCCCCCCTCCCCCCTTTCCATCCCCCACCTTCTCTACCCCCTCCCTCCACCCCCTTCCCTCCAACCCCCCTCCACCCCATCTCCCCCCTCCCTCCACCACCCCTCTCTCCCCCCCTCTCGCCCCCCCCTCTCTCTTTCTCTGCCCTGGGGAGGGGGTAGAGAGGGAGGGGGTAGAGGCAGCATCTACCTAGGTCGTAGTGCAGAAGTCTCCCCACCAGGCGCGAGGTAGGCTGCGACCAGCATGGACCAGAGCTAGGCCCAGAGTGATCTGAGGATGGTCAAAAAACAGCGGAGGGCCGGCCGATCATGGCTTCCACTAGGGTAAGCCCACCCACCAGCGTGACAGATGATCGGGTGGGAGAGACGGAGAGGAGGTCATCCCCTGTGATGGCCGCCATGGCCACTTTTCCACTGCACTTGTCCTCACTCGCGCTGCTATAACGACCACCGCCGCCATGTTGTAGAACTTCAAGGAGCCCAGCGAAGCGCGTAGCATGACTTGACCATGTGTTTTGCAGCTTCAATGCAGAGCCTTGGGGGGAGGGGGGGTGGCTGGGCCACGTAACTCGCAGCTCGTGGAAAACAGTGGAGCTGCGCATTGAAAATTCTGCGCAGTTTGCTGCGAGGAGCAGAGGCATTGTGATGTCATCCAGCTCGCTTCAGCACGTTAGATTTTAAAAAGATGTCAGATTGGTGAACAATTTTAGTAAAATACTCGGGAAATAATGAATCACATTTTTAAATACAGGGAGTTTTGAAATTATGAGGTAAATCTCTAACGGAATATGTAAAAATTTCACCGTTACTGTGTTGGGTTTTCGAGGAGATGTGAATCAAAGAAAAAGTTCAAGCAAGCAAACACACGTAAACATCCAAGATCAGAGTTTTATAATAATAGAGATGGGCCAAACACAGGCAGGTAGATGTAGATAGTGTAGATGGGACATCTCGGTCGGCATGGCCAAGTAGGGCCAAAGGGCCTGTTTCCTTGCTGGATGACTCTCGGGCAGTTCTCACCAAATAGCACAGAGAGGTGGTTCGATTTAGATAACCATTGTGGAAATCAAAAGAATCATGATAATCAAATCAACCTTTGCATGACCAGGGCTCGACCACTCCATTTTATCTCTATCGGTAATTCCTCCAAATGGAGCCCCAAATGGCAGCTAATTCCTCAGTGATCAGATGCAAAAAGAATCCCTTTCCATTACCAAATGTCACAGATAATTAATGACTACACATCTAAAGCAAAAGTACTCCGCCTTCACTTGCAGCCAACAGGAAGATGCCGAAGGGGATGTTTCTCCAGGGTGACCGTAAGTTCAACAGAACAGTCACTGTAATCCAATTCTGATCGTTTTGAATAAGCTTGCACTAGATATGAGTCAAATATAACTTAACACTGCTGCAGCAGCAGATATTGCAACTGTGCCAATAAGGTCACTGGGATGTGAAGGGTTTGAACTCTGGATTTTATTAAAAAATAGATAATCAACTTGTACTAAAATGCAGCACAGTGTGTGTCATTCTGTATTGTCCTGCACAGCATGTGTGTGTCAGGCTCTTTCTGCATTCTGAATATGACACCAACACAATTGTTGTGCTGTCCTCTTCTTTTCGACATTTGTGATATCGAGAAGCCCACCATGCTCATTATTCTCTGTCATACAAAATGGCTTTATTCCAGTTCTATCTCGGCATCTAGTCATCACTGTGCATCTGCTGCTATTGAGGTTGAACTGCCCATTATTCTCTCTGTGTTCTGCATTGCGATGCTTACCCAGGCTCACGCACCTCATACTGAGCTTATCAGCGCTTTGTCCTCCCTCCTTTTGTCTATTCATCAGTTTGTTTCACCGTAGATCATGCCAGCAGACCCAGATGGTATGTTCGCAATGACAGTTAAACTAACAGGTTGACATTAAGACTAGAAAAAAAGAACTGCAGATGCTGGTTTACAAAAAAAGATAAAGTGCTGGAGTAACAGCAGCTCAGACTGCACCTCTGGAAACATGGAAAGGTGACGATTCGGATCGGGAACCTTCTTCAGACTGAAGGCAACAGAGTGGCACAGAAGTAGTGTTGCTGCTTTATAGCACCAGTGATTTGGTTCGATCATGACTACGGATGCTGTCTGTATGGAATTTGTACATTCTGCTTATGACCGCGTGCGTTTTCTCTGGGTCCCCTGGGTTTCTCCCACACTCCAGAAACATACAGGGGTTTGTAGGTTAATTGGCTTCAGTAAAAATTGTAAATTGTCCCTAAGTGTGTAAGATGGTGTTAGTGTACGGGGTGATTGCTGGTTAGCGCAGACTTGGTGGTCCGAAGGGCCTGTTTCCGAGGTGTATCATTAAAGTTTAAAGTCTAAAGATGCTGCATGATCAGCTGAGTTATTCCAGCACTTTGTGTCTCCCTTCAGTCCAAGGCAAACAATGAAACCAGTCATCACGTCATTTAGATGTACAGTATCCAAGGTTCGTTGGCCAACTTTAAGCAACCTGATGACCTCCCTAATGGGTATACACTGTTTCATCCTATCAATAATATGCTGCATTATATTGTTCTTGCACTGGCACTGCCGCGCTTCCACAACTATTGCAATAAGCAAGCTAATTACTTCAACCAAAAAATGCAATTTATGGTTTGTAAAATCGTAGTTTAATGACTAAACGGACATAATTGTTTCAAAGAGCACAGGGTCTTGAAGAAAAGAAATTTATAGGCAACTCCAAAAATAACGCTCTTTTGTATGTTATACCTTACAACAACTGTTTGTATATTTTTTTTTTTTTTTTTTTTTTTTAATTTTTATTTATTAGAAGTACATTACATTACAACCACATACATTAGTACTCGTCATTTATATCTTCTTACAATTAATGTACTCCATTTATTTTTTACACTAGAAAAGGAAAAGATTGAAAGAAAGAAGAAAGTGAAGGAAAAAGTGAAAGTGTAGGAAATGTGACAACAAAAAAGGACGAAGACCCTATAAGAGCAAAATTAAAAACAAAAGAAAAAGAGTTAAGAAATAGACCCTAGGAAAGAAAGAGAGAGAGAAAGAGGAAAAAGAGAGAAACAAATATTTTTATGAGCATTACGTAAATGGGACATACCAACTCTTCAACTATCATCCCCCTTACCTGACCTCAATTTATTTGTATTTATTTTTTTAAGTACTTTTGCACCCTATGTTTGTAATAATTCTATAAATGCAGACCACGTCAGGTGGAAGTGATCTGGTTTACCTGCTGGGAGGAGTCTTATCTGTTAGTTGTTAGTCTGTTAGTTTGTTTGTTAGTTAGTTATTTGTTAGTCTGTGTTCAAGATGGCGGTCGGAGGGGAGAGTGGACGCTGGCGTTAAATTGCCGCTGCTCTCTCCTCAAATTGTGCTTCTGATTTTCTTTTTTTTGTGTGTTTTTGGAAGGAATTCTGTCCCTGATTTATGTATTGGTCTTTATAACCTATTTTTTTTTTAAATTCTGATTATATGTTTTCTATAAATCTCTGTATGGTGTCCTTGAGACCTCGGTATAAGGCGCCCGTAAATAAAATCCATTATTATTATTATTACTAGGTGTAATGTTTCAAACATATTTGAAATTCACATATTTATAGTTGGTATTGGAGCCTACTTCCAAAATTTTAGAGTTAGCTTTTTTCCAGTTATTAACCCATAGTCCACTAGTTTCTTTTGAAACACATTTAGTTCTGGACCATCTTCCGTTATACCGAAGATAATCCATTCTGCTTTGGGTATCAATCTTGTTTTAAATAACTTTGTAAAGATTTCAAAAATTTCATTCCAAAATTTTTGAATTTTTGTACAGAAAACGAATGAGTGCGCTATAGTAGCTTCTTGGGATTGACATTTATCACAAATAGATGATACATTTGGGAAAATTTTATGAATTTTAGTTTTCGAATAATATAATCTATGTAAAATTTTAAATTGTATTAAAGTGTGTCTTACATTAACCGAGCATTTATGCACGTTTAATAAGTATTCATTCCAACTTTCCTTTGAAATTTTAATAGCTAACTCTTGTTCCCAGTCTCTTCTGATACCCTCCGTAGATGGTATTTGTACATTTAAGATAATATTATACAAATATGATATTAAGTTTGCTGATTCCGCTTTTATCTGCATTGCCTCGTCCAATACATCTACTGGGTTATTATAATGATCTTTTGTATATTTTTTCAAATAGTCGCATATTTGAAAATATTTAAAATATTGATTATTTCCGAGTTTATATTTTATTTGTAATTGTTGAAATGAAAGTAATTTTCCAGTTTCATACAAGTCACCAAGCGTTTTAATTCCTAATCTATCCCATTGTGTATAAACTTTATCTATAATAGAAGGATTAAACGAAGGGTTATTGACTATAGGTAATAAAAGTGATACATTCCTTAATTTTAAATTTTGTTTTATTTGTTTCCAAATTCGGATTGTACTATGAATAATTGGGTTCTTATTATAATTTATGTTATTCAATTTCATTGGAGAGAGGAGGATCGCTCCAATGTTTCTAGAGGAGCAATCCTCTTTCTCCATTACAATCCAGTCCACTTGCTGGGCGGAGTTATCCATCAGTTGAATCATATTTTTAATATTTACTGACCAATAATAATACATAAAATTAGGTAGTGCTAAACCCCCTAATACTTTAGGTTTATTCAGATGAGTTTTTTGTATTCTATGTGATTTATAGTCCCATATAAAATTAGTGATATCTGAGTCCAGTTTTTTAAAAAACTTCTTTGGTAAGTATATAGGAATTGATTGAAATAGGTATAAAATTTGTGGTAAAAAGATCATTTTTATTGCGTTTATTCGGCCTATTAAAGACATCGGGAGCGTTTTCCAGAATTTAATTAGTGTGTTTAATTTATTAAGTAAGGGGTCAAAATTTGCCCTAAACATACCTTGATATGATCTGGTAATTTCGATTCCCAAATATTTAAATTTTTCTGTAGCTATTTTAAAAGGGAATTTTAAAAGATGTGTTGAATCTTTCGGTTTTATTGACATAATTTCACTTTTATTCCAATTTATTCTATATCCAGAAAAAGATCCAAAGTCTTCAATTAAATTTAATATATTTGGTATAGTGATTTGAGGTTTTGTAATGTACAGTAATATATCATCCGCGTATAAAGATATTTTATTATATGAATCTTTAGTATTAGATCCATGGATATCAGGGTGTATTCTAATTTTTGCTGCTAGCGGTTCAATAATGAGAGCAAACTGTTTGTATTTTTAAGGCAATTAAGATTTAATTTAAAAAATGTTTTGGCAGAGTGCAATGTTTTAGTGAAAATTGATTATATTCAACACTCTGGGCATATAGTGCACATTAAGAAATTGTGACATGGACCATTGCTGCCATGATGCATCCAGAGATGGAGGCTACTGATCATTCTTCAATGATTCAATATTTTTCAGCTGGGTGAGCACAATTGCAAACTTGTATTACAAGTGCAAATTAAATGGATCTCAATAGCAAGAGCAGAACCTCAATTGGAAATCTTCACACTTTTAGCTTTAGACTTTAGACATTAAAGATACAGCGCGGGTACAGGCTCTTCAGCCCATTGAGTCCACGCTGACCAGCGGTCACCCTGTATTAGCATTATCCTCCAAACTAGTCAAGTCAAGTCAAGAGAGTTTATTGTCATGTGTCCCAGATATGACAATGAAATTCTTGCTTGCTGCAGCACGACAGAATATTGTAGGCATAAATACAGATCAGATCAGTGTATCCATATACCATAAGATCTCTATATATATATACACATAAACAAACAGATAAAGTGCAATAGGCTGTTATGGTTCAGAGTTTTGTTTGAGTTGAGTTTAATAGTCTGATGGCTGTGGGGAAGTAGCTATTCCTGAACCTGGATGTTGCAGATTTCAGGCTCCTGTACCTTCTACCTGATGGCTGCGGAGAGATGAGTGTGCGGCCAGGATGGTGTGGGTCCTTGATGATGCTGCCAGCCTTTATGAGGCCGCGACTGCATTAGATCCCCGCGATGGTAGGGAGGTCAGAGCCGATGATGGACTGGGCAGTGTTTACAACTTTTTGCAGCCTTTTCCACTCCTGGACACTCAGGTTGCTGTACCAAGCCACGATGCAACCGGTCAGCATGCTCTCTACTGTGCACCTGTAGAAGTCAAGAGAGTCCTCCTTGACATACCGACTCTCCGTAATCCTCTCAGGAAGTAGAGGCGCTGATGTGCTTGCTTTATGATTGCATCAGTGTTCTGGGACCAGGAGAGATCTTCGGAAATATGCACGCCCAGGAATTTGTAGTTCTTGACCCTTTCCACCATCGACCCGTTGATATAAACGGGACTGTGGTCCCCATCCTACCCCTTCCGAAGTCCACAATCAGTTTCTTAGTTTTGCTGGTGTTGAGAGCCAGGTTATTGTGCTGTCACTATTTGGTCAATCGGTCGATCTCACGTCTATACTCTGACTTGTCCCCATCAGTGATACGTCCCACCACAGGACTAGGAACAACTGTGAACAATTTACAATTTACAGAAGCCAATTAACCTTCAAACCTGTATGTCTTTGAAGTGTGGGTGGAAACTGGAGCACTTGGAGAAAACCCAAGCTGTCACAGGGAGAACGTACAAACTCTGTACGGACTGCAACCGTAGTCAGAATCGAACCCGGGTCTCTGGTGTTGCAAGGCAGCAACTATACTACTGTGCCACTGTGATGTCCCTGTGTATTAGCTGTGAGTTAATTCCTCCTGGATAGTCTGGACATCATTCTGTGTCTTGAGCCCTTATCCCCTTTACCGCTGAGACCCCCAACTACTAGGATTCCTGCCAACTTCCAAAGGCAGGATAGCGACAAATTTACAGGTGTCCTTACAGAGATTTAAGAATCATCCTTAGACATGGGTGAGGTGCCGGAAGACTGGAGGGTGGCTAATGTTGTGCCTATAATTGAGAAAGCCCGCATGGAAACGCCTGGGAGCTATCAACCAGTGAGCCTAATGTCTGTTGTAGGCAAGTTACTGGAGAGGATTCAGAGGGATAAGATAAGATATTTGGATAGCCAGGGACTGATTCAGACAAATACATGGATAGGAAAGGTTTAAAGAGATCTAGGCCAAACATAGGCAGGTGGAACTTGTGTAGATGGGTCCCCCTGGTTGGCATGGGCAAGTTGGGCAAAAGGGCCCACTTCTGTGCTGTATGACCTCATGACTCTATGTATCTGTCTTCAATCATCAGAGCCATTAATGCCCATTCCCATACCCACATACAACCTGAGGGCAAATCTGACCCAAAGTGGCCCCACTTGTTGCAGTGATATTGGAATATACTGCCAAGGGCTTGTATTGTGGCAGGAAGTGAGACGGTTCATGCTAGTTTGACTTCACTTCCGACCTGTTTTTCATGTGTGCTCATGTGCAGAAGGCTCAGTTTGTTTTCTGTAATCCTACGATGTATTGCGTACACTAGAGTAATGTTCCCTATGGCTTTGACCGAATTGGCACCCACCCACAGAACAATACTGGCTCAAACGCTGAAACATGTTCCACCAGACAAAGTTTCAATGTTAAAAAATCTCTGCCTTTTAGATTAACTCATTAACTTTTAACAGCCTTCTCTCCTTGAGGAGTAGCCTTGAGTTACTGTATATCTAGGCAGTGTGGAACACACACACAGGGAGGTGGGTATAGGGACAGAGCTGCCAGAGGCTGTAGCTGAGGCAAGTACTATGACAGCATTTAAGACATTTGAACAGATAGATGGGAACGATTTAGAAGGATATGGTCCTAATGCAGGTAGGTGGGACTAGCACAGATGGGGCATCTTGATCGGCATGGGCAAGTTGGGCCAAAGGGCCTGTTCCTTGCTGCATGACTCTATAACTCGAATTCGGTGTCTTGTTAAAACCTGAGCAATAATGCCCGGGAGCCACAGTGACTATCACAAGGCAGGTTCCCCAGGCTTCTCTATGTAAATAGAGTCATAGAGCTATGCAGCATGGAAACAAGCTCTTTGGCCCAACCTGTCAATGCCGACCAAATTGGCATTTGGGGCTAGTCCCATTTGCCTGCATTTGATTCATATCCCAAAAACCCTTCCTGATCCACATATCTATCAAAATAGAAGAAGATAGACACAAACAGCTGGAGTAACTCAGCGGGACAGGCAGCATCTCTGGAGAAAAGAAATGGGTAACATTTCGGGTCAAGACCCTTCTTCAGACTGGTTAGGGATAAGGGAAATGAGAGATATAGACGTTGATGTAGAGAGATAAAGAACAATGAATTAAAGATATGCAAATAAGTAACGATGATAAAGGAAGCAGGCCGTTGTTAGCTGTTTTGGGGGGGAAATGAGAAGATAGTGCGACTTGGGTGGGGGAGCGATAGAGAGAGAGAGGTAATGCCGGGGTTATCTGAAGTTAGAGAAATTAATATTCATACCACTGGGTTGTAAGTTGCCCAAGCGAAATATGAGATGCTCTTCCTCCAATTTGCGTTTAGCCTCACTCTGACAATGGAGGAGACCTAGGACAGAAAGGTTTGTGTGGGAATGGGAAGGAGAATTAAAGTGTTTAGCAACCGGCTAAATATATTTTGAAAGTTACATTTGTATCTGCTTCTACAACACACTCTGGTAGTCCATTCCAAATTCTGACTACTATCTCAGTGAAAAGGCTGCTGCTGAGGTCCCTCTTACATTTCTCCACTCTCACCTTAGTTTAAAAATAATCTACCCTGGCAAAAAGACTGTGACTGGTCACTTTATCCATGTTTTTACACTTCCCATTGCTCAGGCTCCTGTGCTCCAAAGAAATAAGTCCCAGTCCATCCAGCCTCTCCCTATAAATATGCCCGCAGTATATATAGAGTCATGGAGCATGGCAGTAAATAATGTATCAGACCCAGCAATATGTTGCAGACACAGCATGTCATTGCATTTTCTACATGGAGGCTCATGCTTGCTATGAAACAGAACAGCACCTTACACACAAGGGGGAAATACAACACTTATTGGAATCACTGCAGACTCCATTCTGATTTCTCTGACTAAATGTGTTTGAATGATGCCACACGGACATTATTGCTATTTCAAAACTGAAGCATGAGCAGGAGATTACTGATGCCAGTATGATCCTACCAGATACAGCAAGCAGGACAAAGCAGACTGGGTTTCAGAGATTTGATTTAGCTGTGGGCCAGAAAGTGCTATATTGAGTCGTCTGAGGAAAACCTAGGACAGCTGCACACATGGACCCCTCCCTGGCTGTGAATTTGCTGCAAACCCCCAATGATCCACTTGCTTAAACTAGGAACCATGGCAGTCCGGAAGCAGTTACGCAGTGTACTAACAAAGCTCATATGTTAAAGTTAGCAGATCATCCATTTACTGAAGAAGGGTTCTGACCCAAAACGTCACCTATCCTTTTCCTCCAGAGGTGCTGCCTGACCCGCAGAGTTACGCCAGCACTTTATGTTTATCCTCCATTTACTAACTTTATGACTTTCCTACGTTCTTGGCCAGGAGCTAAAATTAAACGAGTGGTGTGTGCCTGATAGATTTTCTGAATATAATCCTTACACCTGTGAAGCAATTCAGCTGTGATACAGAAAGTCGGCCTCCATCTCCAATGGGGTGATCATCACCAATGATAACAGCCATATGTGATACTCTCTTTGCCAGCCCAATTCAGACATGAATGACTCGTTGGCTTTTGAAGTAGTACAGCTGTCAGCAGTGTGGACTCCATCCAACAGATAAATCAAGCAACGGAGAACATCTCCTGACATTCATTTTAAAAACACCATTGTATGGTGATCACAAAGATGACACACTCAAGGTACTTGAAAATTAACATGCCTGGTATAATATAAGATGGGATGGCACTTTGGCCTGCCACAATGCCTCATCTCCTCTCTCATAAAATCTCAATGCATCGGCAGCACAGTGGCATAACGGCAGAGTTGCTGCCTTACAGAGCCAGAGACCCGGGTTCTATCCTGACTACGGGTGCTGTCTGTACGGAGTTTGTACATTCTCCCTGAAATCACATGAATTCAAACCACCCCGATGTCATGAGCCACAAAGAGCAAAGAGGAGAATGACCGGCTGTAATGAAATATATGCAGGATTCGAGGATTCGGATCAATGAATGAATGAATGAATGAATGAATGAATGAATAAGTTCATTGGCCAAGTAGTCACATACAAGGAATTTGCCTTGGTGCTCTGCCCACAAGTGACATGACATACAGTGACAGTTAAGAATGATACATAAAACATTAAACATTAATAATAAAACATTATTGATTAAACATGTGAATTAAATAAAATACCAGAGCAAAAGGAGGCTACAGATTTTTGGTTATTGAGTAGAGCTACTACTCGTGGAAAAAAGTTGTTTTTATGTCTGGCTGTGACAGCTTGAACAGTCGGGAGTCGCCTTCCAGAGGGAAGTGATTCAAAGAGTTTGTGGGCAGGGCCTTTCAAGGGTCTTCACGACTACACAGGTCAGTGCGACAGGCCTGTAGTCATTAAGACCAGTAATCCCTGCCTTTTTGGGTACAAGGACAATAGTGGAGATTTTGAAGCAGGCAGGGACCGTACAGGTTTGCAGGGACTGGTTGCAAATGTCTGTGTAGACCGGTGCCCGTTGTTTGGCACAGAGCTTGAGAGTAGATGGGGAAACATTTTCCGGTCCTGGACATTTCCGGCTTTTCTGTCTTCTGAAAAGCCTCTCCACCTCCTCTATTTTTATTGTTGATGATGGAGAAGTGAAGTTGTGCAACATGGAGGGTGTGGGTTATTGGGTGTGAAGTGGTGATTGGAGAGGGGTGGGAGGGAAAGGGTCCAGTCTTTTCAGACTGGAGTCTTGCTTTAAGTAGGTGTGAAGTGGTGAATGGGGAGGAGTGGGTGCAGAAGGGTCCATTCTTTGCAGACTGGGGTCTGGCTGTGTTTGTTGGGGAGGGGTACCAGGGTTACGTTTCGGCTTGCCAAACCAGCAGTAAAACTCATTCAGGTCGTTGGTCAGCTGACGATTGTCCAAAGAGCAGGGGGCTTTCCTCTTGTAGCTGGTGATTTCTTGCAAGCCCTTCCAAACTGAAGAAGTCACTAGCTGAGAACTTGCTCCACAACTTCTCAGAGTACCTTTCCTTGGCAGCTCTGATTCCTCTTCTCAGCTTGTACTTGGCCTGCCTGTAGAAGTCTGCATCCCTGCTCCTGTAGGCCTCCTCTTTAGACTGTCGGAGCTGTCTGAGTTCTGCAGTAAACCTGAGCTTGTTGTTGTGAACCAGGGCCGGGTCCTAGGTGGAATGCAACTGTCCTCACAAAAGCTGACATATGACAATACAGTGTCTGTATACTCATTGAGGCTTGTGGTTGCATCCCTGAACATATTCCAATCCGTCCAGTCAAAGCAGGATTGTAGGTTTTGAATACCCTCGCTTGTCCACCTTTTCATTGTTCTGACTACAGGCTTAGCAGATTTTAGTTTCTGCCTGTAGGTCGGAATAAGGTGAACTAGACAATGATCAGAGAGACCCAGACCCGCCCCGGGGAACAGAGCGATATGCGTTCTTGATTGACGTGTTGCAGTGGTCAAGTGTTCTCTCCCCTCTGGTGAGGCAGGTAACCTGAAGATGTAAATTGCTCATTCTCAGCTTCCCCGCAGACTAGTTCCAGTCAAAAACCACAGAATCAAGCACTTGAACAACTAATCTTTATTTTGACAAATCACAATTACAGTTCCCACCACTGTACCTAACCACCGCAGGTTCAAGCCCTGTTCAAGCCCTCTAGGCCTCGCTCAAACAGAGACACTCCAGAAGGTCACGCAGTCCTAAGTGCTCTCCCAGAAGATCGACGCGGGACCTCGTGGCAGCGGACTTTTATAGGTCCCCGGACCTTGAGGGGCTGAAACACATGGGGGTGGTCTCTTTACAATCCAATTACAGATATCGATTAACCCCATGCATAACAGACATTTCCGTAACCCAATAATACAGCAGCAAATACATTGTATTCAAACAGGGCTTCTCAAGGAAGCAAACATAGCAACATTTACCCTGATCTGCAAGAAAACCGGACAAGGCTCAATACCTCATCCAATCAACATTCAGTAAAGTGAAACTCTGCAACATTATTTACAGTTATTTACAATGTGTATGTCTGGTTTGCTGCCATCCAATCCATTCTATGTATTTTGCACCTAATGGACAGGGTCTGCATATGTTCTTATTATTTTCCTGCAGCTTGGATCTAGGCTCTAGACAAGCTGGCACCACTCTGCAGCTTGTCCCAGTTCCACAGAAAGCACTTCCAAATTGACCAAATATCCCAGCAGCCCTGAAGCCTTTACCCAATTTTAAAGTCCTAGCCCCTCCAATCTGGCCAGGATTAACAAAGTCTGTACTTTGGAAGGTCACAGCTGAGGTTAGCTTTGTTAAAGTCCCCCAAAACAATGACCATGGAGTACGGGAAGTCACTCTCTATACCCTCATTACCTGGTCAGCGAGTTGCGTTTGCGCCTCACGTACGCAGGCATGAGGGGGGGATGTAAACTCCAGCGAGAATAAAGGAGTTAAATTCCCTCGGAGAGTAGAAGGGTTTGCAGTTTATTAAGAAAGATTCTAGTTTGGGAGAGCAGAAATTTGACAGTACCGTGATGTCGCTGCACCAGTCCTGGTTGGTATAGAAGCATATTCCACCGCCTCTTGATTTCCCCGCTGCCTCCACTTCGCAGGTCTCTCTGATCATTGTCTAGTTCACCTCTGTGAAGTTGGAAGCCAGCCAGTTGCAGCGCGCTGTCCGGGGTCGACTCACACAGCCAGGTCTCGGTGCAGCACAGGGCAGCGGCTCGAGAGAAGTCCTTGTTTATCCAGCGCAGGAGTTGCAGTTCGTCCACTTTGTTATTGAGAGAACGTACGTTTGCCAGGAATATGCTCGGGAGGGGTGTGCGTGATCCTCGTCGCCAGAGTCGGGTGAGTGCTCCAGAGCACTTACCACAGGTCCTCCTCCGTCTCAAGACCTTAAACACAGCCACAGCCCCGCCGACGAGTATGTCCAAATAATCCAGCGAGTGAGAGAAATCCGGAACGATGTTTGGAGGTACTGTATGTCCGATATTTATGAGTACCTCTCTCGTGAAAGTAATCTTTGTAGGGTTTTCACAGGCAACACAAAGGAACAAACACATACAAAACAGCAAGGAGCAGTACGCCATGGCAGCCATCATCAGCGCCAGCAGCAGCAGCTACACTGAATGGAGGAAGCACATGGTGAAGAGCACAAATAACTATTTATTCAAGCAAAATACAAGTAAAACACAGAAAAACTATCAACCATCAATGAGGAAACAATACAAAATAACTCTCACGTCCCTCTGCGTGTTCGAATCTCCTGTCTGCTGTCACCAAGCTCTCTCTCTCTTTCTTTCCTTGGTGAAGTTCTTTCCTCTCCCTGAAGATGAAGCGCATGCTCTCGTGGTAGAAGCATGTATTTATATAATATTTTTCATCTCTAAGAACAACAGGTGATGATGTGTCAAACTAGCTATCCTCCTTGGTACCATAATGGCGTGAGTTATGTGTCCTATCAGACACAAAACTAGTCTTGGATGTCTCTGGGAGAGAAACGCTTATCTTACTGACCTTGCAGGTATTCTCATGATATACTGGTCCATTTGGATTAGCCCAAGCATTGTTCAAAAACATCTACTTGTTTTCCTAAGCAAGGTTCGAAATGTGGTGCTGCTAATTTAGCTGACAACTCCATTTTAGCTTACATTGTTTAACCCTTACATTACACCAGCTAATTTCCTCTTGTTTCAATTATGTTCACATTGACCAAGGCACTGCGTGAGCGCATTCTTTTCTTTGTGTAGCATGCAAGATCTTAATTGTCTCCTCGTGAATGCCTGGAACAGATAGTGAAGTAGATTAATGCCTCACATGAAGGATAACAACTTTAATAATGAAACTCTCCATGGATGCTTAACTTTGATTATTACTAAGACTATATGCTCAGGTCCTTGTGTGGGACTTTATTTCTCAACACATAATATTCCTTGGTGTGCCACACATACCCATTGGGAAACATAGTTCCCTTCTAAGGAATAAGCTTCCATTTACGCTGGCAAGTTAGGTAAATAATTACGTTTATTGTCATGTGTGCTGAGGTATTGTTAAAAGCTTTTTGTTGCATGCTATCCAGTCAGTGGAAAAACTATACATAATTACAATTGAGCTGTCCACATTGTATGGATAAAGGATACAGGGAATAACATATAATACAAGATAAAGTCCAGTAAAATCCAATTAAAGACAGTCCGAAAGTCTCCAATGAAGTAGACGGTAGTTCAGGACCGCTCTCTTGTTGGTGTTGATGTTCATTCTTCACTTCACAATCATGATGGATATGCATTATTAAACCATTCAAAATGTACCAAATGTTTACACAAAATTTAGCTGCAAAGATTTATTGTTGATGTTCCAATTTTAGTTTTGCATATGAGAAATATATGGATATGTTGCCAATGACAATACTTCCAAGAGTTTCTACTGTATATATTTACTATCTGCAATCCTGAAACATTGGATTCAGCATTAATGTTTCAAAGCAATGAGGATCCACCTTCTATTAATTTGTTTTTATGCATCAGTAACTTGGGTTATGTTCTCTCCATGAATGATTTAATGTTAGGACTCTCTTTCCAGTAAAAAACTACTAACATTGTTTACAATGGCCTAGCTTCAAGCAGCAAGTAACTTATTATCAAATTAGTCCACATGCACCAAATTTACACCAAATATAGACACAAAAAGCTGGAGTAACTTAGCAGGACTCCAGCTTTTTGTGTCTATCTTCAGTGTAAACCAGCATCTGCAGTACCTCCCTACACATTTTGTCTGCTCCATTGCGAAATCTCCTCAAGTTATGCCTATTTTAAAGAAGTTCTCCTCCTATCTCCGACGAGTTCTGCAACATCTTCTCTCGCTGCTCCCACTTTGTGATTCCTCCTGCTCTCCAACTTTCCTTGAACACTCATTTTTGATGTCCCGTTTTCACACCTTACTATCCTTATCTCTGTGTCTCCGTCTCCCCTGACTCTCAGTCTGAAGAAGGGACTCGACTCAAAAAGTCACCCATGCAATCCATAAGGCCACTGGCACATTGCCTCCCACAGCAAGACGGACCTGTAGCCTCAATAATTTGCCCTGGGTGAGATAACATTAGGTTTCGGATAGTGGGGAGCTGCAGGAAGATGATTGAGGTGGCTTGTTGAAAAATGTCCATAAAAGCACAGCATCTACAAGTGGGTGTTAACACAACTGCTTGTTAAAGTACTGTAATATTCCAAAAATAAATGTCAGTACTTATTTGAAATTGTGAAAGATCAACCAGACATAATTGTCTTGTAATTCTTCAGAATATATATTGCAAATTTTGCCATGGAACATTAGTTTGATTTCTGAAATAAAATGAGTTAAAGCCTGTTAGTGTGTTGTTATAATTATACAACAACAATTGAAAGTGTTATTAGATTTATGCTTCTAAACGCCAAGAAGCAACATGATTAAAATATCTCAACACAAATAAAACATGCGATTCACAATTAAAACTGATTCTTGCATCATTCCTTGCATCTTTGTACAACCCTAAAGTTGTATATAAAACGTTTACATAAATGTTAATAATCAAATCTTTGCAGGTTGAGAAGCACATTTACTGTAAAAAAAAAAAGCAGGTGGGAGAGTTTAATGATGCAGATAGATCATGATTATGAAGTAAAATGTCAACTATTATCTTGCTTACATGAACAGTGATAGTTTCCTTACAAAAAAGAGCCATATATGGTAGATTGCAGTCGGTCATGTGTAGAGTTCACTTTAGATCTAACATCATTAAGGCACAACATATATTGCAACAGGGAGAGAGAGAGGCATTTTATTGCATTACTTATTTTCCACAAACTTTTCTTCAAAGCTACGAAATGCTGTATCATTGGGATGTGTGCATTAATTTCCTTATAAGGGGGTAATTTATAGACCACTATATTTTACAGGTTTATTGAACTCACTGAAGTATACTGCGTGTTGAGCAACGCAATATTTATATTATCTGCTCTTGCTGCAATAATTTTGCAATAATTAACTGAAATCCCAGTTGATTATTTCACTAAATATGAATTAATATGGGCTACCGTCACTTTTATTTACAGCTGACAAGATAAATGAAAACTGATGAATCTGAAGATTATTTCAATAAGGACAGCATCTATTTCACGGGTTCCAGACAGTTATTAATTTCTGCCCAGGGAGATAACAGGAAAGGGCGTTTCTTTCTTTATTTGTATCCAGTGTCTGAGCATAGGCTTGGCTGAGTCAAACAGCTGTAAAATCCATTGTTTAGTTGCTGTTCAAAGTGCTGATATTGACTTTCTCTTCTACAGACGCTCAGGCTGCTCACATTCCCATCCGGTGTTATCTCACCAGCTGCCACACAATGGAAGATTAAACCTCCCAGACTTCAAATATCCACCTTGCTTCAAGTGGTGAATGATGTGCAAATTAGCTTCTACTGATGATAAATGCACAGCAATTTATGCAAATGCCGATATTTGCTATCCTAAACTACCGGGCAAGCACAGAATGAAGGCACAACACAAGCAGCAACTCTTAAAATGGCATTTTGTAATCAGTATTAACCTTACTCCTTTGTTGACAACTGCTTTATGTACATGTGTGAGCTTTACTTAAGAGACATTCATTTTAGTAGCAGACATTGGTCAGACATTATCAATGTCATATATTTACTAAGAAGAAACAGGTTTTGAAGAAACAATTCATTAAAATGATTCCTTCATTTAAGTGTGATAATCTGTTTTCTCTGTATTTAGCAATCAAATACATTTTATACCATTGCAAACACGCAAAAAAATTTCCAGAGGGTGTCGCACGTTGCTGAAGGCGTCACAGCTTGCAGTGGAAGCCGCCAAGCCATAAGATCATAAGGTCACAAGTGATAGGAGCAGAATTAAGCCATTCAGCCCATCAAGTCTGCTCCGTCATTCATGGCTGATCTATCTCTCCCTTCGAACCCCATTCTCCTGCCTACTCCCCATAACCCCTGACACTGACACCCCTACTAATCAAGAATCTATCTATCTCTGCCTTAAAAATATGCATTGACTTGGCCTCCACAGCCTTCTGTGACAATGAATTCCACTGATTCACCACGCTCTGACTAAAGACATTTCTCCTCATCTCCTTCCTAAAGGAACATCCCTTATTTCTATGACCTCTAGTCCTGGACTCTCCCAGTCGTGGAAACTTCCGCTCCACATCCACTCTATCCAAGCCTTTCTCTATTCGGTAAGTTTCAATTAGGTCCCCCTCATCCTTCAAAATTCCAGCGAGTACAGGTCCAGTGCTGTCAAACGCTGCAGAATGCAAGACCAGGCAGACTGCGGTGACCGTAAGCCCTGGAGGACTGTGGCCTGCAGGGGATAGCCGATGAGCCGGCCCATGCTTGGAGGACCTTGCAGACCCTGGCCTGGAACCCGTCCAGAAAACATCAACGGGCACGGCGCCTTACAGTGCTATGGACGACAGTGATCGCAACTTCGACTGAAGTGTAGATGGCAGTTGGCTCGCTAGGAGCTCATCCACCCTTTGACAGCTCTTGTTTTTGCTCCTGCTGGGGGTCCACAGCCCCTTCCTCACCTGGCAAACCAGGTGGGGGAGACGGATTAGTTGCCGACTATCTAACCATGGAACAGGTAGCACGGGATTACATGGTACCCGTGGCGGGGGGGATCTCCCCCCCGAACTGACCTTTGAACAGGTCACCGAAGATAGACACAAAACTGAGATTTACACCGAAGATAGACACAAAATGCTGAAGAAACTCAGCGGGACAGGCAGCATCTCTGGATTAGAAGGAATGGATGATGTTTCGGGTCCAGACCCTTCTTCAGACTGAGAATCAATCGTCATCGCAAGCTCCATCCCCCCCATCTCTGGTCTTTGGGAGACGAGCAGGGGTGGCTCGGAGGGTTCCACTCCCTGGCCCACCTTGCGTATGTTGTGCAAAACAATGAATTTCACTGTGACATGTCACATGTGATAATAAAGTATCAATCAATCAAATAATCTATAAAGCACCATTAAACCATTGTGCACCTCTACCAGCAGCAAAGTCTCTGAGTGGCAAGAAATTGCAGTGAGGTGTTATCCAAACTGAAGACTTCATCCAAAACAACAGACTCACGGAACAAGAAGACAATAGTTGAATGCATAGTTCCTTAAACAAAGCTTTGAACTCTGCAGAGGGAAAGAAAGTATAAATTTCCAACGGACACACTTTGCGTTCTCCGTGCTATCTCTTTGTCCATGACATTTAAACTGAGTCTGGGCGAATTATATTGACATCTAAAACATAGCCAGTGCACTCAGACTTCCATTTGTAACTCAAGGGGAAAGACAAAACTTCTGGGCCAGAAATCCTTTGCTGCAGCATCTGGTTTTCAGGCCCCACTTAAATGCTTTACTGCACCAGTGCATTTGCTTCCTGTGAACAGTGCATTTGGCATGTAATGCGATACTTGCTGATCCTCCTGCATGAGTGACTGTGCAACTGCATTTAGTTCATTGGGTACCTTCAATCCCTCAGCAACCCTGCAACTGGAACTCTGCGGAGACCATCGTGCAACACCGTGTTAGTTGTTTTCTCATTGTGTCTTGAATTTGTTTACCTGCAGCCTTTTGCTTTGCACTATCTTGCAGAATTTTTATCAGTAATTTAAGTATCATTTCTGTTTTTGTGTGTTAGCTGTGTTTACATGCCTGTGAAGCAGCTGCAAGCAAGATTTTCATTGTCCCTGCACCTCATCATCATCAATTGTGCACATATTTTAGGAAGTGATCAACAACATGCAGTGCCATTTTAACTCGTGTTATTAAAGGAGAAAGAATAATTCAGCCCTTGTTTATTTTTTTTTGCAGTGCTCCTGTTGACCATGTTATTGAATGTCAAGTTTAGAACAGTGAGTAACGCTTTAACCATATAACCATATAACAATTACAGCACGGAAACAGGCCATCTCGACCCTTCTAGTCCGTGCCGAACACGTATTCTCCCCTAGTCCCATATACCTGCGCTCAGACCATAACCCTCCATTCCTTTCCCGTCCATATAACTATCCAATTTATTTTTAAATGATAAAAACGAACCTGCCTCCACCACTGCTTTCTTCCACTCATTTGAAATCAAGAGAAAGATTTCCTCACTAATCTTTGCCAACGCACATAGAATGCCTTGGACCCTTTCTGCATAATGATAGACATGATAGATGGAGGAATTCTGAGCTAGGGCAGTAATGAAAAGTCATTACAAGCATTAGTTGCTGGCCCTGTGTCTTTTCTCTCATCTTTGTCCCATTAGTAGCCTTTACTGATAGTGCACCACACAAGGAGCGTGTAACCATGCTTCCTGCTTCAGGGTAGTTTGTAGGGTCGCTGCTGATTTCAAAATGACAGGCAAGCCTTCAAGTTGTTTGACACAATATATAACTGGAAAACTAGCTGAGTAGCTTAACAGCCACAGAGATTCCCTTAAAAAGCATTCCAAATAGCATTGATAGGTGTATACTCAAAACTCATTTTTAAGAGCATAAACAGAAGGGCTAATGCATAATATACTTGTTCCCTATTCAGTATGAAGGCACTTCTATTACCTCCTCCTCTTCTTTAGTTTTATTGTAGTTTTTAAATACAGCACGGAAGCAGTCCCTTTGGCCTACCCTCTACACATTAAGGGCAATTTTTTCAGAGTCCAATTAACCTACAGACACACTCCTGTGGGATGTGGGAGGACACCGGAGCACCCAGATCGAAATCACGTGGTCACAAGGAGAATGTGCAACCTCCACACAGACAGCATCTGAAGTCAAGATCGGCTAGGTCTCTGGTACTGCAAGGCAGCATCTCTACCAGCCGGGCCACTGTGTTGTCCTTCTCACCTCTCTGACACCATATGCTCTTCACATCGAACAGCTACCGATCTCAGTGTGGACTAGACCCTAGGACCCAATTTCCCACAACATTTGGAGCAGAAAAATCCAAAGATTCATAATTCTCTGTGTATATCAATTCTTCTTTATTTCAGGCCTATATGTCTGACATTTTTTCTTGATTCCATGCCTTCTCGTTTTGGGCTTGTCAGCAAAGAAAGAGGCACTGAGCAATTAACCTGTCAATTCCTATCACAATATTCAATGAAATCAATAGACATGCTTCAGCTCTCATTCTGATGAAGGGTTCAGGCCATAATGTGTCATCTGTTTCTCTTTCTAGTATTTTCTGTTCTAATTTCCAGCATCTGTACTGTTTTTGATTTTTGAGTACTTATAAGCTAAAAAGTTCAAGATTGGTGATATTTTTAAAGAATGCCCCACAGATCAGTTGTACGCCATTATAAATGTTTTTTTTATTTGTCTGTTTGGTTTGGTTTGTGTGTTAACATGGCATAGTTTTACATAGGCTGAACAAAGGTTTGAGGACTTTTCAAAATTATATTTCAATATTCTTTTTCCTATAAGTAGAGAAGAAGTGCTGCTGTGGAGACCCAGATTTGATCCTGACCACAGGGTGCTATCTGCGCGGAGTTTGTACGTTCTCCCTGTAACTGCGTGGGTTTTCTCCGAGATCTTCGGTTTCCTCCCACACTCCAAAGACGTACAGGTATGTAGGTTAATTGGCTTGGTGTATGTGTAAATTGTCCCTAGTGTGTGTAGGATATTGTTAATGTGCGGGGATCGCTGGTCGGTGCAGACTCGGTGGGCCGAAGAGCCTGTTTTGGCGCTGTATCTCTAAACTAAACTAAACTAAATGTGCAGGTTTGTAGGTTAATTAGCTTCTGTAAAACTGCCCCGAGTGTGGAAGACAAATAATCAGTTTGTGGGTGATTGATGGTCGGTTGGACTTGATGGACCGAAGAGCCTATTTCCACGCAGTATCTCTAAACTAAACTCTAAACTAAGAGGTGCTCAGCCTGTTTTTGCATCCGACTGGGCACAGCTGGAAAGTAAGAACAACTTTTAATGGAGGGCATGACTCATTGAAGTTAAGATAGGCTTAGATCAAAAGAGCCTCGTAGGTACTGGCCTCAACTGCATTTAACATTTTGTAATCTTATCTCACCATTCACAATGAATTCATATTGGATCATTTGACTATTGATTTATAATAAATTAGAAACTGAGTTGGCTGGGACTGCTGATCAATAGATTCCTCGGCATTAAGAAAATCGAGGAATATAAAATAATTGGAAAATGCCGATGTACTGGAAGATTTGCTATGATCTTGTTAAATAGTAGAGCAAGCTCCAAGGGTCAATTGGCTTACTCCTGGTCCTGTTTCTTATGCCCCCTATACTCTTGTTGCTGCATTATATCCAGAATGACATAGAATAGTTCATTGCCAAACTCGAATGAAGAAAAGTCAAATCATTCCAATTGTTTCTCAGAGATGTTGCATCGAGTCACAGCAAGTAATAATGAATTATTAATCACTGCTCCCTTAATATGTACAACAACAGATGGATCTGAAAACAACGGATTTCCATGATGAAGGCTTGAGGCCATGTAGAATATCAAGGATTTGCAATAGTTACATCTCCAAGTGGAAAAGGTGTTCATAAATTATTAATTGACAGACATACACAATGAAACATTAGGTTTGAATTTCTTTCAAATATCAAAGCATAATATGTAAGCCATTCCTGTCATACTGGAGCTTCTTGTAGTTTAGCTCTTTGATAACTGGAATTGGCATTTGCACCTTGGTACCACATTCTCTGCTAAATTTACCTTCAGTGCTTCTCCAAGTTTGTTATAGAAAGTAGCAGATCCAACTGGGATGTGAAGATAAGTTCCACCCATGCTCTCTGCAACACTACTGTGGTGCAATATCTCATTGACTTTAGACTTTACATTAGACTTTAGAGATACAGCATGGAAACAGGCCCTTCGGCCCACCGAGTCCACGCTGACCAGCGATCACTCCCGTACACTACCAATATCCAACGTGCTTGGGACAATTTACAGAAGCCACTTAACCTACAAACCTATACGTCTTTGGAGTGTGGGAGGAAACCGGAGCACCCGGAGAAAACCCACGTGGTCTCGGGGAGAATGTACAAACCCTGAAAAGACAGCATCCGTAGTCAGGATCGAACTGCAAGGTGCTGTATGGGTCACGGAAGTTGGCCCATGGGAGAACCCCAGTTCACCACTTTCTCATCCACTCTCTACACACTTGGGGTAATTTACTGGAGGACAATTGACCTACAAACCTGCACGTCTATGGGACGTGGGAGGAAATGGGAGCACCCAAAGGAAGCCCACATGGTCACAAAGAGAACAGGCAAACTATATATTAAAAGCACCCAAGCTCAGGATCGACCACAGATCTCTGGTGCTGTAAGGCAGCAACTCTACCACTGTGCCACTGTGTCACCCCATTACATTGTGAAGTAAAGTTCTGACCTTACTTGATAGAAGATGTACATCTATTAAAAGACATTAGCATGGTCAAATTGCCTGACGTTTTGAGCTTCCATACCATCTCCATCTGAAAACATTGCCCGTACAAGGGCTTCCTCACAAGCCCTTGTAGGGAATTGTGCCACCGTTCCTTACAAGGGCTAAATGAAATAAAGTCAAATTAATAAAACTGAATCAAGTGTTCCAGTTTGCAATCACCATTATTGTACCTGATGCGTCTCAATCCTCAGGGAGTCCACAATGCAGGATGGTTTTGGTGGTCGACAATGCCCAGTATAAATCCTGGGGAACAAGGGCTAGCTTTTACTCACAATTGGCTCATCTCAACTTGGTTTCCAACCACATCAGATGAGTGCAAATCAAATGCCATGGGAGTATCTGCATTGCCGTGAAAATGTCGCCATGGAGGTTCAATTCTGGTACCTGCTTCAATCGGTCCCCAGGCTGGATACTTCACTCTATGCTGTGCCATCTGAAGAGCAGCTGCTAACAGAAGAGCAGCAGCAAGGAAACCAGAATCACAAAGGTGATGGTGCTCAGTGAAAAGAGCAACACACAACAAGAGGAGCAGAGGACAAGGAAGATAGACACAAAGGTTCTATCTTGAGTTCAGGCAGCATCTCTGGAGTAAAGGAATAGGTGATGTTTTGAGTCGAGGCCCTTCTTCAGAGGACAAGGAAGTTGACCCATGGGAGAACCCCAGTTCAACATCCAAAGCTTTGTCTACTAGTTGAGTGAGTTCAGAATTTAGATATACGGCGTGGAAACAGGCCCACCAAGTCCATGCTGATGAGTGATCACCCTATACACTAGCACTATCCTACACACTAGGGACAATTTATAATTTTTACAGAAGCCAATTAACCTTCTGTAACAATGGAAGAAATAAAAATACAAATAAATGATCAGTTATTATTAACCTACAAATCTGTACATCTTTGGCGTGTGGGAGGGAACCAAAGCACCCGGAGAAATCCCATACGGCCACAGGGAGAACTCCATACCGACGGCACCCATTGTCAGGATTGAACACGGGTCTCTGGCGCTGTAAGGCAACAACTCTCCTGCTGCACCACCGTCCCGCCCGTGGGAAGAGTCGGAATCACCTGCACAGACTATAAGAGAGTCTCTGAAGAAGAAACACTTTTCACAAGGTACGTGAAAATCCTAAGCAATCCACACAACTCTCTGCACTCCAATTGCTAACATGACATATCGATGAGCAGACAGCAGTGCCCAGGTGACACATTATATTCCCTCACGCATTTCTTTACATCTCCACATGAATTGACTATAAATACATCAATGATTGGATCCCTGATCTCATTGCTACGATATCCCTGTAGTTCCTGGTGAGAAGTGCCTACTTAATTAAAAACTCCAATCACCACGTAAGCACACCTTCATCACAAGACATACCATCTGCATCTGAAAACATTGTTCAAGAGCTTAATCCTTTGGGCAGCTGCTCAACATGAAAGATGGCTATTGACAATTGTCTCCAATGTCACAGAGGGTGACCTGCATCTCAACATATTGAACAGGTTGCACCATAATTTAATACAATGAAGTCCACACTCAGTCAGCAATGAAAAATTCCTCATGGAATGCTGGGTGATCCTCGCTCGCAGTCATTAAACCGATTGACATTTCAAGGAAGGCAATGGGGGCAGGAACTATGACATTTCACTGGGAAAGGCGATATATTTCACTCTTAAGATAGACATAAAATGCTGGAGTAACTCAGCGGCACAGGAAAACATATCTGGAGAGAAGGAATGGGTGACCTTTTGGGTCGAGACCCTTCTTCAGATGGTGTAAACCAGCATCTGCCGTTCATTCCTACACTGTTTCACTCTTATATTTGCTGATGACATGGAAGAAAGGTGCTCAGTTCATAATAACGGGATGTGCTTGCTGTAGCACCATGCTTTCCAGCACAGGCAATCATTTTACATCAATGGCCTCTCACCTAAATTCCCTTACAGAAAGAGAAGCACGTAGCCATTAAGGATCTTTTGATCTCACTCAGAGTTCTCAACCTATCATCTCCATTGTTCCCTGCCTTATTATGTATTCTTAGAACATACCAAGGAGAGAAGATTCAGTTCAGATGTTACATGTAATCAGTGCCAGAGTATTGTGGCATATAAGATAGACACAAAAAGATGGAGTAACTCAGCAGGTCAGGCAACATCTCTGGAGAAAAGGAATAGGTGACGTTTCGGGTCAAGATCCTTCTTCAGCTATATTTGCCAATCACATAATTTCTCAATCAACAACGTCATTGCAGTGAGCTGATTATTTTAATTGAAAAGCATCACTTACTGTCTAGCAGCAATCATAGTTTTGCATGAACATGTTCATAGGATCACAGGACATGGAAGTAGAATTAGACCATTCGGCCCATTCGCTCATGGCTGATCTATTTTCCCTTCTTAACCCTATTCTCCTGCCTTCTCCATGTAACATTAGACACCCTTACTAATCAAGAACCTATTGACATCTCTGTTGACATGAAATGCATGAAATAAGCAAATGTTCTCAGTTAACATGTTCGAGTATGCAGCAATGCTAGCAGCTGCGAGACCAATGTGACTTATCTGTGTGCACTGAGGTATGTTATGTGTGAATTTAAACTGTGTTTCGCTTTGAAATCATTTATATCAAAGCAAAATGAAATGATACACTTGGAATTCATTCATTGACCATTAGCTTAAATGCCACTTGTTTGCCATTTGACAATCTGTCAATTGGTAATGGTGGACAACCATGAATCATGAGTCTTCACAAATGTCCTTGGTTTGCCGTGGGAAGCGCTTGCTTCTTCATCTTTTAGCTTAGTTTAGTTTCGAGATCCAGCGCGGAAACAGGCCCTTCGGCCCACCGCACCGACCAACGATCCCCACACATTAACACTATCCTACACACAATTGGGACAATTTACATTTATAGAAAGCCAATTAACGTACAAACCTGTACATCTTTGGAGAGTGAGAGAAAACAGAAGATCTCGGAGAAAACCCACGTGGTCAAGGGGAGAATGTACAAACTCCGTAAAGACAAGCGCCCGTGGTCAGGATCGAACCCGGGTCTCTGGTGCTGTAAGGCAGCAACTCTACTGCTGCATCAATGTGCCGCTCATTCCTTCTGCTCCTCTGCTTGCTATTTTGGTGCTGTGCTGAGGGAGGAAAAAGTGAGGCCCCCTCCATATGCCCGACAAACGAAAACAGCAATTGCAGTTATAGACTGTTCCTGGAACATCATCACAGTGATTCCATGGTACATGTGGTTATAAAGGTGTCTACCAAGTGGGTGCAGAAAATACAATAAAAATCTGTTAGAAAGTCTACTGCAGACTTTGTCTAAGGCAATCTGCACAGTTGTGACACCTTGGTCCATGAGGAGAATACTTTGCTCAGGTTTGGACCGATACTGCCCTTGCAAGGTTACCTCCTGCATGACTAACAGCACGCCTTCCCCTCCTCACTATTTCCAGCCTAAATGAGAGAGATGAAAAACAGTGAGTGACCTTTTCATTATCATAGACCTATAAGATAGAGCTTTGGAGCATGGAAACAGCCCCTTTGGTCCAACTTGTCCATGCCAACCAAGATGGTATTCTTAGCGTCCCATTTGCCTGCATTTGGTCCATATCCCTGTAAACCCATCCTATCCATATACCTTTCCAAATGCCTTTTGAAAATCGTGATTGTATCGGGTTCTGTAGCTTCCCCTGGCAACCAGTTCAAGGTCAGGACTATCCTCTGAGTGAAAGAGTTACCCTCAGGGTCCCTTTTAAATCATTCTCCTCCTTAAGCCTATGTTCTCTAGTGTTAAAATTCTCACTCCAGGAAAAAAGACCATTCACTTTGTCTATGCCCTTCATGATTTTTTACACTTCAATGAGGTCACCCCTCATCCTTCTGCGCTCCAAAGAAAAATATATCGGCTTATCCAACCTCTCCCTCTAATGCAGCCAACAAATCCAGGTAACATACGGGTGAATCTTTTCTGCTCCCTTTCCAACTTAATGACATCCTTCCTATAGACGGGCGACCAGATCTGCACGCAACACACTAACTGCGTACAACTCGATCATGATGTCCCAACTTTTGGACTCAATACCCTTCCCAATGAAGACAAGTGTGCCAGACATGGAGGAACAAACACAGACAGGGGATATGGAGAGAATGGGCGTGTGTGTGTGTGTGTGTGTGTGGGGGTGGGGGGGGTGGGTTAGTTTAGTTTGGAGATACAATGTGGAAAAAGGCTCTTCGGCTGACCATCGATTACCCGTACATCCCTATACACTAGGGACAATTTATAGAAGCAAATTAGCCTACAGACCTGCATGTCTTTGGAATGTGGAGGAGACAGGACCACCCGGAGAAAACACATGCCATCATAGGGAAAACTTAGAAACTCGGTGCAGTACAGACAATACCCGTCGTCAGGACCGAACCCAGATCTCTGGTACTGTAAGGCAGCAATTCTACTGCAGTGGATTAGCGGTTTATGTGCATGTGGGTGTAGGTATATATGTGTGTTTTGTGCACATGTATGTGTGCATATTTGTTTGTGATTGTGTTCGTATGCACATTTGTGCATGTGCATGGATGCGTACAAGTGTGTGTGCATCAATGTGCGTGAGTGTGTGGCCTCTATGTGTGTGTGCACGTGTACCCATATGCGTGAATGAATAAATGCATGTCTGTGTGAATGCATGTTGCAGGTGTGTTTGTTTACGTGCATGTGTGCATATATGTGTGCGTGGATGTGTGTCTGAGAGAGCAGTACCTCTGATGATGTGCTGCTTACTTTTGGTATTTCGTGTCCGATTATGAGACTTCTTCCATCGTCGCTTCACTGTGTGGCCATTCCCACCTCTGGAGGAAACAGCGTCGCGACTTCCGGTGGCGCCATGTTATACTAACAGACGTGCACCTAGCTCCGCTCTCGAACAAATTCACGATTTTTCGTGCTAAAACGGGTCTATAAGTCTGAATTGATTTAAAAACCTTACCGGAGCCTCTGGTTGCCGTGCTGATGACGTCATCAGTAAGCGCGATGTTTTAAACGGTGGCTTAAAGACTTTTAAATGAGAAAACTGTCTCCAGCTCAGAGCCCTCAGAGAACAGTTAAAAAACAGCTGCTGAAAAACCTGAAAAATCCTGAAGGAGAAGTTACCTCTGAAGTTCCTGAAGTGGCTGCAGAAATGAATAAAAGATCTAAGACAGAGCTGCCTAAGGATAAAGAATTTGGATTTGAAGAAATCAGTGAAAGATATGAAGGATGAAATTTTGGATGAAAATAAAACTCTGATGAAAAATGATGGAAAAAATCGAAAAGATGATGGAGGATTCGAATGCTGGTAATCAGAAGGTTATTGATGCCGGTAATCAGAAGGTGATTGATTCACTTGACACTATAAATAAATGAATTGATGATGTGAAAGGGACTATCGGGGAGAATTGATAAGATGGCAAAATTACTACGGACAGGTTCACGGCTGTGCTTGAAACAGTAGCTGCAAGTTGGCTAACAATCACAGAATTGGAGAAAAATATGCTCGAGTGACTGAAGACATGGTGAAAATGAGGCGAGAACATATCAAATGAAGCAAGAACATGAGCAAACTTCAGTACAGATGGCGACTCAACTGGGGAAAGTTTCAGATAAATGCCTGGACCTGGAAGCTCGTTCTAGACGCCAGAATTTGAGAATTCTTGGAGTCTCAGAGGAACTGAGGGAAGGGACATTCGTGAGTTTGCTATGGGCTTACTTAAACAACTGCTTAATCTCTCCAAAGAATCGAAAATTGAAGTGGCACACCGTGTACCGAGATTTAAATCGAGATCTCAAGCTAGACAAGACCACCCATGACAGATTATTGTGAAATTTCGAGACATTTCAGAACTGGAAGAGGTGATGAGTTAAATCAAATATGGAGTGCAACTGAGGCTTGATAACGACATTATCAAAATATTCAGGGACTATCCGTATGAAATTGTGCAAAAGAGAAATCAATTCGGAAAGGCAAAAGAACTTTTAAGGGGGATGCAAGATGTTAGATACGGTATCTTTTATCCAGCTAAAATGCGCATCACTTATAATGGACGTGAAAGATCATTTGTAAACCCGGAGGATGCGTACAAATATGCCCAGAGCATCGTTGAAAATTAGCGACATAGATGGTATGAACAAACTTCTTTATTGGAATTCCACAGTTAATGGAGGATCGCCAGCTCAGAACCATTTCATGTAGTGTTTTGTTTAGGATGGCGAGACTGGTTATCTGTGGAATTTTAACTCAAGGACATTCTGTGTTCCAAAACGAAGTAAACAGCCGAACGAAGAGAATGGACTATACCAGAAGCATTAATTGTTTAATGGATTATAATATTAAATCCAATTGTAAGAATTGATCCTATTAACAACTTAATAATTTAACAAGTTATCAATATTAAACTAGAATAGTAACGGACGCTAATAACAAAAATAACGAACTAACATAACTAACATAAATTTTTACTAAATCTAAACCTTATCTATAACTGGGAGGAGGGGGATGAGAAACGAACACCGGGGCTCAGGTCCAGGAGCACGTTTCATTAACCCCTTCAACCAACAGTTGATTATTATTGAAGGTAAATCATTCGTTTAATAATTAGTAGATAAAATTGCGATATATATATGATATGTTATAATGAAATATATAGGGTAAATTTGTATTATATATCTGATTGTGAGGCCCCGTCCTATTATGTTATGATTAACCAAGGGTGGAAGTTATTTGTTTAACATCAACAATGGAAGTCGAAACAAGGTTTTCTCCCACCTACAGGTGGGCCACTTGTTACAGTGTCGACCATTTTAGACACTGTATTTTCACTTTTTCAATTTTTTTTAAATTATTATTATTACCACGTAAAATCACATGTTTGTGTTTTGTGTTTAGTGATAAGCGTAAAAGGGATATGCCAACAAAACTTAGTAATGCAAAGGTTCCCCCAATACCCAAAGACCTGAGACATGGATGCACCGCAAGATTTAAAGGTATTATAATTATTCAAAATGCAAGATGTTAAACAAAAGAACCTAGGAGGAGTCTCATTCTGCAGTTTGGAATATAAGAGGTATTAATGAACCTATTAAAAGGGGTAAGATATTAGCTCAGCTGAAACTGTACTACTCTGACATCATTTTCTTACAAGAAACTCATCTAAAATCCAGGATCAAGCTAGGTTGAGGGCGAAATGGATAGGTCAAATATATCATTCTCCATATACTTCGAAATCTAGAGGTACGTCAATCATTATTAGAAAAGGTATACCATTCAAAGCAAAGAATACCATAACAGACACTGAAGGGAGATATTTGATAGTTACCGGAGAAATTCATGATACTCCAATTACCTTGGTAAATATATACGCACCTAACTTTGACAATCCTCATTTTTTCAATAAAATTCTGAACATAATCGCAGAGTTTATCAAAATGTTATAATAGGAGTTGACTTTAACTGTGTTTTAGATCCGTATTTAGACAAATCAAGCCAAAAACAGAGAGGGAATACGAAATCTAAACTAGTGAACTTTTAAATACTTATATAAATAATACTAATATAACAGATGTTTGGAGAATTGCTAATCCGACTGGCAGGGAATATTCGTTTTATTCAATGGTACACAAAACATACTCACGTATAGATTATTTCCTGGTGGATACAAAATTAATCCCTCACACTGTGAACCCAGCATACCATACAAATTCGATTTCAGACCATTCACCACTAACTTTCTTTTTAAAACTGGAAGGAATGTCTAAGAATAAATCGTTTTGGAGATTCATTTCTCAAATCCTAAAAGATCTGCAAGCGAGTATATATTTAAAAGAACAAATGGATGCCTTTTTTCAAATAAATGATACTCTAGATATATCGTCTACTGTATTATGGGAATCTTTTAAAGCATACATTAGGGGTATTATAATTTCATATCAAGCTTTTCAAAATAAAAATAATAAGAATGAACAAAGACAGTTAGAAGAACTTATTAGACAAATGGATATAGATAATGCTAAAGATCCATCAATAGATAAACATAATAAAATAATAATTTTGAAATTTAAATTAAATAAACTATTATCTGCCAAACTTATAAGACTTTTTCAAATTACAAAACAAGGGCACGATCCAAAAGATTAAATCAGATAGAGGGGAATTACTAACCATACCGAAGGATATTAATAAAAGATTTGCGCAATTTTATGAGAATTTGTACACATCTAAAACGACAACTGACTCCAATAAAATTACAGAGTTCTTGGATAATTGTAATCTTCCAAAGTTAGAGTTGAAGGAACAAGAGGAATTGGGTGCACAAATTTCAATCAAGGAATTAGAAGAAACAATAAATTCATTAAAGAATGGAAAAACTCCAGGTCCTGATGGATTTACTAATGAATTTTATAAAAGCTTTTATGACAAAATTATACCATGGTTACAAAAAATGTATCAATATGCTTTTAAAAAACAAATATTACCTGATACATTAGCTGAATCAACGATCACACTAATACTTAAAAAAGACAAAGATATAGAAGAACATGGTTCATATAGAGCTATAGCATTGTTAAATACAGATCAAAAAATATTAGCGAAAACATTAGCTAGAAGATTAAGTAAATATATTAGTAAATTAATAAACCCAGATCAGATGGGGTTTATCCCTAAGAGATATTCATCTAATAATATGAGACGTCTACTCAATATAATGCACTCACACAAAATTGAAGAACAAGAATTATCAATTATTTCGCTGGACGCTGAAAAAGCATTTGATCAAGTAGAATGGAATTATATGGATAAAGTATTACAAAAATTCCAACTGGGAGAGAATTTTATTTTATGGATTAAATTATTATATAATAAACCTACAGCTAGAATATTAACTAATAACATATTATCCTCAAAATTTCAACTATCAAGGGGAAACAGACAAGGATGCTCATTATCACCACAGTTGTTTGCTCTCATAATTGAACCTTTAGCAGAAAAAAATTAGAACACATCCAGATATCCATGGGTATAATGCTAAATACTCAAATAATAAAATATCTTTATACGCGGATGATATATTATTGTACATTACAAAACCTCAAATTACTATACCAAACATATTAAATCTAATTGAGGACTTTGGATCCTTTTCTGGATACAGAATATATTGGAATAAAAGTGAAATTATGTCAATAAAACCGAAAGTCTCAACACATCTTTTAAAATTCCCTTTTAAAATAACTACAGAAAAATTTAAATACTTGGGTATTGAAATCACCAGAATATATCAAGGCATGTTCAAAGCAAATTATGATCCTCTACTTAATAAATTAAATACATTAATTAAATTTTGGAAAACGCTTCCGATGTCTTTATAGGCCGAATAAATGCAATAAAAATGATCTTCTTACCACAAATTTTATACCTATTTCAATCGATTCCTATATACCTACCAAAGAAGTTTAAAAAAAAATTGGACTCAGACATTACTAATTTTATATGGGATTATAAATCCCATAGAATACAAAGAACACACTTGAACAAAGCTAAAGTATTAGGGGGCTTAGCACTCCCTAACTTCATGTATTATTATTGGTCAGTAAATATAAAAAATATGATCCAACTGATGGACAACTCTACCCAGCAAGTGGACTGGATTGTTAATGGAGAGAGAGGACTGCTCCTCTGGTAATATTGGAGCGATCCTCCTCTCACCAATGAAACTGAATAACATAAATTATAACAAAAACCCAATTATACATAGTATAATCAGAACTTGGAAACAATAAAACAAAATTTAAAATTAAGAAATCTATCGCTTTTATCTCCAATAGTTAATAACCCTTCGTTTAATCCCTCTATTACAGACAAATCTTTTATGCAATGGGATAGACTAGGAATTAAAACGTTCGGTGACTTGTATGAAACTGGAAAATTACTATCATTCCAACAATTACAAATAAAATATAAACTGGGAAATAATCAATATTTTAAATATTTTCAAATATGTGACTATTTGAAAAAATATACAAAAGATCATTATAATATCCCAGCAGATGTATTGGATGAAGCAATGCAGATAAAAGCTGAATCAGCCAACTTAATATCATATTTGTATAATATTATCTCAATTAGCTATTAAAATCTCAAAGGAAAGGTGGAATGAACATTTATTAAACGTGCATAAATGTTCGATTAATGTAAGACACACTTTAATACAATTTAAAATTTTACATAGATTATATTATTCAAAAACTAAAAATTAACAACATTTTCCTAATGTATCATCCATTTGTGATAAATGTCAATCTCAAGAAGCTACTATAGCGCACTCATTTGTTTTTTGTACAAAAATTCAAAAATTTTGGATTGACATTTTTGAAATCTTTACAAAATTATTTAAAATAAAACTCCAAAAGCAGAATGGATTATCTTCGGAACAATGGAAGATAGTCCTGAACTAAATGTGTTTCAAAAGAAATTAATAGATTACGGGTTAATAACTGGAAAAAAGTTAATCCTAAAATTCTGGAAAAACGCTCCAATACCAACTATAAACAAGTGGATTTCAAATATGTTTGAAACATTACACCTAGAAGAGATAAGACTCCTCCTGGCAGGTAAACCAGATCACTTCCACCTGACGTGGTCTGCATTTATAGAATTATTACAAGTATAGGGTGCAAAAGTACTTTAAAAAAACCTGAGGTCAGGTAAAGGGGGATGAAAGCTGGAGAGTTGGTATATCCCATTTGCGTGATGCTTATAATAAAGTATTTGTTTTTCTCTTTTTTCCTCTTTCTCTTTTTTTTCTTCTTTAGGGTCTATCTCTTAATCCTTTCTTTTTAATTTCTTTTCTACAGGGTCTCTGTTCTTTCCTGTTGTCACGTTTTTTTCACCTTCACTATTTTCCTTCACTTTCTCTTTTTTCTTAATCTCAACCTTTCCTTTTTATCAGTGTAAAAAATGACGGAATACATTAATTGTAATAAGATATTACGTGATGAGTACTAATGTAATTGGTTGTAATGTAATGTACTTCTAATAAATAAAATAAA
>CM075980.1:74102274-74178431 GCA_038087875.1 Malacoraja senta
CACTAAAGACGAAGGCCCAAGCGCTGGTAAATTAGATTAGTACAGATGGGTACTTCAGCATGGTCGTGGTGGGCTGAAGGGCATGCTTCTGTGCTGTATGAGATTATGGGGACTTCTGTAACCCACATAATTTGGGGATGTGGGAGGAAACTGGAGCAATCCCTCACGCTGTCACAGAGAGAACATACAAACTCCACACAGACAACACTGGAGGTTAGAATGGAGGTTACATACATAGATACATAGATACATAGAAAATAGGTGCAGGGTAGGCCATTCGGCCCTTCGAGCCTGCACCGCCATTCTATATGATCATGGCTGATCATCCAACTCAGTATCCCGTACCTGCCCTCTCTCCTTACCCCCTGATCCCTTTAGCCACAAGGCCCACATCTAACTCCCTCTTAAATATAGCCAATGAACTGGCCTCAACTACCCTCTGTGGCAGAGAGTTCCAGAGATTCACCACTCTCTGTGTGAAATTTTTTTTTCTCATCTCGGTCTTAAAGGATTTCCCACTTATCCTTAAGCTGTGACCCCTTGTCCTGGACTTCCCCAACATCGGGAACAATCTTCCTGCATCTAGCCTGTCCAACCCCATAAGAATTTTGTACGTTTCTATAAGATCCCCTCTCAATCTCCTAAATTCTAGCGAGTATAAGCCAAGTCTATCCAGTCTTTCTTCATATGAAAGTCCTGACATCCCAGGAATCAGTCTGGTGAACCTTCTCTGCACTCCCTCCATGGCTATAATGTCGTTCCTCAGATTTGGAGACCAAAACTGTATGCAATACTCCAGGTGTGGTCTCACCAAGACCCTGTACAACTGCAGTAGAACCTCCCTGCTCCTATACTCAAATCCTTTTGCTATGAAAGCTAACATACCATTCGGTTAGAATGGAAATTTCTTTAGCCAGAGTGTGGTGAATCTATGGAATTCATTGCCGCATACAGCTGTAGAGGCCTAGACCAAGAGGCCAGCTTTTTTTCTACCTATGAAGATATCTAATGTCAGGCGACTGGCCTATGATTATTTAGGCTCTGAAATTGTAAGGGGCCAAATGAGAAGAGATCTGATGGGAACATGTGCAAGTGCAAATGTTAATTTATCCTCACTTATCATGTGAAACCACACTTGCAGGGCAGAGAAGGCAGATACAAGTTAATTTAAAATCTGATCTAATGCATCTGACATTCAATACAATACGAGAGAAAACTTCACTCTCAGAGGTGCTGTCTTCAGGATAAGATACTCAACTGAGATCCCAACTATTCTCTCAGCTGAATGAGAACAATCCCATTGCAAGAAGATCTTCTTGGCCTCCTTTGACCACTTTTGGTTTTCATATAACATTTGATAGAAATAATCTGATCATTTAATTCAATGCTTCTTAAAATTAACGACCATGTTGTCTACATTACAACAGTAGCCACATCAAAAGCACTTGATTTTTGTAAAGCGCTTGAAATATTGGTCTATTATTAAAGACTGCGTATAAATGCATTTCAATCCACCGTTGATGAATGGAGTCAGATTTTTCTCCACAAAGGACGATTAAAAGCCTGATTGGGCTCCAATTGGGGAGTGGGTGGAAAGGTATCAGGAGCCTTTAATGTGGGTTTGAAGGTTTCCACGGATCAGTGGCTTAAATCATTCTTTCATCTCTTCCTTTGATCTTTGTGATGTCTCCCCTTGGATCAATTTCAGAAGTTATAAATTATATTTATCAGAGTGAGCAAGTCAAGGCAGCCAGGTTTCACAAATAAATGCAATGCAGGGCCATACAAACTTTATATTTGGTTCCACAATCACTCACCAGACAGAACCCAAAGCAAAATATGCATTTACACATATGTATACAGGTTATATGTAACTCAAATATGAAGTTTAAATGTTGCTAAAGAAATTCTACATTGCTGTTCATATGAATAAAAAGGATTCCCCACAGTTTAATTTGCATCCAAGATGATCTGAGTGGCATTTCAAAGAAGGGCATTTCATCTGAATCGTTAACCCTCCTTCTCCATAAAGGCTCTCAGGCCTGCTGAGTATTTGCAGCATTTTCCGTTCTCATTTCAGTTTTTCAGATTTTGCAGATCCCAATTCTTATTTCTGCCAGGCAAGCATACAGACTTAAGAAGTGTCCTAACCCAAAACGTAACGTTCTCCAGAAATCTACTGAGTTACTCCAACACTTTGTGCCATTTTTTTTCCATACTTTTCCCTTTGCAGGTCTTCACTTAAAATAACCAAAAGCTCCAAGCATATTCATTATAATCAGACCCATATATCTAACAATGAAAACAAATGTTACTCCAGCTTTTTGTGTCTATCTTCGGTTTAAACCAGCATCTGCAGTTCCTTCTTACACATTACAGACTTCTAGTCAGTGTTTGCCTTACTTCTTGAAGAATAGCACTCAATGAGAATAAACGTGGTTAAGTCCCCTGGGCCATTTTAACTGCCTGTTCCTCCAGGAATGAAGGAGGTTGCAGAGGGTGGTGGACATTACCATGTCCCCACCATCAAAGGGTTTAACAGGAAACACTACTGAGAAAGACCCACATCACTTTGTCCGTGCTCTCATTTCACTGCTACCATCGGGAAGAAGGTACAGGAGTTTTGAGAGCTGTTAATTCCAGAATAGCTTCTACCCTACAACCATCAGGCTCTTGAACCACCATGTGGAACCCTAACCACCATTTTACCTAAGCAGTGAACTACTTTATGATAAGGTTACAATATATACTTTAGCTTGCATTATCATGGTCTGGTTTACCTAGATTAGTTCATAATTTATTTGTATATTTATTTGTTCTGCTGCGTTTAATGTGTGTGTAAAGCTGTAGCAGGTCAGAGTTTCATTGCGCCAGTCCCGGGCATATAACAATTAAACACTCTTGTCTCATGACTTGATTCCCTTCTCACTGTTTTTGCTGAATAGGTAGATTTAAAATGGATTAGTTTATCCAGGCTAATAAACAGCCTTTAACAAACAGATAAAGGCATATAGTATCAGTGTTTCTTGTAGAATGGTCCGTTAACCAATATTATTAATCCAAAGATATAGAACAGAATAGAATGAGCATATGTTGCATGCAGCTCAGTTATTTGAAATGTTTGATTTACATTTAGCATAAAGATGTGCAATACACTAGGTGTTCTACAACCCCATTGAAGGCCCTGTATAACGAAAAGGGGCCTAATTTTAATTTTCCCTATTGAAAATTGATGAGATTGCATCTGAGATCTACTTTTGACATACTAAATATTTGGGTGGAGCTGACCCAAGTTCCAGAACCTGTAGCACAGGGAGAGCCTGGAAGTTTGTACACTGAGTTTCTGCAGGACATCAACTACAATTTAAATTAAATAGACTCGACTTCCGGTGGCGCCATGTTGGACTAACAGACGTGCACCTAGCTCCTCTCCCGAAAAATTTCACGATTTATCGTGTAAAACGAGTCCATAAATCGGGATTGGATTTAAAAACCTTACCGGAGCTTCTGGTCGCCGGTCTGATGATGTCATCAGTAAACGCGATGTTTTAAACGGTGGTTTAAAGCCCTTTAAATGAGTAAACTGTCTCCAGCTAAGAGCCCTCAGAGATCAGTGAAAAAGCTGCTGAGAGACCAGAAGAAGCCTGATGGAGAAGTTACCTCTGAAGTCCCTGAAGTGGCTGCAGAAATGGATACAAGAGCTAAGAAAGAGTTTAATGATTTGAAGAAATCAGTGAAAAATATGAAAGATGAGATTTTGGATGAAAATAAAATGATGATGGAAAATATGAAGGAAAATATGGGAAATATGATGGAAAATATGGGAAATATGATGGAAAAAATGGAAAAGATGTTGAAGGATTCAAATGCTGGTAATCAGAAGGCTATTGATGCTGGTAATCAGAAGGTGATTGATTCACTGGACATTATGAATAAACAAATTGAGGATGTGAAAGATGGGCTATCGGAGAGAATGGACAAGATGGATGAAACTACTACGGACAGGTTCACGGCTGTGCTTGAAAACAGTAGCTGCAAGTATGCGCACAATTACGGAATTGGAGAAAAACACGGCAAATGAAGCAAGAAAATGAACAAACTTCACTACAGATGGTGATTCAACTGGGGAAAGTCTCAGAAAAATGCCTGGACCTGGAAGCTCGCTCTAGACGCCAGAATTTGAGAATTCTTGGAGTCTCAGAGGGAGCCGAGGGGGAGGATGTGCGTGAGTTTGCCATGGGCTTGCTTAAACAACTGCTTAATCTTTCCAAAGAACCGAAAATCGAAGTGGCTCATCGTGTTCCAAGATTTAAACAAAGATCTGGTGCGGGAAAAATTAATCCACAACATATTATTGTGAAATTTTGGGGATATTTTAGAACTGGAAGATGTTATGAGCAAAATCAAATATGGTGTGCAGCTGCGGCTGGACAATGACACTATCAAGATATTCAGGGACTACCCGTATGAAATTGTGCAAAAAAGAAACAAATTCGAGAAGGTTAAGGATCTTTTAAGAGGGAAAGAAGGGATCAGATACGGAGTTTTTTATCCAGCTAAAATGCGTATTTCCTTCAAGGGTTCTGAAAAGTCATTTGTAAAGCCTGAAGATGCGTTCAAATATGCCCAAACTATCGTTGAAAAATAGAAATCAAATGGGGGTTTGGCAGATCTGAACCATTCTAAGCAATGCTTTGTCTGGGGATGGCTAGACTGTTATCTTTGGAATTTTGAATCAAGGACACTTTCTGTTCAAAATGAGTAAACAGCTGAACAGACGGGAATGGTATATACCAGAAGCATTTACTTGTTTATTAGATTATAATATTAAAACCAATTGTAAGAATTTATCCTATTAATAACTTAATAAGTTATTCATGTTAGATTAGAATACTAAGAAAAATAAAAATAAAAATAAAAATAAAAAATAATGAACTAACATACTAATATGAATTTTTAATAAATTGAAACCTTATCTATAAGTGGGAGGAGGGGATGAGAAACGAGCACCTGGCTTAGGTCCAGGGGCACCTCGTTAACCCCTTCAACCAACAGTTGATTATTATTGAAGTCAAAAGTATCTGTTTAATAATTAGTAGCTAAAATTGCGATATATACAGTACATGATATGTTATAATGAAATATATAGGGTAAAATTGTATTATATATCTGAATGTGAGGCCCCGTTTTAATATTTTAATATGTTATGATCAACCAAGAGAGCGGAGCTATTTGTTTAACATCACAATGGAAGTCGAAACAAGGTTTTTTCCCCACCTACAGGTGGGACACTCGCTACAGTGCCGACTATATTAGACACTGTATTTTCACTTTTTTAGTTTTTTTTTTATTACCACATAAACTCACATGTTTGTGTTTTGTGTTTAGTGATAAGCGTAAAATGGATATACCAACAAAACTTAGAAATTCAAACGTTCCCCCAATACCCAAAGACCTGGGATATGGATGCACCACAAGATTTAAAGGTACTATAATTATTCAAAATGCAAGATAGTAAACAAAAGAACCTAGGAGGAATCTTATTCTGTAGTTGGAATATAAGAGGTATTAACGAACCTATTAAAAGGGGTAAGATACCAGCTCAGCTGAAACTGTACATCTCTGACATTATCTTCTTACAAGAAACACATTTAAAATCTCAGGATCAAGCTAGGTTGAGGGCGAAATGGATAGGTCAAACATACCATTCTTCATTCACTTCGAAATCTAGAGGTACGTCAATCATTATAAGAAAAGGTATACCATTTAAATCAAAGAATATCATAACAGACATAGAAGGGAGATACTTAATAGTTAATGGAGAAATTCATGATACTCCACTTACCTTGGTAAATATATATGCCCCTAACTTTGACAACCCCCAATTTTTAAATAAAATTTTCAACATAACTGCAGAGTCTAACTATCAAAATGTTATAATAGGAGGAGACTTTAACTGTGTTTTAGATCCGTATTTAGATAAATCAAGCGAAAAACAGAGAGGGAATATGAAATCGAAAACCTGGGAACTTCTCAATACTTACATAAACAATACTAATATAGCAGATGTTTGGAGAATTGTTAATCCAACTGACATGGAATACTCATTTTATTCAATGGTACACAAAACATACTCATGTATAGATTACTTCCTGCTGGATACAAAATTAATCCCTCAAACATTTAACCCAACATACCATACAAATTCGATTTCAGACCATTCTCCACTAACTTTCTTTTTAAAACTGGAAGGAATGTCTAAGAATAAATCGTTTTGGAGATTTAATTCTCAAATCCTAAAAGATCCGCAAGCGAGTATATATTTAAAAGAACAAATGGATGCCTTTTTTCAAATAAATGATACTCTAGATATATCGTCTACTGTATTATGGGAATCTTTTAAAGCATACATTAGGGGTATTATAATTTCATATCAAGCTTTTCAAAATAAAAATAATAAGAATGAACAAAGACAGTTAGAAGAACTTATTAGACAAATGGATATAGATAATGCTAAAGATCCATCAATAGATAAACATAATAAAATAATAATTTTGAAATTTAAATTAAATAAACTATTATCTGCCAAACTTATAAGACTTTTTCAAATTACAAAACAAGGGCACTTTGAATTTGGGGATAAACCGCATAAACTTTTGGCTCGCCAGCTAAAAAACGAGAAAAGGAACATACTATCCCAAAGATTAAATCAGATAAAGGGGAATTATTAACAACACCGAAGGATATTAATAAAAGATTTGCGCAATTTTATGAGAATTTGTATACATCTAAAACGACAATTGACAAGCATCTGGATAAGCAGGGTCTGATTAGGAACAGTCAACATGGATTTGTGCCTGGAAGGTCATGCTTGACTAATCTTCTTGAATTTTTCGAAGAGGTTACTAGGGAAATTGATGAGGGTAAAGCAGTGGATGTTGTCTATATGGACTTCAGTAAGGCCTTTGACAAGGTTCCTCATGGAAGGTTGGTTAAGAAGATTCAATTGTTGGGTATTAATGGTGGAGTAGCAAGATGGATTCAACAGTGGTTGAATGGGAGATGCCAGAGAGTAATGGTGGATGGCTGTTTGTCAGGTTGGAGGCCGGTGACTAGTGGGGTGCCTCAGGGGTCTGTGTTGGGTCCACTGTTGTTTGTCATGTACATCAATGATCTGGATGAAGGTGTGGAAAATTGGATTAGTAAGTATGCAGATGATACTAAGATAGGTGGTGTTGTGGATAATGAAGTAGATTTTCAAAGTCTACAGAGAGATTTAGGCCATTTGGAAGAGTGGGCTGAAAGATGGCAGATGGAGTTTAATGCTGACAAATGTGAGGTGCTACATCTCGGCAGGACAAATCAAAATAGGACGTACACGGTAAATGGTAGCGAATTGAGGAATGCAGTTGAACAGAGGGATCTAGGAATAACTGTGCATAGTTCCCTGAAGGTGGAATCTCATGTAGATAGGGTGGTAAAGAAAGCTTTTGGTGTGCTGGCCTTTATAAATCAGAGCATTGAATATAGAAGTTGGGATGTAATGTTAAAATTGTACAAGGCATTGGTGAGGCCAATTCTGGAGTATGGAGTACAATTTTGGTCGCCTAATTATAGGAAGGATGTCAACAAAATAGAGAGAGTACAGAGGAGATTTACTAGAATGTTGTCTGGGTTTCAGCAACTAAGTTACAGAGAAAGGTTGAACAAGTTAGGTCTTTATTCTTTGGAGCGCAGAAGGTTAAGAGGGGACTTGATAGAGGTCTTTAAAATTATGAGCGGGTTAGACAGAGTGGACGTGGATAAGCTTTTCCCATTGAGAGTAGGGAAGATTCAAACAAGGGGACACGACTTGAGAATTAAGGGACAGAAGTTTAGGGGGAACATTAGGGGGAACTTCTTTACTCAGAGAGTGGTAGCTGTGTGGAATGAGCTTCCAGTGGAAGTGGTGGAGGCAGGTTCGATGTTATCCTTTAAAAATAGATTGGATGGGTATATGGACGGGAAAGGAATGGAGGGTTATGGTCTGAGTGCAGGTAGATTGGACTAGGGGGAAGTATTTTATTTTTAATTTAAAAAAAAAAAAAAAAAATTTAAATGTTCGGCATGGACTTGAAGGGCCGAGATGGCCTGTTTCCGTGCTGTTATGGTTATATGGTTATATGGTTATTCCAATAATATCACAAAGTTTTTGGATAATTGTAATCTTCCAAAGTTAGAGTTGAAGGAACAAGAGGAATTGGGTGCACAAATTTCAATTAAGGAATTAGAAGATACAATAAACTCACTAAAGAATGGAAAAACACCAGGTCCTGATGGATTTACTAATGAATTTTATAAAAGCTTTTATGATAAAATAATACCAAGATTACAAAAAATGTACCAATATGCTTTTAAAAAACAAATACTACCTGATACATTAGCGGAATCAACGATTACACTAATATTTAAGAAAGACAAAGATTTAGAAGAACCGGGTTCATATAGAGCTATAGCATTGTTAAACACAGATCAAAAAATATTAGCGAAAACATTAGCTAGAAGATTAAGTAAATACATTAGTAAATTAATAAACCCAGATCAGACGGGGTTTATCACTAAGAGATACTCATCTAACAATATGAGACGTTTACTCAACATAATGCACTCACACAAATCTGAAGAACAAGAATTATCAATTATTTCGCTGGATGCTGAAAAAGCATTTGACCAAGTAGAATGGAATTATATGGATAAAGTATTACAAAAATTCCAACTGGGAGAGAATTTTATTCTATGGATTAAATTATTATATAATAAACCTACAGCTAGAATATTAACTAATAACATATTATCCTCGAAATTCCAACTATCAAGGGGAAATAGACAAGGATGCTCATTATCACCACAGTTGTTTGCTCTCATTATTGAACTGCTAGCAGAAAAAATTAGAATACACCCTGATATCCATGGGTATAATACTAAAGATTCATATAATAAAATATCTTTATGCGCGGATGATATATTACTGTACATTACAAAACCTCAAATCACTATACCAAATATATTACATTTAATTGAAGACTTTGGATCTTTTTCTGGATGTAGAATAAATTAGAATAAAAGTGAAATTATGTCAATAAAACCGAAAAATTCAACACATCTTTTAAAATTCCCTTTTAAAATAGCTACAGAAAAATTTAAATACTTGGGAATCGAAATTACTAGAACATATCAAGGTATGTTTAAGGCAAATTTTGACCCCCTACTTAATAAATTAAACAGACGAATTAAATTCTGGAAAACGCTCCCGATGTCTTTAATAGGCCGAATAAATGCAATAAAAATGATCTTTCTACCACTAGTTTTATACCTATTTCAATCGATTCCTATATACTTACCAAAGATGGGTTTTTTTAAACTGGACTCAGATATCACTAATTTTATATGGGACTATAAATCACATAGAATACCAAAAACTCACTTGAATAAACCTAAAGTATTAAGGGGTTTAGCACTACCTAATTTCATGTATTATTATTGGTCAGTAAATATTAAAAATATGATTCAACTGATGGATAACTCCGCCCAGCAAGTGGACTGGATTGTAATGGAGAAAGAGGATTGCTCCTCTGGAAACATTGGAGCGATCCTCCTCTCACCAATGAAACTGAATAATATAAATTATAGTAAGAACCCAATTATTCATAGCACAATCCGAATTTGGAAACAAATAAAACAAAATTTAAAATTAAGAAATTTATCACTTTTATCACCCATAGTTAATAACCCTTCATTTAATCCCTCTATTATAGATAAATCTTTTACACATTGGGATAGACTAGGAATTAAAACGTTCGGTGACTTGTATGAAACTGGAAAATTACTTTCATTTCAACAATTACAAATAAAATATAAACTCGGAAATAATCAATATTTTAAATGTTTTCAAATATGCGACTATTTGAAAAAATATACAAAAGATCATTATAATAACCCAGCAGATGTATTGGATGAAGCAATGCAGATAAAAGCTGAATCAGCAAACTTAATATCATATTTGTATAATATTATCTTTAATGTAGAAATACCATCTACGCAGGGTATCAGAAGAGATTGGGAACAAGAGTTAGCTATTAAAATTTCAAAGGAAAGTTGGAATGAACACTTATTAAACGTGCACAAATGTTCGATTAATGTAAGACACACTTTAATACAATTTAAAATTTTACATAGATTATATTATTCCAAAACTAAAATCCATAAAATGTTCCCAAATGTATCATCCATTTGTGATAAATGTCAATCCCAAGAAGCTACTATAGCGCACTCGTTTGTTTTCTGTACAAAAATTCAAAAATTTTGGAATGAAATTTTCGAAATCTTTACAAAATTATTTAAAATTAAACTGATACCCAAAGCAGAATGGATTTACTTCGGAATAACGGAAGATGGTCCAGAACTAAATGTGTTTCAAAAGAAACTAATAGACTATGGGTTAATAACTGGAAAACTAATCCTAAAATTTTGGAAGAAGGCTCCAATACCAACTATAAACATGTGGATTTCAAATATGTTCGAAACATTACACCTAGAAGTGATAAGACTCCTCCTGGCCGGTAAACCAGATCACTTCCACCTGACGTGGTCTGCATTTATAGAATTATTACAAATATAGGGTGCAAAGGTACCTTAAAAAAATTGAGGTCAGGTAATGGGGGATGATAGTTGGAGAGTTGGTATGTCCCATTTGCGTAATGCTCATAAAAACTATTTGTTTCTCTCTTTTTCCTCTTTCTCTTTCTCCTTCTTTTCTAGGGTCTATTTCTTAACTCTTTTTCTTTTGTTTTTAATTTTGTTCTTATAGGGTCTTCGTTCTTTCTTGTTGTCACATTTTCTACACTCTCACTTTTTCCTTCACTTTCTTCTTTCTTTCAATCTCATCCTTTCCTTATACTAGTTTAAAAAACAAACGGAGTACATTAATTGTAAGAAGATATGTGACGAGTACTAATGTAAGTGGTTGTAATGTAATGTACTTCTAATAAATAAAAAATTAAAAAAATAAAAATTAAAAATTAAAAATTAGATAGACTTGCAGTAGATGTGTATATCTGCGAGAAAGAAAATTAAGTGAGATGCCAAAGAAATGCCGGCAAAACTATTATAGACAGTTTACAACCACCAAGAAATAATTTTTAGAAACAAGGTACAAGGATGCTAGTTAACAAACAAAAATACACAAAGTGCGGCACGGTGGTGCAACAGTAGAGTTGCTGCCTTATGGTACCAGAGACTGGGGTTCGATCCTGACTACCAGTGCTGTCTGTACAGAGTTTCCACGTTCTCCCTGTTTTCTCCTACACTCAAAGACATACAGGTTTGTAGGTTAATTGGCTTAAAAAAGAGAAGCAAATTGGCCCTTGTGTGTCAGATGATGTTAGTGCACGGGGTGATCGGTGGTCAGCGTAGACTAAGTGGGCCAAAGGGTCTGGTCCCTGCTTTATCTTTAAAGTAAAGTCTACTAAAGTAAATTACTTTACTTTAGAAGCTGGAGTAACTCAGTGGGTAAGACAGCATCCCTGGAGAAAATGGTGACCCTTCTTCAGACTCATTCAGAAATCTTTTTTTTTTGTGCCTCCGATGGAACAGGATAAAAAAGTTGTTTATTCAATTACTTGTGGCAAAAGTTCGAAGACAAAACATGATTGCACTGGCTGTGATATCATCTGGCCTTGCTTCAACACTTTCGAGGGGGGAAAAACACAGAACAATTAAAAAGGGTGTCATAAAGTGACTACTCTTATAAACAATTATATTGCACCCAGTCTGATGTACAAACTCCCTAAGTGCAGGCAGAGGATATTAGATTAATTTGGCATCATCTTGAGCACAGACATTGTGGGCTGAAAGGCCTGTTCCTGTGCTGTGCTGTGATGCAGCTGGCAGAGCTGCTGCCTCACAGCGCCAGAGCGCCGTGTTCAATCCTGACCTCGGGTGCTGCCCGAGTGGAGTTTGCAAATCTGAGGAAGGACATTATAGCCATAGAGGGAGTGCAGAGAAAGTTCACCAGACTGATTCCTGGGATGTCAGGACTTTCATATGAAGAAAGACTGGATAGACTTGGCTTATACTCGCTAGAATTTAGGAGATTGAGAGGGGATCTTATAGAAACGTACAAAATTCTTATGGGGTTGGACAGGCTAGATGCAGGAAGATTGTTCCCGATGTTGGGGAAGTCCAGGACAAGGGGTCACAGCTTAAGGATAAGGGGGAAATCCTTTAAGACCGAGATGAGGAAAAACTTTTTCACACAGAGAGTGGTGAATCTCTGGAACTCTCTGCCACAGAGGGTAGTTGACGCCAGTTCATTGGCTATATTTAAGAGGGAGTTAGATGTGGCCCTTGTGGCTAAAGGGATCAGGGGGTATGGAGAGAAGGCAGGTACGGGATACTGAGTTGGATGATCAGCCATGATCATATTGAATGGCGGTGCAGGCTCGAAGGGCCGAATGGCCTACTCCTGCACCTATTTTCTATGTATCTATGTATCTATGCATGTTCGCCCTGTGACCGCATGAGTTCTATGTTCGATTTTCCAATCATCCTCTTCCAGTGTGTAAAGCTCTTGGGTTACCCATATTACAAACTTACCTAACTTTCTTATAATCTCCAGAAATTCCTGCATCAGACATCAGATACAAAACTTGAAAGAACATATATGAACAGATTCAACAACAGCTTCTTCCCCGCTGTTATCTCTAGTACTTGTGCTGTGCATGACTTGATTTTACTCATGTATAGTATGATTTGCCACGTTTGGCACGTGTAGCAAAGTGTGCAGTCATGCGTTTTGTTAGTAGGAATAACGGCGTAGATTATTTTCTAAACGAGGAGAGAATCCAGAAATCGGAGATGCAAAGTGACTTGGGGGTGCTGGTGCAGGATTCCCCAAAAGTTAATTTGCAAGTCGAATCGGTAGTAAAGAAAGCAAACGCAATGTTAGCATTTATTTCTAGAGGGTTTGTATACAAAAACAGGATGTACTGGCTCTGGAGAGGGTCCAGAGGAGTTTTACAAGAATGATTCAAGGAATGAGTAGGTTAACATACAGGTCTGATGAGCGTTTGATGGCACTGGGCCTGTACTCGCTGAAGTTTTGAAGAATGAGCGGGGACCTCACTGAAACATATAGAATAATGAAAGGCTCAGATATAGTTGATGTGGAGAGGATGTTTCCACTAATGGGAGAGTCTAGGACTAGGGGTCATAGCCCAAGAATTAAATGATGTTCTTTTAGGAAGGAGATGAGGAGGAATTTTTTTAGTCAGAGGGTGGTGAATCTGTGGAATTCTTTGCCACAGAAGGCTGTGGAGGCAAAGTCAGTGGATATATTTAAGGCAGAGATAGATTCTTGATTAGTACGGGTATCAGAGATTATGGGAGAAGGCAGGAGAATGGGGTTAGGAGAGAGAGATAGATCAGCCATGATTGAATGGTGGGGTAGACTTGATGGGCCGAATGGCCTAATTCTGCTCCTATCACTTATGAACGTATGATTTCTCATTTTACACGACCTATTGTATTCATGTATGGTACGATTGTATTTATGTATGGTAAGATTTGCCTGATTAACATGCAAAGTAGGGGCACAGTGATGCAGCTGGTAGAGCTGCTGCCTCACAGTGCCAGAGACCCCTGTTTGATCATGGAGTTTGCATGTTCTCCCTAAGACTGCATGTGTTTCCTCCGGGTTCTCGATTTCCTCCTACATCCCAAACTCATGTGGGTTCATAGGTCAATTGGCCTTGTAAATTGCCCCTAATGTATTGGGAGTGAATGAGAAAGTCGGATAACACAGAACTAGTGTGAATGGGTAATTGATGGTCGACGTGGACTTGGTGGAACAAAGGGCCTACAGTATTTCTGGGCTGTAGCTTTAAAAAAACAATTTCACTCTATCTTGCCACACATGACAATAATAAACTGATACAAATACAATAGGATGCATAACAGACATCAAAGCACTAGATTGAATTCTGCAATGTCTCTGAAACAATATAAAACCAACGGGAATGGTTTATTTTGTGCTAGCAAGGGATTTTCATCAAATGCTAACAAATAATTCTATGAGATATTAAAGTCTACATTAAAATATAATATTTTTGGAAAAAAGTTAAATAATTAGACTTGTAAACAAACCAATGTGCCAACGCATTTGACAGACTGTCCATCATGAGCGAGTGTGCTTCAAATTTACTAATATCAGGACAGGGGAAATTTAACATGAAGACACAGCAAGAATGATTTTGGTGAAAAACCTGGGAGGAATTTGTACTTTACTTCATGATCTGATGCAAGCTGTTTAACAAATGTCACTGAGCACCGTTTGAATTACCTACCAGTGGTTGTGTGAAAATACAATTATAGCACCAAAAGGTGATGCAGTGCAGGCTGTGATCAAAGGCCTTCTTTCGAGCCTTCAATCCATTGATTTTGTGGCAGATATTGATTAGGCTGTGCATTCTCCTGTTGAATTCTTAAATTCTCTTTCATCACCCTAGTGTGCCTTCACATGACCTTGAACTAAAAGAAGGAGTTCCAACCATAATGCTCAGGAATTTGGATTTGCTAATATTATGTAAAGACACAAGATAATCAGTTCAACATTACTACCATATGTGATTAAGTTAACAATAATGTTTGGGAATGTTGATGGGGAAAATATCTTCATCTCTCGGAGACTAAAAGTTGTTGGCCATAAACTTGAAACTCAATGTTTTACCCATGATCAGTTAAATGTAAGTTGCTCCAAGTAAATGTATACATTATACATCAGTATATACCTACTTGAAGTAGATTCCTACATTAAATGTAATCTATGTACAGGCATATATATTTATTTTCAATATGTGTGTTTTGATTGGGAACTAGTTAAACTACATAATTTTAAACCCCGACTCGCATTATTCATGGAGTAATTAAATGTTTAAATTAATTTTTATTTCATTTCCAAGGAGTGTTATAAAACCCTTTTTGTGTGTAAAGATATGCAAATATAATGATTGCCGGCATATTAACAGACTGCACTGGAATAACAGCCAGTCATCCATAAAATGAAAAGACAATGTTCAGGTGCATCTGAAGAAGTGGTGGTAAGCTATAAACAAGATGGTCACTGTCACAATGGCATATGCAAAATATATTTGGGTTGCACCATCTTTTAATTCATGTTAGCATTTCATGTCCCTTTAGGGTGGCACGGTTGCACAGTGGTAGAGTTACAGCGCCAGAAACCCGGGATCGATCTGACTACGGGTGCTGTATGTAGCAATGTTACAAAATTTTGAGATTTTAAAAATAAAGTCTGCAATTTATCCCATCAGATAAAGCATAAAAAGAAGTTTAATTTGACACTTAATTCACTTTCATATCTTCAGTATTAAAAAAGTTATGGCCATTATCATACTCAGAAATTAGCATCTAGTTCCCTATTGCTTTTCCATTGACTTAACACAAAAGCTGTGATCGAGGACAGTTAAAAGCCCATAACTTTCTTAAAAATTATGGTAACTGAAAGAAATTTTCAGGTATTATAGATTGAAGCATTCTGAAACAAATATGAAACAATCTTACTTCGAAGACATGAAAGTAAAGCATATAATTAGTTAGTTACCTAATTGTAGCTAATTACAAAATTCAATTACTAGATCTAAACATCTATCAATTTCTTAAGAATAGATTAACATTTTTAAATAGCCTAAGTGTCCAAATAACATTCACACAATAATTCACAATATAACATAATTTTTAAATCTAATTTTCATGAATTTACAGGCCAAATGGAAGGAATTGAATGTTTAATACCTGTAAATTAATGGGGATTTAATTCATCTTGCGAGTGAGGATTACTGGAACGCGATCTTTTGGAACGTTGATTTGCGGTGAATTTAACCCCGTATTGGCATGAAAACTACTGCCGTTAATTCGGGGAATAAAATCACCGTGTCGCATGAAAAATTGTGAATTAAAGGCTTCTTAAGAAGCACTTTTATACATTTAAAGAAAGCACTTTCGTTTACCTGTCCATTGTGTGAAATCCGTCCCCGTTATCGGCGTTGACGCTTCAGGAGCTGCTTTTAAAATGACTGTAGCGCTGACATTGACGATTTAATAAAAATAAAAAAATCACAAAACGCCGGTAGGAACGATTTTGTCAGCCAAGGTTTGTACTCCAACAAAATATTTCCAGGACAAGGGAGGAAAATACGCGTTTTAACCCCGCCCCCCCCCTTAAAGGCGCCAAAATCGCGCACACGGCCAGTGGCAGAATTACAGCGCGACTGAAGGTAAGTTTTGTAACATACCTACTGTATGTATGGAATTTGTATATCCCCCCCCCTGTGTGCGCGTTGGTTTCCTCCCGGTGCCCTGGTTTCCTCCCACACTCCAAAGACGTGCAGGTTTGCAGGTTAATTGGCTTCAGTAAAATTGTAAATTGGAAAGTGGTGAAATCATTGGACAAAGTCAGCATGGATTTACGAAAGGTAAATCGTGTCTGACAAATCTTATAGAATTTTTCGAGGATGTAACTAGTAGAGTGGATAGGGGAGAACCAGTGGATGTGTTGTATCTGGACTTTCAGAAGGCTTTCGACAAGGTACCACATAAGAGATTAGTATACAAACTTAAAGCACACGGTATTGGGGGTTCAGTATTGATGTGGATAGAGAACTGACTGGCAAACAGGAAGCAAAGAGTAGGAGTAAACGGGTCCTTTTCACAGTGGCAGGCAGTGACTAGTGAGGTACCGCAAGGCTCAGTGCTGGGACCCCAGCTATTTACAATTTATATTAATGACCTGGATGAGGGAATTGAAGGCAACATCTCCAAGTTTGCTGATGACACTAAGCTGGGGGGCAGTGTTAGCTGTGAGGAGGATGCTAGGAGACTGCAAGGTGACTTGGATAGGGTGGGTGAATGGGCAAATGTTTGGCAGATGCAGTATAATGTGGATAAATGTGAGGTTATCCACTTTGGTGGCAAAAACAGGAAAGCAGACTATTATCTAAATGGTGGCCGATTAGGAAATGGGGAGATGCAGCGAGACCTGGTTGTCATGGTACACCAGTCATTGAAAGTAGGCATGCAGGTGCAGCAGGCAGTGAAGAAAGCAAATGGTATGTTAGCTTTCATAGCAAAAGGATTTGAGTATAGGAGCAGGGAGGTTCTACTGCAGTTGTACAGGGTCTTGGTGAGACCACACCTGGAGTATTGCGTACAGTTTTGGTCTCCAAATCTGAGGAAGGACATTATAGCCATAGAGGGAGTGCAGAGAAGGTTCACCAGACTGATTCCTGGGATGGCAGGACTTTCATATGAAGAAAGACTGGATAGACTTGGCTTATACTCGCTAGAATTTAGGAGATTAAGAGGGGATCTTATAGAAACGTACAAAATTCTTATGGGGTTGGACAGGCTAGATGCAGGAAGATTGTTCCCGATGTTGGGGAAGTCCAGGACAAGGGGTCACAGCTTAAGGATAAGGGGGAAATCCTTTAAGACCGAGATGAGAAAAAACTTTTTCACACAGAGAGTGGTGGATCTCTGGAACTCTCTGCCACAGAGGGTAGTTGAGGCCAGTTCATTGGCTATATTTAAGAGGGAGTTAGATGTGGCCCTTGTGGCTAAAAGGATCAGGGGGTATGGAGGGGGATCAGGCAGGTACGGGATACCGAGTTGGATGATCAGCCATGATCATATTGAATGGCGGTGCAGGCTCGAAGGGCCGAATGGCCTACTCCTGCACCTATTTTCTATGTAACTATGTATCTATGTCCCTAGTGTGTGTATGGGGTAATCGGTGGTTGGAGCGGATGCGCTGTATCTCGAGAATCTAAAGTCTAGTGTTTAGACACTTAATACACCCTGACACATGCCATCCAATTCAGCCGCTTCACCCAAACCCATGCCTTCCCATTTTCCGCTTGATGTATTCAAAAGAGACTTAGATATAGCTCTTAGGGCTAACGGAATCAAGGGATATGGGGAGAAAGCAGAAATGGGGTACTGATTTTGGATGATCAGCCATGATCATATTGAATGGTGGTGCTGGCTTGAAGGGTCGAATGGCCTACTCCTGCACCTATTTTCTATGTTTCTACCAGGGCATCCCAATTCAACTTACTCTCCAATCCCCATCCAGCATCACTCCCTCAGCTCACCCTGGTAACAATTTTGCTGGGAAACCCACGCATCAGCCTATCCTTTAAAATAAGACACAAAGTGTTGGAGTAACTCATTGGGTCAGGCAGCATCCCCGGAGAAAATGGTTAGGCAATGTTTCGATTTAGGACCCTTCTTCAGCGTCTGAAGAAGGGTCCCAACCCGAAACATCACCTATCCATGTTCTCCAGGGATGCTGCCTGACCCAATGAGTTACTCCAGCACTTTGTGTCTATTTTTGTTAATCAGCATCTGCAGTTCCTTGTGTATTCTTTTAAATTTGAATTTGCTGGTTCTATCAATGTTTCTACTTTGTGAGGTTTATTTTATTGTGAGAGCCCACTTTAAACCAAACAGTCGGCTTTCAGAATTATTCTCTTTTATGGTCAGTGATTGTGTTTCACATTTGAAGTTTGTACAACTTTACGTTCCCATACAACTGAAATAAAATAGGCTGATGTGGAACTTTATCAGCAACACTCAAGCAAAAAGTGATTTTCTGTGATTTTAAATCAGGGCGGAGTGTATATTTTAAAGGCAGAAAAGAAGAAATATGTTCTATTATCCTGGTTTGAATTACAAACTTGCAAATGTTTTTTATCCGACACTTGAATATAATCAAACCAGTCAAACTTCGAGAGAATTTCTGTTGAGATTTTTCCAATTTCAGCCAACGTGGATACTTTAATTGGCAGAATCATTTGCCTAATAACTTTTAAGAATCTAGAGTAGCATGTTTGATATTAAGCTAATAATGCATAAGATTATACTCTCTAACCATTAAACATCCATTAATTGCATTAACGAACCTATATTTTACAATTGCTTCGAATTCAGATTTGCTGATTATATCAGTATTTCTATCTCGTGATTTCTTCAATGTTGATAGGTTGCATTAAACCAAATAATTGGCTTTCCGAACTATTCTGAACTATCCCCAGGTATAGTCTGTGAGCTACTGAATTGTGTTCCATATTTGAAGTTTGCACAATCTTATGTTCCTGTGCAACCTAAACAAAATAGGCTGATGTAGACCTTTACCAGCACGATTGTTACTGGCAGGGGTGATGCTGCATGGGGGTTGGAGAGTGAGTAGGGTGGCTGTTGGGTGGAGAGTGACAGAGCATAGTTTGGGCTGGAGTGGGCTGAATTGAGTGGTGAGTTGGTGATGCATTAGTTGGGATGGGTGTTGTTTGGGTTTGGGTTGAATTGGGTGAGATTGTGGGGTTGAATTGGGTTGGGACGAGCTGTTAATTTGAGGATTACAGGATAAATTGCGTTAAGATGGGCTGAGTTGGTTAAAGGTGGGTAGTCAATTGGCTGGGTGGAGTGATTGGGTGTGGCATGCCGGTAGTTTAGATTAGTGATACAGCATGGAAACAAGCCCTTCGTCCTACTGAGTCCATGCCAAACCATCGCTCACCCATTCACACTTGTTCTATGTTATGTGTTCCACTTTCTTACCTACTCCTTTCCCACTGTGTAGTGGATGGTCTGGGCTATTGGGTAAAGAGTTAGGTTGTGCTATGTTAGGATATTGGGTGGGGAGAGGGAGTGAGTCAGCTGTTAGGTTGGGGGTAGTGGGGTGGGTCGGGTTGGGGTGACCTAAGTTGGGTAGAGGTACAATGATGGGAGGTGGGACCAGATGGATTTGCATGCAGCTTAGCTATACAGCATTTTATCAATTTGAATATGCAATTGTATGGTTTGGTGCAGGAGATTATATCGTTTAGAGTCATAGAGTCATACAGCATGGAACCAGGCCCTTTGGCCCAACTTCCCCACACCGACCAACATAACCCATCTACATTAGTCCCACCTGCATGCGTTTTGCGCATATCCTCTAAACCTCTCCTATTCATGTACCTGTCTAAATGTTTCTTAAACATTGCGACAGTACCTGCCTCAACTACCTCCTCCGGCAGTTCGTTCCAAACACCCACCATGCCTTCCATACACCTACCGCATATTTACTAATAAATTGAATAAAATTCCCCATGACATTCATTGTTAACAAAATTTGGAATACAACTTTTAAGTTGTGATATTAAATTCATACCATCTTATGTCATATTATGCCATTCTACCAGCTGGTGAAGGCATACACATTGCCAACCACTTATCCCTGAACAATTGAAAAACAGCATGCTTTTTGCTACAACGTTTGAAATAAGAGCAGAAAATAGCTGCAGATTGTAGGAGGAATGTTTAGTGCTAACTATGAAACAAACATCGATTCATTGTCAAATGAGGCAACAGATACAAGAAGTACATTTTGCCATCATTAACCATCTGTTTTATTTTAAAATTCTGACATTTCAGCTCTGTGCTGTAATCTTATATCATTTGTTAATTTCACACCATCAACTGTGAAATAGCATATCCATTCATTTTCACAGTGAGCATATGAAATAAACCCTGTGGAGGAGAAATTAAATACATGTCTATGTATAGCACAATCTGGTCCAGTTATTGAATCAGCCAACATTAGGAAGTTTCCATGAGACCGGATATGAAAAATATGGCAATCAGTGAAGCCTAATGATGCCAAGTACATACTGTACATTCACTCCTCTACTGCTGTGAAGGCTTCACTGGTTTCAAATTAAAGCTGCAATATTTTACAGTAAAAACTGTGTCCAACTTTCATCTAAAGTAAGACTGGTCAGGAAGAAAAAGAAACGTTGAATGAGAATAGTTTTAAATATCTTCTTGTATTTCACCTTACATCCTTAGTGTTCATTTTAGATGATGGGACACTTTATTGAGCAGTATTTTGTCTCAATGGCTGAACATGCAGGGAGTAATTTAGCAGGTGAATTGTACAGTACATGCAGAGCGGAAAGAGGCCTTATGGCCCAATCAGCCCATCACAAGCACATCTTGAGCTTCCATTATTAAACTACTAGTGTGTTGTGTGCCAACCATGTGAACCATCTGATGTTGTTCTTCCTCAGGTTCCAACTCTGCATCACTTTAGAATATTTGCATTGCCATGTTTTTCCATCATTCTTTTGTTCCAAAGATAGACACAGAATGCTGGAGTACAGTGGCTTGCAAAAGTATTCATACCCCTTGAACTTTTCCACATTTTATCACGTTACAACCACAAACGTCAATGTATTTTACTGGGATTTTATGTGATAGACCAACACAAAGTGGCGCATAATTTTTGTTTTTAGTTTGTGTTTTGGGGGGGTGGGGGGTTGTAACGGGGTTTGCAGTCTCTCCCTGCGGGGGAATGCGACTTTTGGTCATATTCCCCTTCTCTGCCTCCGTCTGCGCTGAGGCCTAATGGAGGTGGCGACCTCGAGGCTCCGGAGGCAGAGCCCGTCAGGACTCGCCCTGAGCTCGCTCCCGTGAGGGTGATCCGGCTCAGGGCTGGAACAGTGCTCCCGTGAGCACCCAAGTCGGGGCGGCCCGGCCCGAGGGAGGTTCGGTGACCAAGTCGGGGCGGCCCGGCCCGAGGGAGAAGCGACGCCCAAGTCGGGGCAGCCCGGCCAGAGGGAGAAGCGACGCCCATGTCGGGGTGGCCCTGCCCGAGGCTGAAGACGGCACGGTACTCACGTGAGAGTGGCTGGGACGGTGTTCTGGCGGTGGTGGCCTGAGTCCGGGTTTTGGCCGCGGGCCAGCGGCTGCGTCTGGAGGACTGGTGGGCGGCAGCTTCGACCACCACGTGTTTGAGCCGCGGGACTGATTTAACATCGCCCGGGGGGTATCGCCTCAGCGCAGAGGGAGAAGAGGAGGGAAGAGACTGCAGACCTAAGACTTTTGCCTCCATCACAGTGAGGAGATGTTGGGTGGACTCACTGTGGTGGATGTTAATATGTGTTTATTGTTGTTTTATGTATGACTGTTGCAATTTCGTTCAGACTTCGGCCTGAATGACAATAAAGGGATATCTATAATTGTGAAGTGGAAGGAAAATGATACATGGTTTTCAAATTTTTTTACAAATAAAAAACTGAAAAGTGTCGCTGCAAAAGTATTCAGCCCCCTTTACTCTGATACCCCTAAATAAAATCCAGTGCAACCAATTGCCTTCAGAAGTCACCTAATTAGTAAATAGAGTCCACGTGTGTAATCTAATCTCAGTATAAATACAGCTGTTCTGTGAAGGCCTCAGAGGTTTGTTAGAGAACATTAGTGAACAAACAGCATCATGAAGCCCAAGGAACACACCAGACAGGTCAGGGATAAAGTTGTGGAGAAGTTTAAAGCAGGGTTAGCTTATAAACAAATATCCCAAGCTTTGAACATCTCACGGAGCACTGTTCAATCCATCATCCGAAAATGGAAAGAGTATGGCACAACTGCAAACCTACCAAGACATGGCCGTCCACCTAAACTAACAGGCCGGGCAAGGAGAGCATTGATCAGAGAAGCAGCCAAGAGGCCCATGGTAACTCTGGAGGAGCTGCAGAGATCCACAGCTCAGGTGGAAGAATCTGTCCACAGGACAACTATTAGTCGTGCACTCCACAAATCGGACCTTTATGGAAGAGTGGCAAGAAGAAAGCTATTGTTGAAAAAAAGCCATAAGAAGTCCCGTTTGCAGTTTGCCACAAGCCATGTGGGGGACACAGCAAACATGTGGAGGAAGGTGCTCTGGTCAGATGAGACCAAAATTGAAGTTTTTGGCCTAAATGCAAAACACTATGTGTGGCGGAAACCTAACACTGCACATCACCCTGAACACACCATCCCCACTGTGAAACATGCTGGTGGCAGCATCATGCTGTGGGGATGCTTTTCTTCAGCAGGGACAGGGAAGCTCGTCAGAGTTGATGGGAAGATGGATGGAGCCAAATACAGGGCAATCTTGGAAGAAAACCTGTTAGAGTCTGCAAAAGACTTGAGACTGGGGCGGAGGTTCACCTTCCAGCAGGACAATGACCCTAAACATACAGCCAGAGCTACAATGGAATGGTTTAGATCAAAGCATATTCATGTGTTAGAATGGCCCAGTCAAAGTCCAGACCTAAATCCAATTGAGAATCTCTGGCAAGACTTGAAAATTGCTGTTCACAGACGCTCTCCATCCAATCTGACTGAGCTTGAGCTATTTTGCAAAGAAGAATGGGCAAAAATTTCAGTCTCTAGATGTGCAAAGCTGGTAGAGACATACCCCAAAAGACTTGCAGTTGTAATTGCAGCGAAAGGTGGTTCTACAAAGTATTGACTCAGGGGGGCTGAATACTTTTGCACGCGACACTTTTCAGTATTTTATTTGTAAAAAAATGTTAAAACCATGTATCATTTTCCTTCCATTTCACAATTATGCACCACTTTGTGTTGGTCTATCACATAAAATCCCAATAAAATACATTTACGTTTGTGGTTGTAACGTGACAAAATGTGGAAAGGTTCAAGGGGTATGAATACTTTTGCAAGCCACTGTAACTCAGTGGGGCAGGCAGCATTTCTGGAGAAAAGGAATGGGTGCCGTTTCGGGTCGAGACCCTTCTTCAGACTGAGAGTCAGGGGAGAGAGAGTCTAGAGATATGGATGGGGTAAGTTGGGAAAACGACAGATCAAAGCAGGAAACGTAGAATGGTTCATTGTTGGCTGTGGGGAAGGTGACAAGGGGGCATACATTCAGTAAAATTAATCAGGAGGACAGTGAAATTAGTCAGAGAACTAAGGTAGGGGATGGATGGAGGGAAAGGGGTAGCAAGGGTTACTTGAAGTGAGAGAATTCAATACATACCGCTGGGTTGTAAGCTGCCCAAGCAAAATACGGGGTGCTGTTCCTCCAATTTGTATTGGGCCTCACTCTGACAGTGGAGGAGGCCAAGGGCAGAAAGGTCAGTGTGGGATTGGGAGGTGGAGTTAAAGTCTGTCCACATGGGTGGTGTTCTTGGATTAATTTGATTCCACAAGCAACTCAGCCACAAAGAAGGAACGAAACATCACCCAATCCTTCTCTCCAGAGATGATGCCTGTCCTACTGAGTTACTTCAGCTTTTTGTCTATCGTCGGTTTAAACCAGCATCTGCAGTTCCTTCCCACATAAATAATTAACATTTCTGCTTTGCAAAGTTCTGAAAAAGACTCTCATTTTTTTTTTAATATCCCTGAAGGAAAACAAACAAATCCAGGGTGTGTATCACAGTAAAAAATGCAATATGATTTTGATTTTATTTGAGAAAAAACACTCTGAGGTTTGGCACAGGTTTCCTTAGTAACAGACCCTACTGGTCAAGAGGTCTTATAACTTTCAAGAATCAATTTCCCACATTTCTTCATTTCCTTTCCGAGTTCAGTGAGTGTTTCTAAATCAGTTTGCTTTATAGGTTTGCTTTACGGGTGCAAAAGAGAATGACCAGAATTCTGCCTTGATGAGAGGGTATTAGCTATAGGGAGAGATCGGACAAACGGATTGTTTTCTCTGCAGTGTCCGAGGTTGACGAGAGACCTAATAGCAGTACATAGCATCATGAGAGGCATAGACAGGATAGACTGTCAAAATCGTTTTTTTCAGGGTGGAAAGGAAATGTCAAAAACTAGAAAGCACAACTTTAAGATCAGAGGGAGAAAATGTAAAGGAGAAGATGTGCGGGGCAAGTTTTTTTACACAGAATGTGGTGTGGGCCTGGAGTAAGCTGCCAGGGTTGGTGGTAGGAGTGGTGGTGGAAGTGGTGTTTCAGAAGGTTTTAGATAGGCACATGGAGATGTATGGAAGGGAGGGACATGGATCACATGTTCGGTGCAGAGTTTGTGGTCCTGTGATGTACTATTCTAAGTTCTACCTCGCTATGGTCTGCTAGCTATTCAGGCCCACAGAATTGAAGGTGAATGAAAGAATATTTGAGTGCACTCAGCATTCATGGTACCTGGGAATAATATCTTTGTTTATATTTATGTTTGGAAATACAGCGTGGAAACATGCCCTTTGGCCCACTGAGTCTGCATTGACCAGCGATCTCTACACATTAACACGATCCTACACACAATAGGGACAATTTACACTTACACCGTCAATTAACCTACAGACCTGTACGTCTCCGGAGTGTGGGAGGAAACCGAAGATCTCGGAGAAAACCCACGCGGTCCCGGGGAGAACGTACAGACTCCGTACAGACAGCACACGTAGTCAGGATCGAACCCGGGTCTCCAGCACTGCAAGTGCTGTAAGGCAGCAACTCTATCGCTGCGCCACTGTGTCGCCCCACAGTGTGCACTTCAGAACAACATGGAGGATCCACAGAATGCAATGGCCACAGAATGAACTTGGGGGAGTACGATAGTGAGTTCAGTTAAAATACTTATTTGTTGAATTTAGCTTTACAATCAGATTTTATTGGCCTTGAAGTTTACACTTGCAGTACTCAATAAGTATTCTGTAGTCTGCCAATCTCCCCGTTAAGTAAGTATACGGCCGGGTGTGGTTAACTGAATTCAGCTGAATCAGAACTACAGGACCTGAAAACAAAAGCATTTATTTCTGCTAAGCCACAGCAGGATTTAGCACAGAATGCACTGCCAGCCAAATACAATGTCTATTGATGTGCTCTCCAGTGAGTTAAGGGAAAGTGAGAAACTTTATATCTTAAAAGGTACATTTAATGAATTATTTAATTAAGATAGTCCCAGCAGGGAAGATGATGTGCTGCAGCTCTGGAATGTGGGAACTGCTGAAACCATTGCAATCTATGATGGCCACATCAGTGAGCTGTTTTGCAGCTTAATGAATATGTGTAGGAAGGAACTGCAGATGCTGGGTTACAACGAAGATCGACACCAAATGCTGGAGTAACTCAAAGGGCCAGGCAGCATCTCTGGAGAGAAGGAATGGGTGATGTTTGGGGTCAAGACTCTTCTTCAGACAGAGTCAGGGGAGAGGTAAACTGGAGATGTGGAAGAGTACAAAGATAATGCAAGGTGTGAAAAAGGACTGATCAAAGTAGCAATGTTACAAAATTTGGGGATTTTAAAAATCAAGTCTGCAATTTATCCCATCAGATAAAGCATAAAAGAAGTTTAATTTGACACCTAATTCACTTTCATATCTTCAGTATTAAAAAAGTTATGGTCATTTTCATACTCGGAAATTAGCATCTTGTTCCCTATTGCTTTTCCATTGACTTAACTCAAAAGCTGTGATCAAGGATAGTCAAAAGCCCATAACTTTCTTAAAAATTAAGAGAACTGAATGAAATTTTCAGTTATTATAGATTGAAGCATTCTGAAACAAATATGAAACAATCTTACTTGGATGACCTGAAATAAAAGCATATAATTAGTTAGTTACCTAATTGTAGCTAATTACAAAATTCAATTACTAGATCTAAACATCTATCAATTTCTTAAGAAAAGGTTAACATTTTTAAATAGCCTAAGTGTCCAAATAACATTCACACAAGAATTCACAATATAACATGATTTTTAAATCTCATTGTCATGAATTTATAGGCCAAATGGAAGGAATTTAGTGTTTAATTCCCGTAAATTTATGGCCATTTAAATCAGCTTGCGAGTGGGATTTTGTGGAACGCGATCGTTTGGAACGTTGCGGTTGCGGTGAATTTAAACCCCCATATCGGCAGGAAAAACACTGCCGGTTCGTATGGGTCCTAAGTCACCTTTTCGCAACATAAAATTTTGATTAAAGGCATCCTAAGAAGCACGTTTATATGTAAAATAAACGGCTTTCCTTTACCTGTCCCGTACGTGAAATCCATCCCCGTTGTCGGTGTTTTGACAGCTTTAGAAGTTGATTTTTAAATTACTCCTGCTATTAAAATATCCAGTGTAGTTAAAAAAAAAAACGTAATAAAACCGATGTCTGAGCGATTATTCTTCAGCAGCTAAACAGCCTGACAAAAATCGATTTCAACAGGCTGGGAAAAAACGGCATATTAATCCCGCCCCCCTCTGAAAGGCGCCAAAGTCGCGCACACGGGCAGTGACAGAACTGCAGCGCCGCTGAAGGTAAGTTTTGTAACATACCTAATCAAAGCAGACGATGTTCAAAGGAAAAGTGCAATGGTTCATTGATGGCTGAGGGGAAGGTGACAACGAGGCATACAAACAGTAACATTAATCAGGAGGACAGTGAAATAGTCGGAACTAGGGTGGCGGAGGAACGGAGGGAGAGGGAAAGCAAGGGGTACTAGAAGTTAGAGAAATCAATATTCATACTGCTGGGTTGTAAGCTGCCCAAGCAAAATATGAGGTGCTGTTCCTCCAATTTATATTTTGCCTTACTCTGACAGTGGAAGAGGTCCAGGATGGAAAGGTGGTTAATGAACCCGAGGTCAGACATGATGAACTGGAAACTAAGATTGAAATACACTCATGCTTTAGAGAGGGGGGAAATTTACCTGGTACTTTGTTTCAGATGGCTGTAGAGTGGTCAGTTAAGTGGAATAATAGATGGTTGCACTGTTGGATCCATTAGGTGCCGTTAGAGTAGTCTCAGCCAAACTCCCGTTAGAAGACTGGTGGAGGGAGTCCAAGATGAGGAGGAATAGAATTTAATATATACAGTATTTTTAAAATAGAATTGAAGGGTCCCAACCCAAAACGTCACCTATCCATCTTTTTCCAGAGATGCTGCCTGACCCACTGAGTTACTCCAGCACTTTGTGCCCATCCTGAGCAGTCTCAGCCATTGCAATTCTCCAACATGTACAGGATGTTGCAGCCTTTGAGGATACAAGTGGAGACTGTAAGGAGAATGTGCAAACTGATCACAATGCTGTAGTACCATGTTGGGGAAGTGAAACAAAATGTAGTAGTGATGGGAAACAGTTGGTTGTGCCTGCCCTTTTTCAGGGTTACGTGCATCTCCTCAGGGTAGGAGGGAAAGGGAAAGATCCAATTTCCATGGTCTACTTTAGTTGAGTTGAGATTAGTTTAGCATGGAAACAGGCATTGAGTCCATGTCGATCATCGATCACCATTCACACTAGTTCTATGTTATCCCACTCCTTTTTACGAGGGGCAATTTTACGAAGGCCAATTAATTTGCAAACCTGCATGTCTTTGGGATGTGGGAAGAAACCCAAGACCCGGAGGAAATCCCACGTGGGCACAGGTAGAACATTCAAACTCCACATTGACAGCAGTCAGGATCGATCTCGGCTGTAGCTCTACCAGCTGTGACACTGTGCCGACTAATGTGCGGACTCATAGCAAAAGGATTTGAGTATAGGAGTAGGGAGGTTCTACTGCAGTTGTACAGGGCCTTGGTGAGACCACACCTGGAGTATTGCGTACAGTTTTGGTCTCCTAATCTGAGGAAAGACATTCTTGCCATAGAGGGAGTACAGAGAAGATTCACCAGACTGATTCCTGGGATGGCAGGACTTTCATATGAAGAAAGACTGGATAGACTCGGCTTGTACTCGCTAGAATTTAGAAGATTGAGGGGGGATCTCATAGAAACATAAAATTCTTAAGTGGTTGGACAGGCTAGATGCAGGAAGATTGTTCCGAATGTTGGGGAAGTCCAGAACAAGGGGTCACGGGAAGTCTTTTAGGACCCAGATGAGAATTTTTTTTTTCACACAGAGAGTGGTGAATCTGTGGAATTCTCTGCCACAGAAAGTAGTTGAGGCCAGTTCATTGGCTATATTTAAGAGGGAGTTAGATGTGGCCCTTGTGGCTAAAGGGATCAGGGGGTATGGAGAGAAGGCAGGTACAGGATACTGAGTTGGATGATCAGCCATGATCATATTGAATGGCGGTGCAGGCTTGAAGGGCCAAGTGGCCTACTCCTGCACCTATTTTCTATGTCTCTATGTTTCTATGTGAGACTCAACATCATAAATAGGATCGAGAAGGGTTTCTGCTGAAGAAATACATATAATTCATGTCCAAATTAGAAATAGCTCTATAAATAATCTCTTAATTACTACCTGAGCCACAGGCAATGGCACTGGGTACCAAAGATCAGAAAATGGAATTGATAGAATATAGAACATAGAACCGTACAGTACAGGAACAGGCCCTTTGGCCCACGAATGTCTGTACGGAACATGATCCCTCTTCAAACTAATCCCTTCCGTCTGCACTGAATCCATATCCCTCCATTTCCTCCATTCCATGTCCGGTCTAAAAGTCTCTTAAATGCCACTGTCATTTCTGCATCCACTACCAAACGTGGAAGTCCATTCCAGGCACTCACCACTCTCTGTGTAAAAATGTGTTCCCTTCTGCCCCTACTTCCTCTTTAAACTTTTCCTCTCTCATCGGCTAAAAGTTTGCTGTGACTAAAATGCGGTTAAATTCCTGCAGCACTGGTGCCAGTTATTCTGGACAAAGGAGTTGTTCCTTTGCAACGGACTGGGCCAGCGCCCAAGCAATCAAATAACTAGGGGTTGTCGATAAGGCTTTAAATGAAACCTTCGGTTCTGGTGATAACTTAGAACGTTGAGGAAGCAAATCACTAATGATAACCAGAGCTTGTCAGGAAGGGACAGAGCATACAAATATAAAAGTACACCTCTACCTTAGAATCAAAGCAAGGAAAAGTACTGAGAGGACAAAATTTGCATACTCACGGTGTTGACAACGGCAGGTGAATTAATGGGACGAATAGAGATAAATGGGTATGATCCAATAATCATTAATGACTCATAGTTGCAAAGTGACCAAAATTAAGAACTGAATATGCCAGGATAATTAACATATAGAACACATGGAAATGGAGGAGAATTAGCCCTGAAAATAAAGAATGAGATAAAGGCAGCAGATAGATTGAATCACAGCTTTTAAAAAATCAGGAAGGTGGAAAGATATGGGCAGAGCCAAGAAATAGCAAGAGAATAGAAAACATTGGTCTACGTTGTAAATATGTCCCCAAATGGTAATGGTAATGTAGGGCATTGTATAAATCACAACATTACAAATGCTTTTTACAAGGCAATACAATAATCATGAGGTACTTTAAACCATGTATAGGCTAGGTAAAACAAGTCGACAGTAATAGTGTGGAGCATAAATTTATGGTGTATAAAATATGGTTTTCTAGAGCAGTATGTTGATGACATCAAGGAGAGAATAAGTTTCATTAGATCTAGTTTCATGCAATGGAAAGGATTCATTTATAACTTGGTAGTTACAGTGACGTTAATGAATAGTGTTCATAAATATCAAAGATCTTTATTTAAAGAGTTTTAGTTTAATCTGTAATCAGTGTGTCTTAAATATAAACAAAAAATGACATCGTTCTGGGGTTGAGTTGACAATGGTGGACTATTTTTGGGAAGGACTTTTTTGGGAACTGCATTAAAAGACATGATTGTAAGTAGTAAGATTAAACGAGAACTTACCAGTTTGAAGTTTGATTTTTATTTTATGAGGAGTTACGTTGAGGTATTACGTGAAGACCCCACCAGCCCGCATGCGCATCAATCTTTAAAGCAGCGATGTGAAATCACAGATAACAGTAGTCGAACTAAACATAGTAAGATAAGAGAACTAGCATACCAGCTGACTTTTATGATAGAGGGTTGTGAGTGGAGGGCACGTAATCCCTCAACGTAACTCCTCATAAACTAAAGATCAAACTTCAAACTGGTAAGTTCTCGTTTAATCTTACTATTTTACTTCGGAGTCACGTGAGTGACTACGTGAAGATTTCAAATCTCTGTGATTTCATGCCGTGGAAACGAGTCCATGCGTCACACACTGCATCAGTTGACCAATGATATAACCATAACAGCACGGAAACAGGCCATCTCGGCCCTTCAAGTCCGTGCCGAACATTTAAATTTTATTTATTTATTTATTTATTTTTTAAATTAAAACTAAAATACTTCCCCCTAGTCCCATCTACCTGCACTCAGACCATAACCCTCCATTCCTTTCCCGTCCATATACCCATCCAATCTATTTTTAAAGGATAACATCGAACCTGCCTCCACCACTTCCACTGGAAGCTCATTCCACACAGCTACCACTCTCTGAGTAAAGAAGTTCCCCCTAATGTTCCCCCTAAACTTCTGTCCCTTAATTCTCAAGTCATGTCCCCTTGTTTGAATCTTCCCTACTCTCAATGGGAAAAGCTTATCCACGTCCACTCTGTCTAACCCGCTCATAATTTTAAAGACCTCTATCAAGTCCCCTCTTAACCTTCTGCGCTCCAAAGAATAAAGACCTAACTTGTTCAACCTTTCTCTGTAACTTAGTTGCTGAAACCCAGGCAACATTCTAGTAAATCTCCTCTGTACTCTCTCTATTTTGTTGACATCCTTCCTATAATTAGGCGACCAAAATTGTACTCCATACTCCAGAATTGGCCTCACCAATGCCTTGTACAATTTTAACATTACATCCCAACTTCTATATTCAATGCTCTGATTTATAAAGGCCAGCACACCAAAAGCTTTCTTTACCACCCTATCTACATGAGATTCCACCTTCAGGGAACTATGCACAGTTATTCCTAGATCCCTCTGTTCAACTGCATTCCTCAATTCGCTACCATTTACCGTGTACGTCCTATTTTGATTTGTCCTGCCGAGATGTAGCACCTCACATTTGTCAGCATTAAACTCCATCTGCCATCTTTCAGCCCACTCTTCCAAATGGCCTAAATCTCTCTGTAGACTTTGAAAATCTACTTCATTATCCACAACACCACCTATCTTAGTATCATCTGCATACTTACTAATCCAATTTTCCACACCTTCATCCAGATCATTGATGTACATGACAAACAACAGTGGACCCAACACAGACCCCTGGGGCACCCCACTAGTCACCGGCCTCCAACCTGACAAACAGCCATCCACCATTACTCTCTGGCATCTCCCATTCAGCCACTGTTGAATCCATCTTGCTACTCCACCATTAATACCCAACAATTGAATCTTCTTAACCAACCTTCCATGAGGAACCTTGTCAAAGGCCTTACTGAAGTCCATATAGACAACATCCACTGCTTTACCCTCATCAATTTCCCTAGTAACCTCTTCGAAAAATTCAAGAAGATTAGTCAAGCATGACCTTCCAGGCACAAATCCATGTTGACTGTTCCTAATCAGACCCTGCTTATCCAGATGCTTATATATATTATCTTTAAGTATCCTTTCCATTAATTTGCCCACCACTGACGTCAAACTAACAGGTCTATAATTGCTAGGTTTACTCTTCGAACCCTTTTTAAACAACGGAACAACATGCGCAGTACGCCAATCCTCCGGCACTATTCCCGTTTCTAATGACATTTGAAATATTTCTGTCATAGCCCCTGCTATTTCTACACTAACTTCCCTCAATGTCCTAGGGAATATCCTGTCAGGACCTGGAGACTTATCCGTTTTCATATTTTTCAAAAGTGTCCGCACCTCCTCTTCTTTGAATCTCACAGTTTCCATTGCTACTCTGCTCGTTTCCCTTACCTCACATAATTCCATATCCTTCTCCTTCGTGAATACCGAAGAAAAGAAATTGTTCAATATCTCCCCCATCTCTTTTGGCTCTGCAGATAGCTGTCCACTCTGACTCTCTAATGGACCGATTTTATTCCTTGTTATCCTTTTGCTATTAATATAGCTGTAGAAACCCTTTGGATTTACTTTCACCTTACTTGCCAAAGCAACCTCATATCTTCTTTTAGCTTTTCTAATTTCTTTCTTAATATTCTTTTTACATTCTTTATACTCCTCAAGCACCTCATTTACTCCATGCTGCCTATAATTATTGTAGATATCTCTCTTTTTCCGAACCAAGTGTCCAATTTCCCTTGAAAACCATGGCTCTTTCCATTTTTTACTATTTCCTTTCAACCGAACAGGGACATAAAGATTCTGTACTCTTAAAATTTCACCCTTAAATGTCCTCCATTTTTCTTCTACATCCTTCCCATAAAACAACATGTCCCAATTCACTCCTTTTAAATCCTTTCGCATCTCCTCAAAGTTAGCCTTTCTCCAAACAAAAATCTCAACCCTAGGTCCAGTTTTGACCCTCTCCATAATTATATTGAAACTAATGGTATTGTGATCACTGGACCCGAAGTGCTCCCCGACGCATACCTCCGCCACTTGCCCTGTCTCATTTCCTAACAGGAGGTCCAGCACTGCCCCTTCTCTAGTAGGTACCTCTATGTATTGCTGCAAAAAACTATCTTGCACACATTTTACAAACTCCAAACGATCAGACATGACATAGATATTCAGACATGACATAGATATAGACATGTTGATGCTTTTAATGAACAATTAATGATAATAGTAACCTCCCTCAACCGTGAGGAAACTATAAACAGAACCGAACATAGAGTTGGCAAATACCCCAGGCCTGGCAATGGGTTAGTTCTATAATGTTTGGAAGATCGTTCGTTGGACCATCCTGCAGCCGCTAGGATGTGGTCCCGCGAAACGTCCATAAACCTGCTGCTGATGTTGTTGCAGCCCTGGTGGAGTGAGACTTAAAAATGTCAGTGTTCACTCCTGTATAAGCCAGAACCCGTTAACCACCTGGAGATGGTCTGTAGTGATACCTACTTATGAGGCTATATGTAACTAACAAATATTGCTAGTTCAGAGTCTTTAAGCTCTTAGTGACCTTAACATACTGGTGTAGATGTGTGACCACAAACAACCAAAGGTCCAAGGGATATGCCAACAAGTCTAGTTTAAGACCTGATGCCCCTGGTCTATTCTGCTTGACTAAGACATAACCATAAAATGTTATTTTGCTTGCAGATATAATCATCCTGTCCAGTCCCTAGCTTATGCAATGACTGGACCCGTTGTGCTGGACTCAGCGCCATGAGCATAACCACTTTGTAAGTGAGTTTGACCAAGGACAGGGATGTAGCTGGATCCCACCGGCGAAGCGGCGTTAGCACCATGTTAATATCCCATATCTCTGCGTACCTGGGCCTGGGAGGTTTTGAGTTTGAAGATACCCTTCATAATTTAGATATCAGAGAGCGAGAAGCGACAGAGTGGATTCTGCTCCCCGCAGCCAATATGATGAGAAGGCACGTTCGGCACAATAAATGGCACTTTAACTTAATATTTGTCAAAACCCATGTAACCTGAACTTCAAGATGTCAGTCATCCATGCCAAAACATATGTAATATTAGCATAAAACAACTACTTCCCATCTCCTTATGATGAAAATACAGCTTATTTGGTGCTATCCCTGCAATCTGCAGTGAGCATGTCCATGGTTTGGTTTAACAACCCGAGCCACAGGAACGGTCTTCTCAGAGTCTGCACGTCAATGAATTGATTTTATCAAGCAGAGGATGGTTTCCCGAGTCATGGCTAGACCAGCAAATCTTTGTGTCTAGAAATAACCATATAAGGTACTATTATCATTCCCCACATCAGCAGGAACCATGGCTGTAAATGCCAGTCAGGCACTACGAAGAAGCCTGAAGCGGGAACTTGCTGAATTTTTCACAAGACCCGTCTGATGAGGCAAAATGGAGGGAGACATAAAAGAAAATTTCTCCCCAGTGTGGCGAGAATGCATCCATCGCCACTGATATGCCACATATTTTTTTGCAACTGGTGATTGAGCCTGGATGCAAATATCTGGATCTTTTAGTGTTCCATCGAGCCACAATGTCATTAAATACTTTGTGATCCAACATCCATGCTGTGTTATAATTGATTTTACATAATGATACACCAGTGCCAAATGAGGGTAGGTAAACTATCTCCGGATACTTTAACTTGGTTGCACCCTTGTGATTAACGTATACCACCACCAAAGTGCATCAACGTGGACTTGAGCATGCAGATCATGCATATCCGCACAAACCTTTAACCCATAGAATGCACCTAGTGTCTATAGGTAGTTGATACCTTATAACTGAAGAATTGATGCGCATGCGGGCTGGCGGGGTCTTCACGTAGTCACTCACGGGACTCCGAAGTAAAATAGGCAATTAAAGTGATTTAAAACCCCTATATATCCCAGTGTGTACCCACTTCTCCTCCTATTCTCACCTCCCCAATCACCCTTCTCTGAACCAGAACGTTGCCTGACCCTTCCCTTCATAGATGCTGCCTGACTCGCTGAGTTCCTCCAGCACTTTGTATTTTGGTCAAGATTCCAGCACTTGCAGTTCTTTGTCTCACCAATATATATCCCTTTACAGAACAAAAAAAGAGGCAACAGAAAAAGTAGCCCAGCTGTTGCTGAAAAGTGAAGTGCAAGACTCTATTTGATTAAAGGAAAAGGTTTACACCATTGTCAAGAAGGATAGCAATCCTAACTATTGGGGACATTTCAGAATTTAGGAGGAACAAAAACTAATAAGGGAAAACAAACACAAGGATCTTAGCAAGAAACATGAGAACCATCAATAAAGGCTTTTATAGACATACAAAAGGGAAAATATTACTTTACAGATTGAGACAGGAGAAATTATATTGGAGAACAAGAAAAAAACAGAGAAACTAAATGAATCTTTTGTGCCGTGATTTCAGAATACAGATGCACAATTTCCTGAATGTGGTGACACAGGTAGACAGGGCAGTGAAGACGGCAGTAGGCACGCTTACCTTCTTTGGTCAAGACATTGAGTATTGGAGTTGGGACATCATGTTACAGCTGTATAAGACCACATTTGGAGTATTGTATGCAGTTCTCGACACCCTGCTGTGGGAAGGATGCCATTAAGCTGGAAAGAGTGTAGAGCTGGTTTCTTCCAATAAAAGTGCTGGACAGTGATTGGCACAGACATTGCGGGCTGAACGGCCTGTTCTTGAGTTGTACTGTTCTATGTTCTGTGTTCTGTATTCTATGTTCTATGTTCTAACTCAGCAGGTCAACAGCACCTCTGTAGAACATTGGTAGGTAAATATTGGGTTGGGACCCTTCTTCAGACTAGTTTAGTTTTGTTTATTATTGCCATGTGAACTGAGGTACAGTGAAAAGGTTTTTTGTTGTGTGCTATCCAGTCAGCGAAAAGACTATACATGATCACAATCAAGCCATCCAGTATACAGAAACAAGATAAAGGGAAGACTTCAGTCTGAAGAAGGATCTGGCCTGTAACATCATCTATCCATGTTCTGCAGAGATGCTACCTGACATGCTGACTTACTCCAGCACTTTGTGTAATTTTTTGTAAACCAGCACCTGCAGTTCCTTTGTCTCCTTGTTTCTTCTGATATCTGATACAAATGTCCTGTGCAGAGAAGGACTTGGCTTTTCGCACTAATTGGACAATTGTTCTCTGAAGAAATTTCTAAACTGCAATTTGATAGCTTCCTCGGGCAGGGAACATTTTTTTTAATGTTGCTTTTATGCAAACCAAAGAGTGAAGATAAACATAATTCATTTCTCATCATTATTATCGATTTTAATGTGAATACGTGCATTTTTATTTCAGCTTCCAGAGTAAAACTGCAAAGCAAAAGTTATTTAAATCTGGCATTGATTTGACAAACTCAAATTACAAATTTGAGTTTGTCAAATAGTTCCAGTATCTTTTATTCTGGTAGTAACTCTTCTGAAATTAAGGTTCCAATAAATTGGGCCAGAATTTTCTTTAATATCAACAGTGAGGCAAACAAAGCTCATAATCTCTTCAACACTAGTAGGAGAGCATAGATTTATAGTTATACAGTATGGAAACAGGCCCTTCAGCCCAACTCATCCATGCTAAGCAAGATGTCCAGCTGTACTAATGGGCCTGTCCCACTTAGGCGACTTTTTAGGCAACTGCAGGAGCCTATGCAGTGGCACATGGTCACCACATGTTCGCAGATGGTTGCCGGGGAGTCGCCTTCAAGGTCGTGAGGAGTTCCCGCATTCTGGGAACTGGTCGTGGCCTCATTAGGTCGCCGTGAATTTTTCAACATGTTGAAAAATTAGCGGCGACTAGAATGAAGCCACCATGGAGAGTAGCGAGAATTCTCGAGCCATGGATGGGTCGCCAGGAGGTTCTAATGGGTTGCCAGGAGGTCGAAGGTTCTCGGAGGTTCTCATAGGTTTTAGCTGGTGCTGACCGGTGAATTTTATTGGCTCATTGGGAAAAAAAAGGCGAGTAGTTTTCAGAACCAAGGATAACCGACCGGTAATGTTAAATGTCCGCCGAGCTTCACAGCCGTGTATCTCTGGCTTCTAAAAAGTTGTCTCCACTCCTCCTCCCCCCTTCTCCCCCCCCCCCCCCCCATCCTGCCCTCTTTTAAAGGACTTACTGTACACTGTGCTTTAGCCATCTTTTCACAGCGTCAACCTTACTGTTCATCGCGGTGTGTGTCTGTTTCACCTTGGCTTTGCACCATGTGAATTTTTTAGACAGCGCTCCCCCCGCTTGCCCTGTCCCCCGCCTGCGTAACGGGCTGGTGAAGGAAGTGATGTGTTTGTGTGTGAGTTCCACTCTGACAGTCACCGTTCCAGTTACCGGCTTTTCAGGCGACTGCCTGCAACTTGACAGTCGCCAGCAGTCCACTGAATAATCACCTATGTGGGACAGGCCCATAACCCTCTTTGCATCTGTTGGGCTCTCTGAACATTTCCTATCCATGTACTTGTCCAAATGTCTTTTAAAATTTGTAATTGTATCTGCCTCTACCATCTCCTCCATCAGCTCTTTCCATTTTACCTATCCGGTGCTATGTGAAAAACCTGCCCCACAGATTCACTTTAAATATTTCCCCTCTAATCCAAACCTTATAATAATACATTTTATTTATATAGCGCTTTTCAGGACTCAAAGTCGCTTATGCCCTCTAGTTTGTCGCCCTAACCTCTGGTGATGTCTGTGTGACTTTTGTATGTTAACCCTGTGATTGCGTGGATTTTCACCCTCATTCCACTCACATTCCACCTCCCACATTCCAAAGATGTGTGGGTTTGTAGGTTAATTGGCCTTGGTAAATTACCCCTAGTTTTTATGGACTTGAGGTAACAAGTGGGATAACATAGATTTAGTGTAAATGAGTGATCAATGCGCAGCATGCTCAGTGGGCCGATGGACCTTTTTTTATATGCTGTATGTTTCAATTTAGTTTAATTCAATTCTTACATTTCTTGATTTGGACTATGTTGTTTGCTAACACCTTTCAGATTGACCACAGCCTTCCATATACACACTGATCCCAGGAGTGTGTGGAGGATCTATACCATTTATAACTCTAACTGATGGCAAATTCCAATTGAAAAGATCACAGATAGTAAATGGACGAGATCAATTGTGACAAATGGTTATCCTGCTCATTCATCAGCTTGAGTAAAATCTGATCCGTTGCTTCCCATTTCTAATGCAAGTCTGCACAGGTATTTACCATACACGATAAATGTTGCATATACCACCAGTGACAGGTTTGACTTCAAGCTATTTTTAATAGAAGATAGATAGCAGAGCCACAAGAGGTACCTCTTAAAAGAATAGTCCCTTCATATTTGCTGGTGATCTATTGATAAGCTGCTTAATATTATTTTGAGGTGAATTTTCGTTGCCATATAAACCATCTCTGACAAATATCTGAATCAAATCATTCTAACAATGTCCAGAAATAAATTCAATTTGGAATGGTTCGTTATGTCTGCAGTTGATAAAAATACCCTTGGTTTGTATTTCAAGTTAGATGAGGGTTGGAAGAGACATGCTTAGCTCAAGGGATAGCAGATCATGAGATAATAATATTCGCATCAAATGAAATCCTGCCTTGCGTTATCTCAATAGGCAGGAGAGAAATAAATCTCTTAAAACTTCCTGCTGAACCCTTGCCAGGCTTATGCTTTGGCCACAATACTTAGTGCTCCCTAGTCCTTTCATGAGTTTCTTCCCTTTGATCCGAGAAGCAAACTATCTCAATCAGGCTAAGGAAAGGGTGCAGAGGAGGTTTACCAGAATGATGCATGGATTAGGGGGCATTCGCTACAGGGAAAGGGTTGGAAAGAGTTATATTGTTTTCTCTGGAACACAGGAGGTAGCAGGAAAGATGATAGAAGTACATTGAATTATGTGAGGCATAGATATGGTAGACAGTCAGAATCTTTCTCCCAGGATAGAAAAATCAAACACAACAGGCCATAGCTTTAAGGTGCAAAGTTTAAAGGAAATGTGTGGGGCATCCGACTCATCTTTATCCTGATCTCATGAGATCTTTAAAGCCTTTTGTCCCAAAGGTAGGAGTGTGGGAATGAGCTTTTACTATTCATGGACAACTATCGAGGGGCATAGATAGTCAGACTTTTTCCTAAGGTGGAGGAGTTTAATATTATTACGCATAGGTCTAAGTTAAGAGAGGAGAAAGTTAAAGGAGATCTGAAGGGCAATATGGTGGGTTTAAGGAGACAGTTACCAGAAGTAGAGGCAGATACATTTTCAATCCTTAATCACATGAAATCTGGAAATGGTAAAGGGCAATAATATGATACTTTTCTTCTCGATTACATAATGGAGTAATCAGAGTCAGGTTCACACAAGATCGTTTATTTGAAAGAGTTCTGTTCATCCAAGATTTTTAATTGCACTGAGCAAGATTTCAGTTCCCAAATAGACAAGGATAGAGCTGATTAGAGCCTCTTTTCTGTGGGGTGATGTACAAAGACACCATCCAAATCAGCAGTGAAAAATAGTAAGATTAAACGAGAACTTACCAGTTTGAAGTTTGATCGTTATTTTATGAGGAGTTACGATGAAGGATTACGTGAAGAAGGCCGTCCCCACGCGTGCGCGTCAATCTTCAAAGCAGCGGCGTGAAATTACAGATAACAGTGTTGAACTAACATAGTAAGATTAGAGTTGACTAGAACTTACAGAAAGATCGTTATGTTACGAGGGCCGGGAGCAGAGGGCACGTAATCCCTCATCGTAACTCCTCATAAAATAACGATCAAACTTCAAACTGGTAAGTTCTCGTTTAATCTTACTATTTTACTTCGGAGTCACGTGAGTGACTACGTGAAGATTTTGAAGCTCTGTAATTTCATGCCGTGGAAAACGAGTCCACACAAGCACAACTGCATGAGTTGACCACAGATAAAGGAAAACATTCATAATGCATACAGACATGACATAGATTTAAAACAGGCTGATGCTGATAAATGAACAAATAACAATAATAAAAGTAACCCCTCTCATCCGAGAGGGAAAATTATGAAATAGAACCTAAAATAGAGTTGGCAAATACCCCTGGTCTGGCAATGGGTTAAAATAAAATGTTTGGAAACCTCGTATGTTAGACCATCCTGCATTCGGCAGGATGTGGTCCAGAGGACCGTATATAACCCTTGCTGCTGATATAGTAGCAGCCCTGGTGGAGTGGGATTAGAAATTAGTATCTACTCCTGTATGAGCCAGAACCCCGTTTTAACCACCTGGAGGTAGTCTAAACTGATACCTTCTTACGAGGTTATTAGTAACTAACTACATAGGTAGTATGAGAGCCTCTAAGGCTCTAGGTGACCTTGACGTAATGTAGTAAACGTGTGACCACACATAACCGTAGGTGCATGGGGTATGCCCTGAGAACTAGTTTGAGACCCGACACCCCTGGGATACCCTGCGTAAATAAATCGTAAACATGATATATTATATAAGTAGGTATAACCATCCTGTCCAGTCGCAATTTATGTAATGACTGGACCTGTTGTGCCGAGAACAGCAGCAATGGGATAGCTTATGAGCCCCGAGCCCAAGGTAGGGATATAGCTGGAGCCCCTGGCGAAGAAGTGTCAATACAATGTCAATATCCCATACTCCGTGTACTTGGGTCTGGGAAAACATGTGTAAAGATATCCTTAATAAACTAGAATCAGAGGGCGAGACCCGACAGAGCTGGGTCCCGCTCGCTGCAGCATATATGATGAGAAAGCACGTTAAGCACAGTTAATGGGACTATAACTTAATTTATTGTCAAGAGCCCATAGAAAATGAACTCGAAGATGTCGGTGTCCGTGCCGTATTATATGTAACATAACATTTAAGCAGAACGCTTTCCATCTCCTGAAGAGGAAATGTACTTCTATTTTTGGTGCTATCCCTGCATTCTGCAGTGAGCACAAACATGGATTGGTCTGACAACCCAAGCCGCAGGAGCTGTCTTCTCAGATTCTGTAAGGCAATGAATTGATTAATCATACAGAGGCTGGTACCCCAGTCTGAATGAGCAAGTTTTATGTTTAGAAACCCCATATAAGGTTCTACTATAATTCACAACATTTGCCGGGAAACCATGGCTACATAGGCCAGTCAGACAGTACGAAAACCCTAGAGCGGGATCTTGCTGAATCATTGCAAGACCCGACTGATGAGGTAAAATGGAGCAACGCCACAAAGAACATTCCTCCATCGTGTAGCTAGAATGTATCTCTAGGCCACTTCGATGCCACATGTCTTTACAACCTGGTGAATGAGCCTGGATGCAAACATATCGATATTTGGTGTTCCATCGAGGCATAATGTCATAAAATCCATTCTGTGTTGTCATTGATTTACGTGATTATACACCAGTGCCAAATAAAGTTGGGTAAATTATGACAGGATACTTTGACTTGATAGCACCCATGTGACCAACATAAGCCACCACCAAAGTGTATCAACCTGGAATTGAGCATGCAGATCCTCGGGCAGTGGAGCCGACCCCGACTCCACTGCCCGAGGACTCCTACCGTCGGGTCCGCCGACCCTCGCCACTGCACCTCCCTCCAGCAGCCCGCAGCCGTACCTGCAGACTGGTCTCTGTACTGGGCCTGAAGCCTCCACGTTGCTCACTCCCACTCTCCTGGGCTTGACTCCACTGGGTCCTAGCGCTAGTCTGCCTAGCCCTGGTTACCTCGGTGTTAGTTCCATTGATTCTTCCCCATCCTTCTCCAACTATGGGAACCCTTCTCTTCCCCACCCACACTACAGCCCTCTCACCCCCCCACCACACATCGCCTCGTCCCCATTCCACCCACCTGCCTTCCTCCGGCCCCAACCCCCATCCCTGCCGGGTGTTCAACATCCCCCCCGACCTCCCCCTCTCCGACATTGAACGGTCTGTCCTCAGCAGAGGTCTTACCTTTGTCCCCCTCCGTCCCCACCTCAATGAGTTCCGTGCCCTCCATGACTTCGAACGCTTCTACCTTCGCCTCCGCCTCACAGCTCACTTCCATGGGAAGGAGTCCTCGCCCCCCACTGATGACCCCTTTTCCCGTCTCCAACGCACCCCCTCCTCGTGGAACCCCCCTCGTAGTCTTCCGGCTTTAGAACTTCATCAAAAACTGCCGCCGTGACATCAACCGCCTCAACTTCTCCACTCCCCTGTCTCACTCCAATCTCTCCCCCCCTGAACGCACTGCCATCAACTCACTCCGCAACAACCTATATTGGGTTATCAAACCCGCCGACAAGGGAGGTGCCATGGCAGTCTGGCGCGTCAATCTCTACAAAGCTGAGACGACGCGCCAACTCTCGGACACCTCCTCCTACTTACCCCTGGACCATGACCCCACCAGGCCACCATCTCCAGCACCATCACCGACTTCATCCACTCCCATGCCCTGCCTGACCGAGCCTCCAACCTCATTGTTCCCCAGCCCCGCACAGCCCGCTTTTACCTTCTCCCCAAAATCCACAAACCTGACTGTCCCGGTAGACCCATTGTCTCTGCCTGTTCGTGTCCCACCGAACTCATCTCCACCTACCTCGACTCCATCCTATCCCCCTTGGTTAAATCCCTCCCTACCTATGTTCAAGACACCTCAGACACTCTCCGTCGTCTCCACGCATTCCACTCTCTAGGCCCTCACCTCCTCATCTTCACCATGGACGTCCAGTCATTATACACCATCCCCCACCAGGATGGTCTCGAAGCCCTCCGTTTATTCCTCGACCGAAGAAGCAACCTATACCCGGCCACTGACACCCTCCTCCGCCTAGCGGAGCTGGTCCTCACCCTCAATAACTTCTCATTTGACTCCTCCCATTTCCTCCAAATACAAGGCGTAGCTATGGGCACACGCATGGGCCCCAGCTACGCCTGCCTCTTTGTCGGGTACATAGAACAATCCTTGTTCAATGCGTACCAGGGCCCCATCCCCGACCTCTACCTCCGCTACATCGATGACTGTTTTGGTGCCACATCCTGCACCCACACACAACTGACGGACTTCATCCGCTTCACCACCAACTTCCACCCGGCACTCAAATACACCTGGACCATTTCCGACACTTCCCTACCATTCCTTGACCTCACTATCTCCATCGCAGGTGATAGGCTTCTTACCGACATCCACTGCAAACCTACCGACTCCCATGGCTATCTGGACTACACTTCTTCCCACCCTGCTTCCTGTAAGGACTCCATCCCCCACTCCCAATTCCTCCGTCTACGCCGCATCTGCTCCCAGGATGAGGCGTTCCACACCAGGGCATCCAAAATGTCCTAATTGTTCAGGGAACGGGGGTTCCCCTCCTCCACCATAGATGAGGCTCGCACCAGGGTCTCTGCCATACCCCGCAACACTGCTCTCTCTCCCCATCCCCCCCACTCACAACAAGGGCAGAGTCCCCCTAGTCCTCACCTTTCACCCCACCAGCCGTCACATACAACAAGTGATCCTCCGTCAGTTTCGCCACCTCCAACGTGACCCCACCATTCGCCACATCTTCCCATCTCCCCCCATGTCTGCCTTCCGCAAAGACCGCTCCCTCCATAACTCCCTTGTCAATTCTTCCCTTCCCTCCCATACCACCCCCTCCCCGGGTACTTTCCCTTGCAACCGCAAGAGATGCAACACTTGTCCCTTCACCTCCCCCCTCGACTCCATTCAAGGACCTAAGCAGTCATTCCAGGTGCGACAGAGGTTCACCTGCATCTCCTCCAACCTCATCTATTGCATCCGCTGCTCTACATGCCAGCTGATCTACATCGGTGAGACCAAGGGGAGGCTTGGCGATCGTTTCGCCGAACACCTCCGGTCGGTCCGCAATAACCAACCTGACCTCCCCCTCCCATTCCATATCTGACCTCTCTGTCCTGGGTCTCTTCCATGGCCACAGCGAGCAACACCGGAAATTGGAGGAAATGCACCTCATATTCCGCTTGGGCAGTCTATATCCTGGGGGCTTGAACATTGAATTCTCCCAATTCTGCTAGCCTTTGCTGTCCCCTCCCCTTCATCAGCCCTCTGGTTGTCTCCTCCCCTCCCCCAGCCCTCGGGCTCCTCCTCCACATTTTTTCCTTTCTTCTCCCCACCCCCTATCAGTCTGAAGAAGGGTTTCGGCCCGAAACTTTGCCTATTTCCTTCGCTCCATAGATGCTGCTGCACCCGCTGAGTTTCTCCAGCATTTTTGTATGCAGATCATGCATATCCGCACAACAAACCTTTTAACCCATTGTATGCACCTAGTATCTATAGGTAGTTGATACCAATAACTGAAGAATTGGTAATTCATGCAAATCCCATCCCTCCATAACTAGAGATGGCATTCGTAATTTCCCATCTTTAAGCACTAGCATCAGTCTGTAAATACAACTGAAGATTATTGACCAAATCTACTGGAGCAATGCTGAATATTGTTCATCTACCATAGTGACCCTGATGGCTTCAGCTGTTAATAGCATAGGTCTATAACAATGAGTTAACTGGCACTTAAGAGATTACTACTTTGCACATTGTAAGTTCTGATAATGCAAAGGCTCAATTGCACAGCTGAAATACAGCTGTTAAATGCCAATTACACTTAATGAATAAAAGACTGCTTGATAACAAGGTTGTTACAGGCTTCTATTGATTCCAATCTCTTACCCCAGAGCGGAATCACAGATAAATAATAGTTAAAGGTACAACCGAAAACAATAGCTGTAGTTGGTATCAACTTAAAATTACCTCAATCTCAAATATACTTGCGGCTGAAAAACAGTTGATGTTAGCAAAACACAGCATTAAGAATCTCATCCAGTTAAAGCATAACAAGTGTTTTTTTTTTTTGAGCTCTGAGTAAATTGGTAGATGAGCTGGGAGCTGAAATTAGCCCATTTACAACGCATTAACTGTTCTCATGCCCCATCCAGATAAATTTCAAATGACTTCTGGGAACCCTGTGAATGGGACCTGAAATAGTATGCATCTTTGAAATCGATGCATGCCATAAAGATCTTTAAAGAAATCAGTTTGTTAGACAGTAACGAAGTAGCATATACTGAAAATCTATGTTGCAAATGTGAGTTTAAATCAATTATGAACTGACATCCTCCATCTTTTACAATAAAACAGGCAACGCCTGCCATAATTCCGTGCCTGCCTTAAATCACAACTCTGGCCAGATTCGCGAGCTCGAGAGGTGATCCTGACCATAATACTGAGGCTGCCTTGAAAGACAACTCTGGCCATAATACTGGGCCTGCCTTGAAAAGGCTACTCCGGCCATAATTCTGAGCCTGCATCGAAAGACAACTCTGGCCAATTCCCGAGCTTGTCTCGGAAGGCAATCCTGGGCGTAATACTGAGCCTGCCTCGAAAGACAACTCTGGCCATAATTCCGAGCTTGTTCCGTAAGGCAATCCTGGCCATAACACTGAGCCTGCCTCGAAAGACAACTCTGGCCATAATTCCGAGCTTGCTCTGTAAGACAATCCTGGCCATAACACTGAGCCTACCTCGAAAGACAACTCTGGCCCCAATTCCAAGCCAAGCTTGGTACCCTTGTACTGTGCAATAACAACCCAATCTCATACTATCATTATCATTTGTACAAAAACCAATTGTAAATATTACCAACTTGTAAATGGTCTACTTACCCCACGTTTCGGAAGAACCAGACCCACCTACCTCCATGGTTACCGGTGGTCTATGGTAAGCCCAACGGCCCCTGATGTGGGTTCTATTCCCGTCCTTGATTCCATTTCCTGAGACCGGCTTGGACTTTGGCCTCTGCGTAGCTTTCAAGCTGCCACCAGCTTCAGTGAACTGCTTACTGACCATGAGGCGCCGATACGATGAAGCTTTGTTCGTTGTTGGATAAGTCTTACCTGAAGAGAAGATTCGGCGGCTGTTTTCATTTCCTCCAATGTCACCCCTGATAGCGCTGTTCACTGCCGGCACTTGTAGCGTGAGGGGAAACTCTGGCCCCTTCCGGGTTTTCTGCCCACAGCAGTAACCCTTTCGTATGCGAGTATTTCCTTAGAGCCATATGCATGTGCCCCAGTATGTTCCACGGACATACTTTGAATTTGAAGTCAGTTACATACTGACCACTCGCATTCCCCTCCACAGAGAGGGAGATTCGTAGGCAGCCCTGAGAACAGGTGCTGCCGCAGGCCTCTGAGGATACCTGCATCTGACTCAGTATAAAACTGGCCTCTTACGCTCCCCTCCTCAGAGAGGGAGACATCAAGCAGCCCTGACACAGGTGCCGCTGCCACGGGTTCTCCATAATACCCGGGCTCAGATAGCTCCCTTTGTTTTTGGAGCATATCTCTTTGGAGCAACCTCTCGAATAGGTACTCCAGATGGGTCAGTTTTCCAATCACACTGCCCATAGAAGGGGGAGAGTCCTCCTGGCCCGACTCATCCAGGGCCTTGACAGACTTTTAGTGGTTTTTTCTCCCCTGCGGGGTAGCCAAGGTGCTCTCTGCCGGCACCAAGTCTGTAGCCGCTGGTTCTACCGCCAGTGACTCGAAAAAGGCGAATTTCGACCGCCGGCCGCTACCCGCACTTCCGCGGTATCCGTAGCGGGTTCCCCACGGTCCGTGGCCGGGCTTTCCCGAGGTCGTGACCGGGATTCCCTGCCGTAGGACCGCGGTCCTAAACACAAAACACAAATCCTAGGAATTAACTTTTAAACTTACCTTTAGCTTTAAACTTACCGCTGGCAGCCGCAGCGCGCCTACCAGTGCGTCGTTGCGCAACGCAACAGACGTAATGACGTGCACGCGTGGGGACGGCCTTCTTCACGTAGTCACTCACGTGACTCCGAAGTAAAACAACATTCTTCTAATTATTTGAATATTTCCATTTTATGGCTTATTGTTATTGATGTATTGATCTCTATTTTAACAGGCTACGCTTTTAACATGTCAACGCAATAATTAAACATTTTGAAGTCGACTGCTTCTCAAATGATTTCAACAAGATCTCATTTGGGAATACAAGTACCTTTGGGGAGCTAACTATCTTCTGACTTTCTTTTAAGAAAGAAATATCTCAAACAGTGCAAGCATATGTAAAATAATATTTCACTATCCATTCATGATTTGTGAAGCAAATCTGTGTGGGTGTGGACTTTAACACTCAACTCTTAATATCTTACATTTTGGCTAACAAACCACTTGGCAAAAACTTCAGTGAAAAAAAAACACTTTTCAAACAATGAGCTGTTATGGTTATTAATTAGTTTAAGAAGTTCCTGCAGAACTGCTGGAATTATTAATTATACGCATGTGATATCACCTGGGAAAAGTTCATTTGTTGGTCAGAGTTCAATGAACATAATTTGTTTCTATGTTTTACTGAAAGGACCATATTATAAGAAAAGAGTTTTCAGAATTCATGCCTGTTATCAAACACAATGATTCCTGAAGATGTGGAGCAAACAAGTCATTGTCTGAATAACTCATTATCACCTGGGCCACAGCCAACAATGGACCATTGTGGGCTCCAGCTTTCCTTGATCATCGTTACTTTTTTTGCATATCTTTCATTCATTTGTTCTATATCTCTCTATATCACCATCTATGTCACTTGTTCCCTTTCACCTGACACTCAGTCTGAAGAAAACCCAAAATGTCACCTATTCCTTTTCTCTAGAGATGCTGCCTGACCCGGTGAGTTACTCCAGCAATTTGTGTCTATCTTTTGTTTAATCCAGCATCTGCAGTTCCTTCCTACACATAGTCTGAGTCTTGTTTGGTTGAATGTGCCAGCACCCATATACTTGTTATACCGGGTGAGACAGTAATTATCACAACAAAGCACAGTTCTGCATAATTTATTCTGAGCGTCGCTAAAAATTGAACTGGTCAAACAAGCACTGTCACTCACACAACAATTGATGATCCCTTTAAGAAAATCAATAAATCGTGGAAAAGATGTTTACTTTTCCAAATATTAACTCAAAGAGGGGGTGGGGAGTTGGAAAACCTAAATAAATCCACTGTGGATTGGAAACACTTCACCCAATGTCTAAGGTCAAATCAATTCTTTATCGTTCCCAATTTTCCCACTTACCACTTTATTTTTGTTTGTTGGTGCTGTGGAAAATGGTGTGGTGGGGGTGGGGGGGGGGGTGATAATTCTGATTTACATTTTAGAGCAACCATTTCATATAATAAATAAATTCACCTAAATGATCTGCCACGGATCATTAAGAATGAAAGGAATTACTTAGGAATGTGATAAAAAGAATGGATATTAAATACTTTCAACATTGTGAAGTGCAGGATAAAAAGTCGCTGGTATATTGGAGCAAGTTTGGGACTTCTGAGTATGCGTGGTCAAATGTGTAAGTTGGGAACTTATTAACCCATACTGAGGCACAAGCAGCAACACGATTCACTGCTGAGTTCCCCAAGGAATCTGGTAGCAGAACTCTAGCTTACTGAGATTCCAGCATTCATGATGTGAAATGTGAAATGTGAAAGGATGTTCTTTTAGGAAGGAGATGAGGTGACATTTCTTTAGTCAGAAGGTGGTGAATCTGTAGAATTCTATGCAACAGAAGTGCTGTGGAGGCTTAGGGGCCTGTCCCACTATGGCGACCTTATTTGAGAGTTTAGGAGAGTTTGCGCTCGCCACAAGCTCACAGCATGGTTGACACGTGGTCGTAGGTGGTCACAGGTAAGTCTCCTTCATGGTCGAGAGGAGTTCCCACATAGTGGTTACTATTCGCGGTCACGGAAAATGTTTCATTGGTCGCGGAAAATGTTTCAACAGGCTGAAAAATTTGATGCAAGTAAAAATTGGTTGGCATGGAGAAAATCAATACTTTTGAACTCGTAGTGCAGTGGTAGTGGGGTTGCCATGTTGTTGTAGGTAATCGAGGTAGATGTAGGTAATCTCCTTTGCTGACTGGGCATTTTAATTGGCTCATTGGGGAGAAAAAAACGTAAGCACGAGTTTTCAGAACCAAGGAAAACCGACCGGTAATGTTAAATGCCCATTAAACTTCACTGCTGTGTATCTCTGGCTTATTAAAAGTTGTCAGCCTTCTTAAAAAGTGTCTCCACTCCTTCTCCACCCCCTTCTCTCCCCTTCTCCCCCCTTCTCTCCCCTTCTCTCCCCTTCTCCACTCCCCCCCTTCTCTCCCCTTCTCCCCCTCCCCCCCCCTTCTCTCCCCTTCTCCCCTCTTCTCTCCCCTTCTCCACTCCCCCCCCGCTCCCCGCCTTTTTAAAGGATTTATCGTACACTGTGCCAGCCGTCTTTAACCTTCCTGTTCATCACGGGTATCACCTTGGCTTTGCACCATGTGAATTTCAGACAGCGCTCCCCCGCATTCCCTGGCCCCCACCTTTGCGATGTGTTTGTGTGTGTGTGTATGTTTTCAGCGCTGCCGGTCGATCCAGCTTGCAGTTTTTCAGGCGAGTGCCCCCGAGCTTGAAGGTCACAGACAGTTTGCTGAAAAGTCGCATAAGTGGGACAGGCCCTTAAGCCAGTGGATATTTTTAAGGCAGAGATAGATAGTACAGGTATCGGGGATAGTACAGGTAATGGGGATAGTACAGAGATAGATTAGTACAGGTGTTAGGGGTTATGGGGAGAAGGCAGGAGAATGGGGTTAGGAGGGAGTGATAGATCAGCTATGATTGAATGGCGGAGTAGAATTGATGGGCCAAATGGCCTAATTCTACTCCTGTCCCTTAAGACTTTATGATCTTACGAAATCGTCTTTAACCTTCCTGTTCATCTTTTGTGGAAGGTGCGACCTGTACAAAAAGGATGGGTTGCACTTGAACGTGAGGGGGACCGATATCCTGGCGGGGAGATCAGCAAAGGCTACTGGGGAGACTTTAAACTAGAATGGTTTGGGGGAGGGTCACAAATAGAGAAATCTATTAGACAGTGTGTGAGGCAGGAGGCAGAGAAGGAAAGCACTCAGACCCAACATGTAGGGGGGAAAGAAGAAAACAATAACAAACAGAGAATAAGAGGTGGTGGGGTTCTTAAATGGGTGAGCAGAGAAACAGAGGGGTGTAAAATGCGGGCGGAAGCAATAGGTAGCAAGGTGAAAAGTAAAAGTGACAGGCAGAAAAATCCAGGGCAAAAATCAAAAAGGGCCACTTTTCAACATAATTGTATAAGGGGTAAGAGCGTTGTAAAAACAAGCCTGAAAGCTTTGTGTCTCAATGCAAGGAGCATTCGTAATAAGGTGGATGAGTTGAACGTGCAAATAGCTATTAATTATTATGATATAGTTGGGATCACGGAGACATGGCTCCAGGGTGACCAAGGCTGGGAGCTGAACATCCAGGGATATTCAATATTCAGGAGGGATAGAAAGAAAGGAAAAGGAGGTGGGGTAGCATTGCTGGTTAGAGAGGAGATTAACGCAGTGGAAAGGAAGGACATGTAGAGGAACCAACGAGAGAGCAGGCTATTCTAGACTGGGTATTGAGTAATGAGGAAGGGTTAGTTAGCAGTCTTGTTGTGCGTGCCCCCTTGGGCAAGAGTGACCATAATATGGTTGAGTTCTTCATTAGGATGGAGAGTGACATTGTTCTGAACTTAAAGAAAGTTAACTTTGAGGGTATGAGACGCGAATTGGCCAAGATTGACTGGCAATTAGTTCTAAAAGGGTTGACGGTGGATATGCAATGGAAGGTATTTAAAGACTGCATGGATGAACTACAAAAATTGTTCATCCCAGTTTGGCAAAAGAATAAATCAGGGAAGGTAGTGCATCCGTGGATAACAAGGGAAATCAGGGATAGTATCAAAACAAAAGATGAAGCGTACAAATTAGCCACAAAAAGCAGCATACCAGAGGACTGGGAGAAATTCCGAGACCAGCAGAGGAGGACAAAGGGCTTAATTAGGAAAGGGAAAATAGATTATGAAAGAAAACTGGCAGGGAACATAAAAACTGACTGCAAAAGTTTTTATAGATATGTGAAGAGAAAGAGATTAGTTAAAACAAATGTAGGTCCCTTGCAGTCAGAAACGGGTGAATTGATCATGGGGAACAAGGATATGGCGGACCAATTGAATAACTACTTTGGTTCCGTCTTCACTAAGGAAGACATAAATAATCTGCCGGAAATAGCAGGGGGCCGCGTCAAAGGAGATGGAGGAACTGAGTGAAATCCAGGTTAGTCGGGAAGTGGTGTTGGGTAAATTGAATGGATTAAAGGCCGATAAATCACCAGGGCCAGATAGGCTGCATCCCAGAGTACTTAAGGAAGTAGCTCCAGAAATAGTGGATGCATTAGTGATAATTTTTCAAAACTCTTTAGATTCTGGAGTAGTTCCTGAGGATTGGAGGGTAGCAAATGTAACCCCACTTTTTAAGAAGGGAGGGAGAGAGAAAACGGGGAATTACAGACCAGTTAGTCTAACATCGGTAGTGGGGAAACTGCTAGAGTCAGTTATTAAAGATGGGATAGCAGCACATTTGGAAAGTGGTGAAATCATTGGACAAAGTCAGCATGGATTTACGAAAGGTAAATCGTGTCTGACGAATCTTATAGAATTTTTTGAGGATGTAGCTAGTAGAGTGGATAGGGGAGAACCAGTGGATGTGTTGTATCTGGACTTTCAGAAGGCTTTCGACAAGGTACCACATAAGAGATTAGTATACAAACTTAAAGCACACGGTATTGGGGGTTCAGTATTGATGTGGATAGAGATCTGGCTGGCAAACAGGAAGCAAAGAGTAGGAGTAAACGGGTCCTTTTCACAATGGCAGGCAGTGAGTAGTGGGGTACCGCAAGGCTCAGTGCTGGGACCCCAGCTATTTACAATTTATATTAATGAACTGGATGAGGGAATTGAAGGCAACATCTCCAAGTTTGCGGATGACACTAAGCTGGGGGGCAGTGTTAGCTGTGAGGAAGATGCTAGGAGACTGCAAGGTGACTTGGATAGACTGGGTGAGTGGGCAAATGTTTGGCAGATGCAGTATAATGTGGATAAATGTGAGGTTATCCACTTTGGTGGCAAAAACAGGAAAGCAGACTATTATCTAAATGGTGGCCGATTAAGAAATGGGGAAATGCATCGAGACCTGGGTGTCATGGTACACCAGTCATTGAAAGTAGGCATGCAGGTGCAGCAGGCAGTGAAGAAAGCGAATGGTATGTTAGCTTTCATAGCAAAAGGATTTGAGTATAGGAGCAGGGAGGTTCTACTGCAGTTGTACAGGGTCTTGGTGAGACCACACCTGGAGTATTGCGTACAGTTTTGGTCTCCAAATCTGAGGAAGGACATTATAGCCATAGAGGGAGTGCAGAGAAGGTTCACCAGACTGATTCCTGGGATGTCAGGACTTTCATATGAAGAAAGACTGGATAGACTTGGCTTATACTCAATAGAATTTAGGAGATTGAGAGGGGATCTTATAGAAACGTACAAAATTCTTATGGGGTTGGACAGGCTAGATGCAGGAAAATTGTTCCCGATGTTGGGGAAGTCCAGGACAAGGGGTCACAGCATAAGGATAAGGGGGAAATCCTTTAAGACCGAGATGAGGAAAAACTTTTTCACACAGAGAGTGGTGAATCTCTGGAACTCTCTGCCACAGAGGGTAGTTGAGGCCAGTTCATTGGCTATATTTAAGAGGGAGTTAGATGTGGCCCTTGTGGCTAAATGGATCAGGGGGTATGGAGAGAAGGCATAGATACATAGATACATAGAAAATAGGTGCAGGAGTAGGCCATTCGGCCCTTCGAGCCTGCACCGCCATTCAATATGATCATGGCTGATCATCCAACTCAGTATCCCGTACCTGCCTTCTCTCCATACCCCCTGATCCCTTTAGCCACAAGGGCCACATCTAACTCCCTCTTAAATATAGCCAATGAACTGGCCTCAACTACCCTCTGTGGCAGAGAGTTCCAGAGATTCACCACTCTCTGTGTGAAAAAGTTTTTTCTCATCTCAGTCTTAAAGGATTTCCCCCTTATCCTTAAGCTGTGACCCCTTGTCCTGGACTTCCCCAACATCGGGAACAATCTTCCTGCATCTAGCCTGTCCAACCCCATAAGAATTTTGTACGTTTCTATAAGATCCCCTCTTAATCTCCTAAATTCTAGCGAGTATAAGCCAAGTCTATCCAGTCTTTCTTCATATGAAAGACCTGACATCCCAGGAATCAGTCTGGTGAACCTTCTCTGCACTCCCTGTATGGCTATAATTTCCTTCCTCAGATTTGGAGACCAAAACTGTACGCAATATTCCAGGTGTGGTCTCACCAAGACCCTGTACAACTGCAGTAGAACCTCCCTGCTCCTTTTCTCAAATCCTTTTGCTATGAAAGCTAACATACCATTCGCTATCTTCACTGCCTGCTGCACCTGCATGCCTACTTTCAATGACTGGTGTACCATGACACCCAGGTCTCGCTGCATCTCCCCTTTTCCTAATCGGCCACCATTTAGATAATAGTCTACTTTCCTGTTTTTGCCACCAAAGTGGATAACCTCACATTTATCCACATTATACTGCATCTGCCAAACATTTGCCCACTCACCCAGCCTATCCAAGTCACCTTGCAGTCTCCTAGCATCCTCCTCACAGCTAACACTGCCCACCAGCTTAGTGTCATCCGCAAACTTGGAGATGTTGCCTTCAATTCCCTCATCCAGTTCATTAATATAAATTGTAAATAGCTGGGGTCCCAGCACTAAGCCTTGCGGTACCCCACTAGTCACTGCCTGCCATTGTGAAAAGGACCCGTTTACTCCTACTCTTTGCTTCCTGTTTGCCAGCCAGTTCTCTATCCACATCAATACTGAACCCCCAATACCGTGTGCTTTAAGTTTGTATACTAATCTCTTATGTGGGACCTTGTCAAAAGCCTTCTGAAAGTCCAGATACAACACATCCACTGGTTCTCCCCTATCCACGCTACTAGTTACATCCTCGAGGCTATTTCACAAGGGTAATTAACGTGGGCCTTGTCCCATAAATGAATAAATATGGAAATATGCTATCCTAGGGAAAAAGAAAACAAGTAAATTTGTTCCCAATCAGATTAAGAATAGCTTGTACTTCTAAAGAGATATAATCAAATATATGGAGAAAGTTGCTGTGCTGGACAATATGGTGTGTATCCAAACCAGCAAAAGCATACTCGACAGATATGTTTAACATCGTCATTGCAACGAGACTAATTATTTGATTCCTCAAAGTGAGTCTAAAAATTAAATGGGATTCCTACTGTTCACTTGTTTATAGCTCAGTTATTTCTAAATTCAAACAATGGTAAAGTTCTAATGATTTAAAACAGTGGCAACAAACATAGGAGATGTTTTTGAGAAAAGTTCTTCTTCTTGCTGGTATGTGGCTGCTGCCCATGAAAATCCAAGATCCAAACTAACCTCATCTGGATATAAAGGACCCGGTGAAGGCAGGTACGGGATACTGAGTTGGATGATCAGCCATGATCATATTGAATGGCGGTGCAGGCTCGAAGGGCTGAATGGCCTACTCCTGCACCTATTTTCTATGTATCTATGTATCTATCATGGTCATCAGTTATTTGGAGCAGAATTAGGCCATTCAGCCTATCAAGTCTACTCCACCATTCAACCGTGGCTAATCTATCTTTCCCTCTCAACCCCATTCTCCTGCCGTCTCCCCATAACCCCTGACGCCCATACTGATCAAGAATCTGTCATTCTCCACCTTAAAAATATCTATTCACTTGGCCTCCACAGCCTCCTTGGACAATGAACTCCACAGATTCACCAACTGAAGAAATTCCTCCTCATTTGCTGTATTCATGATGTGAATCAAACCAGTGTCAAGTCTAACCCCATGCTGCACCTGCAACTGCAATGGTCTCAGTGAGCTACTGTATGCAAGGCTGTGGAAATTGTGAATGTGTGCAACTTTTTCAAAAGTCATCGCAGTTTACTCAAATTTTCCAGTTATCTAGTTTATTTAAAATATATATTTACAAAGTAAAATTAAAGTATTCAAAAATGTTCTCTTAGATTTTAAGTGTTTCTTACATTTACAAACCCATAGGTCATTGACAGCTAGCAGAGTCGGGGGGCAGGTCTCAACATTTCATGGAGTTTCATGGCTGAACTCTGTTTTCCATCAGATACCCTCAAGCCGCAATATTCAGGGATACTTACAGGTAAACCGGGTCCTTTATATCCAGATGAGGTTAGTTTGGATCTTGGATGTTCATGGGCAGCAGCCACATACCAGCAAGAAGAAGAACTTTTCTCAAAAACATCTCCTATGTTTGTTGCCACTGTTTTAAATCATTAGAACTTTACCATTGTTTGAATTTAGAAATAACTGAGCTATAAACAAGTGAACAGTAGGAATCCCATTTAATTTTTAGACTCACTTTGAGGAATCAAATAATTAGTCTCATTGCAATGACGATGTTAAACATATCTGTCGAGTATGCTTTTGCTGGTTTGGATACACACCATATTGTCCAGCACAGCAACTTTCTCCATATATTTGATTATATCTCTTTAGAAGTACAAGCTATTCTTAATCTGATTGGGAACAAATTTACTTGTTTTCTTTTTCCCTAGGTTAGCATATTTCCATATTTATCCATTTATGGGACAAGGCCCACGTTAATTACCCTTGTGAAATAGCGGTGAGCCATCTGAATCAGTGCAGTCCTTCTGCTGAAGATGTTCCCAGAGTATTCATGGATAGAGAGATCCTGGAGTTAGATCTGGCAGCAACAACAGGCTGATGATATATTTCCAAATCAGGGTGTTATGCAACTTGGAGGGGAGCTTACAACTGATGGAAGTTCAAAGTGGTGGGTGTATGGATCAAGCTGCCAGAGGAGGTAGTTGAAGCTGCGACTATCCCATTGTTTAAGAAACAGCTAGACAGGTACATGGATAGGTACACAAAAATGCTGGAGAAACTCAGCGGGTGCAGCAGCATCTATGGAGCGAAGGAAATAGGCAACGTTTCGGGCCGAAACCCTTCTTCAGACATGTTGCCCGAAACGTTGCCTATTTCCTTCGCTCCATAGATGCTGCTGCACCCGCTGAGTTTCTCCAGCATTTTTGTGTACCTTCGATTTTCCATCATCTGCAGTTCCTTCTTTAACAACAGGTACATGGATAGGACAGGTTTGGAGGGATATGGAGCAAGCACAGGCAAGTGGGACTAGTGTAGCTGGAACATTGTTGGCCGGTGTGGACAAGTTGGGCCGAAGGGCCTGTTTCCACACTGTATCCCTCCATGACTCTATGACTCCAAGTGTTGTCCAAATACTTTAAGTGAACAAGTGCAAATGATGCACAATATAGTGGCAGTGTACCAGGGACAATAAAACTCTTTAATTTAGAATTAAAAAATCATCTAATCCTCAGAACCATTAGTGAAACCAAAGGTGAACAGAAAGTCATACTAATACAAATGCAATTATACAGTGGAAAATGTTGCCCATTTAATTTAGTTTTTAATGTACATAATAGCTTAAATTTAAAATGTCCATGATCCTTGAGGCTATGGATTTAATATTGGTGTGTATTACAATATTTTTGTAAAATGATAGAACAATTCCAACTATATTAAAGTTTTGAAATGTGTTGCAAACTATCAAAATGTCATTGTTGAAATAGAACAAATTACCTTTATAGATTAATAGCCAGCGATAAAATATGTAAAAATGGAACATATAAGAACTGAAAACAGTTTGAGAACAGAAAGATCTACATAAACATTATGTAGCAGCATTGATCAGGTTGATGAGTAGTTCAGTTGGAAAACTGAATTTAGTATCGTCAGGAAGAGAAAGCTAAAAGAAAGACAAAAAAAGACAACGGATTCTGAAACAAAGGTAAAAAGGACAGAAAGTAAAAGCTATTTCTTAAAATCCAAGGGAATAAGGCTCCACGCTTACAAAGTTAAAATTTTGTGTCAGGCAATGGATCAGGTTAATTATAATTGTCCAAATATTACGCATAATAATAGTTTAATAGGAGATTCATATTGGAGACACAAGGAACTGTAGATGCTGATTTTCAAAAAAGGCACAAATTACTGGAGTAACAGTGGGCCAGGCAGCATCTCTGGAGAACATGTATAGGTGACGTTTCGAGTCAGGACCCTTCCTGGAACAAGAAATGCCCCAGTTGAAACATCACTAATCATGTTCTCCAGAGCTGATGCCTGACCTGATGAGATACTCCAACACTTTGTGTCTTTTTTTGGATATTCATCTTGTTTGGTTTTAGTTGGATAACATGGTGGACATGTTTGCCTACACAATGACCATAAACACACCACTGTTTCTGGACCTTAGAGATGTTTTAAGGTACCTTTTCCAACCAAATAAGCTATCAAAAAAAGGAAGCTGAACATAGATTGTCACATTGCTCAATGGTTGACTGCTTATTGTTCTAGCTTGCTTGGGAGATATAGCAAGGAGAAAATAAAATAGAATGATACAGATGTCCATTTTATGGGATAACATTATTCTGTGGTCAGTATATTATGGTAATTTGCGGAATCAAGGAGTATGTGGAGAAGGCAGGCACGGGTTATTGATTGTGGCTGATCAGCCATGATCACAATGAATGGCAATGCTGGCTCGAAGGGCCGAATGGCCTCCTCCTGCACCTATTTTCTATATTTTCTATGTAATTACTTTTTCCCTTTCCATTTTCATTAGTTTATTGAATGACCTATGTTGCACAATTCCTTCAGTTACTTAGTAACATTTGCATGTTACTTCATTAGCTTCTACTTTACCAGATATGAAGAACTCAGAGCAGTCTGAAAAAGATTTATAAAGCTATATTTTATGTATTAGGGATTTTAAAAGTTAGCATAAGTCATGAGGATGATGCTCAGGCAGGTTGTCAGCTCAACTGAGGTAATTTATTTTCAAATTAGTTGATGGACATTTAATATGTCCTATACTTTCTCAGTTGTTAATCTTTTTTTTGACAGGAGCCTAGTTCTGATTATGTGGGTTTGAAACAAATGATGCTAGCTTGAAGATTAACAGTGGAAAATGCACCATTTTACAATGGACAGATGACAGCTAAAATATACACAATATCTGGTTCAGTAATCTGCTGTCTTTTATTAAGTGAACTCTGCATAACAGTGCTTTTCCAAACCAGTTCAGATAATCCAACAAAGGCGAAACCAGAAACAAAAATACATCACACATGAGCTGTAAGATAATTCAGGGACCTCACAGCTGACAGTTAGGGAGCAGTCATTAATCTTTATTTGTCAATTCCTTCAGGCTATTATCTGCTGAAGCAAATGTTATAAAGTGAGCAAAACGATGAGGCCATACTGTATGTTGCTCAGTAGTAAAGACTGTCGTGTAAAGATTGGTCTGGAGATGTTGGTGGGTACAAAACACTGTCCACTTGGAAAAGTGGATGGATGAAAAATAGTCAGGAAACTTGTCATAAGTATTTGTAATATCTTATGCAATGCCAAATTTGTATAACTTTAGTTTACTTCTTGACAACAATTATTTTTTCCATTGAAGATAGACACAAAATGCTGGAGTTACTCAATGGGTCCGGCAGCTACTCTGGAGCAAAGGAAATAGGTGACGTTTTTGGTCGAGCATGTGAGTGTTAAGAAAAAGCTGAAGCCTTCAGAACCACGTTCTGCTGGAATTGCCAAATATATGACCCATCCCAGCTTCCTCCTGAGAACCGCATGTTCACAGAAACCTGTGTCCGCTTAGTCACAGCTTGCCACACGATATGAAGAAATGCCTGAGGACACTGGAATGGCAATAATCCAGCTGTGTGCTGGAAACTTGCCCCAAGTGCCCAGATATGCCCTGTTCATGAAAAGAGGCAAATCCATTCTGTCTAAGGGTGGCACAGTGTCACAGCTGGTAGAGCTGCTGCCTTGGCGCCAGAAACCTAGGTTTGATCTTGATCTCGGTTGCTGCCTGTGTGGAGTTTGCACATTTTCCCTGTGACCATATGTGTTTCCTGCAGGTACTCTGGTTTCCTCCCACATCCCAAAGACGCGCGGGTTTGTAGGTTAATTAGCCTCTGTAAATTGTCCCTAGTGTGTGAGGAGAGTGTACAAAAGTGGGATATCACAGAATTGGTGTGAATTTGTGTGCATGCAACAAAAGCTTTTCACTGTAGGTGCATGTGACAATAAACTAAACAAAACTAAAATAAAAAGAATGGGTGATCGATGGTCAGCGTGGACCCATTGGGCTGAAGGACCTGCTTTCTTGAAGATAGACACAAAATGTTGGAATAACTCAGCGGGACAGACAGCATCTCTGGAGAGAAGGAATGGGTGACGTTTCGGGTTGAGACCCTTCTGCAGACTGACTTCAAACGTCACATATTCCTTCTCTCCAGAGATGCTGCCTCTCCCGCTGAATTACTCCTGCATTTTGTGTCTTATCTTCGATTTAAACCAGCATCTGCAGTTCCTTCCTACACGACCTGCTTTCTTTGTTTCCCGTTATTACTTCTTTCGATAAGTCATTGGTTAGGAGACCACATTTCAACCGGATATGTCCCTGTACCATTCCCCTTACAGCCTTTCCCAAAGGCACATACACTTTGCGTTTCAGATTCCTCCCACCTGCCAGCCAGGTGCACCAGCATTCCCAGTTGCCCACCACTGGCCTCAAAGCTGCAGAAACAATCACTGAAGTTGAATACCCGACCGCAGCCATTCCTTTCTGGTGAGCTCGCATTTCCATGAGGCGTGGGGTAAAACTAGATGCTGTCTCTCGCATCTTATCTTATAACTGCTGTTTTAAGGCTGTGCACAGCTGACTTGCCGCAAAATACTTCAGGGCACGGAAACAGATGTAGATTCTTTCCCCAAAATAACACCCTCCTCAGGAACAGCTGCATGAATCTCACAGGAATCTCGGTCTTTGCACCAAAGCACATTTTACGATAAGCCTTTAATTATTTAGATATCAATGGAACAGGCCTTACTTGTGGACGGTTGTGATCCATCACCGATTTAATGAAAACTGAATAACTACAAGGCTAATCCATCATCTATATTTACTCTTCGACAATATCTTGGAAGGCGGCTTCTGTTTTTATACGTAAATCGATGTTGGAAAGGAAAATGCAATTAAAATACCATCTCGGGATATCTTTCAGCTGTTGCATTGAAAACGGGGTCAAAAGTGGTCAAACTTTATGACAAGAATTCTTATCTTGGAGCTTTCTGGTGTGTGAAACATTCAGCTCCTGACACCATGGTTAGGTGTATTGATGTGAATGAGATGTGAGGGTCAACATCTGCAGGACAATGAATGCTCTGATACAGGCAGATGTACAAAGATCGTCCTTTGAGACTTCACTGTAAAAGGGCAAATGTCAGAGTGCTGTGCTGGCATGTCACAATCAATATTCTCATCCCACTGTTTAACAACATTGAATTCTTACTTCACAGCTTGGCCGTTGGAAACAAGGATGTTGCCCGCATTGAATGCTGGCCACCCTAAGCTGTTAAGCAAACTAGAAGCAAAGAACTGCAGATGCTGATGAATACACAAGACACGCAGCACTGGAGTAACTCAGCCGGTCAAGCAGCCTCTCTGGAGAACATACATAGGTGACGTTTCGGGTCGAGACCCATCTTCAGAACTAATCAACCTAGCCACAGAAGCCAACCTCCCTTCCATTGACTCCATTTACATTTCACGCTGCCTCGGCAAATCCACCAGCATAATGAAGGATGAGTCTTGCCCCGGTCACTCCCTCTTCCCCCCTCTCCCCTCAGGCAAGAGGTATAGAAGTATGAAAGGGCACAACTCCAGATTCAGGGACAGTTTCTTCCCAGCTGTTATCAGGTAACTGAACCATACTGTCAACAACTAGAGTACAGCCCTGAACTACTATCTACCTCATTGGAGACCCTCAGGCTATCTTTAATCGGATTTTGTTGGTCTTTGCCTTTCAACTAAATTATTTCCTTTATCATGTATCTATACACTGTGGATGGCTATATTGTAATCATGTATTGTCTTTCTGTTGACTGGTTAGCATGCAACAAAACCTTTTCACTGTACCTCAGTACATGCGACAATAAACTAAACTAAACTAAACTCAAGGATAGAGCCTATGTTCAGGTTGCCATGTAGGTTGAGATGGAGGGGTTTGGGGGTGGGGGAGGGAGTAGGTGGTTGTGTGTGAGAGGAAGAGAGTGTGGTCATCACCAAGGTCTTGGGCCTACAGTTAGGCATTGGGACAGAGGTCTGCACAAGCAATCCAGGCCAAGGGGAGGTGTTTCTTCATTGGTAATAGAAATTGGGGAAGGTAATGAAGGGCCCTTCACCTAGGAACATAGTCTGCTGTCAGATTCACTGAGAATGAACCCTGGGGTGAACTAATAGGGGTGAAGTAGAATGTAGAACAGTACATCTGGCAGCACCTCTGGAGAAAAAGAATAGGTGATGTTTCCTCAGACTGAAACGTTACCTATTCCTTTTCTCCAGATATGCTGTCTGACCCGCTGAATTGCTCCAGCATTTTGTGTGTCTTTCCGCTGACTGGTTAGCTCGCAACAAACGCTTTTCACTGTACCTCAGTACATGTGACAATACATTCAATTGAATCACAGGAACAGAACCTTTGCCCCACAATATCCATGCCAAAAATGATGCCAAGTTAAACTAATTTTCCCTGCCTGCACGTGATCTATGCCCCTCAAGTCCCTGCATATCCGAATGCCTATCCAAAAGTTACTTAAATGCAACTATCACATCTTCTTCCATCACCAGCCCTGGCAACACATTGCAAGCACCCACATTTCGTGGTGTATAAAGACTTGTCCTGCACATCTCCTCTACACTTTGCCCCTCTCACCTGAAAGGTAGCCTTCTGGTCTTTGACAATAGCTCGTTGGGAGAAAGGTTCTGACTGTCTACCTTATCTATTTCCACTGAAGGCCAGGGCCCGGGTCAGTGGGGAAGGGGGCAAGTGCAGGCGATCATGGCCGGGAGACCAAAAGAAAGTACAGCTGGATTTATGATCTGGGTTCAGGAATTATGATTAGTTTAGTGACTGCTGGCTTGTGTAAGGACAGTAGCAGAGTGGGTGCTGGAAACATGGGCGCCTTTTTGAAGCTTCAGGCCAGATTGGGTCAAGGAAAGGTTCGCTAGTCACTGAGAGCCTCAGAGAATGAAGAACCACACTGAGACCTGTTAGGGCATGGAAACAGAGGGGCTGCAGATACTCATTGGCACTGTTAGCTAATGATGAACACTGGGGAGCTGGAGTGTCAGGAATTCAAAGAAAAAGGTTTCATGGGGGGAGTTGTTTGTAGGGTCAGAAATGGGATCAGGAGATGGAAGCTCCCATGTGTGGGTGAGAGACTAGAAAGGATCAAGGGTCACAATTTAAGTCCACATTAATAAAACATGGCTGTAACCAGTGGCAGTCACTCCCAGGTCAAGTACACTTGTTCCCTGGGTTACGACACCAGATCAGAAGGTACCAACATGAAAGCATTGGGAGAGTCTGGACCTAGAGGTCATAGCCTCAGAATTAAAGGACATTCTTTTAGGAAGGAGATGAGGAGAAATTTCTTTCATCAGAGGGTGGTGAATCTGTGGAATTCTTTGCCACAGTAGGCTGTAGAGGCCGTCAGTGGATATCTTTAAGGCAGAGATAGGTAGATTCTTGATTAGTACAGGTGTCAGAGGTTAAGGGGAGAAGGATGTGTTTAGGAGGGAGAGATAGATCAGCCATGATTGAATGGCGGAGTAGACTTGATGGGCCGAATGGCCTCTACTCCTATTCCTTATGACCTTATGACCTCTCTGGGAGGTGCTTGACAGACAGGAATCGTGAAAATATTCATTCTCATATTTTAAAACTTTGCATTATACAGAAAAATAGTAAGATTAAACGAGAACTTACCAGTTTGAAGTTTGATCTTTATTTTATGAGGAGTTACGTCGAGGGATTATGTGAAGACCCCGCCAGCACGCATGCGCGACATTCTTCAAAGCAACGGTGTGGAATCACAGTAATAGTAATGAAATAAACATAGTAAGATAAGAAGAACTAGGATACCAGTTGACCTTTACAAGAGGGTGGGCGTGGAGGGCACGTAATCCCTCGACGTAACTCCTCATAAAATAAAGATCAAACTTCAAACTGGTAAGTTCTCGTTTAATCTTACTATTTTACTTCGGAGTCACGTGAGTGACTACGTGAAGATTTTAAAGATCTGTGATTTCATGCTGTGGAAACGAGTCCATGCTTCCCACACTGCATCAGTTGACTACTGATGAGTGATCATTAATAATGCATTCAGACATGACTTAGATATAGACATGTTGATGCTTTTAATGAACAAACAATGATAATAGTAACCTCACTCAACCGAGAGGGAATTATGAAACAGTACTAGCATAGAGTTGGCAAATCCCCCCAATCTGGTAATGGGTTGTTATAAATGATTGGAAAGATCGTTATTTTGACCACCCTGCAGTCGCTAGGATGTGGTCCCCCTAACGTCCATACCCGGCTGCTGTGGTAGTTGCAGCCCTGGTGGAATGAGACTTGAATATTAGTGTTCACTCCTGTATAAGCCAGCCCATTTATAACCACCTGGAGATGGTCTGTAGTGATCCCTTCTTACAAGGCTAATGTAACTAACAATATTGCTAGTTCAGAGCCTTTAATGCTCTAGTGACCTACATTCTGGCGTAGATGTGTGACTACACACAACCGAAGGTCCATGAGATATGTGAACAATCTAGTTAGACCTGATGCCCCTGGTCTATTCTGCTTGACTAAGTCATAAACATAATGTAATTTAGCCCGCAGATATTATCATCGTGTCCAGTCACTGCTAATGCCATGTCTGGAACCGTTGTGCTGAACTCAGTGCCATGGGCATAACACTGCTCTCTCTCCCCATCCCCCCACTCACAACAAAGGCAGAGTCCCCCTAGTCCTCACCTTTCACCCCACCAGCCGTCACATACAACAAGTGATCCTCCGTCAGTTTCGCCACCTCCAACGTGACCCCACCACTCGCCACATCTTCCCATCTCCCCCCATGTCTGCCTTCCGCAAAGACCGCTCCCTCCGTAACTCCCTTGTCAATTCTTCCCTTCCCTCCCATACCACTCCCTCCCCTGGTACTTTCCCTTGCAACCGCAAGAGATGCAACACTTGTCCCTTCACCTCCCCCCTCCACTCCATTCAAGGACCCAAGCAGTCGTTCCAGGTGCGACAGAGGTTCACCTGCATCTCCTCCAACCTCATCTATTGCATTCGCTGCACTAGATGCCAGCTGATCTACATCGGTGAGACCAAGCGGAGGCTTGGCGATCGTTTCGCCGAACACCTCCGGTCGGTCCGCAATAACCAACCTGAACTCCCGGTGGCTCAGCACTTCAACTCCCCCTCCCATTCCGTATCTGACCTCTCTGTCCTGGGTCTCCTCCATGGCCACAGCGAGCAACACCGTAAATTGGAGGAAATGCACCTCATATTCCGCTTGGGCAGTCTACATCCTGGTGGCCTGAACATTGAATTCTCCCAATTCTGCTAGCCCTGGCTGTCCCCTCCCCTTCATCAGCCATCTGGTTGTCTCCTCCCCTCCCCCAGCCCTCGGGCTCCTCCTCCGCCTTTTCCTTTTTTCCTTTCTTCTCCCCACCCCCTATCAGTCTGAAGAAGGGTTTCGGCCCGAAACGTTACCTATTTCCTTCGCTCCATAGATGCTGCTGCACCCGCTGAGTTTCTCCAGCATTTTTGTGTACCTTCGATTTTCCAGCATCTGCAGTTCCTTCTTTAACACTTTGTCTACTCCACTGCGAAATCTCGTCAAGGTATGCCTACTTTGAAGAAGTTCTCCTCCTCTCTCCGGAGACTGTTCCACACCCAACTCTCTAACTGCCCCATCTCTGTGATCCCCCCTGACCTCCAACTCTACGACCACATCCTTACCCAAACTCGATACCACAGCCACATCTGCTTCCTCGGGGCATGCCTGCGCCTCCATCTCATACCTCATGGCTTCCAGCTCCAGTTCCCTACTTCCCAGTTCGGACCTCAGCCGGACTATCGGTACCGACTGGCTATCTACCGGCATACCCAACAATTCTCCACCCGGGCACTGAGATCCACACTGACTGCGATGCGCCGACACCAGCAGGACCTCGCATTGACCCTCCCGGAACTTCGGGCCTCACTCACCCAGACCTGCAACGGTCCTCAACTATACTTTATCCGCAGGAAGATCCACCTCTTCAATAAAAGATTCCTGGCCCACCTCAACTCCACCAAGGACCTTAAATTAGCCCGTCTCCAGGCCGCTCCCGCCGCCGACTCTCCGCGGCTCGACCACCCGCAGGCTCCGGGCCCCAACTCCGGCCCGCATCGCCTGACCCGGTCCCGCGACGCCATCTTGTCCACGGGGAGCGCCTCCAGTACTCACCAGGACGCCATCTTGTCCACGGGGAGCGCCTCCAGTACTCACCAGGACGCCGCCTTCACCGACCTCCACGTCGATGCTGCCGCCGACCTTCACCTGCCTACCGATGACGCCCAGGCTCGCCGCTTCTACGGTAACTCAGACTTCCTTCCCCTCGCCGATTCCTCCGAACCTCGCCGCCCCCCGGGACCTCCTAACATCATCGCCGCACCGGGCCCACCCGACATCGCCGTCGCACTGGGCCCGCCGAACATCACAGCCGCACCCGGTCCTCCCAACATCGCCGCCGGACCGGGCCCATCCAGCATCGCCGCCGGACCGGGCCCACTCTACACGGCCGCCGGACCGGGTCTCCACGAACATGGCCGCTGCACCGCACCCTATTCACCCCGTCGCCTCACCGGGCTGGTCGAACCGCGCCGCCCCACCGACCATCCGCCTACCGGGACCTCCCACGCATCGCCCGTGGACCCCGACTCTACTGCCCACGGACGCCGACCCTCGCCACTGCAACGCCATCCAGCCCCACCGACTCCACTGCCCGAGGACACCGACCATCGGGTCCGCCGACCCTCGCCACTGCAACGCCCTCCAGCCCCACCGACCCCGACTCCACTGCCCACGGACCCCGACCATCGGGTCCGCCGACCCTCGCCACTGCACCTCCCTCCAGCAGCCCGCAGCCGTCGCCTCACCTGCAAACTGGACTCTGTACTGGGCCTGAAGCCTCCACGCTGCTCACTCCCACTCTCCGGGGTTTGACTCCACTGGGTCCTAGCGCTAGTCTGCCTAGCCCTGGTTATCTCAGTGGCAGTTCCACTGATTCTTCCCCATCCCTCTCCAACTATGGGACCACTTCTCTTCCACACCCACACCACTGCCCTCTCACCCCCCCACCCCCTGACCACCCACCACCCCCCCACCACACATCGCCTCGTCCCCATTACACCCACCTGCCTTCCTCCGGCCCCAACCCCCATCCCTGCCGGGTGTTCACCATCCCCCCCGACCTCCCCCTCTCCGACATCGAACGGTCTGTCCTCAGCAGAGGTCTTACCTTTGTCCCCCTCCGTCCCCATCTCAATGAGTTCCGTGCCCTCCATGACTTGGAACGCTTCTGCCGTCGCCTCCGCCTCACAGCTCACTTCCATGGGAAGGAGTCCTCGCTCCCCACTGATGACCCATTTTCCCGTCTCCAACGCACCCCATCCTCATGGAACCCCCCTCGTACCCTTCCGGCTTTAGAACTCTTTATTAAAAACTGCCGCCGTGACATCAACTGCCTCAACTTCTCCACTCCCCTGTCTCACTCCAATCTCTCCCCCCCTGAACGCACTGCCATCGACTCACTCCGCAACAACCTAGATTGGGTTATCAAACCCGCCGACAAGGGAGGTGCCGTGGTAGTCTGGCGCGTCGACCTCTACAAAGCTGAGGCCACGCGCCAACTCTCGGACACCTCTTCCTACTTACCCCTGGACCATGACCCCACTGACGAGCACCAGGCCACCATCTCCAGCACCATCACCGACTTCATCCACTCCCACGCCCTGCCCGAACGAGCCTCAAACCTCATCGTTCCCCAGCCCCGCACAGCCCGCTTTTACCTTCTCCCCAAAATCCACAAACCTGACTGTCCCGGTAGACCCATTGTCTCTGCCTGTTCTTGCCCCACCGAACTCATCTCCACCTACCTCGACTCCATCCTATCCCCCTTGGTTAAATCACTCCCTACCTATGTTCAAGACACCTCAGACACTCTCCGTCATCTCCGCGCATTCCACTCTCTAGGCCCTCACCCCCTCATCTTCACCATGGACGTCCAGTCCCTGTACACCTCCATCCCCCACCAGGATGGTCTCGAAGCCCTCCGTTTTTTCCTCGACCGTAGAAGCAATCTATACCCGGCCACTGACACCCTCCTCCGCCTAGCGGAGCTGGTACTTACACTTAATAACTTTTCATTTGACTCCTCCCATTTCCCCCAAATACAAGGCATAGCTATGGGCACACGCATGGGCCCCAGCTACGCCTGCCTCTTTGTCGGGTACGTAGAACAATCCTTGTTCAATGCGTACCAGGGCCCCATCCCCGACCTCTACCTCCGCTACATCGATGATTGTTTTGGTGCCACATCCTGCACCCACACACAACTGACTGACTTCATCCGCTTCACCACCAACTTCCATCCGGCACTCAAATACACCTGGACCATTTCGGACACTTCCCTACCATTCCTTGACCTCACTATCTCCATCGCAGGTGATAGACTCCTTACCGACATCCACTACAAACCTACCGACTCCCATGGCTATCTGGACTACACTTCTTCCCACCCTGCTTCCTGTAAGGACTCCATCCCCCACTCCCAATTCCTCCGTCTACGCCGCATCTGCTCCCAGGATGAGGCGTTCCACACCAGGGCATCTGAAATGTCCTCATTCTTCAGGGAACGGGGGTTCCCCTCCTCCACCATAGATGAGGCTCGCACCAGGGTCTCTGCCATACCCCGCAACACTGCTCTCTCTCCCCATCCCCCCACTCACAACAAAGGCAGAGTCCCCCTAGTCCTCACCTTTCACCCCACCAGCCGTCACATACACCAAGTGATCCTCCGTCAGTTTCGCCACCTCCAACGTGACCCCACCACTCGCCACATCTTCCCATCTCCCCCCATGTCTGCCTTCCGCAAAGACCGCTCCCTCCGTAACTCCCTTGTCAATTCTTCCCTTCCCTCCCATACCACCCCCTCCCCTGGTACTTTCCCTTGCAACCGCAAGAGATGCAACACTTGTCCCTTCACCTCCCCCCTCCACTCCATTCAAGGACCCAAGCAGTCGTTCCAGGTGCGACAGAGGTTCACCTGCATCTCCTCCAACCTCATCTATTGCATTCGCTGCACTAGATGCCAGCTGATCTACATCGGTGAGACCAAGCGGAGGCTTGGCGATCGTTTCGCCGAACACCTCCAGTCGGTCCGCAATAACCAACCTGAACTCCCGGTGGCTCAGCACTTCAACTCCCCCTCCCATTCCATATCTGACCTCTCTGTCCTGGGTCTCCTCCATGGCCACAGCGAGCAACACCGTAAATTGGAGGAAATGCACCTCATATTCCGCTTGGGCAGTCTACATCCTGGTGGCCTGAACATTGAATTCTCCCAATTCTGCTAGCCCTGGCTGTCCCCTCCCCTTCATCAGCCATCTGGTTGTCTCCTCCCCTCCCCCAGCCCTCGGGCTCCTCCTCCGCCTTTTCCTTTTTTCCTTTCTTCTCCCCACCCCCTATCAGTCTGAAGAAGGGTTTCGGCCCGAAACGTTACCTATTTCCTTCGCTCCATAGATGCTGCTGCACCCGCTGAGTTTCTCCAGCATTTTTGTGTACCTTCGATTTTCCAGCATCTGCAGTTCCTTCTTTAACCACTTGTAGGCGAGTTTGACCAAGGACAGGGATGTAGCTGGAGCCCACCGACGAACAACGTGGCACAATGTTAACATCCTATATCTCTGCGTACCCAGGCCTGGGAGGTTTAGAGTTGAAGATACCCTTCATTACCTGAATCCCAGAGGGTGAGACCCAACAGAGTGGATTCTGTTCCCTGCAGCCAGCATGATGAGAAGGCACTTTAGGCACAGTAAATAGCACTTTAACTTGATAATTGTCAACCCCATACAAAACTGACCTTCAAGCCATCAGTCATCTGTGCCGAGCTGAATGTAATATAACATAAAAGAAATACCTCCCATCTCCTTATGAGGAGATACTACTGTTTGGTGCTATCCCTGCATCTGCAGTGAGCACGTCCAAGGTATGGTTTGACAACCTGAGCCGCAGGAATGGCCTTCGCAGAGTCTGTAATCAAAGCATAGGTTATATCATGCAAAGGATGGTTCCCCGAGTCACGGTAAAACCAGCAAATTTGATGTCCAGAATTAACCATATAAGGTTCTGTCATCATTCCCCACATCAGCGGGAACCGTGGCTGTAGAAGCCAGTCAGGCACTATGAAAATACCTGAAGCGGGAGCTTGCTGAATTTGCAAGACTCGTCTGATGAGGCAAAATGGAGGAAGACATTCCTCCCCAGTGTAGCGAGAATATATCCATCGCCATTGATATGCCACATATATTGCAACTGGTGATTGAGCCTGGATGCAGACATTTCAATCTTCAGCGTTTCATCGAGCCACAATGTCATTGAACACTTAGCGATCCAACATCAATTCTGTATTGACAATTGATGATGTACCAGTGCTAGATGAGGTTAGGTAATTTATCACTGGATACTTTGACTGATTATACCCATGTGATCAACATATACCTCCACCAAAGTGAATCAACTTCGACTTAAGCATGCACCCCTTAATCCACAGAATGCACCTGTTGTCTGTAAGTAGTTGATACCATATAACTGAACATTTGGTAACTCATGCAAATCCCATCCGTCTCCGTAATTTAGAGCTGATATTAGTAATTTTCCATCTTTGAGCGATAGCATCAGTTTGTAATTAACTGAAGATAATTGATGAAAAGTTAATGGAGCAATGCTGAATACTATTCGTCCATCATGATGACTTTCATAGTTTCAGCCGGGAATAGGAAAGGTCTGGTAACAATGGTACTTGAGAATTGATTGCAATCTCTTGCCTCAGGGCGGAGTCCCAGACTATTTCAGTTGGTATCAACGTAAATTTAACTTAAATTTAACTGGATGGATGAGAACTCAATTCCAACTAAATTTTGAAATACCTCTGGTGCCTTGTGAATGGAAACTGATCCCATGGTAGTTAACAGTCACGAAGTTCCCTATTCAGAAATGTCTATACAGCACAAGCGAGTTGTACCTGTTAACAATGAACAGGCCTCATTGCCCCAATTGCGATTCTGCCTAAAAAGGCAACGCCAACCATGTTTTCGAGAAATCTGGTGCTTGAATGCTGTGCAGTATAAACTAATCTGATCTGTAAAACCAAAGTGTAAATATTACCAACTAGTATCCGTAATCGGAAGCTTCTCCATACTCCAAATGGGAGGACTTGTGCAACCTGCCCAGGAGCTGCCTCAACCAGCTTCATCCTTCAATCAGCTTCATCCTTCATATATCCGAATGGTAGGACTTATGCAACCCGAGTCAGGAGCTACCTTAGGTAAGCACCATCTGCATCCATCTGTTTTATCGAGTGGGAGTAATTGCAACCCTGAAACAGGTGTCGCTTCAGGCATATGTGCACTTCAGTAGCACCCTCTACCACTCCGGCTCATTTGAGTGGGAGGAAATTTGCAACCCTGAACCAGGAGCTGCTGCCTGACATGCCTTCCACACTCTTGCGGGGTTGGCACATCTTCCACGAAGGCCGTTCTGGGCCGCAGTCTAAAAATTACCTCAGTTCTGATCGTACGGCCTTCGGCTTTCACCAGCTTCGGAGTCTGCTGGTGGGTGCATAGTAGACTTGTGGCATCTTCAGCCAACCCCATGTCTTCAGAGTCAGCCCAGAAGTGACTCCTAATGCTCCCCTCTGTCGAGGGAGATGTATTATGCAGCCCTCAACGAGGTGCTGCCATGGCCGTCCTAGGAGGCCCATGGTGACAAGGCTCCATATCCTGGAGCACGTCACATTGGAGCATCTGCTCCATTAACCGCCCATGCGGGATATGCAATCTCGGTCGCTGCCTGCCGGCGGTGATTCTTCACGGCCCGACTCGTCCGAGTCTATGGCCTGTCCGTCCTCTGCTTGTTCTTTCCGCCAGTCTGTAGTGTTGATTCAGACTGTACAGGTGCTGGGACGGAGACTGCTGACCGCATAGATTGTGATCCAGATGCAGTCGGCCGCTGCTGACTGACCGTACTTCCGCGGTCCAGCCAGTCTGGATGCAGCCCGTTTGGACTTCGTTACCGACTTGTCCATAGTTCCTTCCCTGTAACACAGAAATGGAACAAAATACGACCCCAGAGTAAAGAACGTACCTGCAGGTCTTGTTATCTGGAAAAGGCGGATTCGACCGCTGCCCGCTAACCGCAGTCTGCGGTCTCCGTAGCGGGTTCCCTGCGGTCCTTGTAGAAGGGGTTTCCCGCGAAATCCATGTCGGGTTTTGCACCGAGCCTGGTACCCCCCACGATTCTCGCAGCCGGGCCTCCCTCTGCAGTCATTGTAGAAGGGAATCCCCGCGAGGTCCATGTCCCCGTGGCGGCCCCTGGAAAAAATATTGGCTTACCCTCCAGTGGGTTGACACCAGTCTGAAGCCGCTGGCTTCCACTGCCAGCGACTCAAAAAAGGCGAACTCAACCGCCGCCCGCATCGCGGCCTCCGTAGCAGGTTCCCCGCGATCCGTGGGCGGGTTTCCCGAGGTCGTGACCGGGTTTCCCCGACCCTGTGGTCAGCGACTGGGGTTCCTCGGGCTCCATAAAGGATCTCCCGCGGCCCGGCTGACTTCGCCGAAATAAAGCAGGACCTCTGGAAGGCTTACAGAGATTACTGCAAAACACAACCTGGAAAAGCTTAAAACGTACCTTCTGGTTGGACCGCTGGTGGAGCAGCGCTCCCCCCCCCCCCCCCCCCAGCCTGTCGTTTGCGCAATGCGATAGACGATATGTCTTGCATGCGTGCTGGTGGGGTCTTCACGTAGTCACTCACGTGACTCCGAAGTTAAATACTATGTTCATAAGTTCTAGGAGCAAAATTAGGCCATCTGGCCCTACTCTGCCATTCAATCATGGTTGATCTATCTTTCCCTCTCATCCCCAATCTCCTGCCTTCTCCCAGAAACCCCGACACCCATGTCCCATGTCCGGTGATTGAATTTCTTGTCTGTACGAATAGGTATATTTAACACCTCCATGCGCTGACCAAAGACACAAAAAACAACAAGATTCATCAAATAATTGTTTTGCAGGACAATATGAATAGTTTTTTAACAAAAGCCTAATAGAATTTAGAATTTATTATTCAGATGGATCTTTGGAGCTCCTGAAGTGTTGTGTTAACACCAACTATATACAGGGCGGCATGGGTGTGCCGAAGGGCCTGTTTGCACACTGTAACTCTAAAACTAAAACTGAAGGTGTTAGGTACAGGGAATGCTGAGAGGTTTCATCATCTGACTTTTTACTTTAAAAATAATCTGTGCTCACACATATTCTGCTGGATACCAGGCATGTCAATTATCCTTGTGTCCTGTGTTCCCATCCCTTACTGGAATGCCAATAGATTCTTCAATACCCAACCAAATTGTTCTTGATTCTTAATCAAACAACCTCTTGTTTTCAATTTCCAATAATTTTAAGATAAGAGACGTTATCAAAGAAATTGCAAATGTCCCAATGATTATTTTTTTTGCTTAATATTACTGCAGGGCCTTCGATTCCTCGAGGCTGATGGACGCTTCAGAAAGTTTGACAATCCTCATGTGGCTGTTGGTTTCTCACACTCAGTAACAGGTACTTTATAAGTAAAAGGCTGCCCCTGGTTTCCACAAAATACCTGCCTGGAATACAAAGGAGAACACATTGCCTCTATCTCCACGATGCTATCTGACTTCAAACAGACCAATGCTCTAGATTTTAGTCATTTTGCTTTTTGCTGTTTTACTTTAATGTGTCGCTCTTTGAGAGATTTAATCAAATGACTGCTGTGAAGCATGGATCAGAAAATAGTATATACACGGCTATTCAAACAGGAAAACACGTGGATGTATAGTGCAAAGGAATAGTAAGATTAAACGAGAACTTACCAGTTTGAAGTTTGATCTTTATTTTTATGAGGAGTTACGTTGGTGATTACGTGAAGAACCCCGTCAGGACGCATGCGCGTCAATCTTCAAAGCAGCGGTATGAAATCACAGACAACACCATAATTGAAGTAACATATTAAGATGATCAACATGAGAACTACCATTATGACCTTTTTTCTATGAGAGAGGGTTGGGCGTGGCGGGCACGTAATCACCAACGTAACTCCTCATAAAATAAAGATCAAACTTCAAACTGGTAAGTTCTCGTTTAATCTTACTATTTTACTTCGGAGTCACGTGAGTGACTACGTGAAGATTTTAAAGCTCTGTGATTTTTTATGCCGCAGATCAAAATCCCGGCTTCTCACTGCATCGATTGACTCTGAGTATCATCAATAATGCTGTAAACATGACATTGCATATCATGCAAAAACAAAACAGTTTTATTTTTGGTCATAAAACAACCAATAAACCCTCTTAATGTAGGGCAACAAACGAAACAGAATGAAACAGTATTGAAAACAGACTTTAAACAATAGCAACAGCACTCAATATTGAGTTGGCAAACAGCCCTCCATCAGCAATCGGCCGATGGTAGTATTGCTGAAACACAAGTTCATTTTTCCAACCTGCGGCTTTTAATATATGGTCGATGGGAACGTCCATCGCCCTGGCTGCGGATGTTGCTACTGCGCTAGTGGAATGAGATGTAAACACATAAATGTTAATTCCTGCCTGAACCAACTCTTGCTTTAACCACCTTGAGATAGTCTGAACTGCCACTCTTTTATGTTGGCTTCTTGTAACTGAGAAATAATCCTGTTTCTTCTTGTCTTAAAGCCCTTATGGCTTCAATGTAATGTAACAAATGTGTCCTTACACATAAACATGGAGCTGTAGGATATGCTGAGAACACAATCTTAAGACCCGTCACACCTGGCCTGCTTTGTTTGAGCAGGTCAGAAATATAAAACAGAACCTTCTCTGTATTCACTTCCATTCTCTCGAACTGAAGTTTTTGGAAAGTCTGCACTCTCTGTACTGACACCAATGCCATTAGCATAGCCAATTTCATGGTTAATTTTAACAAAGTTATAGACGTGACAGGGACCCAATGACGAAGTATGTTACGAACAACGCTTACCTCGCAGATTACCATATACCTAGGCTTAGGCGGTTTGGAATTAAAGATTCCTTTCATCAACCTAGATATGAGAGGGTGAGAACCTATACTTTGTGTCCGTGTACCTATTACAAGATATGCCGACCAAGCACTTCTAGCTGTATTGATAGCAGTATAGCTAAGACCCTCGTCATAATAAAGTGTAGATAAACTCTAACACATTTTCAATAACTACAGTATCATATTGAATATTCTTTTGAACACAATATTGTTCCCATTTTTTTAATATTTTTTTTTCATAAGTCATATACTGTTTTTGAGTACTGTTTCTCCAGGCTGCAGTGAGTATATCCACCGTTGTCCTAGAAAGTCCTTGACCAATGTAAGGCATTCTTAAAACCTGCAAATTAACAGATCCATACCATCACATAACGGATGAACTTAATGCGTTACTGGATGCTCCAGCAAATTCCTACTGTTCGGAATCAGCAAAAAGAGGTTAGATCGCTATCTGTAACATCAAAGGAAACCATGGTTGAATCAGGCAATTTGGTATCACCAAAACCCCTGAAGCGGCATCCTGCTTGATTTTCTCAAACACCGACCTACGAGGCAGAATGGTGGGAAAATGTACACAAACATATCATCCCAATTTAGTGAAAAAGCATCAATTGTCACTGCCCCTGGATCTGGTGCCTATGAAACATATTTTGGCCTTCCATATAGAAGTACTATGTTCTTGAACACATCCTGGTTCCACATCCACTCTGTGTTATGATGGAATTTTCGTGAGCTGCCATCTGGTACTACATTAAGTTTTCCTGGGAGATAGATAGCTCCAATCCAAATCTCTCTATCCCTGCTCCAGGTCCAATTGTATTTGCCAACCTGTCACATGATAACAATTTGATTCCACCCATGTGATTCATATCAGCAACTGCTGTAGTGTTGTCTATTTTGCACTGCACATGCAAACTAGTTTAGTTAGTGCCATAAGCCTCGAGTCCTTAAAATACTCTTGGTTAATTCCCCATGTTTGCAGAAGCAATGTTCATCTGTCTCCACTGCTGGATCTTGTATCAGTAGCACCCTACCCAAGTGCTCTGACATCTGTCTGCAAATCATGGAAGCTTGGTCCAATAACACTTTGGAACTACTAGTGGACACATGCTGAATCCACCATTGTACATCAGGAACAGCCTCTATTGATAGAAGCATAGGTCTATTCTAATGACCCCAATGTATCCTCAATGCTTGTTCCTTTGACCTTTGTAATTGTAGATAATAAAGTGGCCATATTGAACTGCTGGAAATGCTGCCAGCCATTACCACAGCAGACTTGTCACCTGGCTAATTGAAGGCTGTGTGTTAGCAATTAACTTGATATAGCTCTTAATTAGCTCTACCCTTTTTTGCCTGGGCAAGGTCACAATGATGTTGATTAAGTCCATTGTTAACCCAACTAGTCAATTTGTGTCACAGGTAGAAATTTAGATTTCTCTGGATAGCTTATAAAGCCCAATTAAAAAATGTTTTTTACCAACTGCCACTGATGCTTCAGCTGTTTCCTTTGATTGTCCTACAATCAAGATATTATCTAGTTAAGCCATGAACACATGACCTTGACTTCTCATCATGCCTAGAATAGGTTTTAACAACTTTTTAATCC